>CM032228.1:134232500-134915000 GCA_019009955.1 Riptortus pedestris
TGTCTCAACTCTGGCATCCATCGGAGTTTTCTATAATCTTTATTGGTACGAATGTAATTTTCCACATACTATTTTATTGTCTGATAGTTATAAGGAAGGGAAACCGCTGGAAGTCCTTGAAACCCTCTCCAATCCCTCGTTTGTTCTTATGATTATCAAGATTGACTTAACAATTAACACGTGTAGCCTATAGATACGCAACAACCTATTTTTGAATCTTCTGTTTATAGTATTTTATAAAACAAATGACCACATGGGCTCAAAGCTTTTATTGAATACTGTATAAATGCAGAAAAACTTTGTATTCAGTTAGAAATATATCCTTAAAAATTAAAAGTGTCTATCCAAGTGTATAGTTTGAACTCGCAATATTGGATTACAGAAGATTGAAAAACTATTCAAATATTACCTTTTTCCCATCTTTAGTGGTTTTCGAGAAATATGGCGTTGGGCCGTTGTTAACGGGACAACCAGCTTGGGTGTAGAATCACTCAATTTGACCATTTTCTTCTGAGTTACAGGTATATGTTCATGCAAATCTAAGATGGCCAAGTTGGGTAAAAATTACCTATTTTCTGAAGCATCGGTATTTCCGCCAAAAAAAGACAAAATTGGTTTATGTTTTGTAACAAAAATGTACATATTTGTCACTATAATCCAATACTCACTGTTTGTTACATTACGACCTACATATCGAATACCTTTATTGAAAATTCGACCTTCCGTTCCACATCATTGGTGTAATTACTTGAGGTTTTAATGCTTCGCTGCCTCTGCTTATTGATTACTGAAGGACTTGTTTCCACTGTATTTCCTGTTGCTGCGTCATCACAAAGACATTATTTTCAAGTATTTGACAGTGCAACATACATTTAATACCAGACTATTATTAGCTTTAGTCTAATATGTAATTGACATAATCATTCCATTTTTTTGTTATTATTTATTTATTAACGTCCACTTTTTGCAACTTAGGCTTTTCGGGACGGGAATAGATTAGAATCCATTTTTTTGGACAATAGATTTAGTTGGCAAGTTATTTGTATTTTTTAAAAAAAAAAGAAAAAAAGTATATGTTTTGTGCATATTTGAATATTTTTGTTGCCGCCAGTCAGTAATAGAAGAAATTATCAATTGTGATTAAACTGCGAATTATAAAATAAAAAAGTCCAACTTATTTCTTTGTTATTTTTATCAATTATTTTCAAAGTTTATTATTATTATTTAGGAACGTCCAAATTGTGCTAG
The DNA here is from genome assembly GCA_019009955.1 of Riptortus pedestris. NCBI lineage: Eukaryota > Metazoa > Arthropoda > Insecta > Hemiptera > Alydidae > Riptortus > Riptortus pedestris. The sequence goes on from CM032228.1 coordinate 134,233,749, forward strand.
TGAGGTTAATCGGAACTGGTTATATACAGGTTGCCACCCGATTCTCTTTTTGTTCATCATATCTCATCCTATCACCTTAAAGAACTCATGCCCATAAATAATAGATCATGCATTTTTATTAAGTAATATGAATAATTCTTAAATACATCGTTCTTAATAAGGCTGCAATCCACAAAACCAGGAAGCAGGCTCACTGATGCTTTAGTGTTACATAGAAGCATTGGTGGCTGACTGAAATGAGCTATACATCCTTTGTAAAACGTGCGGTAGTGAAATATAACATCACTAGAGCGCCCGAAGAGTAACAAGAGGTAATAAATATTCATGTTGTATTATGTGTGAGTGAAAGCTAAGTATGTTTACACACACTTCCAACATGGCGCCTAAAAATTAACATCACTGTCAAATACTGTGTCTTCATCAACGATTTCTCTGTCACTTATCCTCCTTAAGAATTACTTCCTTAACTAGTAAATTATATGAGAATTAATTATACTCGGAATAGGAGAATAAGTACATATTTTAATTGAGGTCCTAGTATATTACCCTGTTGTATTCTAACATTGGCTTCCACAGATACTGAACTATGTTAATGCATGAGAACAAGAAACTAAGGAAAGAGATTATTTTCTACTTATTTCCACGATTATCATGTGAAGATCATTGCAACGAAACTAAATCCCTCATAATAAATTCTTAAAGCAATACAATCAACTTTTTTTTTATCCTAGTATTGGCAATAAAAACAAATGTAACCCTTACAACAAAATTGCAAGATTACCTTCTATTACGTAGTATTTCATTTGAACGTAAGTTAAAGGGATAAAATCCTTAGTCCCACCCAGGTCAGAAAAGGGTGGTAACCTGTAGATAACCCGTCCCATTTAGCTTTAGTTGCAAAAAGTGGACGTTAATAAATAATTTAATTTTTATAAATTGTTCACAATTGTTTGCCCGTATGTGCTCTGACATTTGTTAACAGTAATTTTCATTTCAGATTTGTAATCAGTGACCTCGACAACACAGAAGCACTCCTTAAGCCAATTTCGGGGACACCTGGGTGCCAAGGTCGCAGTTTTGTTTGATTGTTACGACACTCTATATATAAGCGTTTCATGCAAAACGATAGGTCAAGTTCGTTATGGCTGAAATAGGACCAGTGGAAGGGAGTGTTTAAAGGGGGAATTTCAAAAGCTCGAACGTTTTTCCCGAAGTTTGGCTTTTTGCATAGCATAGAAGCATCTGGTGCCTGTAGCTGGTTTTTAAATCTTACTTTCTGCGCTCATTTACACTTCCACAGCATGAGCCACTGCTATGATATTTCAATACATTGCCGCCATGTGCCTATACTACCAGGGAATATTCTTATTTTCTGAATGGTACTTGCTAGAAGAGTTTAAACAGTGCTGGTAATAATGTGTCTTCAGGGAGTTCTAACGACGATTTTGCCGTTACGAACAGTCCCTTTCAGAGTCATTTTCGTCAACCTGATAAGCTAGCTTCCTAATGGATAAGGACTTCCGAATGACTGAAATAACTCCAGCTTTTGCCTGTCACACTCTCATATGCCTGTTCAGCACAATCTCATTTATTATTCCGAATGATATTATGGAAATTTTAAATTCTCCCCTTTATAAATTTTAAAAATAATAATATTTTTTTTATTTATAAAAGATATAACAATATGATTATATTTTTTTATCATAATACTAATTATAATTAAGATAAAAATGATTATCTTGTCAATCTTTTGCATAAATTCCTTTATTCTTGGTATGTTTTCCTTATATATGGAGGCGATATCTTTCGTATTAAGACTTGAACGAATAACAGCGTCTTAATTTGTCCTTCAAGTGATTTATTTAACACTTGGCAAGTATCTTGTTAGACACATCCCTTATCAAGTCCTTGATCAATTAAGTAATGCATGTAGATTTCAAATCCTTTTGTTGTAAATTTTCCATTTATCAATTTGAAGTATTCATATCTCGTTACCACGTATTTTTATAAATTGAATGTCCTTTTTTGCAAAAATAATCTAAATGAATAGTCATTCTCTAAAAAGACAGAGGGTATATTTAAAATTGTGTAAAAATGAATCTTTTTTTCGCTCTTAGAAATGTGAAACTCATTTTTGAAAACATTTATACAGTAGTATAATAAGATAATTATAAAGACGTGCTATTTATGTATATCATAAAAGTCCAGAAATTCACATCACACAATCATTGAGTAGTTTAAAAATGGTATGATTGAATTCAAAATAAAATTTTCATTTTGAACTTTTTTCATTTCAAGCAGATAATATAGACGTAGTCTCTCTCGCTGGGTGTATTTGTCTTTCAATTCCAGCATATTTTTAATTAATTAAATATGGTTAAACATTTTAACATTGTAGAAGAATTATTCTTCTTAACAAAAACGATATTGAGAATATTGATTAATTGTCTTCTGGGGTAATGACTGAGAACTTAGATCAATTTCACGTTAATTGTTAAGAACGTTTAATTTTCAGAAATAAAACGTGATTTAAATCCTTTATATTGATAAATCAAAAAATTATAACAAGGCTTTGACTTACTTTCCTTAATAGATCAAGGACACGTCTAACGAGGCAATCTTGAGGAACAAAGAGCCAGTTTTTTTTTTTTTATTTATCTCTTTTGCATAATCTAAACTTTTTCATAAAGCCCTTGATAAATTTTACTTATATTTGTACGGGCGATAAGTAATAACATAATAAAATGTATTAAACGCAATGTTCACTTAGAGGTGAACGAAAGAATAGAGACTTAGTTTATCCTTCAAGAAATTTATTTAACGGTTAGTCAGCGGTTATCTCACTAGGCATATCCTTGATCTATTCTTGATCACAATCAATAATAAAATGTAGGGTATTGCAACCCTATGATATAGGGATTAGGGAAATTATTATAAAATATGAATTATTTATCCAAATAGATAGGAAGTTTTAAGAAACATACAAATAAAAAATTATATACACTAAGTGCTAGCCCTCATGTATACATTTACATCCGGCAGCAAAATAAAACCGGACACTCTGCTTTCACAAAATTGTCTTTTTTTAATTCATGGTATGAACTAGTTTTTATAGGTTATATAAAGAAATTAAATTAAAACGAATAATTTCTATTAATTAACTACAATTATAAAGTAAAAAAACAATAAATAAATACTTTTTTTAAAACTAATAATTCATAATTTTTACATCTTTTTTATATTGGGTGGCCTTAATATTAATTGGGCATTACCCCTTCATGCACGGAGAAGGGTCCTTATTCTGTCAAACATTGAAGAAATTTAATTTTTCAAATAATCCACCGTCTGATTTAAATCACTAGGAGGAGGATGATGCATCCCTTAATTTTCCCACAAATTCTCTATAGGATTCATATAGGGAGATCGTGCAGAACTGCGATACCCACTTGCTCTAAGTATTCGGCGACAATTCTTGCGGAGTGCTGGCGGGCATTATCCTGCATTTAAATGAACACGTCGCCAATAAATGCCTCATGAAGCACTTTCTCAGTGTACCTCCGGCCAGTCAGGCCTCCATTATCAAGAACAATCAGCTCGGTACGGGCATGAAAATTAATTCCCCCCATACCATAACTGATCATCTTTGAGAGAGTCACAATAGGTTGGTTCAAAGCAGCCTCGAGACAAATGAGAGACTTATCTCCTTGCCCTCTTAGTCCTAAAGGGATAATTTCAATGGGCAGAGACCCTAATTATTAGGGATTAACCGGTTTACCCACAAAAACAAAAACATTACAGATAGTCTGCTTTTTTTTAAAAAAAAAAAATTGAAGTGTCTGATTTTTTTTTTGCTGCCGAGAGCGTGTCTAATATACATAGTGTTGCGAAAAAGTACACAGAGTTAATCACGTATTTAAGAAGTACGAAGTAGATGAAAGGAACTGGCCGAAGGTGAGACCTTTGGCGCCAAAGAACGTTCTCGGCGATACCCGTCTGGGACCTAGGCTTGTCTAGGCAGTTCTATTTTGATCTCGCCTCCCGTCTATAAAAGCGGTCTAGCTCGCTCGAGAGTTTAGTTTATCAGTTCTCTTCAAGTGACTACCAATGTGTTCAGTGCAGCTTTAGTGAACAGTGCATTTTAGTGAAAGTACGGTTAAGTGTTTTATGTGAAGAACAGTGCAGTGCCTTGTTTTCGTGAACGATCGTGAGTTATTGTACTGTGCAATAAGAAGTGAAGTGATCAGTGCATTCTGTGAGTAATAGCTAAGAATTTACCAAATGTGTAGTGTATTGTCTAATAAATTGTTCAATGATAAAACCTCTAAAGCTTGTGTTTTTAATTTTGCAATAAACCTCTATATAGACCTCTAATAAACAACGATTATTATTTTTGTTAAACGTACCAATATATATATATATATATATATATATATATATATATATATATATGCTAAATTGATCAATTTTTATATCTCACTACCATACCCGGCGATTAATTGTGTGGCACAAAACGTAGTAAATTGTAAATACTTGAAAATGAGCTGAAGAGCTTTGAACACGTTGAAAAATGCTGAAATAGTACAGATAGCAGTTAATGTAAGTGAGCGTTTGGTCGTTTGACCTGAACGGCCTTTTGGCCTTTGTGTGTGTGTGTGTGTGCGTGTGCGGTTACATACTTACATAAAAATTTGTTTTCTTGTCGTTATCCCAAGTAACGTTTGTCCCAACAAAGGTTATACCTTTGTCTAAGGACAACATATAAGCAAAATACACTAGAGCAGATAGTCAATAATTTTTCTCGAGCACAAATGATTAACCGGAATAGAACGAAACTCGGTAAAAATATTAATATTCTTACAGAAGACGGAATTGCAAAAAGTACAAACAAATTGAAAAATCGCGTAATTTTATTTTGGGTACATTTTCGGATAAACATGCACGTAACAAAAGTTATTTTTTGGCACCACTGATGGATCTAAAATAATTATGCACTGTCCCAGCACCGCACACTATCTTGAAATGCATAGAGCTTCACTAAGTGCCCTGAGTTAGGGAGGAACCATGGAAGATTATAAAATCGTTAGAGATACCTCGACTTGGGTTTTCTACATATCATCTAATGCTTTCTGCAGTAATGATGTGTTATCATAACAATTCTTAATTTTTTGAATTTTCTAAAATGAATATTTTAAAAAAAGGTAGTAGAGCAAAGGGGAGTGAAAGTGTGGAGGATGTGTAACCAGTTATTTTAGCTATTTATTAACATTGATCCATTTACACAATACTCAGCATACTTTTTGCTATTGAAAATTATAGTTTATACTCCGGACTTACTGGCAAGTATTTGTAATAATGGTTGCGAATGGAGAGAAGTTATGAAGAACAAAAAATAACTACTATTGTTGTGCTTGGGACCACTTTTGATAGAAAATACAATAGGTTGGTTCCAATATGAGTCCCAACTAACAGGAAACTGGCACTGTCATGCGTAGTATTCGTTTCATTAACTGCCCTACGCATGTGTGTGTGCCTGTGAATATTCCATATTTATCGAGGCGTCAAGACGACTATGGGTATTACAGAATACACATGCAGCTGGATTTTTCACCATTCGACAAGGATTACAACAGTCTAAGATGGGTTTTCCGTGAGAAGCCCACCTCTGATTATATGGAGTGTAGGTATAGAGCGAAGCATCAAGGGGAGAGAAAGGGCAAGCAGAGCGGGGTCAGTAAGAGGCGAGGATCAAGCATTTCCCCAGGTAGGACAGCGCAGTTACCTAACTGCAGTCATGGCGAGGCGAAAGCAGTCTCAGACCGGTCACTACTTTCATCCCACCTAAATTTCTATCATTGGACTTTCTCAGCAATAAAATTGTCATAACATCCTCGCATACATTGCTGTGCTGGCTCATGCTGCAATGGGAAGGACAATGCCGCTTCATTAAATCTGCTGAGTATATTACAAAAATTGTCACCATGCACTTTTTAATAACTTCACTAAATTTAAATATACGCGATATGGGTTACACGACAATGAGGTCCGCACAGTAAAAAACAGTGTCCATCCCTGGAATATTTTGAATAAGCCAAAAAAAAGGAAATATGAAGTGATGATATGCCACCTAAGAATTGGCCACATACCAGTACCTAATGAAAAAGGAAGACCCACCACCTTTTTTGTGGAGGACAGCTCACAGTTGGTCACATACAGAGTATAGAAGGTATTAGAACCATGTCACTTGGTAGGTCAGAAGTACTGTGTGAAATACAACGAAATAATCGCAACTCTACAGAAAAACTATTGGAATTGTTATCAATGACGGGTTAAGTAGTAATTTAAACAGGCTTTCATTGTATAAGCACACTAGACAATAAGATAAATATTAATTTATTAAATTAGGAATTAAAGATACTGATCCGTTTTTCTTTATTTGCTACAGTATCAAAGAGTGTGATGAAAGACGTATGAGGGCAAGCGATGGGTATTTCATCTCCAGGCACGAATAACTCTCACGAGTTCAGTGACTAAAAACAATAAATAAAAGAAAAAGCTAATGATAAATATCCCTATAAAATCATTTGACATATTTTTTATTTTCAGTTTCTTTTAAATTACTATTAGGACATTAGCCTTGTATTAAATTTCTTGATTTGTAAATGCTACTCATTTTAGATGATTAATCAACGATTCAAAAAAATTAGCAATGGTACAAATGGGATTTTTGTTAAATGTTACATTCATACTTATATCACATTCTGAATAGGGTAATATATCACAAAACAATCTTTTATTTCAGTTAGCATTATAAAGAGATCTTTGATTATCTTTGAGATCTTTATCCACCCCTGAGTGAGACTCGAAGGATTCGTGATCAGAGTTTATACGTAGTCAGTGATCAGCTCGACGTACGCCCCACCTTTGAACCTAGGAAGATCTGGAATGCCTTGTCTCCAGTAGCCTGAAGATATCATTAGTCAACTCGGTGGCTGTCAGATGTATATACTTGTTAGACTCCCGCTGACCACAAGCACAGGTACACTAGCGCACTCTGGTAGCTCGTGAACTAATGTTCTCCTTTGGCTGGGATCGAAATCCATTTATTTGTACCTTCAGCTTACTGTGGGAGCTAGTGGGAGATGTACGCTCGGCTCAACACGTACAGCCTCAGGCGCTCCACAAAACATCTTATTCAAGTATAAATAAGATGTATTGTTTTCATCGCAACGTTACCAGGTGAAAGACTCTAGTGGACTTCATTGCTATTCGTCGGATATCATACTAGACATTTAATCGTTTCAAATAAAACAAAAGGTTAGGTTCATTAGTGGAATAAATCGACCGAGGAAGAGTGGAAGTTCAAAGGAGTTGAAAATCTCTGCCACGAAGATGCTGCCTAACGCGACAGATTTTCCATCTGCTACAATATCACGCTGATGATATCATTGCACATTCTATTTTCTATTTATCTTGTATTAATAAGCTTTGTAAACAGGACTTAACATTTATGGTAGCCAAGAGATGATTATTAATAAAATTGTTTTAAGTGAATGTCGTATGAGTAGAAGGGGAATCTAAAGGCTTGGAACTAAAATATACAAATAACACTGCTTATAGTGAAGTTACAGAAATCCTTTATTGAACAACAATTGAATCAATATTAGATAAGAGAAAAAAGGCCAATAAAACTATTGTAGAAAACTAGTTTATTTATTTAGGAGCACCCAAGACCAGAAGATTTTCCTCAATCAGGAACTTTTAGAACAAAAAAAATATCACTTATAATTTACTGAATAAACTCAACAAAACAAATAAACATTAAACGAAATATCAACAAAAACAATTATCAATAAAAACAAAAATTATTGTAAAGTGTATTGACTATTTAAGATAATTATAATGAAAAAAATTAACATTAATCAATATGATTAAAACGAATGAGAGAAAGAAAACATAATAATAATAGATTACAATTCCCTTCAATAAAAAATATAATAAATTAAGAATTCGTTCGTAGGTGAAACAGTGTTAGTTAAAATTGCATGTATGAATATGGTTCTAAGAATAAAATTCTGGAAAATAAGTTTTTTTAAAGTTAATGGAAAATGTTGTCCAGGTATGGACTAACGTCAGCAAGCCATGTGGTATTAGTAAGCTTGCGCATGCCCTGATGTCAGTCAGTAAGTGTTTAATTGTAAAAGCCACATAATAATTCTTATCCTTGCGCGCCGCTTCTCATTCTTGTTCATAATGCAGAAAGTTGTAAGGAAAGTACGTCCAATGCGAGCTAATACAACTTGTTCTGTCCTTCCTAATGTTATGCAAAAATTGTGTAATGCACGAGAAGTTCATTTTATTTCACGGAGTTAATCGTCAACCGTTTGAGAACATGTCTGTTCCCAGTCATTAAGTACGTATGTAACAGCAGCTTTTATTAGGTCGACTCATGTAAGTTCGTTTATGCCTACATTATTGTTTTTATAGTAGTAGTTGTTTTCAGCCAACCTGTTCAAAATCGTCATGTCCTGGTAGCCATACCATTGTCATGTATTTTGCAATGGGTGTCAATAATTTTTCATAAATTTATGTATTTACGTGGAGATTATTGTGAATGTTATAGGTGGCGATTAGAAAGAGATAAATTTATGATCTATAAAACTTCCAAATAGACACGAGTTTTGTAGTTATGTTATTTACTCTCCAAGAATGATAAAGAAAATTTCCGGCTTTGTTGATGGAATCGGGAAAATATTTGCAATAGAGAAGTCAACATCGAAATATTTGCTTTGAGCGAATCTCTCCGGGAGCAACTATTTTTTTTTTAGAGGAACGCGTGAGAAGTGCGTTCTCTCCTCTTAACAAAATTTGTTTTTCATTAGGCACTACACATTAAACACTTTTCGTTTAAATCTGTGGGGGGAAGGCCGTGCCCCTTCTAAGACTGGCCAGTATTTGGTAAACGTTGTATACGGAACTATTTTAAAAACAGCTAACATTGTGAACATTAAGTTCATTATTCAACAATACCTACTTTAGTACAATAGTAATTGAATTTTTGATTAGAGTAGAAGGTGGTTCTTGACATTTCCCACTAAAATATTACTAAGCTCATAGCGCTTCCAGACTAACTGCACACTTTACTGCGCTGCACAAAGTAACAATGAAAACTTCAGAACACGTTTTGCAAGGTTTAAACAGTTTTGGTCTTTTAAAGTTAGGTGTATTGGTTAGCCAATTGCCTTAACTCACTTGACAAACTTAGAGTCGCGGGTTTGAAGACGACCTGGGCAATAGGAATTTATTAAATGAATAACTCATTAAATCAATTTTTTTTCTCCACCCTGGCTAGGAAAAGATGGTAACCTGCCTCAATTAGTCATAGTAGCGTAAATTGGAAGTTGATGAATAACATCATTCACGTTAGATAGCCTTGATAACAGGTACAATACTTCAATATATTACATAAATTTTATAAACATTTGTTAACATATAATTAAACATCGTCTGTAAGAGAATACACGGTGGGGAAAAAAAGAGCTGAGTAGACATCTAGGGAACCTAGTAAGTACTGATAACTGTACAATACTTCAAGTCCCTAGGAGTACTTTCACTAAAGAACAACTGGGAAAAGGAAATAAATTGATTACTGCCATGAAGACCATATAGCAACTAAAAACGATAAAAGAGAAAATGCAGTGAAGATATGGACATAAAACCCTTAAAAGGGAGAAAAGCCGATCAGAAAGCTGCAGTCATAACAATGAAGGATACAGAAGAAGGAAACGAAAGCTATCACTGCAGGAAAAGAAGGAAACAAAAGCTATCAACTGCAGGAAAAGAAGGAAACGGAAGCTACCATATGCAGGAAAAGAAGAAAACGGAAGCTACCATTTGCAGGAAAAGAAGATAACTAAAACAAGCAACAATGTTTATGTTCATGGAACATGAAAATAAGGAGCCTTATAATGATCACTACAAATAAAACTGACGGAATAAGAAGAACTATATATAAAAACATACAAACGAGACAGAGGAAGGCTTTACTAATTTAAATGCCACTGAATGATATCAAAGGGATTAAAACGAATATGTATTAAAACCTGCAAAATTGGCATGGAATATTTCGTTAAATTGTAATCAAGTTTTAGCAATATAAAATGCCGCGCCTAACACGCCAAAAATAAATAATATTTACAAAACTCCATACGGAGGAAGTCGTGAGATGGAGAATCATCTCAAATTTCAAGAAATTTAATAAAACAACATTTATTGGTTTAGATAAAGATGAAAATTATTAACAGAGAGAAAAATACATTTAAAACGGAAATTAAAGAAAAATACGTGCCATTATTAGATATAGAAAAAAAAGAAATGTATATTTGAACACCGTCTTCCATATTTACATTAATCAATACACAGCATTATCGATCCTTATACAAGCAATTGATCAGAGCAGCCACATCTACAACCACCCGCTACAATTATCAACTTTAGTACTTGACCAGCTATCAAGCTGGATTTAGGTATGTTGTAATTTTCATTATGTTTAGTATAACTATTAGTAACTTAGTAATATAACTATTAGTTTTATTATTATTAACACAGGCCCCAACATGGTTGATTTATGAGCTTTCTCTTCAACGGACCACATGTGACCACATTTCCAATATGAAAACCTAAACTGTGTTGACTAAATTATACTCTTGGAAGCGGGAAGTAGGTCTAAGGTTAGAGGAAAATCTCCTCTCACTCCAAAGAGGTCACTCCACTGGAGAGGCACTTAGCGAGGAAGAATCAACACTGTCTGCCCAGTTCCTTCTCTATTACGTCATCTATGATCTTTGACGTTATCCGATTATTTAGGTATCCTACCCTTACTTTCAACTACGATGCTCTTTCTAGATTTAGAGGCTTTCTAGTCAATTATCATGTAGATATGTTTTATTTATAGTCCCTTAAAGCCTCTTAAATGCTCTTAGCTGGAATCTTCTTTTTTAAAAATAAGAAATAAAAAAAGAAATATTCATTCTTTTTCTCTATTTCTTTAAGGTTTATTGAGAAGTATATATGATTGTTGGTAAGTGGGGGATAACGATATATCTATATCGCTGATACACTATTGAACTTAAATTGATTTATTAAGTGTTAATCTTGAAGAGAGACCATGATAATAGTACATATGTTCATTTGAAATATATAAGAAAATTTGAAATATATAACATATTTAGTGTCAGTTGACAAAAACCAAGAGGTCTTTTCAAAATCTTATAAAAACAGGTGGGGCATAGAGAGTCATTGAATATGTTTGCCTGTAGGGGTAAAATTGGAATTTGTGCTTTATATATCTTCTCTAATAAACTTCCTTAATTAAATAACATAAATCCATGGTTAGTAAGGGAGGTTACCCAGCCTCGATTCTCATTCTTAGAATGCCGCCTTTTTTTAAAGATCCACGCGACTTGCCCTATAATATTTGTTGCAGACTTGGATGAATGTTACACTGGGAAAACATGAAGGAAGTCAAGCATAAACTCATTTATTAACTTAGGAGTTTTATTTATTTGGCATTCTGCCATTTACCAACAATGGGGGTGGATTTGCCTTCTTCAAAGAGATACTTCAAATGAAGTGCTTTTGCAGAGCATCTAGTCATTCTAAGTTCCTGGCCATTCCTCTCTGTTATTTTATCATGATAAAACTTGCACAAGAGGTTCTCATATACTGTGTATTATGTATACTATTTTAAGCCTCACATTTTTTTCTTCAAATTTTCCACAGATATTATTCGTCCCAAAGCGGATGTAATTTTTGTTTAACCGTTTTTTTACAAGTCCGCCTCATTTTCTACCTCCTTACAGGTGATGCCTATAGATAGCCCGTTCCCAATTAGCCTTAGCACAAAGTGAGCGTTAATAAATAACAACTTCGTCCCGGCACTGCATAAAATATAACCATGTACTTATAAGCTTCACCAAACTTTCAGTTTGCATTGAGCCGAGAGAGAGAATGGTGAGCGCTAGGTGAGTGCTTTCTAATAACAATTTATATCAGGAGAAATCACTAATAAGACGAGAAAATACACACTTACATTGTTCATGCACCACTTTTGATATTAGTCACTAAGACTATTGTTTATAGACCGTACGAAAATAGCCCAGGGCATGAGGGTTGCCTGCATCCTTTCACTGTTTATCCTTAAGAAGAGGTCAGTGAGGCGAGGCTGGGACGCACAAAGGCCCCAGACATTGCCTTGACCGGAGCTCCTTTTGTAGCCCTACTACACGGAGATTACCTCCCCCTCACTTAGTACACTGACAACAAGGCCTTATTAATACTTACTTCCGTTTCATGGGCGTCTGCTTCCAGGATTGTGGGAAAGTTTAGTCATTTATAATTTTGAATAATGACCCGTAACTTCAGTGGGATCTCGCGATTTAATCCTAACGGACTATGAGATTAGTGGATATTTACCTATGAAGGAAAAACGAATAAGTTTCACATGATCAGTGTGTTTAGCTAATTTATTTAAGTTCTTTGGATGTTCGTGGTCAAAAAAAATCACAGTTTATTATTATTTTATTTGAAGTTGAAATAATTTATCCCTGTATCTGTCAATGAGACTAATGGTATTAAGCAGATTTCTTTTTCAGTTAGAAGTGTGTATATGAAGTTTGATTTCACGATCAATTTAAGCATGTGTATATTTGTGTGTGTGCGTGCGTTCGTGTAATATGATTATATACAGTTGAGTACTAACTCAATTACCGAACAAACAACTAAATTTCTTATTTTTTAATTTATCTTTTAAGAAATATGTTTAGTATTATATATTCGTTATCTAATTTGCTATTTTAAACTAAAGATAAGAAAATGTCATAAGCATTTGGCAAATTTAGTTTTCTATCATTTATTAGTTTCCAATGCTCAAGAAGCCTCCTTTCCTACTCATTTCACATTAATAAGAAGCTAATATATTGCGTAGCGTCGTATTTTAACCCTAAATACCAGGTATTTATTTAATTGAATCTTTATTATATGAGGTACAGGGATGCATTTTTATTATTATCTTATCAGGTGTTAATAGTGCACGTGGGAAATCTTAGATTATGCTGCCCCAGCGAGTAGGGTATTTCAACTAAATTACGTCAAAGAGGTATAAGAAAGAGAAGATCCGCTTGTAGGCTCGGTCAAAGGCCGAATTCCACTTTCAATTAAATGTAATGGCACATAATCTCATTTGGATAGTGTCTAATGAAAATATGAAATGTTTAGAGAATGTATTGTTTTTTGGCAATAGAAATATAATGAAATTGGCAATAGAAAACTAATGAAATAAATAAATTATAAACTATTGAATGATGTTTTGGCTGTGTTAGTGAATTTAATCCATGTCAGTAGTCTTCCACTGCTATAGGTGGAGTGTTTATGGTAAGACAGGTTCTAGATTGGACAGAAGCCTAGCTGGCGAAGATAGAGTGAGGTGTTTGCGTCACCAAGCCTCTCTTCCGTGATTCCGGTTGGCAAACATGGATTTTACCCTCCACTGTAGGCACATAGGCACAATTCACTACGCTATGTCGAAATCCACCCTCATAACAATTGTTCTCATTGTTTCTTCTGAGAAAGTTGATGAAACATATTTTTATATTAAATTTCAGCGTGCGTCTGTAAACATGCTACAAGAAAATATCGGGAACTAGCTAAGGTACCCGGCTTCGCCTGGGAAATCATTTGAGGCTGAATGATGATGGTATTTTTTATATATTTATATTGGGATTTTACTTTCTACAACCGTTTTACATTTCCCCGTTTCAATGCTTAGGATTTACACCCGAGTTCAGAGTGCCGGGATATGTTAATAATAAAAGTATGTGTTATATACTTAATTCTACAAAATACACAATATTTTTATATTACCCGTTTCCTGTGCTTGTTTTTTTTATATATAACATAATCATAGATTATAATATTATAATAGTCAAAAATACGGAGTTTCGATTTAGTGTTTTGCGTCCTATAACATGGTTGACCTCTTCTATAGTTTTTCGTGAATATCTCATTCATACCTCGTTATACGGCAAAAGTGCATATAGCAAAAGTTACTTTAAGTAACAAAATAAACTACTTGTGTTATATGCACTTTGCCGAAAAGCGAATAGGTTACGAAATCTCGCGATTTTATATTTCAGACCCCACTCCTGTTCGTACCTCGAAATTTTAATATATCTTATAATCAGGGAGGTGTTAATACCAAATCACATACGGAGTTTCGTTTAGTTCGGTTGAGACCTTTGTGCCATATAAAATAGTTGGCTCCCACTATAGTTTTTTAGCGTATAACTCATTTATACTTAGGTATACGACAAAAGTGTAACAACAAAAGTTACCCTAAATATCAAAATAAACAACTTATGTCATGTGCATATTTGCCGAAAAACCAATAGGAGACGAAATATCGCTATTTTTTATTTCAAGCCTCCCTTATAACCCCAACTCCTGTTCACCTCAGAGAATACTAATATAGCCAGAAACCTGTTTTAGTAGTAATATACATACCAAGTTTCATAAAATTCGGTTCAGCCGTTTACGAGTCTATAAAGGACATACATACAAACATTCATTTTTATATATAAGATAAATCAGGATTATTCGTTTCTTGTACCAACAAAAATAAACTATAACTCGAGTGCTTGAGTTCTGTATAAACACCAATTGAAAACAATTATTTATTAAACTACTTCCTTTTTTAAAATAAGAATTAAACGAAGATATCGTATATCACTTTCATGTGAAATAATTTTAAATGCAGTGCAACCAAACTTTTTTTTTTTTTAATTTAATAAAACTAAAAGGTTGCCCCCATCAGATTTGTTAAATCAACTTTTGACAATGTTATTCATTATCCCCAGATTTGGTAATTATTAGAATACTCCATTAGTTTCAGATATAACAAATGTATTTTTTTTAATTGAAAACAAATTTTAATTTCAGAAATAAATCAATTAAACATATCACAAAACTCCAGAGATGTCGTAGGGAGGTATTCCGATAATTCTGGTATTTATTAGCTTATTCCCCACGATTTGTTGGCTTTATTATAATTATTTAAATTAGATACTTATACTTAGTCTTAATATGATACTAAGTAATTAACTAGTATGCTACTACAAGCTTACATTAATACTATATAGTGTGAATACTTCAGTTTATATAACAGTAATTTTGTTACTTTTACAATGTAACAAAAAGACAAATATCTTCTGACAAGAGCCAACTGCTTAAAAATCAAACCCTTTTCATACGCCTTGCATTTATAACGAATTGTAAATAGAAGCACATAGTTATTTCAATACATGAACATATTCGAGTTCAACTTACTTATTCCCTACAATAAATAAATTCAATACCTTCTCCTGCGTGTTGTATTAAATCAGCATAGCTTTAACTTTCAAAAGCTAATTTCATTAATTCATCGCAACTAAACCATCGACATTTTCTAAAGTCTCATTTTTAGGTATAATAAATAAAAACAGTTAAAAGTTATGAATGAATTAAAAAATTCAGATTAAGTAAAAAAGTAAGTGGGACATCTATAATCCTTCCAACCTGACTCAGACCTCTAACCTGAATCAGATATTAAACAAAAAAAAATTAACATTTTGTTTTGTCATGACCATTATTCTATCATCAAAAAAAGTTAAGTGAGTATTTGCTTTCGATTGGTTTATACATGAGACCGTTTAACAGCTCTACCTACAATTTCAGTTTGACAGGAAATAAATTTTAGAGATTGTCCACCTCCAATCTACTACGCCTTTTAATATATTAGTTTACTCTAAAGTCTAATCTGTTTTATGAAATCCGGATCATGATTGCAACCTCAATAACTGGTAGACTTTCAGGGTAGTCAGCTAATACAGAGACAACTCCAGGAGGCGCAGAAACATTTTCAGGCACGAAAGTGACGAAGATAATCCTAAGACAGGCAAGATCAGGGCAGATTGAATTCTTGTAAAATCGACAAGGAAATCATCTCAAAGAAAGTGATAAATCATATGACAAGGTGGACCCAGTAGTTCTAAAATCTGTTATCGGTTGATTGGCGCCTCATTTTATGAGAAATTTCTTTTATAGACAATGCTCAGGAGGTTTAACCACCTGATAGAGATGAGATAAATAGACCTCTCAGAAGAATGACAATCTCCAGGGCGAATTCTTCTCTGAATAAAATGAATTATCCAGAAGATGCTATAGACAGAGATATATGGCTTATGATTAAAAGAAAAAAAAAATCAGCTAGCAGAATGGGTGGCAGCAAATACCGTCCGTATAAAAATAAAAAGAAAGCAAATTTGTATGTGATAATTATTGAAGTATAGCGATTCTTCCAACTGCATATACATCCTTGTCTGTAGTCATTTGACGTAGGTCATCGAAGAAGGCTGAGAGAATACTGGGAGAGCACCAAAGGGGATATTGCTCATGGAGATTTATCACAGGCCATCTATTCTCTATTAATAAAATTCTTGAAACACATCAATGACTTAAGTATGAACTTGATTTGCATAACCTTTCCAATGGCTTCTGGCAGGCCTGCGGCTATAACTGGAGGCATTACACTTAGAATTTTTTGCTAACATTATGGTCACTGCTCACTACCACAGTCTGGTGGCAATTCGAAAAAAAGAAATCCCAGGAGAACCATATACAGCAGGTCCACAAAGCCTATGCAAAAGATGTGCTTATCACGGGTAAAAAATGGCATCGCTAGCTGGACCTCTGAATGATTTTTCACATGCAGCGCGAGATCTAGACCTCAAAATAGTTTGAGATGGACCAGATCATTGTTGGGCTTGTTGAATTGGGGGTATTCACCACTTTGTCCTAGTTGTAGCTCTTCCCTGGAGGGAATAGTTACAGCGAATAATTGTCTTGAAGCAGATATATAATCCAGAATAGTTCTACATCAGAAATGTCTATGCCCTGCATAAGGCTTTACGCTTTAAATGGAATATAGTTATATATGACAGCGAAGTGAAGACTCGCCACGAAGAATTAGAGAGCTCTCTGAGTCTTGGAGATAAGCCGTAAAAAAGGAGCTAAGATCGTGAATCCAAAGCAAAGCCGCACAAGAGTTGCCGCACAGCGATCCTCCTATTATCTCAGTCATTAAAATGGACAGATAGCTCAGGTTAAGGTACGTTGAGGGGATGCAATCAGGTAAATGTAAAATCGTACACCCGGGAAGTGAGAAGGAAAGTCAGAACCAGACGGGGTGCTGTGCACAGGAGAAAACTGACACGGGATGGTTTAAGAAGACCCTTTCAAAGTGCCCAGCAATTAATTGTAGCTAAGAATAAACAGTATAGGTGATATTAATGATTGTTTTTATGGACTGTGTTGTAAAAGTGAACTGAGAAAATAATTATAAGTCGTGAGAATAAAAAAAGGTCTGAGTGTCTGATACCACATGCTGTGGGTCGGATCATCAACTGATCTACGGCTATCTGGACGGCTCAGTCCTGTTCGTATGGCGTAAGAGGCTGTATGGTAAAATTTCGGGAACTTTTTGCTTAACCAAAGTAATCCTAAACGTTGTTTAGAATCGTGCGCATATATAAAAAAGGAGAAAAGAAGGTTTAGCCTACCTATTAAAGGCAAGGATTGGTTGGGAGATGTCCTCAAACTGACCTTTGGATATTTGTTTTCTCCCTGCGGCCAACAAGGAAGAGAAAAAGTCAGTTGACACTAATGCAGTCTGGGGAGCAGATGGGACTTTCACTGCCTCTTGCACACAACCCCGCTGATACAGTAGGCCATCGTTACGCATCCCCAGCCTGTTATTTTACAGTTCAAGCCACGCTCTGTTATTGTCCCTTTCCACATTAAGCAAGCCAAACAGTCCATAGTGGTGGCTCAGTCCAAGCATCTGCCGATAGGTACATTCATGAAATTCCTCATTATAAATACCATAGATAAACTGCGAAACTTTTAAGGGACGAAAAGGAAATAAAAAATGGTATGCTGGGATAGTAATGCATGGAGTACCGAAACCTAGTTACTCAGAGAAGGGAATTCACTCTCAAAATTAAAAATATTTTACGGTACATGCAATAGATGGTGGATGAAAAGTTACAATAATTCTTCTTAATCTGTATTCTGTGAAGTAAACGATTTGTGCAATAGATCTTAAGCATTATTAAAAAACTATAGTTTTTTTTTAGCCTTGGGCTGTCAACCATCAAAAATAAAAGGGGCTTCCAAAGTTTTAATTGATCAAGACTATAAAGATTATTCGAAATATATCTAAGCTTTTCATTTTTCCAACATTTTTTTGGCGTAACCTTGCTCACTTAAATTACATGAGGAATATCTACAATCCCCGTCTCTGACAATTGGCACACTGTTGTGTTGGGTAACTGAAAACAATTATATTTTAATTTAGAATATTAACAATATGTAATTTCATACTGATAATAAAGTTCATTATCGTTTTCTGAATGAGACCCACATCTAATCCCATTAATCATAACGTATTAGATATTAAACTGATTCTAAAGCAAAAGCTGAATGCAATGCATATAGATAGTAATACAATTATAGAATTCTGCAACTAAAATAAAACTTTTGGCTTGTTGCTCTTATTGCCCAAGCAAGCGATATATTTAAACAAATATATATATATATATATATATATATATATATATATATATATAGTATGTTCTGCACTCTAGTGAGACGGAAATCCATATGTACTATTAACCCGAAACAACAGCTCAGAAATAACAGGCTGTTTGTCTGCACTCAAGTTACGTGCTCATGAAAATAAAAATTACTCAGTCAAGAGTTTCACCGACAATTGCGCCAAAGTTCCTTCACTGAGTGGTGCTGCCTACCTGTTAAAGGCGTCGAAACTTTTGAAGAATAGAAAACATCAAATTCTTGGATGTGTGACAAAGGTCTTTCCTCTTCTGAATGGACTACAGCAATATAGATGAATACCAGCCTTGTGCCAGTACGCTCTGTCCCAGGAAGGAACACAGGAACAACCCGTTGACGTCATTGCAACGAGACTGAAACCCTCCCGTATGTTCTAGGATTCTGCCAATGGGACGAGCATATGTGCATTTTCCGACATCATAAGATATGGTCAGATATAGCAAACCTTTTGAGAAGGCACCACCCAGAGTGGGAAATATATGAGGAAGTCGGCTGTACTTCATCAGATGGGTCCATTAGAAGAGCCGATATTGTTGTCATTTCAAGAAAAGAAGACAAGGGTATAATCATTGATCCAACAGTAAGATTCGAAACAAGTAAACAACGAGAAGAAGTAAATTTAGAAAAAATAGGTATCTACACTCAATGCTGTCCATATTTTAAAGAAAAATACATTACACAAAATTGAACAGTTAAAGGGTTACTGTTTGGATCGAGAGGAGTTATACCCAAGTCAACTGCGAAATACCTTCAATAAGACAAATGTCAACTAATATTCTAAAAGCGTCCATCAGAATAGTGAATTTCCATTTATACCATAATAAAGTATGACTTTAGCTGCTCCCTTAGCAACATCCCCAACAGAAAAGATATTTATGTAAGACTCAAGATAGAAATAATTACCTTAAATAAGGCAGATAGGAAGGCTGACCTTGAGAGGTACCCCAAAAAATGGGGGCAGCTTAATTTGTTTGTTTTATATATAAGTTAACCAATTCTTTAACTGTATAAAAATCAGAATAGCTTAGGCCAAATTTTCTAAATCGTAAATGATAAAATCTTTTTTTCTTTCTTTTTTTTATTTCCCTAGCAGGGAATTTTTAAAATAAATCAATCTTACTGCCTGTTTGATCGTATTCAACATTCTAGTGAGCCGCAGCAGGGTGCCCTTTTAGGGCTGTAATGCAGGCATCAGTTACATTTCCTTAATAAATACCAAAACCGTACTGGAATGACACACAGACGCCGTAATCATATTTTATACTCTATTTGGCCCTTCCTATAGTTAGAACCCTTGTTAACTAAATTTACATTTAACCTATGAAGGAAATAAGTAGAGACAGAATTGGATAAGAATTGTTTCATGTTGAAAACGTCAATATACATACCACTCCATAAATATTCCAAGTACAGTCATGTTGACAAAGCTACAATTGTAGAAAATAAAATTATTAAAAATAAGTATTATATAACATTTATTTATTTATACAGCACCTGCACTTTTATAATTCGGCCAGCCTCTAAATTCACCTTTTGGCCCAAATTCAGCAACTAACCAACTTTACATTTAGCTTTACATGAAACACTTAAATACAGCGAATGGTAACGATCCAAAAAATACGGCCATTGTAGTATAGACGTCAAATGTATATTCATCCATAAATATATTTTAACGGACCTTATTGTCCTCAACTTCCCTGCTCACTGTTAGACATCAAATGGGTGTATCTGAAATAAAAATCGCATTTTTATTAATTTTTAGAATATACTTTTGATCCAACAAAAATGTATATACCCGGAGTATTATTAATCCTACAATGGAATAACTGGCCTCAAATTGAGGTGACAATGGATTATACAACCATCTGATCATCTGGCTTGAAAGTTGGCGATGGA
Organism: Riptortus pedestris; assembly: GCA_019009955.1. Taxonomy (NCBI): domain Eukaryota; kingdom Metazoa; phylum Arthropoda; class Insecta; order Hemiptera; family Alydidae; genus Riptortus; species Riptortus pedestris. The sequence continues at coordinate 134,254,365 of CM032228.1, forward strand.
AGGTTGATGTCATATGCACAATAGTTTATAATGTATTCATGTTACGAAACAAAGTTGCTCCCAGCTGTGAAAGTGATCTTCCGCCAACATTCATCCTCCCTTCTGAAGCAGGCAACAACTTGCTATAATGGTGCGCCCACTGTGATAATACACACACAAGCTCAAAATTATTCAATCTAAAACTTATATTCATATTTTGAGATTCAGAACTAATGATAAGTATAATAGTTTTAAGCTTTTTATCAAATCCATAGAAATATATTTTATTGAATTAATTGAATCGACTCATTTTTTTAATTCGCAGTTAATAGTAGATTTCAACAATTTCGGGGCTCAGGTTAGCCATGTGAGTTAAAGCGTCGGCCTTATCTCACATGGTAATCCTTGAGTGGTGAGTTCGATTCCCGCTTGGGCAATAGGAATTTATTGAGTGACGAACTCAGTAAATAAAATCCTTAGTCTAACCCTGGCTAGAAAAGGGTGTTAACCTGTAAATAATCCTTTCCGATTAGCCATAACAGCAAAAAGTGGGCGTTAAAAAGTAATAATAGTAGTAGATTGCTTTTATAATTTTTCTGCAATAGTTGCAAGGCAGCTGGTTAGTAGCAAAATAATGAATAAATAATATAAATTAGCTTTAAAGAAAGGTACATAAGACAGACCCAAAATGTCTTTGACATACTAAACCCAAAATGGAAGACATAAATGAACTCAGGTATTAAGACCATTAATTTAAGGATGTTTCAAGAATACGGTGAAGTTGGGTCTACTTAATACAGGTAGGTGTAGCTAGCAAGCAGGATACTTGGAATTACGAATAGACCCTATTACTACTTGTCCAAGACATGTGGGGTCAGTGATCATATAAATCTATTTGAATTAACCTGTATCTAGAGGCTTATCATGTCTCCAGGCTTTTCAAAAAGAGATTCTAAACATATAATCTATTAAAATACGTAGTTCAGCGTATTAAATAAAAATGATAAATGTTCATTTTATTATTTGATTACGAGCAACTCAGATTAATATACTGAGACTAGTATTTTCTGCAGATTAACAATCTTGTCCAAGCAGATCAAGACGGGATTCAATTTTTTATTCAAATGGTCAAGACGAAAACTAATCAGTGCAGAATATACAACTCCAGCATTTATTTTATTATTTATTTGCATCACCTTTCAGCTACTGCGTTTAATCACCAATGTTATCTACACTTATGACTTTGTTTTACTCCGGGGGTAGCTATGGATTTCATTTAGACAGCTAATCACTAACTAAATTCTTATTGCAGTCTCAAGAATTACGGAGTGTATTAGAAGTCCGACAGGCAGGGGCTGCAAAAACTAAGCAGATTTCCCTCGTGAAGTTTAACAATAGATAAATCTACAAACTGGCAATACAACACCACCGTGAACATTAAGTGAATAAATAAAAACGGTAATAAGAAATCATTCAGTCAATTTGAATAACCTCCCGACGGGAAGCGGCTGAAATGTAAACAAACTGGTCTGTCAACCAAGAAAAACAATCACTGAAATACGCCAGAACATTATGTGCCTGTATTTCGTAAGGTATCATGAAAACAATATTTGCTATTTAATCTTCGAATAATGTAGTTTATTATATAACAGAGCATTGTTTATGCTAGATGTGTAGAAGTGAGGGTTTGCTAAAGTCTGCTGCTAAAATTGAAAAATGCAAATATCTTGGTTAATATTCAATGTAGAGAATAAATGTATATAATGAATAACAATATTTATAGTAAACTCCGTTTTCAATAAGGTTGATACTATGCACTTTTTCGATCCGACGTACAGGAACTATTTTGAATTTCTAAAATTCCTCCTCCCAAAAACCCGGCTCCCTCTTGTTCGATTTCATACGTTAACGAATTAGATCTTTAGTTTTGATATCGAGTTTGGTAACGTAACAATAATTGTAATCGCAAAAGTGTTAACAGACCAATATATATATATATATATATATATATATATATATATATATATATATATATATACATATATATAATTTTGACCTCATTTTCGTTATCTTCAGGGCAGGATAGATGGACATTATTATTTAACCGTTATCAAAGTCAATATTTTAACGTTCTATGTAAAAGTAAAGTTTAAGCTCGTCACTGACCGAGTAAGTAAACTATATAATCGAAAATATATTCATTATTGTGTGTCCTAAAGAAAACTGTTGCGTAGCTTAATGACTTTTTAAACAAGTTATTTTTACTGTCTGCGGTCCTTTATAGTTTATTATACACTTGGTATAGTTCTGTTTATTTAGCAGCAAAGCGAATATTGATTTATTTTATTTGTTGGAAATAGTTATTGTTTTCGTTTTTGGCCTTCGCGTTCTTATCCTGCCCATGTCATTTTTGCTATATAGTTAATGCTCGTCTTTTATGTATAACAAAATTTAAAGTATGGTTAAATAGGTTTTTATTTGAATGAAATAATTATTCACAGAAAAATATATTATGGGTGTTGTAGAAATTAAAGGATTTTTCATATTAAACTGTTGAAGGGAAGTAGGAGTGGCTGATTCACAACTGCAGTGGCGCAACTCCTACGTTGCTCCTACTTTGGAGAATTGCTGAAACACCCAGCGGTTCCATCCTAATTAAGTGAATAATAATAGAAAGTCTGAACAAACTCTGAAGCAACCTTCTCAACTGACACACTTACCTAGGAAGGACTATTCTTATTTCTAACTGTTTCTATTAATTTACATACCGAGTATTTAATACAAATTGTAGCACACCAGCATAATGCCCTCTCTCCCCTCATACCCCATTTCCAAGAATTGAAGATGTAGTAAATCACTTACATACGGCTCAAAAGATTTCAATGTTTTTTTGTTGCCTCGTGGAAGGCTATCGATATTTCGTGCTTAGAATATATTTTCAGCACAAAACCGTTGTTCTGAAGTACTCTAATTATCACTCTAGTGGTATACAAGAGAACCGGTGTGGTGAGTATGCACTCAAGAGACGTTGTGCTACTAGGGGTACAATAACAACATTCTCAGGCAATTCTAAGGTTGGGTAAAAGAGAATAGGAATGGGCCTCTGTAGGACCAACAAACACCAGGAAAAACTAAGGACTCAGGAAAAAAGATAGAAGGAAAACAAAGGATTGGAATTAAAGGTTGACATATTGAGCGTTTTAAGGAGGAACAGATCATTGGAACAGTGGGCTTATGATATTGGAATCTGATGATCTCATGCACGACTAAGGTATAGCAGTATAAGTAACAGAATCTGCATAATCATACTAAAGGGAAGATTCAGCAATATATTGTGCATTAATCGGTGTGCAAGGGAAGATGTGAAGGACAAGTTTTTCTATCCATATCTGACCATATATGATATGACAGTATGTTGAAATACCGATTTTAATTAAGGCTAATGTATCAAGGAATGTGCAGATGAAAGGTGGGGATAACTAATAGAAATAATCAAAAAAATGGCTCTTGAAGTATTAAAACAATGGAGAGTTGGTTTAATAGAGAATATAAAGAGGCATATAAAGAAAGATCGAGGTCCAGGGTTTATTTCGAAAGCAGGACAAACCCAGGAAGGATAGTTGTATAATAAGAAAGTCCGTCACGCAGGGGCTGCGTAAACTAAGCAGATTTCCCTCGTGAAGTTTAGTAATAGATAAATATACATACTGCTAACACAACACCGTGAATAAATACAAACGGAAATAAGAAATGTTTCATCCAATTTCAATAGCCTGCCGACAGGAAGCGTTAGGATAGAAATGTAAACAAACGGGTCCCGCCTCACACCGGAAAGAAAACAATTACTGAAATATATCAGAATATAACACATTAATTTTATTGAGAACTATTTACTATATCTAGTACTGTAATTAATAATAACTCAGAATAATTGTTATCTCAATCAATAAAATTTTAGTAGTCCAAAACTTTAAGATGGGGGGGGGTCACCAGGGCATATTTGCATGTATCTCGTATAATAAAGGTCTCTTGAATACAATTTCTGGTATTTAAACTTCCAATAATGTGATTTATTATGTATCAGAGTATTGGTAACGTAACATGAGTAGAAGTGGCGGTTTGGTGAAAACTGAAAAATGCAAATATCTCGGTTAATATTCAAGATAGAGAATAAATGTATATAACAATATTTATAGTAAATTTAATTTGAAATAAGATTGATTCTGTATAATTTTTCGATCCGACGTATAGTAACGGAGATATTTTGAATTTTCAAAAATCCTCCCCTCTAAACCCCCCCTCCCACTGGTCCGATTTCAGCCGTTAACGAATCTTTCTTTTTACATACAACGCTTAAATATGAAGTTTGGTAAGGATTAAACAAAAATTGCGACCGCTAGAGCGGTAACAGACAAATATATAGATAGATAGATAGATAGATAGATATATAGATATATATATACAGTTTTGAACGGACCTCATTTTCGTCATCTACTAGGTAGGATCGATGGACATTTGAAGAAAAATGTCGAAAATTCCGTCATGAGTACAACCTCAATAGCTGATTTCCCTTAAGGGAAATCTGCTAAAAGGACTAATAGAAATAAAATTAAAAAGAAAAGTACACAAAATAAGTAAAAGGAAGCGAAAATAAAGAGATTGCCGTCAAAGAATTGCGAATAACAAAATGCCAACGAGAAGAAATTAGTTTTCGTCACATATTCATTCAAGGATCACCTCTCAATAAGCATAGTGTACTCAAATGAGAGAGGTCCAGTAACTAACCAAAAGAAATAAGTAGTAAGAAGGGATTGTTTACATCAGCTTTGGGTTTATTCTTCGAAATCAACAAAATTGAAAATACAGCCACATTTCTAGCAGTATCTATTAAAGCAAAAATATCATCAAAGTGTAAGTTCTGTGACGAGAGCAACACAAATATTATTTATAGTACACGAACTCACTACTAATTCTTTAAATGTGATAATCATTCATACATTGTCCGAGAAGGGCTCCTTAGATAATATAAAATAAAAAGATTTAGATAAAATTTGGCACTATTTGATTTACCCTGTTATCCGCAGAGAAATAGGTGTTATTATTTTGTCTATTGTAGGTTTAAATAGAATAATTAATTCGGAAAGGTAAGGCGTGATGTCCAGGATGGTTCGTGACTGACATCCAGGATGTGGTAATCCTTAGGTAGTAAACAACTCAAACAAGTATTATCATAATTTTGTACTCGTCCAAACAGCCAATGTAGTGTCAAGCTCTCTGTATTTATTAATTTTTGAGATTTATAAAAAATGAAAAAGCAACATTTATAGGAAATTAAATTTGCACTAAGATTGGGTTATGAAATTCTTCGATCCGATTGGTAATAACTGTAATAAAACATATTTTCGATTTTTCTCCCAACAAAAACTCCAACTATCCCCATTGTCAGATTTCGAATATAATAAAAGTCCGTAACGCAGGGGCTGCGTAAACTAAGCAGATTTCCCACGTGAAGTTTTACAATAGAGAAATTTCAGAATAGAGAGCCAAACAGTTACGGGAACGGCCCGAACTAGCTCTTGACGGAAACTCACGACTAGACCCGAAGTTAGCCGATCTCATCTCAGAAGCTGAAAACAGACAAATGCAAATATCTCGGTTAATATTCAAGATAGAGAATAAATGTATATAACATTATTTATAGTAAATTACATTTGCAATAAGATTGATTCTATATAATTTTTCAATCCGACGTATAGTAACGGAGATATTTCGAATTTTCGAAAATCCTCCCCTCTAAACCCCCCCTCCCACTGATTCGATTTCAGCCATTAACGAACTTGATCTTTATTTTTGCATAAAACGTTTAAATATCGAGTTTGGTAACGATCAAACAAAAATTGCGACCGCTAGAGCGTTAACAGACAAATATATATATATATATATATATATATATATATATATATATATATATATATATATATATATATATATATATATATATATAATTTTGAACGGACCTCATTTTCGTCATCTCCTGGGTAGGATCGATGGACATTTGAAGAAATTTTTTGAAACTCGCGTCATGAGTACGACCTCAATAGCTGATTTCCCTTAAGGGATATGAATGATTGATTCTTAAAAAAAAAAAAGAAATCAAGTAGTCAAAAACCGATTAAATGATGATGTAACTCCGATCATATTTCAATATTTCTCACATAGCTTAATGCTAAGTATAATGAAAATATTTTATATTTAAGCTTAGAAAAGAACGATTCATGATATCAGTTTATTATTAATATGAAATGAGTTGAAGTGATGGTTTACGAAAGACTGAATAATACAAAACTCAAAAATCTCTGTCAATATTAGAGATTCGAAAAGAAATATATAGAACAACATTTATAGGAAATTACATTTACATGAGGACTGATTAGAAAAAGTTTGTTAGTTAACCGGCAAATGTATAATATGCATGTATATTTGTTTGTGTGTGTGTGTGTGTGTGTGTGTGTGTGTAAGCCTAAACATCTCGCGACTCGTTAGTTTGGAAGGATTTATTACCAACATATTCTTTTTTTCGAGTAAATTTGATGGGTGGTCAAGAAAAGGTTCATTTTTGACCAATCCTATCTTAAAGCGGCCCTTACACGGTCATTAATAATGACATTACCAGTAATGACATTTTTGGCGAATGCACTTCATTCCAGATTATCATTACTGTAAAAACCTTACACAATCATTTTTATTGTCATTACTTTCCTTTAGTACAGTGGTGGTCTCTGTCAAAGCAAGATGTATAAAATAAAATGGATCCACACAAAACCGCTTGTATTGCTATAATTTTGGCTTTAGCTACAAAACGGCGAGTAAAACGTAAACGTTGGATGAAGGAGTGGTTAAAAAAACGTGAACAGTATTCTCATATTTTGTTATTGAATGAAATTAGAGACACCGAAAAATAAAACAATATATGTAATTTAAAAGCATTTTACTTACTTTTGAGTTCCCAAGGTCAACAGGTTGCTCAAAATTGTTAATAAATTGCAATGCGTGGAAAACCCACGAGGACGGTGAATATACATCGTCGGCTCCAGTCCCTGATCTTGTGGAGTCCTCTATTTTTAGCAGATTTCCCTCAAGGGAAATCAGCTATTGAGGTCGTACTCATGATGCGAGTTTCGAAAAATTTCTTCAAATGCCCATCGATCCTACCCAGGAGATGACGAAAATGAGGTCCGTTCAAAATTATATATATATATATATATATATATATATATATATATATATATATATATATATATATATTTGTCTGTTAACGCTCTAGCGGTCGCAATTTTTGTTTGATCTTTACCAAACTCGGAATTTAATCGTTTTATGTAAAAAGGAAGATCAAGTTCGTTAATGGCTGAAATCGGACCAGTGGGAGGGGGGTTTAGAGGGGGATTTTTGAAAATTCAAAATATCTCCGTTATTATGCGTCGGATCGAAAAATTATATAGAATAAATTTTATTGAAAATTAAATTTACTATAAATATTGTTCTATACATTTATACTGTATCTTGAATATTAACCGAGATATTTGCATTTGTATTCTGCGTGTGGTCACCAGTAGGCTGTTCGGACTTTCCGCCGAGAGCTCTGGCGGCCGTTTCTATAACTATTCGTCCCTCGTGAATAGGTTTAGAGGTTAGGTTAACTGTTTTTTCGGGCTAGAAACTACTGGGTTATTACGCCCTAAATAATGTTTTAGGTTTAGAGGTTTCTTACTACTACAGTTGTTATTAGGCAGATTTCTCTATTGTAAAACTTCTCGTGGGAAATCTGCTTAGTTTACGCAGCCCCTGCGTGACGGACTTTTTTTAACTCTTTTCGGTAGTTACATCTGAGAGTATTAATTTTACGTCTGACGTCAGATATCGTGGCTCCAGGTTTGCATTTTTCGTAGACTGACAGCAGTTTCACGAGTGCGGCATTCCTTTTATTTTTATAATTTGAATCTGAAGGATTCCATAATACTGGTAATTCTTCGTACATTGATATAAAAGGTTGCAAAACATCACTGGTTTCTACACAATCACTCTCCGGAGCCGACATGTTGTCTTCGCAATTTCGTGTGGTAGACTGAGTAATGATGCCGCACACCTTACACCTATCATTATTAATGACAGTATCCCCTCCCGTCTACAGTAATGATGTGCCGAGATCAGAAAATCCGGATTCGCATCATTCCCCCTCGTCATTCCAACTTTGTCGACGTTACACGATCAGTATTAACGTCATTCTGATAAAGTAATGTCATTATTAATGACCGTGTAAGGGCCGCTTAAGGTGAATCAGCTACGAGACTGTTCTCATGAAATGATTTAATACTGCCTTCTTCAATTGGGAGAGGTTCATTCAAATATTTTAATTTTAATATATATATATATATATATATATATATATATATATATATATATATATATATATATATATATATATATAGTTTTGAACGGACATTGGTCCTTGGTAAACTTCTGTGTAAAATCGAATGAGATTCTGAAGAAATCAATCAAAAATTCCGTTAAGAATACAACCTCAATGTCTGATTTCTCTAAAGTCCTTCACCGGCGTAAAGTAAGCGCATTTCTCATCTGCTGAAATTACACATTGGTCACCTCATGTTTCCAACTATTATGTAGTTCTCCTATATTAACAAGCATATGCAAACAGAGAAATGAGATTTTTAGTGACTCAGTCAATTAAAGTAACAACTTGACTATTATAAGTGAGATTTTAGTGAAGACTGAAACCCAAAAATACAAATAACTCTCATAATATTAGATATTAAAAAAAAATGTACACAACTACAATTGTATAAAATTAAGTGTTTCAGAAGTCTGAATCTATAACACATCGTGTGTGTGTGTGTGTGTGTGTGTGTGTGTGTGTGTGAATGAGGCCACCTACCTGTCCTTCTATTGACGAATGTAGCGTTCTTGGTTTGTTTTCTTTTTTTAGTTTAATATTAAATATGCGAGATCCTGATTCCACTTTGTTGAGCAATCGACCTTTAACGCAGATGGACGTCAGATATTTTTAGCAGTTTTCTTTTTCCTTCGTTCTAGAACGTTCTAAATATCTTTCAACACATGCATGTAGAACAACCATTTGTTCTTTTTTCTACAAGCAGGACATTTCGTGAATCTAAAGTAGAAATATTAGGATTTGACTTCTCTGCCTTATGAGGTTCATGTTAAACTCGCAGAGGTGTATGTGATTTACAAAACAGTATTTTATATAGTATTTAGCAAACGAATTGATGTTCTGATTTTGTATATATATATATATATATATATATATATATAGATCATGTCAAGTATATTTATTGCAGGGATTACCACAGAACGTCTGATGACTGTGTTAAAAAAATTATAAATCTTAGTAAACATTTTTTTTTATTATTTATTTGGTTTATGCCCCACATCGATGGTGATTGGCAAGATCTCTGTTTGGAAAATATATTTATTCCTTCATGTGCACATTAGTTGAACTTTATTTATATATTATGGAAAATATTCCATATTCCATTCTTTGACTAAATGAATATAATAAAATTTATCCCTTTTAAATCTTTTTAAGTATGCTGTAGACCTATTCTATTTTATACTATATGTATTTGTAAATGTTTATATGTTTTAGATATGTTAGTATTTGTGGAATATATTGGCTGCTGTCAGTTAATAGTTCTGTCATATCGTGGGGTATGTGAAGGTTTTTTTGCAGTCGGTCAGTATGTGTTTTATAGTTAGGTGTTTGTTGCAGTATTTGCATATAGGGTTATCAGTCCTCGTCATTAAGTGTCTATATGTCAGGTATGTATGACCGATCCTGAGTCTGGCAAGAACAACTTCTTCCAGTCTTGACTCCTATGGCTGGATGGCCACTCCTTAATAGTACTTTTGATACTGCGGAGTTGGTTGTTTACTTCCATCCATTCTGATTGCCATTTGTTTAGGATTCGGTGGTGTATATGTCTCACTATGTATAATAAGTTTGTTTGTGTGTATTGACTTTGTTGAGTAATTAGTTTACCCTGGTAGTGTGCTGTCATACTAAGTCCAAGGTCCTCGTGCCCTGGCAGCCAATATAGAGTAATTGTATTTTGGTATGTTTGTTGTTTATAAATTTCTTCTGTTATGTTTAGTGCTATTGGGTGAATGATGTAAATGTCTCGAAGGGTTAATAATGAACATAGTGAATTTGAACAAATTAGTGTGTGTTAGAGCTGTGATGATGTAGGTGTCATGTTTAATGTAAGTGCCAACCAAATTGCTCCAAATATGCTGTAGTGGGATGGTAACTTTCCTGAAAAAACTTGTCTTTCTGTGACTTCTGCAGATCCGACATTATCATCGCTTTTGAATCCGTCAGTATACCAAACAGAATGGAAGTTTTTCTTTGCAAAAAATAATTTGAAGTGATTTTTGAAGAATAGTGTAGATAGTGTGTCTGATTTCTTAAACTTGGTTAAAGATAGGTCTACAACGTACTTAATAAGGCAAGGAGGTGTATAAGGTAAACTTAGAGGAAATATATTCTCGCTTTGTATACCAAATAGACCTTCACTTTCATTACGTATATTTGATAGAGAAAGGGCAGATATGTGAGGGTTTGTATGAATGGGTTTTGCAAAGTTTCATCCTTGCAACATCCCTTAGGGAACGCTTGGATTCTGTTATAGTACTTTCCTATTAACAGCAGTCTTCTGCTTTGTAATGCTGGTTCCCCAGCTTCAACAAGAATACTTTCAATATGGCTGGACCTGAAGGCGCCTATTATTAATAGAATACCTGTATTTTGAATTGTATTGAATATTTTGAGTGTATTGGTCCTGGCAGACGTGTATGCTATACTTCCATAATCCAAAAGTCCGTCACGCAGGGGCTGCATAAACTAAGCAGATTTTCCACGTGAAGTTATACAATAGAGAAATCTCCATACGATATCCGAGCAGTTACGGCAAAGGGCCGAATAGTTTCGACAAAGGGCCGAACTAGCTTTTGGCGGTAAAGTCAGTCGTCCGTTACGGCCCAAATTTAATAAAAATGCAAATATCTCAGTTAATATTCAAGATAGAGAAGAAACCCCCCCCCTCTCACTGGACCGATTTCAGCCGTTAACGAACTTGATCTTTCTTTTTACATAAAACGACTAAATACCGAGTTTGGTAACGATCAAACAAAAATTGCGACCGCTAGAGCGTTAACAGACAAATATATATATATATATATATATATATATATATATATATATATATATATATATATATATATAATTTTGAACGGACCTCATTTTTGTCATCTCCTGGGTAGGATCGATGGACATTTGAAGAAATTTTCGAAACTCGCATCATGAGTACGACCTCAATAGCTGATTTCCCTTAAGGGAAATCTGCTAAAACAATAGGAATATTTAGTCTTTCATTTCGACCGTGTTCATTCAAGCATCTTGTTTATATTTTTAGACGACAGAAAAATAATAACTAATTTCGCAAGTAAAGTAAAGTGTTTTTATTAAATTCTGAAGAGTTTATATATATATATATACATATTAATCATGTGCCATGTGTCACCTTTAGAATAGGAGCTCAGGTTAGCCATGTGAGTTAAAAGCGTTGCTTTTAATCTTACATTGTAAACCTAGAGTGACGAGTTACAGGTGACGGTAACAGACAAATATATATATATATATATATATATATATATATATATATATATATATATACAGTTTTCAACGGACCTCATTTTTGTCATCTACTAGGTAGGATTGATGGAGATTTGAAGAAAAATGTCGAAAATTCCGTCATGAGTACAACCTCAATAACTGATTCCCCTTAAGGGAAATCTGCTAAAAGAGATCTCATGTAACATCGATAGAAGTTTAACATTACTTTCCTGTAAGCACCCCATTTAGTGTTACTTAGGCTTACTACACAACGTCTGATGACTATTAAAAAAAAATCATAAATCTTAGTAAAAATTGCACTAGGGTAAATGATACGTAAATGCCGCTTGAATAGAAAATCATAATTAATAATGAAAAGTGCATAAATATTTGTGTGAGGTTTATACTCAGTGAAAACTGGAGGTAAATCCATATCGGGGGAAAATCCAACCGATATGGAGTTTGTGAGTGTTATTATTATTATTATTATTTATTGACGTCCACTTTCTGCAACTAATGCTAATTGGGACGGGTTATCTACAGGTTACCACCCTTTCCTAGCCAGGGTGGGACTTAGGATGTTACTTAATGAATTCCGAGAATCGAACTCGTCACATAAACTCGTGTTCTTAAGCCTAATAAGGTTTAGCAGGTGTTTATCTCAAGTGTATTTTTTTTTAATGACAAACAGAAGCATTCATCATACAACTGTATGATCCAATTCACAAAAACATCTGTCTCACCTAACCTAAATTATTCATTTGGTGAGAAGCTATTATTCAAGCCTTTATCTTAATCAAAGAGATAATGCTCGTATATAAATATGATGGTTCAATTCATTCTCTAACAATTAGGCTCTGGTAAGCTCAGATAAAACAAAATTGACAAGTTAAAAATATTTACGAAAGAAGAATATCATAATAAATTTATCTTACTCCTGCACCAATTACACCAAGAAAAACGACAGAGAAAGGAAGAAGGTGAAGGGGAAAATTCAAAAGGAAATTTGGATATTCTCGTCAATCTCCCATAATAAACAATTCTAGCCTTTATAGCCGGAGGACGGATACTCACAGAGAAGAACAATTCTCGACAAACAACTGCTTAAGATGTACAGGAACTACAGAAACTTATCTCTCACAGCGGGGTTCTGAATAGGAACGCTAATTTAAGATTATAACATCCAGAACGGGAGATGACCTCTGCAAAGCAACAGTAACAATCATCGGAGTTCATGAGCACACAAGATAACAACCGTATGCTGCTCGACCAACGACTGTAGTAGAGTCAATGATTGCCGATAGAGTGCAGAAAGTCTACGGGTTACTAGATCGTAAAACTGGTTTGGTTGACTGAGGGGTGAAATAAATAGTTCTGTGCACTTTTCAAGTTGTATATTCAGAACAAACACAAAATAACCTCTTCATTATGAGGATGTAATATGTTACACAAAACAAGTCTATTTAGAGTACTTACACTTCACACATTTTCGTCGGACACAACACAGTCTCAGTTTAATCAATATAATAAAGTTCCAGTTAACGCGAGACACTAGATATTTTCGCACTTCTAACTTTGCACTCGCAATCCGGTTAACTATTTTTTACTAACTGAACATATTTTAAAACCATCTGGTATTTTTTATACCGCGTGGTTATCATATTTGATAGCGAACGACTCACGAGTACGTGCGTCGCCACTACACTGGCATCAAACTCAAATACTAATTGCCACTTAAAGAAACGTCTAATCCATTTTTTATAACTTTTTCCATACTGGTGCATTCCATATCTACCCTACACTTAGGAATACTACAATTGGGAATTAGCTATCCCAGTTCTTGTTCTAAAATCCTTCAACTGTTGTGCTATACATTTTTTTTTAACTCTGAAGTATCAGACGTTTTACTGAAGTACTGAACATTTTTCAGTATTAAGTAAACCCCACTCCTAACAGTAACTAAATTTCAGAAATCTCTTATTTAAAGCTTTTTAAAAAGGTACCCCTGTTTTCATATCATGAAATCATCGTATTAGGGTAGCCTTATTAGCTGATTTCCCTCATTGGCGATCTGTTAAATATTGAGTTTTCTCCTTGTAAGCCCGGATAGTAGTTAACCACTCTTTTGCTTTGCCTGTGCTCGAGGTCAGCCCTACATGAAGTAAAAGAGTATATAAGTAAAGCAGGCTAGGTTAGGAAGTGAAATCAGTGATCACCTTGAAGTACAGTCGGCCTCACATTGCCTTTCCTTCCTACCTACCCCGTCTGACCTCAGTATTTCATTAGCAGATACACTTAAACTAATTACTTCATAGGTAGTTTTTAAACCTATAATCAAGGAAAGTCAAACTAACCAAAATCCAATAAAGGCTGGTCTTCTATTCCAAAAGAGATATTCAAGTAATTTTTTAATAATGATAACTAAACTTGGAAAGAAAACGAACTCTGAGGCGTTATTGTGGGTAAAAGTTTGAAACATTTTTCGCCGCCTGCCATTTTCTTACCTAGTACTTGATCGATCATCAGGGTATTTTTATTTTTGTTTTCCTAAATAATGAATCAAATTAATTTAAAAGGACTCCTTGATAAGTGTAAAAAGTTTGAACTTATTGAGGATTCTTAGCAATACAAAATGTGGAGCAGACAGATCCTTAATGTTAAAATTTTACCGTTGCTATACCAGGTCTTTACTAGACTATGGATGCATAGCATTTTCATCTGCCAGCTCAAATGCCCTTACAATGTTAGACACTGTTCACTATACAGGACTGAGAATAGCAACAGGGGCTTTCAGATCAAGCCTGTAGAAAGCCTATGTATAGACGCTTGAGGGCCTCCATTAAAATATAGAAGGTGTATTATCAATTTAAAATTTATTTTAAAATGCAAAGCTCTAGATAAACCTTGCGTCAACACATTTTTAAACAATACACCACAATTTATAAAGAAAAATTGTACAAACAAACCACTTCTCATAAGCACATAACAAAATTACTCAGACTCTAACATTTAACATATTCCTATGTACAACAATACTTTACTATCTATTTAAAAATTAAATTGCACATCAATTATTTATTCAGCTGAACTACACGCTATACTCCTATTTCTAGAAAACCTACAAAATGTCCAAAATCGCCAAATAATTTTATTCTCGTACTCGTTAAGTTCTTTACTCTCTTTAAAACACATATATTCCACTCATCCCATTATAACAAACATTTTTGAACACATTCATAACATCATAATCGCATAACATTGGTGTGGCTACCAGTACACCAGAATATTGGACGAAGCACTGAAGTTGACATGCTCGCAAAACTTACGACAAAAACACCAATACTGACAATAAAAAAATAACTTCGGACGAATAAAAAAGCTACATTAAAACTTACATACTCCAACAATGACAATAGGACTGGTTATTAACAGACAACAAACTGAGACAAATTAAAACTACAGTTGACATACAGTAATAAATATGAAGCATTTACACGGAGAGAAGAAGTAGTCCTTACGAGACTACGTATAGGTCATTCTCTCCTAACCCATGGTTATCTGTCTGTTTGAAAAGAAAAGAATGCCTAACTGCAATTTGTGTAATGCTCCGCTTACAATAAAACACATACTAACAGAATGCAAAAGATGTGACCATCTAAAGATCCCTCATGGCTTACACGACTTAATTACTGAAGGTGGCCACATTTCCATAATACATTTGCTTGACATTAACATATACTCACAAATTTAGAAGTTTTACATTTTAAAATTCTTTTTAATTCTTCTTAAATTAAATCTTTTTAACTCCAGCTAAAATGTTGGACTATATATGTGTGAGTGTATGTGTGTGTGTGTGTGTGTGTGTGTGTGTGTGTGTGTGTGTGTGTGTGTGTGTGTTTGTATTTGTGATAGAGAAAGTGGGAGCATATGATTGCGAATTTTTAAGACATTTAGACAAGAAAATTTAGTCTGTTCATTTTATTTATGTACATACTAATTTTTATGTATTTGATTTTAGTTTTAATTTTAACCATTGAAAGTATATAATTGTTTTCGTAATTTTATTAGTCTATAGTTTTTAATTATATAGTTTCTTTATAAGAATTTTTTTTTTGTTTTAGAATTTAATGTTTCGTTTTAGTTTATTTTTTTTATTTGTTGATTCGTGTTTTTGTCTCTGGTTGCGTTTCTGTTAGTGATAAAAAAAAAACTGTTTTTAACAACAATAAAATATGACTTTGTAGCATAAAGCGGATGCTAATAAACAACATCACCTCCTCTGATTTGAGATGTATAAAATTTCCGCAGTGCAGGCTAGAGAGATATTATTTCTTTATCAATTTCAATTTCAAGGAATGTTTGAGCAATTTTGTCGTGTAACCGAACCCAATAGTCTCTATTTCTACAGAAAATCTGGTAAAAGTAGAAAAACACATATGCCTAACTCCTGCCTCGCGTCCGGAATTTTATTTGACCCTTAGAAAACTCCATAATGAAAGTTTCATATAAAACTGATGATCATGATCGTTAATGGCCGAAAATGAGACTAGGGGGAAAATGGGATAGAGAGAAGATGCAAAAAATAAATATTTAAATATGTCTGTTAAGAGTCTAGGGAAGACCATTTAGCAACTGAAATATATAGAGGGGTATTTGATAATTATTCCACACAAAAATGTCCGCTCCTTTTTTTTTCTTTTCTTTTCATTTACAGGATGCCGAAAATTCTGGTCTATATCATGAAAAATTAAATAATAATGTATGAAAATTTGGAGTCTTTCCCAGAAGCAAGGGTCTAGTATAACTTTTTTTTTACTGCAGTTGAATGAGTTGTTGCTCATGCAATATTGCGAAATGAAATCAGTGAAGAAATTTCCCTCCTGTCATTAGAGAGACTGATTGCAACAATTCCGTTGCCATGTACAAAGCCCGGCGGTGCTTTAGGTAATTACAGTAAAATGATTCTATACACACAATCAACAAAGCCTTCAACGTACTTAAGTAATCTTTAACCACCTTAGAGCGTAAGATTGACTTTCAGCTTGATCATTCACTCACTGCAATACACCCAATGTAATTTTATAAATGTATCTTTTTTTTTTTTACGTATTTCCTCTGCACAGTAACCCTATGTGGAGGGATTTTATTTTTCTGCACATCCCATCCATATTTGCATTATTTTGTAAATGTATTAATCGAACGAAATTAATTTCTCATCAACAAATGTCTTATCATACTTTCCTGCTGCCTCTTGGAGGTATTTTTTTGGACATTCTGATGATTTCCATCCTTTCGACATGTTCCAGCTTGCCATTTCAATAGGGCTCAGTTGATTTCAGAATCGTCATAAGATTCCATGGGCCACTACTGATACAAACCTCTACTTCTTATTACTCACAAAGCTGCTCTTAACTTCAGAGCAGTATTGTGAAGGGTCATGTTTCACTGTCATACGTGGTCAACGACCTAATCTCCATTTTTAGCAGATTTCCCTTAAGGGAAATCAGCTATTGAGGTCGTACTCATGACGCGAGTTTCGAAAAATTTCTTCAAATGTCCATCGATCCTACCCAGGAGATGACGAAAATGAGGTCCGTTCAAAATTATATATATATGTCTATATATATATATATATATATATATATATATATATATATATATATATATATATATATATATATATTTGTCTGTTAACGCTCTAGCGGTCGCAATTTTCGTTTGATCGTTACCAAACTCGATATTTAAACCTTTTATGTAAAAAGACAGATCAAGCTCGTTAATGATTGAAATCGGACCAGTGGGAGGGGGGCTTTAGAGGGGAGGATTTTCGAAATTTCAAAATATCTCCGTTACTCTAAGTCGGATCGAAAAATTATATAAAATCAATCTTATTGCAAATTAAATTTACTATAAATAGTGTTATATACATTAATTCTCTATCTTGAATATTAACCGAGATATTTGCATTTTTCTGTTTTCAGCTTCTGAGACGAGATTGGCTAACTTCGGGTCCACTCGTGAGTTTCCGTCAAGAGCTAGTTCGGGTCGTTCGCGTAACTGTACGGCTCTCTATTCTGAAATTTCTCTATTCTAAAATTTCACAAGGGAAATCTGCTTAGTTTACGCAGCCCCTGCGTGACGGACTTTTTACATCATTATACTCTGTTTCCATTACAGATTATCGAATCGGCCCCTCCAACTATTCTTCCTCTAATGTAAAATCCTATGACATTGATCTCCGTTGCCAATCGCCCAAGATATTTACGTCATGCGTAAGTATTTAAGGTCCACTTCCCTAAAAGGTCAGATACCTTTGTCTTTTGTAGAGTACTACTCAGTCTCACTAGATGACCTCAAATTCTTCATCTAAGACTTATTTATACTGTTATATGTGAGTTTCTCGCGCGAGTTCGTAACAACAATGGCAGTGCTGGGCTGGTTGGGTCCATTTGTTGCTAATGCATGCCAGAACCACCAGTGAGCCTGGCTGTGAATGCCGAGTACTACATACAACGAGGATTACTTTTCACACGCAGTGCTACTATATGTATATTAAAGCAATAGGGTTTTTTGAAATTCTATTCAAATGCGAAATTCTATTCAGTACATACATTCATTTCACTTAAAGTAAAATGTCGGAAGGTGTTCAGATGAAAAACATGTTTTCTCTTTGCTGCCCATTCTACCAAAATGCTGCCCAAAATGATATACAACTTGAAATTATTGTCTGGCTGTCTATCTACCATATTGCCCACCTTTTTGATACTAAGTCATATAAAAACTACATAAAGGATTTCATATAAACGTTTTGTAGTTCTGAGTCACATACCCCATGATACAGCATATATTATATGGGATTTTAATTTTCGAAGATTTCCTTTACGGGAATTAGATTTTGAGGTTGTACTCACGACAAAATATCTCTATGGAGGGGAGAGGTCTTAGCTTCCTGGATGTCAGTTCACCTAGTTAACGACACAGACACAGACACAGACACACACACACACACACACACACACACACACACACACACGGAAGAAAATTGAAATTTAAACCTGTAGCATAAATGAATAAAATAAAATTTATAACTTTTTCATCTATCAATAGACCATTGGATGTCCATCGATTATGAATTTCAAGAATCAATTCCTTTTCTGCCGCCAACTTGGTGTTAGAAGCGATATTGCGAACACAGCCCACATGTTCCAGGAACCACGATGGACCAGGATTCCCATCCATCCCGCCACTGATTTCCTCACACCTCCAGACGCCCTTGAAAACAGGGTTATCGGGAGAACCTGGACAACCAGTGAGTTAGGCAATAGACTTCTCGAACAAGTCATATTTGACCTTATTTCTTTGAAAGATTCTTTGTTGGTACGATATGGCCATTCTTTATTACCATTCCCCTCCATACCACCAACCAGCCGAAATTTCCCTTCTACAGTCACAAATAAAATAGCGGCCTGGTTCATCACCACGAATTATGAAACCCTATCTCAATAAACGTACAATGCCATTTAACGGCCGACTCATTCATGTCTCGTAGTTGTGATGCAGTTTCCCAAGACACGAGATAGCACACCATTGTTGTGCAGCCGGACCGATAAGTGAGTAACCCCCTCCTATAGGGCTTTCAGCTAGAAGCCTTCTTCCTAGTAGTAATTGCCAGCCTCCTATAATCCAGGCAAAGCCAAAAGTTTGCTTTCCTGTCAGATTCTCCGCTCATTTCGGAACGTATGGAGGAGATGCTGAAAACGTACCACATTCTTTCATGTCTTTGAAGCCTACACTCGCGTTTAATTTATCAAAAACACACTCCCCAGACACTAAACATCTCTGGAGGCTCCAATCCACAACGTCCACCCTTCACTTCCCACCCTCTAATGCTACTCCTGCCTCACATTTTCCAAGCTCCGAGCTCTAAAAAACGTGAATCTCTAGGCTTCTAAGAAATCACGAATTAAGGCGGCACATGAATCATGGCAGTGATAAACTCGCTTACGATCTGTAGTCTTATACACACTTCTATTCGGGATGGGTCTTCCTAGCACCAACCAATGAAACACCGAGGAAATCCATAAGTCCTCAGACCCTCTAACTTCTACTGCGACATATATAGATGGGAGATCCTCCCCATCCACTCAAAATATGTTTCTGTATTAATAGCTATTTTTTAGCACGGAATTCAAAATGATTAATTTTAAACACTTCATAGTTTTCTATCAGTACAACATATTTTTTTTTATGGGGGTTGAGAAATACATTCATTTAAACCCATGTATAAGAGTAAATTATTTATTTAAACCTATGGATAAGAATACATTCATCAATATTTGTCCAATTGACAATCTTTATTTCATACGTCATACAAAAAGACTGCATAGATGAACATTTCCAACATGTAATGAAAATGAAGGGATTATTTAATGTGTCTAAGTACATAGATCTTATCTTTATATTACACTATCTGCCTTATAGCTATCTTTAAAATACAATATCTACTCATATTACAACGGGAAACAATTCTTATTGTAAACAACAATTCTTCAATCTTCCTCTAATCGCCTCTTTTTACTAACGTTTCGGGTATAACAAGTGTATGACTACAGAAAGTATATTCGTGTCACACTGAAAATGAGTTGTGATTTATATAAGAGGTGGTTGAAATATCGAAGGTGTTGAGAGCATTGTGTGGTGTGTGTGTGTGTGTGTGTTTTTATGAGTGATAGAGAACGTGGGAGCATATGATTGTGAATGTTTAAGATATTAGAAAATTTAATATGTATATATATATATTGTTTATGTACAAACTAATTTTTTTTTATTTGATTTTAGTTTTAATTTTAACTATTGAAAGTATATAATTGTTTTCGTAATTTTATTAGTCTTTATAGTTTTTAATTATATAGTTTCTTTATAAGTTTTTTTTAATTTAATGTTTCGTTTTCGTTTATTTTTTTTATTTGTTGATTAGTGTTTTTTTTATCTATTTGGCTGCGTTTTGTTATTTGGTTGCGTTTTGGCATTTGTTGTCTAATTGTATTGTTTAATTTTTTCTGTTACTGTTTTCATTTTTTATTTTGTTTATATTCATTATTTAATATCACCACGCAGCGAACGCTCCACAATACAGTAATAAATAAATTTAATTTAGAGACAACTAGTAAATAGAGTTAAATAACACAAGACTACAGTGCCATTTTTGTGTGTTTGGTTTGAAGTAAGTAAAGTATTAACATTTTCGAAATAACAAAAAATATTCGTGAACAATTAAAGGGATGTTTGTGTAATTTTGTTAAGTGACCAAGCCCAATAGCTCCTTTTTTTAAAAAAAAAATCCGTTAAAAACGCCTATATCCCCTTAACTGTTAGTAATAAGAAAAACTGCATAAAAGAAAAATATGCATCATCTTGGCCAGACCTCATTACGTTGTTACCTAGATAGAATAGATGAGCATTTTGACAATTTTTGATTATCATATCCTGATCACAATCTCAACAGCTGCTTTCCCCATGGGAAACCTCCTGAATAAGTACGGCTATTATTTCGTCACAAGATGCTTTAATAACTTGTTATGCCCGATAGATTCGATTTTTTTTTAGTTATTGAGTTTGAAAACTGAGAGGGACGTCATAAGAGAAAGGGTTTCCAATGTCCCTAGAGAAATTCTTAAATATGAATAATATTCAAGAAGAAAGTAGCCTGCACAAAGTGAAGGCAGCATTAATTAATTTTAATAACAAAGATACGATCTGCCCATTTGATAAGGGAAACGAGAAGGTATGCTTCTTGAAATCAATAACTGATTCGAGAGTTTAGTGATTAGAAAAAGAAGGAGGAGGTAATATTTGAATGATACATAATATATGTAAGGGCCTACAGGTGATGGCCTATGTTACTGATGTTGGAAACAAAAAATAGTTACGCATCAAATGAATTAATAGCGATTAATGATTGATTCATTTTTATTTAAATTTTCATAGGAGTAAGCTGTCCCAATTCTCGGTTTACTATGAACCCCCCTCCAGATGCCTCTAAGTGTATACTAACAGAAATAGACTTTTCATTCAATTGTTTCAGTACTTAAGTTTATTCGGAGAGTCTTGGGTCAAAATACTTCTAAAGACATCTATTAGTTTCGTCACATAATTTTGAGGATGAGATCATGCTAGTCAAACACACCAAATAACGAAACACTAATAGTGGTGAGTATTCTAACATTCCAAAATGACACTACTTTTTGGAATATTGACTCATAATTTTTACAAAACATATCAATTGTGCATTGAAAAAATATCAAAAATATGGTTATTCTATTCACAAAACAGGCGAATCAAAAAAATTAAATTTCTTAAATGACGCTAGATAGTTGAAGCTGGAGGAGGAAAAAACGTTTAGAAAATTAAATTCAATGTTAGTGAAGAAAAATAGCGCAACTACGACTTCCAAGCGTTCGGAGACGAACGAATGGCTAAAACTGATGAAAATGAGATTAAATATAAATATAGAAGATAAACCTAGAGTGGCGAGTTCGATTCTTGCCTGGGCAAAGGAAATTATTTAGTGACGAAATTCGTTAAATAACGTCCTAAAATCCCACCCTGGCTAGAAAAGGGTGGTAACCTGTTGATAACCCGTCCCGATTAGCCTAAGTTGCAAAAAGTGGACGTTAATAAATAATAATAATAAAATATAGAAGACCTCGAAATGTCGAGAAGGCTTGCGAAAATCCGGTCTAAGCATCATATTTTCAGGTAAACAGAGTAGGTAGTTCTTCTTTTCACAAAGAGACTAGGATAAGAGAATTGGATAGTAAACTTGATATAACTTCGATATCTACCAAGGAAGCATAAAACATTTCCGAACATAGTAACGAGCGTTGACACCAAGTGGCGATAAATGTCTCAAGCTTAATCCAGCAATATATGCCTGAATTGAAAGTCATACGATAAAGAAGTATTTTTCAGAGTTATTTCTGGGCTTGAGCAACATTTTCTTTTTTTTTTACACAAACGGATTTGGTGTTTCTCGAGGAAAAGTAAAGCTTCTCTTTGAAGCCCAATTTTAAAGTTGTTTAGCGTATTCTGGAGTTTCAGTTGAATTTATTCTATGTTTCTTAATAGATCCTAAAAAGTTTCATAATAGTTCTCCGTTTATTTGGAGGTTATTACGATTTGGATGGATTAACTCTAAGCTACACGCTTAATTTAAAGTTCTGTCCGGCCAGGCTTGCGGAATTCTATACTGCAGTCTTATATCTTTTCTCTTATTGTTAGTAAGTATAAATGCCTTTAAAAGTCATTATAACATTATTGGAGCCTGTGGGTTTTGTAATTATGCTTGAAGCTATTTTATAAAAACATTTTAAAAAAAGATATTCAATGGGTCATGAACATATTGAGCAAGATAATGTGAGATTTACGTTGATATAATTGTCGTCACTGGGAACTGCATACTGTTGTCAAGTGATGCGTATCTCCAGCGATGTAACTTCTGTTGTATTCCAAGATATTTCGCAGATGTCCCAATCGCCTACTTCTGGTGTTCATGTTGTGTTGGCACGTGGCAGCTCCTAAACATGAGCTGCCACGAGTCAACACGTAAAATGACCACCTGTAGAAACCGATTGTAAAATCAGAGAAATACAGAAATTACACCTCTGGAGATACGCCACAAATGACAACTGTAATATAAGATTTATGAAACTTCTCAGTAAGTTGAATGAAGACGCTAATTTTCATTCCTATCGCCATTGTTCGTTCGATCTTTATTTTTGTCTCCAAATTCAATACTATTTCCATCTATAATAATATACTTATAAAGGTGTTCGTATTTGTGTGTGTGTGTGTGTGTGTGTGTGTGTGTGTGTGTTGTGTTAACTAAAAATATTATCCATGGAGTTCTACAATTCTCGGTCTAAAATATTTTCTCAAAATCGAAAATAAATAGTTATTTTAACACTTTTCACTTGCAGTCTGAAGGGACCCAAAATTCAAAAAGACCCGGACGGATGCGTCCTCCAGAACGTCAACAAATGCATTTGTGTGTGTGTGTGTGTGTGTGTTTGTGTGTGTGCCCGCACGCTCATATGTCCGATGGAGCAACCTTGTTTATATCATATCCAAGCCAGTTCTGATGAGCTGAGATATGTATATTCACAACAGCTGATTTCCCCTAAGAGGACTAAGAGCTACAATTGGTAGAAATAACATACACTACGATTTCATTGGATGGTCGATAGCAATTTTTGGCTCTTAATATTCAGATATATGAAATATTTTGACAATCGGTTAAATATTTTATTGTGTTAATATATATTTCAAGGAAAGGGTTGGCTGAATCTAAAAGATAATATTTAAGAATTCTCTCTCATGCTTAAGTCAACCTTTTCTTGTAGTTTATGTGTTATGAACAACGATTGAATTGATAAGAAAAATTATCTTAGGCAGCTTTAAGCAGGGATGATTAAGTACTTCCAATTATACCCAGTTATTTTTTCTTAACAGTTCTCTGACCCAACTGTGCATTAATCTTCAGAAATTTAGGGTTTGAGCACTAAATGTCAATTTTTTTCTTATATATATATATAGTCCATAAAACTGAAGATTGTTTCTTGCTTAAATGTATTCATTTACATTACATCTTGAAAAAAGATCGGTCCGTCATCTGAACGACTGATACAGGTCGTAGTGTTAACGATCGTCCATCTATCGAACAATCATATCTTCAGAGACAATGGTACACGGTAGTTGTCAATGTTAAAGCTTTCATGGTCTGCGAAATGTTTGAGAATAAAGATTTCGACGATATAAGTTAGTGTTGTACATCCAGAGCTATAAACATCTCAAAAATAATGCCTAATATTGTTTTTCTAAATATAATTTAAATATTTCTAAAATTCTGTGGGAAAATAACAATAACTGGAGAATACGCCAAGGAATCTACGAGTATACAATTTCACAGAATTATTTCTCAGCATTGAGAATATGAGCAGCTTTCGAACAAGGACCTCGCTTGTAATAGGACAATTGTCAGAGTGCAGGCAGTAATAATTCATTTAAATGTGTTACCTGGAAAAACGCCGTGGTTTGAAAGCTAATAGATTCTCGGAAAGCCCATGCTGAGCGAGAGGAGAATTCATTATGTATGCTCATGGCCAATGGGAGGCGTGTCCTTTACAAATTCGTTATGTACACTGAAAATGTCTAACCCTATGAGTCACATTGGAGTGCAGTCGTCACATACAATCGTCAAGTATATGTTATATCAATGTTTTACACTTGCCACTTAACAAAAATATAATTTAATCATGATCCCGCTATTCCTGTGAAAATGTAGCACATTACTCTTGAACAATTTTCAAAAGACGCCCTTCATATAATACTGCATTTCTATTTTTTAAAAATACATAAGAACAGAGAGGTTTCTAATATGAATGTTAATCGTGAAAACGTTTTTCAAGGAATGTTAGGTGTGTCGTGTGCAAGAAAAATGTTGGGGCATTGAGTAGTCAAAAAAATGTTCTAAATTTAATTTTCCATCGATTTTGTCCTATGATGGGCCATTTAATTTATCAAGAAGTCTGCACAACGAAATTAAAGTTCAAGTAGAATTAATACAGCGACGAAAACCGTGGTAACATTACCCCCCCCCATTTGCTGTAGTAGTCATAAAAAGAACGTCAATAAATCGAAATCTATATGAATAAAACTCTAAGGTTAGTCTGATTTTCTATTTAAATTAGGCGTGGATCAATTGTTTTCACGTTTCAGACTATTCTAAGAACAATTCAACAAAGTTGAAAATCGTGCCTGTCTGTCCGTCCGTTTGATACTCACTCAAAAATGGCTAAGAGGATTTCTATAGATTTTTAAATTTTTGAGTCAACTGTCCCAAGGTGCAACATAGGCCATATGAGAATTCGGCGGGGAGGTTTACTTCGATTTGAAAGCACATTTTCGTGGATAACATAGTTAATATTCGCTTTATCGAGAAACTGTAGGGAACATATTATGTTTAGAATAACTATTTCGGTCCTAAAACGTTATGAACATTTATAAATTTCTGTAGTTTTTGTTTTGACTTCCGACTAATGGGCGCCCAAGTTGTTGTTCGAGTTCTACGAAAATGCCAAAATGGAAGTGAAAAATGTATATATATGAGTTAAGGGAGTGGATATTGTTAATAAGCGCTATTTTACACTTTACTTCCATCCTCAGAAGTGAGAGTTTACTTTGACGGCAATATTTTTCTTAATGTTGATTTAATCAGAAAGACGAAAAGATCACATTGTGTTTAAAATGTATTTTAGAGTCGTAATACGTTGCTTAAATTTCTGATTTCCATCTTCCGGCCACAAATTAGAATTCCTTACTGTTCTCAAGTAGATTATGAAATTATAATTTTTTTTAGGGAATGAATTTTTTACCTATACCCTAGTACCTTCTACTATTCGTAGTAATGAGGGTTTACTTGGAATAACCTTAATAAATTTCCACGGGAAACCACTGCCATACTGCCAGATAATTGCTTCCGACTTCATCGTTCGCCAATATTCGTCCAATATCCATAACAAAAAAAATATTACAGTAATTTCACCAAAACAAAGAGATTAGTCAGAGTTAGTTATATTTCGATGGGAAACCATTATGAATTCAATTTGTCCAATTGCCACATTTTATTTCATAGATATTAAAACTGAATGAGTGTTAGAGTTATTCTACCTACATGCTACAGGACTTTTCTGTTACCAGATGAAAATAACGGGATGATTTCTTCATAGGTTAATCCAATCTTTATATTTACTCGGGAAACCATTTCTATTTGTACTCGTCAATGACGGGTAACACGGCGTGTAGTTAAATATTTACGTTGTAATTCTTCTAATAAAAAATACAAAGACATGAAGGGAGCACGGGGTACTCTTGATAATCGCTTAGGTTGTGGTCTTCAGAGTGGACGAACGTGTCTGCATTATCATCATATAACCAACCACCGTCTAACCTTGGGAAAATAACAAAAAAGACATGATAACTCTGTACACTTGATTCATTAAAACCAGTATTGCAAAAAAAAATATAAGCAGATTTGTTTGGATTGTATGTGTAACGTGTTTTACACTCACTTGTTCTGCCTTAGTTAAAGTAATTAAAATAAAGAATTCGTTCAATGTTGGTATTTTTCAGTGACTTGTATTGGATAACGGTTTCCCCTAGTAACGGGTTCTTGACCGTGGTTCATGGCTATATCCGAGATTACAACTGTTTTATCGGCTGCATTAGTGCACCATGTACCTGAGTCAAGATTATGTTTAGGGCTCAGAGAGGAAGAAAGGCCTTAGTTATAGTTCTTCAACGCCAGAGGCCAGCTTCTCTGAGTTCTTCACCTTGTTTATTTTTTCTTCGTGAACGGCCTATGTTCTTTTGGTCTTACTGATTATTTATAAATCGCTCTTGCAGCTAAAATTCTCGTGCAATCTTTTTCAAACTCGATATTTAAGCTTTTTTAATTAAAGATCATGTCTGTTAATGGCTGAAATCGGACTAGGTGGTGACATTTTAAATTGTTAATATTTTAACTTTAACATGAGTCGGATTGGAAAATGATTTAGAATAAATATTATAATAATCTAATTTCCTTTTGTTTTCACAAAATTGTTCGTCTCTAAACTACAGTTTATAATTTCCTAACATTATCCTGAGAAAAGTATCAGATTGGAGCAGCATATCAGAGTCAAATTGACCATAATTTTTAGAAGATTTCCCTTAAGGGAAATCAGCTATTGAGGTTGTACTCTTGACGCGAGTTTCGAAAAATTTCTTCAAATGTCCATCGATCCTACCCAGGAGATGACGAAAATGAGGTCCGTCCAAAATTATACACACACACACACACATATATATATATATATATATATATATATATATTTGTCTGTTAACGCTTTAGCGGTCGCAATTTTTGTTTGATCGTTACCAAACTCGTTAATGGCTGAAATCGGACCAGTGGGAGGGGGGGGGTTGAAAATTCAATATATCTCCGTTATTATGCGTCGGATCGAAACATTGTATAGAATCAATCTTATTGAAAATTAAATTTACTATAAATATTGTTCTATACATTTATTCTGTATCTTGAATATTAACCTAGATATTTCCATTTGTATTCTGTGTGTGGTCGGCAGGAGTCGGCTGTTTTGGACTTTCCACCGAGAGCTGGCGGCCGTTTCCGTAACTGTTCATCCCTCGTGAATAGGTTTAGAGATCCCTTACTACTACAGTTGTTATTGGGCAGATTTCTCTAATGTAAAACTTCACGTGGGAAATCTGCTTAGTTTACGCAGCTCCTGCGTGACGGACTTTTTTTAATACGTATACTTAAATCTACTAATATTTTTCACGATTGACTATTTTTTACCTTGTCCTATTTCCAAGTACATTATCTATCATTAAATGTACTCCCCTTTCGTGCTATTGTCATAAACTCTTGCTATCTTTGTGAACACAGACGCGTGAATCGTAGAGCACGATGCTACAGATGCAATCTCATTACTCAACCACTAACAGGGCTCTATTGTGATGAGAGATAAAGAAATAGTGTCTGCATTTACGCAATCGACAATCGGGGACATGATTTAAGATAAGACTTGTGAATTAGCCACTACAGTGCTGTCGGCCATTGCCTTATAAATCGATCATCAAATCTAAGACTAATTATAAACATCTAATTATTGTTGTTATTAAATAAAGTCCTCTTGCTAGTTAGGGCGGGTAATCTACAGTTTACCACCTTTTTCTAGCCAGGATGGGATTAAGAATTTTATTTAATCTCTTCAGTCGAGAGTTCGTCAGTAAATAAATTCCTATTGGCTAGGCGGGAATGGAACTCGCCCCTCTTGGTTTACCGTCTGACATTAGACCAACGCACATGGTTCCGCTTAGCCCCATAAATATCTAAATTTTAAAAAACGTAGATGTTATCTTCAATGTCACATATGACATGTGTTCCCAAAGAATATTTAAATTAAAAGCTTGACTAAAAAACTGAAAATGCTCTCGCCTCTAGTGGTTAGCTCTATCTATTTATCTTATGCAATGCATATACTAGTTACATTCAATTAAAATTATATTTTTAATTCTTCGCCAAATTTCGGCGAACATGCCTAAGCTAGTCATAGGTAATAGTGAAGTAATTGACCTTCGAGAAATACCAGCTCAATTGGTTTTGAGGTCTATTGCTCATTTCTGGCAGACCTTGCCTGGAAGCTAGTATGATTTCCATGTCCACTTCTCATGAATTTGATTCTGGAAGGAACTCCAGTTGGCCAATATAACTGGACGGTGGGCCTGTGACCAGCGAGTACTCTTTACTAACGGTGGGAGGTACTCTCAGATCTATCCTTCAAAAAAAATCCGTAATGAGCTGGTCATGACTTTTGGACGCATCTTGAATCAGTAAGTTAGATCCACTACTCGACCCTATTAAAAAATGGTTAGGAGCTAAAAACTCTGGCTCCGACGCTATCTCTGATATTAGAGCCATTTTTGACAAGATATTCAATTTCGATCAAAACTGATTATACCCGTCGTTTACGAGTTGACATAAACAAATTTTTGTTTAGAATTCCGATTATCCATCAATGAAATAAAAATGGTTTCCGTTGAAATTTAAAGACTTAATTAACAGGATCACTAAATTATCCTTTTATTTCCTAAAAATTATGACAGATTTTCTTTCTTTAAAGTCATTATACCGTTGAACATGGAAAGTCTATTACGAAAACATAAGTGAATTTAAGCTCTTTAAAGAAATCAAATTATTTTTTTTTTGTTTATCAAAATATAAACATGATTTGAGTCACATCAAGATCAGTAGTAATCGATAATGTCCTTTCTCTTGTTGCACACTGACGTACGAATAGACAATTCGAATTCAAAAACATTTAGACGCTCTTTGAAAACATTTTTTTTTTTATGACTAGGTGTCGGAAGTCATAATTTAAATAACGTTTTAAGGCTGAAAACTACATTCGAAACACAGTTTGTTCTTTGCGCGTTTATGATATAACCAATATTAACAAAGATACGACGAATCGGTGTTTTGACCAGAAGTAAACCCCCACTCCTGAGAATGGTAGAGTATGTAACAGCGCTTATTAACATCCTTATTTTTTAATTCTATTGAATCATTTAAATAGGGAGAAAACTTCGAAATTCATAAATGTCAATAACGTTAAAGGACCGAAATCGTTATTCTAAAAACATTTTCTCGATAAAACCAATATTAATGAAGATTTTGACAAATATGTGATTTGACGTCGAAGTAATCCCTTCTCCTTGTTGAAAACTTGAATAATCATATACCCTATGTTGTACCTTGAAATTTTAATGCTATTGTTCTTAGAATGGTTCGATACGTAAAAAAAAAAGTTGTCCCCACCGAATTTAAATTGAAAATCAGATAAACTTTTGAGTTTTATTTATATAGGTAATTTATAGTATTTACGTTTTCTATGATATTTTGAATTTGGGTATGTCTTTTATTGCAATGTTTCCACCTCTTTCCACCAATCTATATTTATGATTTGTTAATGGAACTGGAACTGCCTAAAGGGTAAAGAATTATCTAAAGTGCATAGTTCGGGCTAAAATTATTCTGGTTCAAAAGTCGTTAGCACCTGATGATGTGATGAATCTTCGACCATATCCCCGGAAAAGATTCAAACTTTTCAGTGCATTCGCAATTTAAGTAGAATGGTCTCAGTTCTTTCTCACTTTCATCTTAAAATCACAAGTATATTTCGACACCTCCTAACTAAACAAACCATCAATACACTTTTTTATTTCACAATTTTTTTAATAGAAGGTAGGAATTAATTTTCAATATATAAAACACAACATTTTACTTCTAATCAAACATAAATGGTTTTGGACAAACTGGACAATGATTTTGTTATCTTAGAGACTTTTATATTAGATTCTGTATAGTATTTTAAATAATTAAACCGCGCATTATATTTATTAGCGCATGCTTTCCGAGTGCCACAGCCTCATAGTCAGTGCATGCCGAGTGAAATAGTGTACAACGTTGTAGATTATATTATTGGCTATCTTGATGATCAGAAAATAAAAAGTTAATTATATTTATAAGTGGAGACTAACTTCAAAGCCACTCACATTCATCATTGGTGTATTAAGATTGAAATCGAGTGCAATACTTTTAGTCCAGTCTATGTTTAGAGTATAGCAGAAATAATATGGTGCTAATTTATATGGTCCATTTACATGTAGAACCTTGGTTATACATGAATTAATTCTTTTGGCTTCTTTTAACCCAACATTTGTCATCTATAAATAGAATATTGGAAGAACAGTTTATTATATAGGTACTGCGAAAAAAAAAAAGAAAAAAAAAGGACTAGATCCTATTTATACCATAAATTTTGACATAAGTAATAAGACATAAGCAAAAAGTTTATCTTCAAAAATAATAAATTTGAAATTTTTATACATGAGGCTCTACAATTCAAACGAATAAATTATAAACTTGAAAAAGGACTAGAATTGGAGTATCACGATTATGAACGAATTCTCATGACGTGTGAGTGTGTCTAATCACGCAAAAATGTGTTGATTGGGTTCAAGATTTTCAGTCACGTGAAGCACGAGTGACCCAATTTTCTTGCTATAGGACCAAACTGGTAATAAACGGGTTTTTTACGAGAATAAGGAGAAATAAATTGAAGATAATTAAAAAATCAACAGCAAAAATGAAGTGAAGTGAATTCGTAACATGCTTGGGGCTCATAGAGACTTCGTATATATGTATTTAGCTCTCTTAATCATAGATTAAGTAAAATTTATCATAATCCAATTTCCCTTAAAGGGCCAACGCCTGCCACACCCTATAGGAAGAATATGGAGAAATTCTAAGAAACTTATTATTAAAACCACCAGCATTATTTGAGCTAACTAAGTGAGCTTAGCATTCAACTCGTACTCTAATTCATATCATTCTTATTAATAATTCAGTCCCATATTGAGGTATAGATGACTAAACATCTAGTATTATTCTTAGAAGCTTTAATAAGTATAGCTCTTGAAGTGTAGATAAATTTATGGCTTTATTATTAGGACAGGAGGGTGAAAGTCTGTATTGTTCTTTGTATACTGTCATTGTTCTGTATAGTTCGAAAAGCCTGTAATTTAAAGTCACCTACTTTCAACTATAGTAAAATGTTTTACTCCTTATCATGCCAGAAGTATTCAGTGGTTCTAATATGAACTTGATATGAACTAGATGTTGTTCGTTCCATATCTTGCACTTGAATACAGGAATGTCCCCTAATTTCATTGATTTATTATATATAATACATTATAACAGCTTTAATACAAATTAGATAGGATGAACTCGTTTCTTAAAGTCATTTCACACACACACACACACACTCACACACACATATATATTCTTCATAGTTTTATGGCAAGGGCCACCAACAAAACTATGAAGAATATATAAAAATATTGGGACCAGAATAAGAATATATATATATATATATATATAATACTAAAATACCCGGCTTCACTCGGGAAATCATATGAGGCTGAATGATGATGGTACTTTTTTTTTTTGTCAAGGTTTCAATGTTTATTGTTTCCCGTGAGGGTCAGCCAGGGGACTTATAGAATAGAAATTTTAGTTTTAAAGAATAAATGAAAATAAGTCCATAGTCAATCCCTCTCCACTGTTTGACACGCTGAGAATAAATCAAATCATAATCATGGATAGCATTTATTATAAGTAAATATTATCTATAATGTACATATTTCTTGTCAGAAACCAATCCGAGATTGTGAACTTAGTTATATACATAATAGTAAATTTGGGTAGAATGCAATTCCATCATTTCACAGGAAATAAGTTAACACGATTAACAGTGTTAGCCTCCCGACAACTTCCTCTCCTGCTCGAGTATTATCAACATTGCTTTAATAAAATTACTGTCAAATATAATATTATAATATACCTTTTTTTTTAAGACTATATATATGTTAATATATTGGTGTGTTATGATTATTATGATATACAATGTTAATATGTTGATATGGTATTAGTGCAAAGTTAGCTACTGATCGTACTATAAAATCTCCTGGAGCAGATAAAATTCAAGTAACTCAGCTTTCTATAGATTCTATTACACAAAAAAAAATAACCGTGTTCATATATCCTAAATAAACCATAATCCATAAAGCTAAGCAGATTTCCCACTTGCTGGTATGGCACTTTACTGATCACATCTCACAATATATTCTCTATTTCAGAATAGAGGTCCAATGAGTGAAGAGGGGGTAAAGTGAAGACTTAAAAGTCCGAATTACTCACTTAACATTTGTACTACGAAAAAATTAATGTAACAACAGTTGTTGAGTATTAGTCGTTTAACAAGATTGGTTCTATTACATTTTTCGATAAATAAATAATGGATAACTTTCAAAAGTAGGAATATGAGGAGTCCAGAATGATGTTAAGTCAGCAGGTCCAATAATATTCATCCAATAATAAATGATTTCATTTATAATTAGCCCTACATGCTTCTCGTTCATTAGCTTGCCTCTTAAAGCTGTTTGTGTGGCCAGTCCAACTCACTCTTTAGTATCGCATATTGAAATTAGGACAATAGCGGCCGCTAGGTGTGCTATTGATTAACATCTGTTACACTTTCTATCATATTATTTACATTTCAGTTTGGTCCCAGACTTAATGCAGTCAAAGCACAGGCGCATTTACTACCTAGTAGTAAGACTCCGACAACGTTAGGACAATCAGACTGCAGTCCTTGAGGCAGTGATCCTGGTTTGTTGGAATGGCTATCCTTGGAGTAAACTGGATAGGGACTGTGTCTTTAGCACAAAGGCCAATGTTTGAAAGACTGTCTGCATATCTCTTTTTTCCCACCAAGTATGTTCCCAAAAGAAATGGCATCATACATGCATTTGTAGGTAAGAGAGCAAAGGGTTTTTGTGTGAACAGTAATAAGTCTAGAGGAGCTTCCGTCAAAGGCCTATGGTAGAAGCTATAAGACTGTAGGATTAAGGACTTGATTATGACTTTAACACGTGTTAAGAACTCAATTGCATCAATAAGTATTCTAAGCCTACAAAAATAAGATAAAAACTGTTCATCCAGTGATTCTTTCTTTAATATTATTTAATGAGTAGTTGGGATTTTTCAGAGTGGGAGGATTTGCTTTCTGAAAAATCTTACTAGTTATGTCTTTAAACGTTACTTCTTCTACAAAACAGATACTGTTTTACAGAATAATTAAACACGAATTTGAAGTAATATTGCAAGTGTATAATAAAAGTAAAGTAAATAAGAAAAATGACGAATTTCAAGTAGGTATAAAGATGCTTATGTAATTGAGCTATTTTTTTTTCATCTTGATAGTAACTAGTTTACCATTTATATTATAATCAGCTACATTTAAAACTAATCGTGAGCCACAACTAATTACTTCACCTTCACTGATCATAAAAAAACATTTAAAAAGTCATTCAAAGTCCACTTTATCCTACTACGGCTAATCAGGATGAAATATCTGAATACAGGTTACCAGTCTTCATTAGCCAGGGTAGGACTAAAGATTTTAAATTAGGAGGTTTGACTTCCGCCTTCCGGATCCCCAAAGTCTCCTGTTTCATGGAAATGCCTGAATAGAACTGAGGCATTTTTTGTACATGTATAAAGGGATTATGGATTGTTAATATAAGAGATCTGATTTTTTACTAACTCACTCTGGAGTGGGGATTTACTTCGACGCCATTGCATATATTCGTTAATATCTTCATTAACATTGATTCTATCGGAAAAATGTGAAGATTGAATTGTGTTTAAAATGCGTTTTAAGATGCCAGAACGTTATATAAATTTAGAAATTCCAGACTTATGACTTCCGACTTCCAGCGATTTAATAGGATTTATTACTGTTACATGAGAGTGCCTAGCTAGAATTGTAAAATTTGTGGAATACGTATCCAGGATATGGATTTTGTCAACGTGGAATATTTTATATTTTACTACCTCCGACAAGAGGCCTCAAATCTTAAGTTTGCCAATATCTTAGGTAATATTGACTCTATCGGGAAAATGTAAAGAACATATTTTGTATATTGTATTTTATAGTCGCAATGCATTGCTTAAAGTTTTGAATTTCATAATTCTTACTTCCAACTTAGGGCCGCCAAATAGAATTTATTCCTGTTCCAATGAGAATGCCTCAAACTAATAGTGAAAATTATGTATATTCATAAAACCTTATCAATATGTATTATTTTTAGGGCATGAATTTCGCCAATAGCATTGATAGGAATAAGTTTAATTATACGTCCATGAAAACGTTTTTGTTCAAGATTACAAAGAGGGGCAAAAAAGTTAGCTAATTACTTAGCACGATAGCTATTGTTTAAATAAATAAGACTTAGGGTAATAAAATCAG
This sequence comes from Riptortus pedestris, assembly GCA_019009955.1. Taxonomy (NCBI): domain Eukaryota; kingdom Metazoa; phylum Arthropoda; class Insecta; order Hemiptera; family Alydidae; genus Riptortus; species Riptortus pedestris. The sequence continues at coordinate 134,289,546 of CM032228.1, forward strand.
GTATTAAATAAACTTTTAACATTATTAAATGAGTATCTAATACTATAAATGAATATTGATAAGAATCAGTCAACGGCTCAGTTACAGAGAATACCTGATAACCACTTTCTATACTTCGTGGTCTTCTTCTTATTTAGCCGTTCTTCAGCTTTCACTGTGTTTTTCAACACCATGTGTCAGCTATTGAGGCATTAAGTGACTCATTGAATATCTTTTTATCAACTCGATTTCAATAAATTTAAAGCGTTCTTTTTTATTACATATAATAAGAACAAAATTTGTTTCTTAACGTCTACTTTATGCAACTAAGACTATTCTGGACAGTTTATCTACAGGCCACTTGGCTAACCTGAACCTCTATTACAAAATAATAGTTGATAAATATTATTAGTATGAATTGTAAAATAATTAGAGGCTACACTATTATTTACACACTGGAGGGCAACATATTAGTGAGGGCACTGGCTATATGATGTATTAAAATCATCGGTATGCATTACTGTGGTAAAGCTTTATAACTTACAGAATCAGATTGAAGGGAATATTCGATATTACCTCTTTAATGAGGGTGCTTGCCCCTTATGAAGTGCAATGGGAAGGAATCATTCTATCTGAGCAAGGCGTAGAAGTACCGAGGTACGGCCGTAAGCTATCAATGGACCGATTTTAATGCTGAGCTAGCCACTATAGTGATCTATAGACCTACTATCGGACACCATACCTTAACATAAATGAGTCCATTAGTTATAAGTAATGTCGAACAGTAAAGTGAGAAGATTATTAGGGACAGAACGAGGATTTCCTGAGTGCTTCAAAGGAATCAAAACGATTTCTGCGCGGGAAAAAGCCCAAAAATGAGATAGAGAAGTATTGTAAGGCACATGTAATCTATAAGTTTTATAAAGGTGTTAATGCCTACGACAAGGATACTGTCAGTGGATTGAATGCAGCCACTATAAGTGATTAGAGAGTATTGTGGGCCATCTATAATAATTAAATATAGAGCCCAGAGGCATAGACATTGATTAGCCAACCCCAAATTACAGAAATCCAGGAAGCTTTTCCAGGAAGATTGGTGGAATAATCGAGACAAAATAATCCACTGGGCCTGATGATATTTCTCCAAAACTGCTAAAACATGCAGGGAAGACCTTGGATGAGGTTTGCCTTGCAATATGGATTATCTGGACTAAAAAAAAATGACAGCGGAAAGCGGGGAAGTGGGCACTACTAAAAATAACAATAAAATAAATAGCCTAAAATATGAAAATTATGGGAGTAATGCGCTTCTCTCCGTACCTTGGATAAAATAATGTGCCTGTTTGGGGGACATTGGTGTAAAAAAGCAAAAGAATACTGGGAGAGTTCCAGAATGTTTAAAAGCTGTGTTTAATGTTATTACAGTGCAAATCTTCATCTTTTAGAGAAGCTGTCACCTTCCTTCCGTCGCTACTAGGATCATCGTCAGCGGCTCTGTCAGGAACTAGTACATAAACCCCTGCCTCTTCCTCTCTTCATTCTCAGTTACGACTGACCCTGACAACTAGCACCAGGAATCCTATCTACAAGACAGCCTTAATATGTTAACAAATAAAATACCTGAAAAGGCAATCCTCATCCTATCCTATCAAAGCCTCGTATATATGTGTGAATATCCCGTGTACATATATGCGGGTGTACACGAGGTACTTGTTTTTATTTTGCACGCTTCCATATTTTTCTTTAGCTTAGTTTTCTTCGAAAACCTGCATGGCCTTCCTCTTCTACCTGATTTTTCGTTTGGTTTTTCTTCTTAGTTCAGGTGTAGGGAGAAAAAGAAGAAAAAATGTTCCTTATCCTATTCCTTTTTTGATATCATTGTTATTAGCCGGTTACCACTGTCGCAACCATACGATAATGATTTTTTTTTTCTTTTTTAGAATATTCCAAGTTCATCTTATATAATTATTGAAGGATGAAAAAAGTAGTATAATTCCACCATACAATATTTATTCTGGTAGTCAACATTAGTCACTTAACCATTCAACGTCTGTCCAGGAAATGAAGAAGCGCTGTAGACAGTTGGTTGTCCAAGTGAGTACAACAAGCCGCTATAGTGCGTTAGTACACGAGGAGCGAACGATTTATGGCACAATATAAATATGGATATAACGAAGTGCTAGAGCTCGTCTAGTCAGACAAGAGAGCAAGAGAGGCTCAGGTTGGCCATGTTGGTTATGGCGTTGGTCATAAAAAACTTGGTAAACCTCGTCGAGAGTCGTGGTTCCGATTCTCGAGCGAGCAACACGAATTAATTTACTGATGAACTGACAAAACAAATCTTAATCCCAGCCTGACTAGAAAAGGTAGGTAACCTGTGGATAGCCGATCCCGCTTAACGATAGTGGGCTTTAACTTAAAAAAATAAACTTTTTTCATATGAAATTAATTTTACAAAGTGTTTGGATGCCTTTAAAATTAATTCGTTTAAGTGATGCACAGTTTCTCATGATAGAAAAATGTTATAGAACATAATTTACAGACATTTTTATGAGAAATAAAGAAGGTCTTATATAAATGTTTTGAACTAAGAGTAACATCAATCCCAAATATGAAATTTCGGCATCTAAGACAATCCGTTTTTTTAGTTATACGTACATATGTACAATGAGGGGCAAAAATGTTAATTCCCTTGAAATCAGAAAACTTGCTGAGAATTTTCGTTTGCTACGTCCGTTACTTCGCGAAAAGAAATAAAAAGAGCAAGAGGATTTTGACGTTTTGGAACACATGTTTAAAATACTGGCCCTTTAAATATATCGGAGGAATGGTAATGTTTATAGCATTAGAGCAACAGAAGTGGCTTATCTACCAAATGTTTCTAAGCTCTGCTATTCAACAGTTGTTATTTAATAACGCTCACTTTGTGCTACTGTGACTAATTGGAACGGATTATCTACAGGATGCCAAACTTTTCTTGCTAAGGTGGAACTAAGAATTTTATTTAATTTATTTATTTAATAGTTCGTCACTAAATACATTCCTATTGCCCATATTGGAATCGAACCCACCACTCTAGGTTTACCAAGTGAAATTAAGACCAAAGCTCCCGAACGCAGGTTCTCGAATAGCTAACCTGCTAATCAAGAACATCTCTTGGATTAACGAGCAGCACAAATGACACATCACCACAACGTCAAACTACTGGAATCGTATGGCTATGTTTGAGAAATATTGAAGTAATGGCAATCGGGGAAGACCTTCGAGCTAAATGGTTGAGAGGAGAGAGTAGGAAGAGAAGTAGACCATAGAGAGACTGCTTAATGATCTGCGGGAGTACTTGCGGATGTTGGCCATCCATAACTGGATAGGTTGGAATACGGGTAGTCTACAATAGTGAAGGCAGAGACCGGGTCATTCGAGACAGTAGTGCCTAGTAAATAAGTTAATAATTAAATGGAATGAATTATAACTAATTAACTTAATTGATTTAATGCAATACACATATAATACATTATTCATCAATTCTTAATTATATGATTACCTACTCCACGATGTAATAATTATTGAACCTACTCACCACAGTAATGTAACAATAAATACATAACTAATTAACTATACTACATGTAAAGAAATAAACAAATTATATATATATATATATATATATATATATATATATATATTTATATAACATGAATACTCGAATTTAGCTTCTCTTGAGAAAGTTCTAAAAATATACACATTATTTAGTTTAATTTATTAGTCCTTCTATTAAGAGGAAAAATCCGTTACGCAGGTGTATTGTTCTTTCCTGTAATTCTATAATACACATCCTTGAAACATTGCTTCAAGTCGAGCCAGCTAACACATCCAAAATCCGAATTCAAGATTCTTCCTTAGTAAAGGTCCGATGTTAATACTACGTGGCTTTTAGCCTGGAAATAAAACAATTTTTTTTTTATAATTTAGCGTATTCAGAGAGTCAGACTGGATGGTTTACTGAACTGAATATTTTAAAAAATTTAATAACTCCGTTAATATTTGATACTATAAAATACGTTTTGGTAAAAGGCAACTTTTTATGTACAAATTATATTATTTAAATAAAAATACAATAATACCTCACACAGTAGTCTATTAATTTTTACTGCCTTTTAAATACTAAAAAAAAAATCCGTCACATAGGAGATGAGTAAATTAGTAAGTAGATTTTCCACGTGATGGCATGCTACACTACAGATGTTCTCTAACCATATATTCTCTATTTCTTAATAAATCTCCGATGAGTAGAAATAGTCCGTCATTAAAGTATTAATTGTTGACTTAATTTAATAAATTCTAACAGAAAATTCCGAAAAACAATTCTTTAACAAAACTTTGGAAAGTTACTATGGAGCAGGCTGAGTAATGTATGACCATTTTAACTATGTTCTTCAGCATAATGGGTTTTCTCTGCACCTGTAGTTTCAATGTGATTTTATAACTGACAAATGTTGTTATTAAAGAAGATAAAACACGTTAGTTCTATTCTGATGATCACATTACTCTCTTTTATTTTGAAATTGTTTTGCCCAAGGGCTTGGAGCTCTTTTTGGAAAACTTGCATACCCTGGAATGAGTGGCAATAACTGCAAAATTTGCGACACCAAGGTTTTGTAAACTTTTTCATGCTAGTCGGGAAGATACTAAGATTCAAAATAATGTCCACGCAGAAATATTGATCGCTCACGGTGCAAAAATGAGAGCCACTAACAAGATAAGCAAGCAATTCAGCATTCAACTGCGCCTTTTTTTTTAAGTCCTTCTCTTTCTCAAATTCAATTAATTCCAAATTAGCCCACACCGATTATGAGAGTTAGGCTTTCTAGCAGCCAGATACTGCATGAGTTAACACGCGGCGCAAAAATATTTAAATGATTGCACGGCATAATATACCATCAACAGTTAAACCATGAATAAGAAACTAGAGGTTTTTCATAAATGATTTACATCCTACTTCAATGATTTATGTAATGAGTATATACTCAAGTTATCATTTATTTATATCAAATAAACAAATACGAAGAACAAATGGCGAGGAGGGATGGATGAAATTCCTTGAGGTGTGCTACTAATGTTTAATACTAGTCCTTATATAAACCTGATTAAAGTGTTATGAGTACTACAGGTTCTCTCATTATTTAATAGTGAATGGCCTATAGTTCGTAAACAGTTTTATTTTAGCTCATTTCAAGGCACAAACTATTTATGCATTGGAAGGAGCTAATGAAAACCGTCTTTATCATAGATGCGTGTTAAAATTGTGCACCACGCAATGTCATTATTGGTGCATTCCCGTAGCATTGAGGAAAAACTCCCTTCAACATTTTATAGGTATGAGTTACGACGACGAAACCCATATTTAAGAAGTAAAGAAGGGATGACGTGCATAAACGTTACCTCTTGTAGTTATATATCAAGATAGAAGAATAATATCTTGCGAGAGACCATTACAGAAACGAGTGCAACAAATAATAATAATAGTGTTGTGCAAAGTCCAATTTAGTTAATACGGGAACTCTTAAAGACCTTTTTCTGCGGCTCAGGTTAGCCATGCAAGTTAAAGCGTTGACCTTAATCTCACATGGTAAATCTAGAGTGGCGAGTTCGATTCCCGCCTGGGCAAAGAAATTTATTTAGTGACGGATTTCACTAAATAAAATCCTTAGTCCCACCCTGGCTAGAAAAGGGTGGTAGCCTGTAGATAACCCGTCCCAATTAGCCTTAGTTGCAAAAAGTGGACGTCAATTAATAATTTAAATATAAAGAACATTTTCAAAATGTTTGTCATCATTTGTTAAAATTTAGTAACAAGTAGTAAATAATTAATTTAAAAATAAAATTATTTATTAACGCCACTTTTTGCAACTTGGGCTAATTGCACCCTTTTCTAGCCAGTGTGAGACTAAGGATTTTAGTTAATGAATTTCGTCACTAAATAAATTCCATTGCCCAGGCGGAAATCGAACTCGCCATTCTAGGTTTACCTGTGAGATTAAGGTCAACGCTTTAACTCACATGGCTAACCTGAGACCCCTGATTTATTTGAAGCTGAACTTTCAATTAACTTTATAATTACTTCCTGGTGACTTTAATTAGTTCCAATGGTCGTAAAATATAAAAACATAATGAAATATGAGCAAAAATATAAATAATTAATTAGGAAAATATAATATTTCCTACCGATTCACAATAACTGAGATATTACGAATTTTTGAATTTTCACTCCTTTAAAATCCCCTTCCATGTGGTCCAATTCCAGCCATTAACTAATTAACCATTATAATCTTTAGTTATCCATGAAACGGTTAACTGTCGAGTACAGTGTTGATCATATAAAAATCATGTAGAACACAATCTTCAATGATGTCGTCACACCAAAATCATTTTCACATATCTCACAAGACCAATGGAAACAATATTCAGCTTTTAAGCTTCGAATAATAGCTTAAGCTTCATGATATGGCAGTTTATTGCTCATAAAACATGAGTAGGAGTGAGGGTTTACTGAAGACTGAAAACTAAAACATTTTAATATCTTAATGTATGCAACAGCATTTATAGAAAATTAAATTTGCAATAAGATTGGTTCTATACAATTTTTTCGATCCGAGTAATAAAGGGGATATTTCTAATTTTCGAAACTGACCTGTAACCCTCTCTCCTCCCCTGCATATATTTCAGCCATCATCGAACTTGATCTTTAGATTTACATAAAACGTTTAAATACCGAGTTTGGTAATGACCAAAGAGCTTTTATATATATATATATATATATATATATATATATATATATATATGAGTGTGTGTTTTTTTTAACTGGCCTCATTTCGTCACCTCTTGGGATCGATGAGCTAAATACATTTTTCGAAAATAGCATCTTGAGTACAACCTCAATAACTAAATAACTGTCTCAGAAACTTGAAATTTAAATAATAATTATAATTTTCATATTTAATTATAAATTTCCAAAAATTGTCTTTATAAAATGTAAATTTTCATATCGGAAACTGAAATTTGCTTTCTCTTTTTGTAAATTTAAAATGGATGTCTATTGATGCGACTAATATATGCTAGGCAGGTTATCTGCAGTTCTCAAGTCGGGGGTGGGAATTTCAAATTAATCCAAGTCTATTAATACTTACTCTCATATTTTATCGGCACTAACGAGAATAAAAAACTGTAAGAATATCAAGACCAATATTCAAGATGAATATATAACTGTTTCATCTTAATAAATTCATTAATATGTTTATAAGAAATGCTTTCAAAAAAATGAATTACTGGAAAATACGATGTATTCTTTCATCCATTTTCTGTTGCACCATTGATAGATTGAACAGTCTAAATTGACATTTGAAGTAGGTATTTTAATATTCTCAACAATAAATTTCAATTTTTGACTACCTAAGCCTTTCCTGGTTTACAAAAAAAAAAAAAAAAGTTGAAAATTTATTTCTGTTTCGTCTAAATAATTTAAGCTGAAGAAGCTCAGTCAGGCGTCAAGAAATTTAAAGCAAAGGTCATACCGGCATTAGCGGTTTCTCCACCCAATAATAGGATAAATTAAGAAAAAAATATTCCTTTTCAATTTCCGGTTGGGTGCTAGAGAAATTCCCATGTTGATAAACTCTCCAAATAATACTCAACGTCCTTTCCGGCTAGATAAGGGCGAATCCAGTAGGTAAACCGTCATGACCTACCTTAAAAGTGTATTATAAGTGAATGAACAATAATTTATTAATATAAGACTACCCTAATATTCCTTAGCAATAAAATGTTTATTTCAAATCATCAAGGAATGCCATTTCAGCTAGGAATCTACAACCTAATTTAATTCATGATTCAAAATTAAATAATTAATCAACCATTTCAATTCTCTGCATTCTCTTTAAAAATGGAAGAAAATATATTTTTTTTAATAAGAGTGAGGCTATTTTCTTCAACGATATGGCTGAATGTGAACTTCAAATATTTTCAAAACTTTGTGGACCTCATATGTGATTCCTTATGGAAAATTATTCTGGCCACACTGTGGAGAGGAAAGTTGTACAAAACCCTATCCCGTGATAAGATTATGACTGCCTACGGCAAATTAACTTCAGATAATTAAAATTATTTGCGTCTGTTTTAAATGAGGAATCTTCTGTCCTCAGGGGGATAAATAAATTAAATTTCAAAAAGAATGTAGGAATATGTGTCAGTAACAATAAATCTAATAAAAATCTAATATATAAGTACAATATAATATTTTCGGGGTTGTACTATTGGATAAGACAAGAATTGCGAAAGGTGTTCTCCTTTAATAAAAAAAATTCATAGAACAGGAGTTACCAAAGTAGATTTCCCAAATTCAGAAACGAACATTCGTGACATCATCCCTACATTCTAATCTCTTTTTCCTCCTTAATAATTACTCTACGAAAACGAGACTTGAAACCTTAACTGGATATGAGATGAAATGTAACATAAAAACTTACAATAACAAGAGAATCTGTGGCTAAATTTTGATGAGGTCTGTCTTGTCTTTAATTTTTTTTATTTTCCAAAGGGACTTTTTTCGAGAGTATTTTTAGCAGTTCAAACGATACTCATTTCTGGTCGGGAACTCAAATCGATGATGCACATAGTTGTACTGTGGGGATGGAGACTATCGGAGAAAAGGCAGGAGTGGATGGTAGCTGAAGGAAAGGGTAAGGTGGGCGTGGTGGGGTTGAGGGTATATAGAGATGTCAGAAGCATGCCGCTTCTAGTTTGGTGAACGGTGTGACCAACTCAGTTACAACAGTTTAGTCAGAGGTAAGCCAAAAAATAAGACAATAAAATCATAAATATTAACCAAAAATTGAATATTATGAAAAACATAGATAGTAAGAACTAAAAGAAATATTACTCATCAAAAGAATATCCTCCTTGTAACAAGTTTAAACTAGTGTCCAACTAATTTGGTTTTTAAAATAATTTGGTAAAAAAACAGTTTCTATATTTTAACTATAAGCATGATTTATCCATCACCCAGAAGTAAGTGGCTCAGATGGTAAGCTCAGTATCACAGTTGGTTTTATTTTACTTTTCAATAAATATTTGTAAATAAAACTTGTTACGACTATGTGAAGTTTCGATATAGTATATAATTAGATCTATTGGTAGTTTTGTATTAATCTAGTGATGTGTTTTATTTTAAGATGAAAAAAAAAAAAAAAAAACTATTTAGATATTCTAATGATAATTAGACTTCGTTACTTTGTATATTTAAAAAAAAAAGTAAAATTCAGAACGCTTTCATCGTGCGCACAACCCATTTCCTACCATACGGCAAACGGTTATGGCAATGGTTTAGTTGCGATTATGAAATTTGGTTTCCTCTGACTAATATATGAAAAAGTAAAGCACGCATCCCAATTGGAAGTGGCAATGGCCATAGTTGTATGTATGCCCATGTATGCCTGCATGACGTGTTAATAAAGAAACTTCTTTAGAACAAGAAAATTCCTTAAACATACTCATTTCTGTACTAATTAAGGCTGAAAACCGATATAAAACACAAAAATGAATTGGACAGAGGTTTTGCCCACGACGACGAGGATTAATTCGTATCCTGGAAGCAAGAGCTAGGGCGTATAGACTCGTTTGAATATTAATGTCCATTGAAAATAAAAATGTTTTTTTCCCCCAAAGGTATACATTCCACAAACCCTGACCACGGAGTACTCCCTCAAAGAATACGATCTTCATTTATCATCATATCTAATTGTGGAAATATTGAACACAGTTTACACAAAATATTCATAGAGATTCGGGTTATATGATTTATGGCTCCTCAATTCATAATATGGCTTAGGAATTGATTAATACAAGGGTAATCAATCCTAAGAGGGCAATGTTTTCAAAAAAATTTCATGTGGAAAAGTACATTGGTTCTTGGACTGAAATTTATTTCTAATTGTAGATATTTTCAACAATAAGCAGGTTTAACAGGGAACAAGCACAGGGTAGCTATAACTCACAGTAGACATTACACCAAGAGAACCATTCACCCCCAGTATTTTGTTGTTGGAAGAAGGTTTGGATTTTTAGATTAATTATGTTATCTGGAGGATAGAAAACAAATCCTTCTATGTGTAGTTCAAGGAAACGCGAGAATGGGCAATGAGTTTCCCGTAATACTTCCGGTCTGAATCAGACGGTACGTGTGAGAATCACAACTGCAGTCAAGCAGAGAAACCACAAGGTCAGCCAGCTATTATATTCTTATTAGCTCTCACAGTTAATTTTGTTATTCTTGGGCTGAAAATGGGCTTCCAGGAAACGTACGTGCAAGATGTTCTACAAAGTTCCCATTCAACTTCTATTAAACCCAAAATTATTAAAAAAAAAAAAATCCTTTAAGCAGAAACAAGTAGAAACCTCGTTTCCATTTGTTTTGAGTAATAACCTATTTGTTTTCAATATATATTTGTAGCCTGGAATATGATATGGCCCGCATTGGAATATATTAGATTATTAGAAGAGGTGGTACGGAACAATTTGGATCTTATTGAGTTAATTTAATAAAATAAATATTGATTATCACTAGATGTTTTAATGATTAAAAAGGTGAGCCCCTCCCCATAATTCGATGGGCATCCATAAAATAAAAATGAAAAGGAAAATCAATAAAAAATAAACTTAACAGACTCATATAATTTTTACACATGATATGAATTACAATCTAAAACAGAAGGTCCAACGGCGGCTGGAAACGTTTAGTGGTTTACACAAACTTTAATACCCTAAGCGAGTACAAAAAATATCAATATTTGAATTTTAAAGTACAGATATGAAATATGATATGGAATCAAAAGTTGTCATTTTCTATACCCGTACAGTTATCGATAAACGTCACAGCTAATATTGCATTCTAAGTATATTGTGCAACAAATAAAATAATAATAAATAAAATATTTCTTCATTTAATTTAAATATTAAGAATTTTTGGAAAAAAAAGAGTTTTGATTTGGCCGTGAGTTCCATAACGTATTCGGAATTCATAATTCTCCTTTTTAAGTTAATCGGGTTGAACATTATATATCAAAGGAACTATTGGCCAAATTTTACTATCCAAAGATTTATTTTTTAAGGGTATTAATAATCTTCAATTATCATAATTTATTCCAATCTGATATGTTTAATGGATTACGACTTTCGTTTAGATGGCAGTCTATTCAAATAGAGTGGGCTATAACGACTTAGAATAAATATTAAATCTCCATGATAAGTAATATAAGATTAGTAAGGCAGGGGTTCATTAACTATTTTGATCATCGGCTAACGTTATGTACCGGCTTACTGGTCTTATTTTTGCTATGAATGAAACCATAGTTTAATTCTAAAAGAAACGTTTAGATATCGAGATTGATAACAAAAAACATCACGGCCGCAGGTACGTTGACAAATATAATATATGTATATATATATATATATATATATATATATATATATGCCGTGGTAATTTATCCAGGTAAGATCTATGGCCATTTGAAGAAAATTTCAAAAATCGTGACAAAAGTACAACGCCAATACCCTATTTTCCTGAAGGGAAATATGCTATGAGCAAATTCACGATTAATTAATTAAATTAAATTTTCAGTCCCTGCATCACAAAGCTAAGTATTTGGTATTTTGAGTAATCATTATCTGTACTCTCCACTTATGTAAGTTTCTAAATATACGGTTAATTTTCCATCTTGAATTTAAAGAGAGAAGAGAGTTGTTACTTATTAATGTCTACGTTTTACTGTATTATCCTGAGCGAAATCTTATTCCTCGTTGATAAGTACATTTCAACAATTAGACCTCCACAACGATTGCAAAGCCTGAAACAACATATTACAGGATCTTCCCTTTTCTTTGTTGTAATAGCTCTGAGAATAGAGTATGGTGGAAAGTTTTTTAATTCTAAACTCGGCACTTCGGTCGCTCCATGCAGAGCTAAAATGTGTTAGGATGTATTCAGTCATTCAGGCCGTATCAGTTTCCCAAACTCCGCATCCAAATTGACACTCTTCGATGATGCCATTACCATTCTTCAGTATAATCCGTCAACCGGCAGATTTCGGACAATATGTCTTTTGTTTATAAAGACGTTAGGACCTTGCTCGAGACTTTTCTTTCATCCTGGCTTGAGACTGGCAGCGAATGTTATTCTACCACTCCAATATCATCAGGATCGGCAGCTCTACATCTCTATTATGTTGCCCTAATAACAGAGAGACGCGAGAAATACATGCAGAACTCAGTGCTTCTAAACTGAACCATCTGTACGCTCGAAAGGTTGAGGGGTTGTATTAGGTAGTTGGTTAAATGATAATCAGAAGGGAATCTGATGAATGGATATTCCATTCATAATAAACGGCTTTCCTCTAGTTGGACAAAAGAATTGCGGACCAAAAAATGTTTAGGTATATTATACCTCTGGTAGGCTTATCTGTAGATTTTTCTCTGTCTTAATAAGAACGTTATTGAATAGACATTTTTCCACACTATTCCAATTGTTGTTAATGGTTAGACTTGCAATTTCATTAATATTTATTTTGTTTTACGCTGGAATAACAACGAAAGAAGAATGTTATTTTATTGGTGAAATTACTACCTAAAACATCATATGCAAATAATGGCCTTCGTAATAAAAACCACGTTTGATAATTCCTCCCAAGTACATTTAAACCCGCTTTTATTAAATCTAACTTTTTCTGTAAATCCTTCTATAAAATATTCAATGGGGGCTCAGGTTAGCCATGTGAGTTAAAGCATTTGCCTTAATCTCACATGGTAAATCTAGAGTGGTGAGTTCGATTTCCACCTGGATGGGAATTAATTTAGACGAACTCATTGAATAAAATCCTTAGTCACACCGTGGCTAGAAAAGGGTAGTAACCTGTAGATAAGCTGTCCCTTAGCCATAGTAGCAAAAAGTGGACGTTAATAAATAATATGAATAATAAAAAAAAAATTAATGTCTGAAGCCATTGTTAGTATAAAATGTGAAACCTATTACAGATTATTTAGAATAGACATGCGGGAAATTCAATTTCTTTGAAATTTCTAACACGAGTTTGACAATTGTCCATTTGAATAGGCATAAATATCAATATTTCAAACAGTATTGCAAACCTGCATATTTACATTATTGGTATAATAAAGTATTGGAATGGAGTATAAAAAATATAAATAAGAAAAATACGAAGGGAGTGGCAATGAGTGATCACAAGGACACTTAACTACTGGATACAAGTCACTTCCTTCTTTTAATTGAAGTTTCCATTTGAATTATGTATGCAGGTTTTTCTTTCTTAATGCATGAGTTAGAAAGTTGTAACGCGGAAATGCCCGAGTGGAATTTATTCATCTTATAAGAACGTTATTTTTTTCTTTTTCTTATTATCTTGTTATATTTCTTAAACAGGCTTCAAATAGGAATGAATATTGTTGAATGACGATTGATGATACTGAGATGTATTTTCATTCCCAAAAGAGAGCAAATCTCATTTAAGAGAAATCAGATATTGATTCAAATCTTTTATTTTATCTTTAGTTATAAATTCATTAATGAAAATCAACTATTGTGGTTGTACTCATATCTCTTCAAATGCCCGCCATTCCTACCGATGTGAGATCAGGGCAATTCATAAATGTATGTACGAGTGTATTTGGAGGGAGGGATCTTTATACACTCCATGGTCTCATTTTTGATTGATCCTTTCGAAACTAAATATTAAAACCTTTCCTAAAGGTCAAGTTCGCTTATGGACCCTGCATGATAAACTTTTTCAGGAAATCAACCAAGAACAGAATTTAATTTAAGGAAGAAACTTAAAATTATCAATATAAAGCTGAACTTAAAAAAAGTTTCAATGGTTTCAATTATAAATACTCTCAAAGAAATATTTGGTTTTCTCGTTGAAATACCAAGAAACCTGTTTCATTTCAACAATTCCAATGCAGTAACAAGTAAATCCAATGCAGTAATGTTTTAAAATGGGTCATTTCTGTTTTGGAGAGTAAATTATTTAGATTAAATAGCATTGGAAAGCATTGCTAAGACTTCTTTTTATAAGTCTACACTATAATTTTATCACTCATTACTGCTTGGAAACACACAATTTATTTCTTCTAGTTAGCAACTCAAAGTTCATGAGGAATCATAAAACGAATGCCCAAACCCTACTTAACTGTTGGCGCGTAATTATCCAATTGCAAAAATTATTCAAATTACCCCAGTTGTCGTAGTATGGGGCGAGGCTAGTGTATAATTATGCATTCGCAGCATGTATATGTGCCAGTATGCTTCCGGGACATGTAACACCCTCCTCTCGACTTTAAAAGGCTGGGGCTTGTTCCAACCTCATTTGTATCACTTGCAAGTAACATTACTAAAGAGCTTTCTCTCTTATTGAAGGCCTGCTTTAGTCTTTTCGCTTCAACACTTTCGCTATTGCAATATATTTTTTCTTCTATAGCGAGACGCATTTAAAAAGGGAAAACATTACCTTAGAAACAGTTTCCATTTATAGCCTGTAAGTCATGTAAAGAACTGAATCCACGAGGCAGGAATGAATAAGCTTTACGAACGTGGAGAAATAATATATATATATATATATATATATAAGAAATAACAAACAACTAATAACTTTGTAACAACAACTAATATTGAAATGGGCGATTTTTAATAGGACTTTTGAGTATACCCGTAATCCCCACTCCATAGAATTTCCTTGTTTTTTCAATAATTACTTTATTTTTAAACTTAAGGGATCTACTTTTAGCAAATTTCATATTTCATTGCTCTCCTTCCAGATGCGCAGCTTGGTGGCTGTAGGCGCTATTGCGCTTATTTGCGCAGTCTGGGCCGCTGATGAAAAGAAGGCAGAGGAAGCAGAAAGGCCTAAGACATTCAGACGTCTTATCCCTGCTGATGTCCTCAGAGGTATATATCATATCTTATTCGTTATCAACACTACCAAATACTTGGTACTAAATTATATCAAATGAACAAATCATTTCTATTATCTGAAAATATTACATTCATTTCCCTTCTACATTCTCGTTATAATGGTTTTAAGAGAAATAAAATTGCTAATATGTAATTCATTTCATGGTAAGCAGTTTCCCTGTTCATTCTAGATGGGCTGGTCTTTAAATGTAAATTAAATTGATTTTATACAGGTAAACTAGCCACTGGAAAGTGAAATATGTGGTATTATGAAACTGCTAAACTTTGTAAAAATGGAGATAAGATGGATTGGCTTATAGGAGGATGGAGTGGAATATCTAGAGGGGCTAGCACAGAACCTTCCTCTCTCTGTAATTACACGCTTTGTGCCTTCCAGTCGTTAACCTTTTTCATAGTTCAGTTTCTAAACGGAATTATACAAGAAAAATAACACAGACTTCTGCAAGCAAACTTGAGAAGATTATATATTTCACCAATAATTATATCTTCCTTCACCCTAAAGCATTAAATAATTTTACAAAATGAAGTATGTTTAAATAGTTAAGCGATAAAATACACACTGATATTGGAAGTATTACTTTTGTATTAACAATTCATTTTTCACTTACACGTTTACCATAGAATCTAAATGGCAAATATGAAGAATTGAAAATTGTTTTCTCTGAAATAATAATAATAAGGCTGAATAATACTTTTCTATCACATTTTATTATTTAAATTAACTGTGTTCATCAATGTTATATTTCGGTTTGTTCAATTTGAATTTTTTTTTTCTAAACCTATAGTCCAACCTAGAGTTCAATTCTCTCCTGGGCAATAGAGTTTATTTAGTGACGAATTGATTAAATACAATCCTTAGTCCTCTGGATTACAAATCAAATCCGATCCTTTGCCTTGATTTCATAGACAGTAAGGTAAACTGTAAAGTAAGGAATATTGAAGAACTTGCAGTGCACATTACAGCACTTACTACCTAAATACAATATGATTAGTGGATTTAGGTAGTAATATTTGGCTGACACCAAATCACGATTTAAATAAAACGTGGTATTTTCCTGACGTCAGCCAGACTAGCATTAAAATGCTGTATTTTAGTATTCCCTAGCAAGTTGTTCTAATAGCCCTGAACCAGTTCCCATGACAAATTTGTAGTTTATTTTGAGCTGAACTAATTGTTAAACATCTATCGCAATAATCTATTTGGCATTGGCCCATCTTTAACCTCATTAGTTACAGATCTCTGTTACACTTTCATTTTAGCACTAGGCTTATAATGAAATCCCTGTTAGTTCTGAACATAAATAAAACTTTCAACATTTAACAATAATATACTTCCAAGCATGAAGTTCGAATAGAATGAATAATCCTAGAAAAGAAAAATAATTATGACACTATGCAGACTAATTTCTAGAAAATAAACTATAAAAAGGAAATAATTAATAGGAATTTCCTTATAATCTGAATGCTTCTGTTGCATAATAATATTGAATATTTTAGTAATATCTGTAATTATTATCCAACATGGCGTTAAGTAGAGAAGCTAATCTGTGTGAACGGTTGACCTCCTTTTCGCTTTCAATATGACTCAGAGGAACAAGGACAAGAAGGATTTCACCTTCACTTTTCCTCTCCCTCCTCTTGCACACCGTTCGGCTAATATGTACAAGGATAAGCCCTCCCTTGTCTCTTATTTGTCATTTCCTAATCTCTTAAATATGATTTATAACGTAAAATGTAAACCAATTAATGTTAAATCCGTTTTTTCAGACACCTTACTTCTTAATCGGCACATTGTAAATAACATGTTATGGTGTTTTATTTTAACAATATTTACCATTAAGTTCTTTCCTATTATTGACATGAAACTTAAGATCTGTGCATGGTACAATATTTTAAGTAATTATGAAGGATTTTGCCTCCAATAGTATTGATTAATCACAGGTTGTTTTCTGCTATAGAAGTACCAGTTACATTTACTTTTTAAATCATGGGAACTAACTTTTTTGGTTACCTTTTTTAACATAAATTCAAAATTAAGCTATTTATCTCATTACTGATTAAGTCTATTTCAAAAACCCCTTCAATTTATTTGCATTCAATACTGAAATGAAAATTGCTATTATTGAATTACTTTGTATACTTTCGTCCCACGCTGTCTCAGACACGCAGTGAGGCATTCTATAAATCATAATATCGTCTTATGTTCCATGTCCCCCATTTAGCCAGAAAAAAGTGTCTAAAGTTGCTAAGAAGCTAAACGCTCTCTATTGTAACTCATAGATTTTTTGGAGCAATTGAATGATAGAATAATAAGAGATAATTGACATCAAATGTGTCTTGTGTATTCCCATGGATCGCTTCTTGGATAAGGTATTAAACACTATAATGAGGGGCAGAAGAATAGCCAAGGGTTTCGTTTGAAATATAATAATTTATTATCTTTTTTTAATAGGCTTCTGAAAATGTAACCCAAAAAAGAAAATCGATGCCAATTAGTGATGATTTTGTTCCTACTAATTAATAAGCTTTGATTCTCTTTAACTCAATTATACTACTCTTTAACTGAGTTGTATTACATAACTTAATAAGATAATGGCTTACGCAATCATAAAGGCCTATGTTTTTAAATTATTGTAAATCGGAAATATATAATATTTCGTTCTTAATAGGAGTATTTCATTAGTTTTTAACGTTATCAGTTCATACTACAATTTTTCCTTCTAACTTTCAAGCGGTCCATTTATTTGTAGACAACGTTGAATATCTGTGTCAACAATAATCCCAACTTCTCCTGGATTTACTAAGGAATTACTGTTATAGCTATCAATGAGTGGATAAATCTACATTGGCAAAGCTCCATGCTTACGTAATATTTATTAAATAAGGCGAAGTGTGTACAGTTATTTTCCATGACTTTCTACAGCTGATACAGAAACCTGTCCTGCAAGTGATCTTTCGTGATCACCTCTCCGATGCATGTTGCGAAACAGTTTGCCGCGCCCACTACTTCCTAGTCTCTTTGATTATGTCTAGATATTGTATACAAGTCAGGCAGGCTGTTACCTCATTCATCAGTCTATCAGGATAATTTATCAAATGATAACTAATCTAAGCAAAATCATCCAGAGATACTTAAAGTACATTATAGTTTCGTGCTGCGAATCTAAGAAGAAAATTTCTCCTTTCTCATTAATCAACAATATATTAGAGAATCATTCATTAAAACTGACTCTGCAGGTCCTGTCATTGATACAATAAAATCCAAATAATCCCGAAAACCTTTTTTAATTATAAATCGTCCCTCGTTGCCATATTTATTAGAATAAAATCCGTCAGGTGGGCTGTAGGATATGTTTCCCTCAATCTCTTGCAAATCTTCTATATCTACGTTATATTGCTCCAAAGCACTTTCTGAAAATGTGTTCGCTCTCCGTTGTAAAATGTTTCGCTTTCTGGGTTCCATTATTGAGTTAGTCGTTTATTGTGGTTTTTTCTTTCTTTCTGAATGTTAATAGATCGTGTGTTGGTAGGAAGCGCCGCATTTCCCGTTCCGAATAGTTCCCTCAGGGAATATATTTTTGACCTTCGTCATTATTCCATTATTCTCAACTAAAACTAGCTCACTTGCAGCTATATTTCGGCTGTCTTTTTTTTTTTGGTTTTTCTGGCCTACGCATCACCCCACACTTAACCTTTCTGTTGCAGTGTCCAAACCCTGCATGTTGAGATACTTATAAACACCCCATAGCTGTCAGATAAATGTTTATCCTTCCTTAGCGGAAATCTGCTAAAATAGTCTCTCCATTTAAACTCTCCATTGGGACCAATACACCTAAGATGGAGCGTCCGTTTCACCGTCGAAAAACTAAAATCCCAAAAAGGTGTGTAATATCTACACATTTAGTTAGTGCATTTAGTAGCACTGAAACACCAAGTAATAAAGAATAATAATATAAAACACAGATGGCAACTCTGTTGTAGTTCTTATTAAAGTATAGTTTCTTGTAATAAGCAGGAAATAGCTATCTACGCTGGATGCGGGGGCTTTATTTTTCCTAGGTAGTTCCAAATACTCAATATAGATCATAACCTTCCCAGAACATAAATTTGTTAATAATATTTTATCTTTTTAAAGTGTTCAAATTGGGGCACATTTAATATTTAATTAATTAGCCCTTCCACCTCATTTAGGCCCCAAAAGGGAGAATAAATGAATTTTGCAGAATTGTACACGAAGCTCTTTTTTAGCAATATAAATGTGAATTTGCGTTTCGTCGTACTAAATATAAACATTTATACAGGCGTAGACTGATAAGGATCCTTGTAGAAGATCCTAAATACAAGCTTCGATAAAGGATAAGAATTAAGGAGATACTTACAGTACGAAAGAGAAATATCACACTTAATTTCACGTACTTACATTACTTTACATTAAGTTGTTGATGTTATATTGTCATAAAACCTATTCAACGTCCTAGAAGAATAAAAATATAGCTCAAAAATATGGTATACTGATGTTTCTTAAAATAAATTTTAATTAGATTTCAAGTGGGATTGGTTGGTAATTTTAACGGGGTTGAATGATGCCTAACCTGCAAATCACATTGGCATTGATCATAGTCTCAGAAAAGATGTGAGTTATGCAGCTACCAGGTCCATAATAACGGTCAGAAGGCTATACTTAAAGTCAATATATGATTTTAAAGAGTGCTGCAAGCGAGTTCGGGATTCTAATCGATGTCTACAATAATCATAAGAAATCTCGAATTTTCCGAAATTTCTTTCACCAACAGTAGAATTCAAAATGTTGATTCATAATTCATAATATTGAGTAAAAATGAGCCAATACATAGACAACCATTCTATTCGATTGATAGTTTATTCTTACCTTAGAACTATAGTAGGTATTATGTTTAGGTTTCAACTTGCCAACGATATTAAATAAAAGTGTTTCAGTATTTCAGGACTGGTTATTTCTCTTCAGTAAGCCATTAAAAATTACAGGCTCTGTACTACCCTCACTGTTACCAAATCATGTCGTTATTGTCACCAACTTCCTAGTTAGTTACCTACAATGTGCCACATTTATAGAAGTCGCATGACGACACAATTTAACTTTTTAGTATGGTTAGGTTTTTTCCAATAATACATACAAAGAAAAAAATCCAAATATAAATTTTACAAAGCCTACTTCCAATTAAAGTGTTTAAAAATGTCATCAAAAATTAAAACACAATACTGTTGATGTCTTAAAATACATAAAATATCTGAGTACGTTATTAGAACAGTTATACGAATCTTGTAACTCACAAACTTATTATTTAACTATTCGTTCTGTATTTAATGTTATTTATTAATGCCCACTTTGATGTCCTAAGGCATATTGGGACGGGTTTCTACAGGAGGAATGATGTTTTTATACAATGAGTTCGTCTCTAAATAAATTTCTATTGCATTTATGAGAATCGAACTCACTACTCTAGGCTTGCCAAGTGAGGGTAAGACAAACGCCCGACATGGCTAACTTGATGTTCTTTTATATTTCAGTTCAGTTTCAGTTATTCTATTTACATTTTTAAAAAGTGATATGCATATTTATTCTTAATGTCATAAATGAACGATTTCTCTCGTTATTTGTACACGAAATCTTGGGCATAACGTTTTGTATAGCATTTAACAAAATTTGTGGTTTTGCAGATTTCCCTGGTGCGTGCTTCGCTTCAACAAGGTGCGCTACCATCGAGCCAGGACATTCGTGGGATTTGACCCCCTATTGTGGAAGGTCAACCTGCGTCAAGGCCGAGGAAGACGGACGGCTCCTGGAGCTTGTTGACGACTGTGGCCCACTTCCAAAGCCCAACCCCAAATGCAAGCTCTCTGAGGAGAAGACCAATAAGACAGCTCCTTTCCCAGACTGTTGTCCGGTTTTCGAATGCGAAGATGGAGCAAAATTAGAGTACCCCGAAATTCCCACTGTGGCGCCACCAACAGAAGAAAAAGCTACAACAGTTAAGGCATAAAATCTCAAAAATACCTGTGATAAATCCTTAAATACCCAACCTGAACCCTTTCGAACATTCCTAAAAAATTATATTGATGTTAATTTAATTTAAACGTATTGTATAAGATGTAGTATAAACTTTTCTTTCTTTTTTTTGAATTTTTTATTTTTAAAATAAAAAAAATTATAAATTCATCAAGTTGGACTTATTTGCCTATCATCTTTTTATTGTAATTATGAATGACCTAGAAATATTCAAGTTATTCAGAGCTCGTTGACCAAATGTGTTATATTTACATTTCGTCAATTATAATCTTTATTCTATGTATAATATACATTTCTGGCACATTCTCGCGACATCTCTTCAAGGAATTAACTGTCGTTAGTGGATCTATCCATCAATGAAGCTAAACCAAAACATCCTATTTTAGACAGATTAGTTTATGTACAATATAGTTTTAGTGGCTGAAGTCATGCCAAAAAGAAACAAAACATGCCATAACGAAAATAGGCAACAACAGGCAAGTATAACAAATTGTATTATTATTTTCTTTAGATTAAAATCAATTTTAGGAGAAAACGCCCTTTGAAAGTGGAAATAAATAACACCCATGTCTAAAGTAATGTATGCAAAAACGCAGGTTTCACTAAAAAAAAAATAGTCTTTTTAGCAAAAACATTTGCAAGCTATTTCCTGTGTCATATTGAGAGTACTATGATTTACTTCCGAATGCCTCTATAACAAAAAGTGCAATCCTTCAGACTAGGATCTATTAGTATAATATATTATTATCAGTAACTATCAGGTACTGATAAAATATAAATGAAACGCATACAACAAAAACGATTAACAAATAGTCGTGTCAAGATTAGTTAATTAATTAAAAGTATTAAGCGAATCAATTTAAATCAACAGTAAATGAAAACATGTATATTTTGTAGTATATTACAGATAAATTATATGTAAATTATTTCGAGAATACAAGTTAAATACAAACAATTAACAATAACATTGTTAATTTTAAAAAAAACATATAAAGAGAAAATGATTAGCCTTAGATAAGGCTAATATATATATATATATATATATATATATATATAGGATGTGCAGGCAACTCGGGTTAGTGTATAATCCCGCTTCGATAATAAGAATTTTTTCAATGAAGAACTCTTTAAATAAATCTCAAGTTCCATCCTGGCTAGAGAGGGACCTTAGGCTGTGACCCCGACACAATTGGCTATATTATTATAAAGTAGACGTTAATTAAAAACAACATTACTAGGATATGTACTGTTTGTTTATTTAATAAATTGTATTTGCTTCCCTGGTTTTTTTTTTAAAAGTGTACAATATCTTTTAAAACGTTTGATAATATAAATATTTATTTACACCTCATACTGCTATGTACAAAACATTTCATATAGCAGGATTTTTAAAATTCACTCCTTTGGGATTCGAATCATATTCATTAACGGGACATAGTTTTTTTCTCTCTGAATACAAAAAGTTAACCAATTGTTTTCCCAAAAGGTATTCATTCAGGATTTTCCAACCTTTGAAAGACAGGCTTTATATCCCATTTTAAAGTTAATATCCATAATACAGCGTCTGCGAGACTTAAAACACCTGCTAGCACGTGGTGTACTTCTAATACAGTATTCTCATTCAGGAGTGTTAAAGCACATAAATTCGCAGGGACACATATTGCAACATGCAAGCCATACTGAAATAAAGAACATAATTAGTAACAAAATTTAATAATGAATATATGGGAATGTTGAACAAACCAATACAGACTAAAAGAGTCGAGTCTTAAAGCCTTAGTAGTATGCCATAATGCCAATATGCAAGTAGTTACATAGTCACATCTCGAAAAGCTGTCCCAAGATACATAGAATTACTTGAATAACCATCATATGAGAATAGATACTAACTCTATGCTCTGCTATAAATTCTAATTAACGTTTTTAAGCATCGTTTGGAGTTTACTTATCTATTGGAGAGAAACATGAACATGGCAGAACATAATAAATGGGCAGGAATAGAGGCATTTTAGAATCACCATTACCATTTCGACACAGAATAAATCTAAGGAGGAAGTCCTAAAATAAAGAAGTTAGTCTAATCAGACACAAGGAAATGGCAATCCTTGTATTAAAAATATATTTGAAGAGACGAAAGTTGGCCACAGATAGTGATTTCTTACGTCAATATTTTCATAGATCTTAGTCGTGATAGTATAAGACTAGTAATAGTAATAGTAAACTTTCAAGGTGACATGAAATGGGTAACTACCGAAAGAGTCTACCAATCACTTCAAGCACATTTCTTAATAACTAATTACAGAAGCTCATTTTTGACAACCATTATGTAATCAGGTCTTGACGCCGACGTTTTACGGAGACCAACCACAAAACGTCACAAAGAGGTTCTCGTATTTGTTGAAGAAATATTCGTTCATAATTTTTCAAATACTAAATCATGAGACTAAATAATATTAATTTATTCGTCATCTCACGCAACAGTCCTATCAGCTACTTTTTATTCTCAATTTTCTGAGGAATAAGATTTTATGAATAATTAATATTGTTAATAAAAAAAAATAATGAAATACGCACCTGTTTATATTTATAGGACATGCATATTATGTATACTACTGTATTTTAATCAAATGATATCATTATCAAATATTATCATCTTTAGAAATCAACTTATTTGTAACATTTTAATATTAATATCTTTAAAACAAATTGTTATATTTTCCATTTATTTATTTTAAACATCATATATACAAAAGTCCGTCACGCAAGGGTTGCGTTAACTAAGCAGATTTCCCAAATGACTCACGTATTTGCATTTATCTAAAAACTGGGATGCATTTGCATTTATTATGTACTGGGAATGACATGAGTAGAAGTAGGGGTTTACTGAAGACCCAAAACTAAAAAATGCAAATATCGTGGTTAATAATGAAGATATTGAAAAAATGTATATAATAAAATTTATAGAACATTACACTTGCAATAAGATAGACTCTTTACAATTTTTCGACCAAACTCATAACAACGGAGATATCTCCAATTTTCGAAATTCTCCCCCCTCTAAACCTGCTCCCTCAAACTGGTCCACTGGTCCGATTTTAGATTTGGATTCAAGTTGGATCTTCATTTTTACATAAAATGTCTAAATATCGATTTTGGTAACGATTAGGCCAAAATTTCGACAGAGTAATACATCTAGTATATATATATATATATATATATATATATATATATATATATATATATATATATTCATACATACATAGGCGTTGAAGTAGACATTCGTTGTAATTTATAAAATATGTTTTTCTCCTCAACAGACCAAATGTCTTTTAAACGTTTTACTTCTTTTTTAATTTCTTTTCTTTACTCCGTTGTATTCTACCGTCATAAAGCAATTATCTGTAAGTTTGTTCCGTAGCAAAGTCGCAGTAATAATTTGGTTGATCTGTTAGTCCAAAACGAATAAAGTAAGAGTTCTTGCTAACAGTTATGTCAAATAATAATGTGTGTGTGTGTGTGTGTGTGTGTGTTTGTTCCTCTCGCATAACTGATTGTATGATTATGTAATGAATCCTACCATCAGCGGAGAAGGGTCTTCAAGCAGCTGGGATATGAGCAGGCAAATCACCATTTCTAAATTAGCCACCAGGCCCAACGAAGATAAGGCAAAATCTATAGGGTCCATTTCCCATTCTTCTCCAGATGTAGAGAGCAAAATAGCTCCAGATAAACAGATTCCCTAGAAATAGTAGTGAAGAAATTAGAATGGAGCATATTTACCGGTTAATAATCAATTTGGTGAGTCCAAATAGCAGCATAATTAGGCTAAGTTAAATAAAACATATCTTATTTATTCATAAGTATAATTGTGGCTTATGTTTTCTCAATTAAAATACAATGTGGAATCCAGAAAATTGAGCATTCCCAATCACACAATAACGTTGTCAAGATCTGTGTTTTTCTTACTAAGGCATATTTTACAACATAAATCTTGTAATTATTTAAAAGAAGCTGGAGATAATGTTATTAAAATTGAATAGCCTGGAATGAGTGAGTTTTGAACATCCGGTTATGTAATAAATTATATTCTAATATGAGTAAGAAAACATAGGAACAAGGAAATGGACTGAAACTGTTGCGCCAAAACAAAATGTAAATTTAATTTCTGATATTCGTGGAGAATACCACCGAAGAATTGAAAATGGGGTGAAAGAAATTCACTAAGAAATTTAAATTAGAGGGCTATCTTCTCCTTTGTCTATTTCGAAGGTTATTGATAGATATTCACGATCTGCAAAGACAACTAGTATTAAAAAAGTCCGTCACGCAGGGGATGCGTAAACTAAGCAGCTTTCCCACGTGAAGTTATACAACAGAGAAATCACTTTACGAGAGCCGATCAGTTACGGAAACGGCCGAACTAGCTTTAGGCGGGAAACTCACTCGTGCGTTATTCGCCCACATTTAATAAAAGTCCGTCACGCAGGGCTCCGTAAACTAAGCAGATTTCCCACGAGAAGTTTTACAATAGAGAAATCTGCCTAATAAGAACTGTAGTAGTAAGAAACCTCTAAACCTAAAACATTATTTAGAGCGTAATAACCCAGTAGTTTCTAGCCCCAAAAAACAGTTAACCTAACCTCTAAACCGATTCACGAGGGACGAATAGTTATAGAAACGGCCACCAGAGCTCTCGGCGGAAAGTCCGAACATAGCCTACTGGTGACCACACGCAGAATACAAATGCAAATATCTCGGTTAATATTCAAGATAGAGAATAAATGTATAGAACAATATTTATAGTAAATTTAATTTGCAATAAAATTTATTTTATACAATTTTTCGATCCGACGCATAATAACGGAGATATTTTGAATTTTCAAAAATCCCCCCTCTAAGCCAATTGGAAAATCGAAACTAAAGAAAATTTCTCTGATCATTTAACACTATCGTTTGATTTATTAATGACTGAGCAAAAGCAAAACATTTTAAATCGTTACGATTTAACTTACAAAATACAGAATGAAGATTGGGAACATTTTGATTCAACACTGAGAGAACTTGTATCCAAAGAGTTTAATATCACTGGTGACTTGGACTACGCTCGTACTGAGTACCTAAGAACTAATAATTTGAACAGTACTATAGAAAAATTCTCTACAACTTTGACGAAAGCATGTAACAAATCTTTTAAAATTTGTAATAAATTCAAAATTCATAACAATAAGAAAACGTATAGTCCCAAACCGTGGTGGGATGATACCCTAAACAATTTAAGGAAACAAGCTAATAAACTTCGTAGACTTTATCAATCCACTAAAAATGATGAAACTTTACGAATAACAAGAAAAGAGATGTATTTAAAACATAGACAGCTCTATAAACAAACCATACGTAAAAACAAATTAAATTCTTGGAAGCATTATTGTAGCAATATAGATCCCAGCCAAATATGGAGATGGACTTATAAATTTCCTGCAGGAAAACTAAAAAAAGAATTTTCATTAACTACGTTAATGAAAGATGATGGATCATACACATCCTCGATTACCGAAACTTATGAATATCTATTGAATACACTGATAAAACGTGACGACCAAAGTACAGACAATGACCAACATAAACAATTTAGATTAGATGCACTCGTAGAACCAGAAACTCAGAATGACTTGCCTCTAACTGACACAGAAATCACTGACATTATAAACAACCTAAAAAGAAATAAGTCACCTGGAATTGACGGGATTACGGGTGACATTTATAAGCAAGTATTTAATATATTTCCAGAATTTATTAAATATATGTACAAAAGCTGTTTTAAAAAATGCACTTTTCCTGATAGATGGAAATGGTCCAAGTTAATATTTATTAATAAACCAGGAAAACGTGATTGTACTGCCTCCTCTGTACGTCCCATATCACTAATCCCTACAGCTGGAAAGGTACTGGAAAAGATACTTTATAGAAGATTATCACACTTTTTGTACTCTCATTCGTTAATGCAACCAAATCAATTTGGATTTACGCCCCAAACATCTACCACAGATGCCCTTCAGAAAACGTATACATTTATTGAAGAAGCATTGAACGTCGGTAATCATACTGTTCTAATATCATTAGATATAAAAGGAGCATTTGATAACGCTTGGTGGCCCTCAATCTTACTGACCTTACGTAGACTAAATTGCCCTCTTAATTTATATAAACTAGTTCGACATTTTTTTCAGAATAGGAAGACTTACATTACAACACCGACAATTACTTCTCACAAAGTACAATCATTAGGTACTCCGCAAGGCTCAAGTCTTTCCCCATTATTGTGGAATTTAATTATGAATAACCTACTACGAAACGAATTACCTCGTAACACAGAAATCATAGCTTTTGCAGATGACATTATTATTCTGATAAAATCCAAATTGTTTACAGAAATTCAAGTATTAATTAATATAATTACCCGCATTACTGACTTGTGGGCAAAAGAGCACAAACTCCAATTTAATACTAACAAATGTAATTACATTATTTTTTCTAAAAAAAGATCAATTCCTCTTCTTACCACACGCATTCAAGGCCAACAAATAAATAGGGTAACTCCATTAAAATATCTGGGAGTAATTTTTGATGAAAAATTAAAATGGAACACACATATTGACCAACTGCAAAACAAACTGCTTAGACTTATACATAACCTCTCCTTAGTTTCAAAATTGAAATGGGGACTCCCATCTGAAGCATTGCATATAATGTATAAAGGAGCTATTTTACCCGCTTTGACTTACGGACTAAACATCTGGCATCATGGACTAAACAGACAATACAATTTGAAAAAACTACAGAGAGTACAAAGATTGATGGCCCTAAAAATAATAAAAGGTTTTAAAACAGTATCTTATGACGCAGCATGTGTACTAGGTAAATTAATACCAATAGATCTCATTGCAAAGCAGTACGTAACTCAATTCTCTCTTTTGAAAACCTCAACAGCCAACTCGAACTATCTGCCTGAAGAAATAGAAAGAGATATCCATTATAAGGACTGGCTCCACCCGTCGTTATATCCAAGTATTTGTTTAAACCCATGCAATAATGCCGATATAAGCATTTATACTGATGGCAGTAAGGATGAAACCCAAGTCGGTTGTGCTTTTGTGGTTTTTAAAAGAGATGAACTAATAGAAATACAAAAATTCAGACTTGGAAAACTGTGTACCAATAATCAGGCAGAAAAAATTGCAATCTTAAATAGTTTACTGTACATAGACGACAAACAACCTTCAACACACATCAACATTTACACTGATAGCCACAATTCTTTACAATCACTACAAAATTATACAATTCATGACCCTTTGACAGAAAAAATCAGACAGTTACTTACAAGACTTAAACAAAATAATATACACATACACTTTTGCTGGATCAAAGGGCATTCGGGAATTTTAGGAAACGATCTCGCTGATTTATCTGCAAAATCAGTGTCAAAAGATACCAAAATTCCAGAATGCTACAACAAAATAACAAAATCACACTTAAAAACACAATTACTTACTGACACAATTAACACATGGCAACAGAAATGGAATACGACTATGAAAGGACAACATTTAAAGATATTTATTCCAGACATTAAAGAGTACTTAGGACAAAAATTAATATCAACAGACTTTTACTTGACACAATTATTAACTGGACACGGAACAACAAATTCTTACTTTAATCGTTTTGGCCTAACAGATCAACCAAACTGTTACTGCGACTTAACTACTGAACAGACATACAGACACTTGCTCTATGACTGCAGACTACTAACGGACCAAAGAGAAGACTTTAAATCCCAATTAAAGTGCCGACAAGAAAATTGGCCTGATGAGGAAAAACTATTATTTTATAAACATAATAAACCATTAAAAAAGTTTGCTGAAGAAATGTATGACTTCTTGAACTATTTGAAACTGAAATACAGTTAAATTAATTATTCAGCATTGAATCCAAATTTTGTTTTAGTTTTTCTTTTCTTTTTTTTTCTTTTCTTTGTTGTATATAATTTTATTATATAAATATTTTATGTTATTATAGTTTTAAAAAAAAAAAGTTATGTATCAAGCACACGTTATGTACTAATTACTGTACGGGACGTGTGCCTAATAAACTCCCTTCCTGTAGGGTTACTTCAGGAAGGAAATAAATAAAATATATATATATATATATATATATAATTTTGAACGGACCTCATTTTCGTCATCTCCTGGGTAGGATCGATGGACATTTAAAGAAATTCTTCGAAACTCACATCATGAGCACGACCTCAATAGCTGATTTCCCTTAAGGGAAATCTGCTAAAAGGCAAATATCTCGGTTAATATTCAAGATAGAGAATAAATGTATAGAGCAATATTTATTGTCAATGCTATTTTCTTGTGAACCTTATTGCATCAATAAATTTGTTTTTGAGTAAAAACTAACTGTTTTATAATTTTTTAAAAACCGTCCGTCCTTTCTGCCGCACCCTGTATACAGGGTGTCCCCAAACCAAACGGCCAAACTTCAGGGATCGATAAAGGATCGAAAAACTAAGAAAAAAAGTCCTCTGGCATATGCCTCGTTTTCGCTTCGTTTTTGAGAAAATCACAAAAAACTGAAAATAGTTGTGTAAAAAGTGTATTTTTTTTTTAATAATGTATTTAAATTACAAAAAACTATTGGCTTTTTGAGTAAGCTTAATTTTTTAATTTACGAGGAGTAAATTTAGAAAACATGAATATTCTCACGCTTTCCTTATCAATAAAACGTCTAGGTTGAGTGTTTAAACTTAAAAAGAAAGGATTAAAATGTTTACTATCATTTTAATCCTTTTTGGGGGGAATCCAGCCTCGCATTCTCACATTAGTGGTGTTGCTAGTACTGTTCAGTGAAGTCAACAAATATGGCTAGATTTACCAACGCTGAATACGCGGACATAGTCTACGTCTACGGATTCTGCGATGGCAATGCACGTGAGGCAGTTCGGGAATATCGCAGAAGGTTTCCTGACCGAGAAACCCCACACAGAGGTGTTTTTACCAGCACTTTCAGAAGGCTTCGAGAGACTGGGTCCTTCTCATGTAATCGTCGTGGAAACCGTATGCAGGCTCCGATGGAAGCCGACCTGAGGCGGAGGAAGAGGATACTGAGGCACTTCAATACCAACCCTAGCATAAGCGTCCGGAGAGCTGCTTCAGTTCTAAGCATACCAATGTTGCTAAGCATACATGTACCATGTACAAAAGGTACAAAATTTAATACCCGCTGATTATCCCCGCCGTTTAAATTTTTGTAATTGGTACAAAGAACAATTGCAAAACGATGTAAACTTAAGTTCGAAAGTAATGTGGACTGACGAAGCGACTTTTACACGTGCGGGCATATTCAATCAAAGAAACTACCACATTTGGGCACATGAAAATCCCCGCGCTGTTAGAGAATTTCACTACCAGCATGAGTTTTCGGTAAACCTGTGGGTCGGTCTTTGTTATAATCGCATAATAGGTCCAGTATTTTTACCTGCTCGACTTCACGCTGAAAGTTATCATCTATTCCTGGAGAATGACTTACGGGCACTTTTGGAAGATATCCCTTTGGAAACAAGGCTTGAGAGCTGGTTTCAACTCGATGGTTGTCCTGCACATTACGGAAGGGCCGTACGAGACTGGTTGGACATCAACTACCCAGGTCGCTGGATAGGACGAGGTGGGCCGGTGCCTTAACCTCCCCGGTCTCCGGACCTCACGCCACTAGATTTCTTCGTGTGGGGATACGTGAAAGAAAGTGTCTACCGAGAGCCCGTGCGCACAAGGGATGACCTCATCGAGCGCATCAGAATGGTTTGCAACCAGCTCACCGCAGAACAATGTTTAGATGCAGTGCGATCTGTGAGTACGCGATGTGATGCGTGTATTGCAGCGAGAGGCCAGCACTTCGAACAACATTTACGTTGACGCTTTAGAAATTAACGATGTAATTTTAGAGAAGGTAAAACCTTCAAAATTTTCAGGGTTTTTTTTCTCACTAAGGTAGACCCATATAAAAACTGAAACATTTATGTTTTCCAAGTAAGAATATTTAATTATTTTATTAATTTTCTAAATTTTTAATCTTTTTTTATGTTTTAATCTTCAGTTATTGTTCATAATGTTATCTACTTTAAATAGGTAATTTTTTTTTAAACTATGAATATTTGAATAAAAAAGTATTTATTATTTTTTCTTAATAAAAAATATTTTTTTTTTCAATTACCTTTCTGTTAGTATAAGATTAGAATACAATAATTGTATTGGAATAACATTTATTGCTAAAATTCATTCAAGGAATAAAATCCGCTCTTCCATTGGCCTTAACTAGTTTTTGCACAACTATTTTTAGTTTTTTGTGATTTTCTCGAAAACGAAGCGAAAACGAGGCATATGCCAGAGGACTTTTTGTTTTAGTTTTTCGATCCTCTATCGATCCCTAAAGTTTGGCCGTTTGGTTTGGGGACACCCTGTATATATAATTTTGAACGGACCTCATTTTCGTCATCTCCTGGGTAGGATCGATGGACATTTGAAGAAATTTTTCGAAAATCGCATCATGAGTACGACCTCAATAGCTGATTTTCCTTAAGGGAAATCTGCTAAAAAAATTTAGTTAAGCGAGAGAACGCACTTCTCACGCGTTCTTTTAAAAAAAATGTTAAAGATTTGCCTGAATGCCTTGAGATGTTGCTAAGGCACAAATTTCAAAGCGTCTCGGTGGCTCAGTAAGTAGAATTCTCCTTTTGTAACCACAAGATCTTGAGATAGACAATTTTTTTTTTACTTTTTGTTTCAAAGGCGTTTATTTAATATTAATAAATAAATAAAAAGTTTTAGTAATTGGCATTTAATTTTGAACGTGTTCCATATATTTAAAGAAAATTCAAATGTTTTTGTCAAAAATATAATAGGTATAAGGAAATATTTAATATTATACAAGAAATACATTACTATTAATTGAATACATAAGTATATAACAATTATCAATAATTTGCTATTTTGATAATATTAGCAGATTTCCCTTAAGGGAAATCAGCTATTGAGGTCGTACTCATGACGCGAGTTTCGAAAAATTTCTTCAAATGTCCATCGATCCTACCCAGGAGATGACGAAAATGAGGTCCGTTCAAAATTATATATATATATATATATATATATATATATATATATATATATATATATGTATATATATTTGTCTGTTAACGCTCTAGCGGTCGCAATTTTCGTTTGATCGTTACCAAACTCGATATTTAAACGTTTCATGTAAAAATAAAGATCACGTTCGTTAATGGCTGAAATCGGACCAGTGGGAGGGGGGGGGTTTAGAGGGGAGGATTTTCGAAAATTCGAAATATCTCCGTTACTATACGTCGGATCGAAAAATTATATAGAATCAATCTTATTGCAAATTTAATTTACTATAAATAGTGTTATTTACATTTATTCCGTATCTTGAATATTAACCGAGATATTTGCATTTTTCTGTTTTCAGCTTCTGAGATGAGATCGGCTAACTTCGGGTCTAGTCGTGAGTTTCCGTCAAGAGCTAGTTCGGGCCGTTTTCATAACTGATCGGCTCTCTATTCTGAAATTTCTCTATTGTATAACTTCGTGGGAAATCTGCTTAGTTTACGCACCCCCTGCGTGACGGACTTTTTTTAAACTTATGTATATTTCTATCATCAAGTTAAGAATTGTATCAAGCGTCTCCAGCTCGTATTTGATTGAACGGAAAGGCCAAGTATCATCTAGAGAGGATTGTATTAAATTTGATTCTATTCTTGAACAACATTGTCATATCTAATAAAATATAAAACTTGATGATAGAAATATACGTCAGTGATCATAAAGACCAAGCATAATAAAAATCTAGCTCTAATGTATAGAACTGCTAAAGAATATAGAATTGTAAAATAAAATAATTACAAATAAACGGTTAAAGCTAAATCCGTTTAAACAATGATCAAAATATCCGCGTTATTATCGATACTTGTTATATACTTATGTATTCAATTAATAGTTATATATTTCTTGTATAAAATTAAATATTTCATTATACTTATTATATGTTTGGCAGACGGCATTCTAGTGTTCTTTACATGTATGGAACACGTTAAATATTAAATGCCATTAATTTAAAAAAAAATTGTTATTTATTTATTAATATTGAATAAACGCCCTAGAAACAAAAAGTAAAAAAAAAAACAGAAAAAATAGTCGCTCCCGGCGAGATCCGATCTCCAGAAAAATTACGTTGTTCACTCAGCCTCCGAAACGCCTTAAAATATACGCCTTAGCAACATTTCAAGGCATTGAGGCAAATCTTTAACTTTTTTTTTTAGACGAACGCGTGAATTGTGCGTTCTCTCGCTTTAGCAGATCTGTTTTTCATTAGGTATTGCACACTAAAAAATGTTTGTTCATATCGGTGGGGTATTCTAGAACCCTGGGCATTCAGAATTTATTTAGGAACGAATTCGCTAAATAAAATTGTAAGTCTCATCATGGCTAGAAAAAGGTGGCAACCAACACATTACCTAAAGGTGGCAACCAACACATTACCTATCCCAATTAGCTGTAGTAACAAAGTGTACGGTAAAAGCTGACGTTCCCCACAATCTATGAGAGCGCACAATCCTACCAATTCAAACAATTCTCTTACGATCACCCCCCCCCCCACCCAATGCTTATCAAACAACAATTTTAACAAAACAATTTATAACATAGTAATGAATACTAATTGTGTATTCTATCCACAATAATTATAAACAAACTGAAACTGAATTGTAAACAAAATTTTATATGATTAAGTTGCCTTAAAGTCATAGATCTTAACCACGAGATTTGAATTGATGTGACTCCCATATCAATTTATATTATATTTAAATGAATAAGATTCTGCCAGATCGTTGCCATTAACTAAATTGAAATGACCGCTATTAAAAAAAGAGGAAAATAAGGCTTATAAACTATTATTCAGCTTACTAAATATGTCTTAGATCGGTACATACAAAAAAAAAAAAAAGAAGAAAATACATACTACAACAATACATATGTACATACAAATACAACCAACACTGGATAATTGGAAATAGTAACTCGGTTTAACCACATTTCTTGAAGACTTATAATTATTTTTTTTTTTTACGAAATTAAGTATATATGTCAAACAAAAATAATTATAAAAGAAAAATTATAATGTAAAACCTACTGTTAAAATGCAATTAACTTACTCACGAACAGTAATATCTTCACTGTGCAATGAAAAATAAATGCTTTCAAACTAAAAACGAATTCCTTTGGCATAATTAACTGCGTTTCTTAAACATTAATAATGTCAGTGTTATCCATTTTCACTTTTGATTGTTACCATTTTATGATAAAATATTGCCTCATATAGTATTCAATAATATAACCCTTTTCTTTCCCGAAACCCAGAGAGTGAATAGTAATCCAGCTGTTAATCTGAATAATGTTAATTATTAACTCCCACTTTGTGCTACGAAGGCTAATTGGGACGGATTATCTATAATTAACCATCCTTTTCTAGCCAGTGTAGGGCTAAGAATTTCATTTAATTAGTTCACGACTAAATAAATTCCTATTTCACAGGTGTGAAACTCACGACTCCAGGTTAGATTAATACATGCATTAACTCACATGGCTAACCTATCGAACACACAACTCACAATCAGTAATGCAAGTGTATTAAAATTAACACTATAATATGCATGGCTAATCTAGGAACGAACGCCCAAAACCTTTGTTTTAAAACGTGTGTACCAAGATCATTGTGATCTAACGTATGCCCCCTTTTTCTTAGTTAATGTCCATTTAGTGCAGAAACGGCTAATTGGGATGGGTTATCTACAGGTCACCACCCTTTTCTAGCCAGGCTGGGATTAAGAATTTATTTAGAGAATTCGTCAATAAATTACTATTATCACATGAGATCGAACCCATAACTCTAGGTTTAGCTTCTATGTTTCTTAGAATCTTGTATTTTATTGGATATGTGAGGTATAGACATTTCAATATATATAATTTTATTTTCAGTCCTCGAACTAGAATGAACAAATTGTGAAACGCATATTCTATGAACAATTAATTGATATAAACTAAAAATGTAAAGAATATGCAAAGAGGTAGGAAAAATGTCATGGAAATATAATAAAAAAGTTAACTAATAGATAAGTAAAATTAATATAAAACAGAAATATCAAGTACAAAGTAAAATACTTACAAAATTGATTATGCAGATTGTGTCAGGTGGAAGAAGAACAATATCTTGGAAAACATAAAATTATTGCACCTATTTCAAGTTACACATTCTTTTCCATTTTATAGGTCTTATACAAAACAAATCTCATGAGATTATATAAAAAAGTCATACGATTTCCGCATCCAATCTACTGGTAACCTGATTTAATGTTTTTAAATGATGGGCCCTCAAAACAATTGACAACTTTAAGTTTAGACCATTTCTGACTGGTTAAAGTTTTTTTTTTTTTGTTAAACAAGCAGCTCTTTATATTGGAGAGTGAATTTTTGCCGTCAGTTGTAGCTGCAGAAGCCCCCCGTTCTACAGCTTCAGACGACACCACAGTAACCTTCAGTAATTAGGATAAATGCATTACCCCCTTCCTTCATGTTGCTCATTTTGTCTCAGTATCCTATCTTAATGTAACTCTGATCACTAGTGCAGGTTTGTTACAATAAAGTTTTTTTTTTTTTAAAGTCATTAGGTGGTAATAATATAGTTGGCGCTCAAACCGTTGCAAGTAGAAGCCAGAACGTATGATGAAGAAGACTGACGCTGCTTCAGAAGTACGATTTCAAAAAGAAGACTTCACAACAGGAGTTGTGAGTGAAACTCGTTGCCCGATTTCACCCTAGCTTGAGATGCTAGTCTTCACGCCTTCAAGAAGTCTTGAGGACGAAATGCCTTACAAAACTATGCTTCTCACATCGTAGAGTGGTATACGGCACAGACCAGAATATACCAATAGAAAACCGTGGTATTCTCAGAAACTAGATGATTTACATAGGCCGAGACTTATCAAAGCCCTCACATTATGAACCAACTCAAAAAAAAAAAAAAATAAAACAAAAACCTTTAAATGCAATAATTGTTTTACCAATATACCCTGGTGGGTTGATTAGGAGGCTGACCCAAACGAGTACCCTCAAAATGGGGGAAACATTATGGGGGGGGGGGATTAGTTAATATTCTAGTGGTCAGAATTTTCGTTTGATCGTTGCTAAATTCGATATTTAAACGTTTTATGTAAAAATAAAGGTCAAATTCGTTAACGGCTGAATTCGAACCAGGTGGAGGGGAGGTTTAGAGAGGGGGGGGGTTCGAAATATCCCTATTAATATACGTCGGATACTATTGCAAATCAATGTTCTATAAATGCTGTTATGTACATTTTTTCTGTATATTGAATATTAACCCAGATATTTTCATATTTTAGTTTTTGGCCGTCAGTAAACCCTCAGGTTTATTGCGGAGAATGGTTTTCATTTAACTTTTATTTTGTGAGATAAATGCCGTATGACGTCATCATTTAAAATTTTTCGTCTTTTACTCGAAAATGTTTATTTGATCTATGCCAACAGTATTGCTCTACAATTCTTATTACATACAATTTTCCGTAACTTAAATATTAAACAAATTATTCGTACATTCTTGCTTTCTGTCTTCAGAAATTCCCCATTTCTACTCATCGAATTTTTATTTCAAATAAATTCATTGTGGGAAGAGATCAGTAGTTTGTCGTACCAGAAAGTGGGAAATCTGCTTAGTTACACAGCCCCTGCGTGACGTTTTAATTTTGATGTCATTCTTCTTATAATTGTCAGAAATTTTATTCAAACTGCATACACCTAAATATATAAATAGAACGCAAGATTTTAACATTTATATAAGATTAATAAAAATAGGAGTCATGGAATGCAACGAAGCTTCTCTAGATGACTTCGAGAACTGGCACTAGCCATAGATAAGTGTCATGTAAAATTTGTGTTTTTTGGCGGTTTTATGTTGATCCCAGTAAATTTGATGACGTAAGCATACGGTTGATGACGTACCACCACACTTTCATTCCCGCCAAGACAGCTGGCCGGCAGACACGTTATTTGACTTGTGTTATCCTAGGAGCAAGCATTTGGTGTGACATTTGGAAATCATCATCGTATTTGAAAGCATGGGGTTCATCATATTGTCTCCTGCATTGGTAGTATCACTGATAGAGACCTACTGATGCTTGGGGCAATATTTAGTGTTAGCTGTGATGAGGAATTTTCATGTTGTGTTTGGAGCTAAACTTGTACATAAAAACGTTTGTTACCTTTTCAGAAGGAAAGATGTTCAATTAATTGAAAGAAAATATCAGATACCATAATCATTCTATTAAAATTTGCTAATCTATACACTTTCTGGGGGATTTATTTTGATTTCTGTTTATTTTATTTTTTTTTTTTGATTTTGAATATATACATTATATGTTTTAACATCTCAATGGATCAAATGATTGGTGATTTATCATACATCCTCAGTGTATTTAAAGCCATAATTCCATTTTCTTTGCAAGAACTTGTAGATAGAGTAAGTACTAACTCATAAGATAATTGTTATTTTATTCTGTAATTGAGAAAATTAATCCACTTAATTATGTATGTATACATATACAGGGCTTTCAACCGTTTTCTTCTTATGAAGGTTATGAACTATTGAATTATCTGTTGGTTGCTTGCGGAATATCTTTGGATATAAACCCAACATTATTCAAGCATCTAGGTCGTGTTTCTTTGAAAGATCGGCACCCTGATGACAAAATGATTATTGAAAGGCATAAAGGTGATATTCTTGAAGCTGTAAAGATGCTAACTAAGGTAATTTTTAAGCTCTTCTATAAACTTTTGTTTAATAGTTTTAAGCGTTTTATTATTCATTTGTCTGTATATTGAAAAAACATTCAGTGAATGAATATTTTTATCGTAGGTACAATATGGACAAATGGACTCCAGATCTAAGATGACAAAATCATCTATTAAAGATAGTAAATATTTCATTTATTTATCTAGAAAGAATGGAGGAAATGACAAACTGATTATTAGGATTTTTTTTTTTTTAAAGTGTATAAATCTTTGAGGGTGCACATTGTCACTTTCAGAGTAAGACATTTACATTTTTAAAACACCTACAAGGTATCATTTTCATTTGAATACATAGTGCCTGTAGTCTATGGAATTCATTTTGGAAGATTTGATTACAGGTGGAGTTGGTAATCTGTATTTTGCTGAAACACGTTCATCATCTTCGAGCTCCATAATAGCCTGTGCTTAGCCTTGAAGAAAACATTTAAATATAATTTTTTGCACAGTTGATGATACTAGAGTTTAAGCTTTAAAGAAAGCATATAAGAATTAATTTTTGAGTACTTGGTGTGTTGAGCCTTCTAGAGTTTCAACACACCAAAACATATATATATATATATATCATTAAGTGATCACTGGTCACTTGGAAAGCCTAGAGTCATAGGTCCGAATCCTATGTTGAGCAGTAGGAACATTAGGCGACATACTCACTCAATAAAATCATTAGTTTCACCTAGGGAAGGGTTTAGAAAAGGATGTTTACCTGTTGATAACCCATCTCAATTAATAGCTCAAGTGGATATTAATAAAGAATATATTTATTATTATTGTTTATTTTATTTTTTTAGAAAATATATTCTGATATAAAGCCGCTGAGGAAATCTGACCTAATGTTACCATTCTGTGCAAAATATTTTAGCTGTTGCCTTGCACTCAGTCATTTTGCTATAAATTTCCTTCTTGAAAAATTTGGTAAATATTATTGTCTCAATTTCTCTTTTTTAATGTTATTTTATTATGTAGCAGTTATGAGGGCTTATCTACAATATAATACATTTTGTATAAGTTTGTTATTCACAGGGATTAGTTTCAAAATTGAATCACCTTTAGCAGGGATATCAAAAGATAATTTCTTGCAATTCTGTGAGTCCCTTACGAAGCAGGAAATGGAAATGGAAAGTGAAAGTAAATTATTATTTATCCAGGCAGATTGCTGTTTACAAGAAATACTGTAAGTAAAAATCAATTGCCTTTACATGTACACACACACACACACACACACACACATATATATATATATATATATATATATATATATATATACACACACACTAGCTCAGATATCTGCCTTCGACCAGGAATTCATTTGAGGCTGAATGGTGATGGAATTTTCTTGGTGCACAATATTTTGGCATTTCCCCGTCCCAGTGTTTAGGGTTTATACCTGTCGTTGCTGTGGATTTGTTGATATTAAAATTATTTTTTTATGTGACCACTGTCTTCCATATTGTCATATTTCCCGTCTCCTGTGCATTATGCATAGATTTGAGTTATTAAGGACAAAATATTAACATAGATTTGAATTATTTTTTCCAGGTGAGATACCTGGTAGTTCAAATTGGAAAGAATTGTTGAGCATATCAATATTTCTACGTAAATTACTTGCTTCATACGTTCATTGTTCTCGAAAATATGTATAAAACAAATGTTACTCTAAATAACCAGGTAAACAACTTTTGTTCTGTGCACGTTTGCCGAAAAACAAATAGACAATGAAATATCACGAATTTTTATTTCAGGCCTCCCTTATAACTACAACTCCTGTTCGAACCTAAAAATTTTAATATAGCTTATAATCATGGAAGAATTAATGCTAATTGACATACCGAGTTTTGTTAAGTTCGGTTCAATCATTCGTTCCCAATAAAATAGTTGTCTCCCGTTTTAGTTTATAGTTTATATCTCGTTTATACATTGTTATAAGACATAAGTGAATATCAAAAAAGTTACTTTAAGTATCAAAATAAACAATTTTTGTTATGTGCATATTTACAGAAAACGAATAGAAAATGAAATACCACTATTTTTAAATTCAGGCCTCTCTTACAACCCCCACTCCTGCCCATCCCTAGAAATGTTTGTATGGCTTATTATAATGAAGGCGTTAGTGTTAATACACATACTGAGTTTTATTTAGTTCGGTTGAGTCTTTTGTGCCTAATAAAATTGTTCGCTTCTTCTATAGGTGTTAGCGTATATCTCGTTTATAATTCAGTATAAGAAAAAAGTGTGTATAACAAAAGCTACTCTAAATAACAAAATAAACAACTTTTGTTATGATCATATTTGCCGAAAAACCAATAGGAAAAGAAATATCGCTATTTCTTATTTCAGGCTTCCCTTATAACCCCCCACTCCTGTTCATCTCAGAGAATATTCATGTAGCCTAAAGTCTAAGTTGGGTTAGTAGTAATATACATACTAAGTTTCATAAAATTCGGTTCAGCCGTTTATGCGTGAAAAGGTAACAAACAAACATATACGAAAGAAACAAATTGCAGATATTGTGTCTATGACATGTGAAACGAAAAAGTATCGTAAAATTTTGAAGAAAAAAAATCAATGTACAGACAGAGGTTACAATTTTATATATATATACATACATACATACACACACACAACATGCATATACAGCAGTGGGGAAAAGTATTTGAACACCAGTTTTTTTTAATTAATTATGAATTTAGGTAATAAAAATTGTTATAACATAATAAATAAGAAGTATATTTAAAACGGAATTAATACGAATATAATTCAAATAAAAAACTTCTTGCTTAATAAAATAAAACTTAAATTTTACAAAAATTCTGGGGGAAAAAGTATTTGCACATCACACGTTTTCTCCATTTTTTAAATTTAATATTTTGTATGTAGTCGGTTAGCGTCATTTACCGCTTGTAAACGTCACAGCGTTGAGTGTACAAGGTTTTAAATTAAATCTGGATTGATATGTTCCCATTCCCGCTCTAAAGAATTCTTGAGGTGGTGCCTTCCAGTTATGTGGTGTTTTGAAACATTTTGGTCTAACGTGTGGCAATAATTTTCAATTATATTCAAATCTGTTGACTGTGGAGAGGTATGCAGTTGTTGACGAACTTTGAATGTTAACCATTATTTAGTTTTATTGGTTGTATTCTTTAGTTTCATTGGCTGTATGTGTCGGATCATTGTCCTTCTGGAATATTAACTGATGCTGCATTCCCAATTTAGCTGCTCTTGCTAAGAATTTGCCTCGCAAAATTCTCATATAACCTCCTACTTTTTAAATCCCTTCAATGGGTGCAAGATTTCCATCTCCAGTATAAGACCATTGCATTGCCACCCCAATGTTTTACAGTAACCGTAACGTTTTGCTTTTTCAGTTCCTCATTTCTTCTACGCCAAATAGATTTACGTCCATCAGGTCCAAACAAATTAAACTTACTCTCATCAGAGAACAGCACATTTCCCCAAAAACTGATGGGCTTGTCAATGTATTCTCTAACAAAAGAAATTCTTTTTTTGCGATTGGTCTCACTAATATAAGGTTTGTTTTCTCATGGCCCTACCCCAAAGGTCTAAAGACCTTTAGAATTCCTTCCTGTTTTCGTGCTGACATATGCCCCAGAAGTTGATTGGACTATTTGTAGATCTTAAAACGATTGAAATATTTTCGAATACTGACCAAAAAAGAACATAATTATACTCTAGGAGCTAAAAAACAACAAGTTAACAAACAGATCTTTGTACTTATGTACA
Organism: Riptortus pedestris; assembly: GCA_019009955.1. Classification (NCBI taxonomy): domain Eukaryota; kingdom Metazoa; phylum Arthropoda; class Insecta; order Hemiptera; family Alydidae; genus Riptortus; species Riptortus pedestris. Next base: position 134,331,334 of record CM032228.1, read on the forward strand.
AACAAAGAAAGCATGCAAATACTTTTTCCCCCACTGTATATATAAATATACATATTCACATATATACTAGCTAGGATACCCCTTTCTGGGAACTATGAGGAATCTATGACTATTTTTAAGTCTGGTATTTATTTATTTAAATAATTTATTAATGAGAATTAAACAGATTCACATTTCTGAGAATAATACTGCATTACTAAATGTAAAAGCAATAAATGTAAGCCTGAACCAATGAGAGGTGTGGAGGGCGGAGTAAAAGTGAACTTTATCTATACATTCCCACCATAATACATCTGACATAAACCTGTGTATAAACCGCAAGTTTTCCTGTTATAATAAAATAATTTCCCCTCACTTCAAATCCTCCCAGAATTAAAATCCAAAAGTTTAATGCACTCAGGACTTTAAAGTATTCATTATAGTAAGGAGAAGCTAATTTCTTAAACAGCTATGTTATCTAAGCTTAACAGTTGTGAAGAGCCAGCAGTGAGGTTCCACAGAAGAAGTCTCCCCATGCCGCCTTCCTTCTCTCATCTATCCAAACTCATCTTATTTCTGTTTACATATTTCTAAGATATTATTTCTGTTTACATTAAATTATATTAACAATTCTGATTACTTGATCTTCACAATATTAAAGTATATGTTCAAATAATTTTTGTGAATAAAATCAAGTATTAAATACACTTTAGGAAATTCAGACATTTCTAATTAATGTATATTAATGAATTCATACATTTGAATGAATCGTTGATTATAACAATACTATGCAAATTACTTGTTTTTTACACTGTAATTTAACAAAAATGTATATAACAAAGGTTTCTCTAAATATCCCCTAAATAGGTAAGACATTGTTTTATGAACATTTTTGGCAAAAACGAATATGAAATATGATATTACCCATATTTGTTTCTGGCCTTCCTTAAAACCCCTTCTCTTTTTCATACCTAAGAATGTTAATTTAGTTTATAGTCTAATAGGCGTTGGTGCTAACTCAGGTACCGAGTTTTATTCAGTTATTTGTGTCCTTTAAAATTATTGACATCTACTACAGTTTTTAATGTCTACCTTTTTTATTGGTTATTATACTATAGAAGTGTAAGATATCAAAATCAACAACTTTTGTTATATGCAGGTTTGCCGAAAAACCAAATTGAACAAAATATCGCTATTTTTCACCAGACCTCCCTGTTGACCCCCTCCTCCTGTTCATTTTTAAGAATATTAATATAGCCTAAAGTCTAAATTCGCTTAATGGTAATACTCAAACCAAGTTTCATTAAATTCTATTTTGTCTGTTAGCATAAAATTGTTTGAATTCCATGTGAAACGAAAATGTATCGTGAAGTTTTGAGAAAAAATATCAGCATGCAGACTGAGGTTACAATTATACAATCATTTTTCTTTTCTTTAAATTTGTTTATTTCTGAGTGTAGATTCGTTAAAAAAAAATGTATATATATTATATTATATTTGTGAGTGTGTGTATATTATATATTTGTGTGTGTGTGTGTGTGTAAATATTCTTTTATGTATGAGTATGTTTATTATATTACAAGATAAAAATTAGTAATTGAAAGTCCTCTGGGAAAACTAAAGCAATATTTCTGCAAGAGTTGTGTAAACTAACCAAGAAATTTCCTGCAAGGAGAAATGACACACTGATGATATCGTTAGCTATTCTATTCTTTATGTGTCCCTTATAAGTTCCCTGTCCAAATGAAACATGAAATTTAATCTGGACATGAGACAAGTAGTTATTAAAAAGCCCACGTACTCTTTAAAATTTTTCAATTGAAAAAAATTACCTAGATATAGTCAAATCTTTCTTTATATTTTTAAACAGATTTCCCTTAAGAAGAAATCAGGTATTGAGTTATACTCAGTTTGCGATTTTCAAAAAATGTCCAACGATCCTACCTAGGAGATGACGTGAAAATAAGGGCCGTCCAAAACTGTGTGTGCATGTTAAGAGAAAATTACCCTAGAAGAAAGTTGCATTAACATCAAAAAGTTACAATATACTAGGGAATAAAGTGTTGCTAAGTTGCTTTGGATGTTCTTAAGCTCACACCAATGTGTGATTAACAATTAATGTCATTTAGAATATAATGTATGGAATTCTCTTAAAGAAAATCAGTTATTAAGGTTGTAATTATGATATGATTTTCCAAAAATGTCTTCAAATGTCTGTTGATCCTGTCTAGATGATGAAAATGAGATTTGGTCAAAATTATGCGCGCACACACATCTCTTGCATCTGCAATTTTCATTTGATATTTCAGTGTTTTATATAAACTAAATATTCAGTTCATTAATGGTCAAAACTGGACCAGTAGAAGTGGCAAATAAATCAACTTATATTATGCACTAATCATAACATAGTCTTCTTATTCCGGAAGTTAATATACAAGAAAAGGAAATAGAGAATATAACATGAGATGGTAACATCAGCAAAGCATTTAGCCCTTGGAAAATCTGTTTAGTCTAAGCAGGTAGCACTTGTGTGACAAACTTGGTGTGTTCAGTGAATAACGATTGTTATTCATAGTTATCTGTTTTCAGCACTTGGAAAAACAGTTTTTTTAAGACTTTAAATTAAAATTTGTCTTATGCAGTTCATATTAATAGCTCTAAATCCTGGTTAGTAGTTCTTATTGGTCAAAATTAATAAGCATTTTTGGAAGGGGCTAGTAAAGTATGATTGGATTTGTGTGTGGAGAGGGGAGGTAAAATATTGTGTGTGTGTGTGTATATATACACATACAAATATATAATAAGTATATATACATATTTTTTTTTAGGAATCTACACTCAGAAATAGAAAAATTTAAAGAAAAGAAAAATGAAATCAGTTTTCTCATACATGAAGAGATCAAAGGATGTCCTCTGGAATACAGTGAGCAATTAAAAGATCTTTCTACACGAAATGATGCAATTGCAAGTATGAATTTTCTGTAAACATAAATAAAGAATAATTTAAAAGGAGTATTGGTAAACACTGAATCAGCAAAATGTTATCATTTCTTGTTGAAGAGAAATAATCTTGTAGTTCTACTGGTTTGTGATCTAGATAATAGATGATTGTGTATATAAACAGAATCACAAATGAAGAGAACAATCTGCTATTTAAAAAAAGTATATAGGGGGTGTATTTTAAAATGAAAGTTCTGGAAGTACCTTAAATTTGCAAGACAATGTTTCAGTCAGCAGGCAAATTTTGTCTTGAACCTGGGGTAAATTTATTTCTGCTTGAAAGCATTGGATTTGGAAACTATTGGGATCTTTCCAGTATCTATCTAATCCGATTATTCTTATTGGACAACACAATTGTGGGAAATGAGAAGTTGATGAGATCGTCATATCTATTAAATATTTATTTTATTTGGAATTTATAAAATATTTCAGTATGACAACTGGGAAGTTTTCTTAGGCTCATGTAGAAAGAAATTAAAGGTTAATGAGGAGAGACTATGCCTATCCAAATTTGTGCTCTGTGCTAATATGGCTAATTTTGACGAGTTATCTACATGTTACTACCTTTTTCTAATCACGGTGGTGCTAGGGATTTTATTTAATGTGTTTGTTACTAAATATATTCCTATTGCTTTCTGTTGGGAATCGTACCCATGACTTTAGGTTTAAGAAGTGAATTAACACCAGTGTTTAACTCACATGACTAGTCTAAGCCCCATTTGAAAATTGTGGAAGCATCTTCTTTCTCACATATCTATCTATATGTAGGAGAGAAAAAAAATATATATATATATATATATATATATACACTAGCTAATGTACCCGGCTTCGCTCGGGAAATCATTAGAGGCTGAACATTGAGGGTATTTTTATAGCAAGGCTTCAATGTGTACAATTAATCTTCCTGTCTGGACGTATTATTTTTCCATAAGGGTAACTGTGGGGACTTATAGAATAGAAAATTTAATTAAAAAGAGTAAATGAAAATGAGTCCCCAATCAATCCCTCTCTACTGTTTGACACACCATGAATAATTCAAATCATGATCATGGATAGCATTTATTATAATGAAATAGTATCTATAATGCACATATTTTCTGTCAAACCCACTCCGAGCACACATAGTTTAAAAATACTCGGTTATAAGTAGAAAGAGATTCCAATAGTGCCAGCATTTAACAGGAAATAAGAACACAATTAACTGTATGGGCCTCCGAGCGACTTTCCCTTCCGCTTGAGATTTATAACCTCACTAATCCAAATTATAAATAGATCTACCATATAAGTCGAAAAACATAACATTATTACGCCTATATCAAATAAACATTAATTAGTACTAATACAATTGGTTACCCCCGTTATAGTTTTAGCGTATACCTTGTTTATACTTTGTTAAACGACAAAAGTGGATGCATCAAAAGTTACTCTAAATAACAAAATAAAAGCCTGTAATGTGCATGAGATAATACGCTTCCCGTATAACCCCCCCCCTTCCCCCTGTGTCATCCACAGAAATTTAACATAGCTTATTTTCATGGAGGAGAGGATGCTAATTCACAGTCAGAGTTTTGTTTAGTTCGGTTGAGTCTTTTGCACCCAGAAAGTTGTTGACTTTCGCTATAGGTTTTAGGGTATATCTCGTTTAAACTTCAGTATACGAAAAAAGTATATATAACAAAAGCTACTTTAAATAACACAATAAGCAACGTATGTTACGTGTATCCGTTGAAAACCCAATGGGAAACGGAATATCACAATTTTTCATTTCAGACCTCCCTTATAACCACTACTCCCGTTTGGACCTAAACATTTTAATATAGCTTACAATCATGGAAAAATTAATGCTAATTCACATACCGAGTTTTGTTTAGTTCAGTTCAATCGTTAGTGTCCAACACAATTTTTGGCTTCCTCTTTAGTTTTTAATGTATTTATGATTATGATTGCATTAGACCTAGCTACTACATATAATTAATCTTTATTTAGCCATAATTCAAACCTTGATCTGATCTATCTTATTTCATTATTTCTTTTTTTGTCTTTAGGTTTGTCAAAATATTTGAACAGAAAGTCCTTATCTAATAATAATAAAATTACTGAACTGAAGGAAATGGACATTAAATTGAAAATGCTTAATAATTTTATGAATGTTGGCATTAAAAAGAATGTACTGGATGGAAATGATTTTGCTTCTCTAATTTCTGATGAAGATTTACTATTTGCTGATAAAAACAAGGTAAGCTTTTATTATTTCAACGTATTGTAGTATGAATGCACATTAAATATTTAATATTCTTGTATTGGTTTTACCTAGTGTAATAAACAAAAAAAAATGATGATACATACCCATTTTTTATGAACAAATATTTCTGCTGTGAAAATATTATTATTATTATTTATTAACGTTCACTTTTTGCAACTAAGGCTAATTGGGACGGTTTAAAATAGTGAACTGTGAAAATAGTGATTTCACTTAAAATGGTGCTAGATAAAATTTTCTAATGCTTGCTTTAGACTACTCTTTAAACATAACATTCTGATATAACTATCTAGGATCAAAAGACATTTTATTTTGTTTTCAAGAACAGTGTTGTGTAGATATATGAATTGTTAAATTTGCTTCTTTTTTTTTTTTTTTTTAGGTAGATCTTTTGGATGGAAACAGATTTAATATCTCAGCCTTAATGAAAATTGTTTCATTAAGTAATGCTAACAATATTATAGACTTACAGAGGTTCTCTAATGTTATTGGTTTTGAAAGCTCAATTGATGATTCTGGGTTATATGAAAGGTTGACGAATGTTGAAAAAAAAGTTGCAGCTGAAATTTTAGAACTAAGATCATCAATAGGTATTTTACTATATATTTTAGTTATGTAACTAATTCATGTGACTAAGAGTAGCATATAGTTAAATAATTAATCTCCAGAGTCTAAATTATCTGTAAAATACCATGTGGGGAAAATGATTTTATTTGGTGGTCTTTTTGTAAAGTATTGATATAAATCTATTATAATAAATTATCATGACTTGCTCCAGATGTGCTTGATGTTGAACAAGCATAGTAAGTGATAAATTCCCTTAAATCTATCTAAGGCTTTTCTGATGTTTAATTTAAATTAGGTGGGGTCAATTATTTTTTTGCATTTTAGTCCATTCTAAGAACAAGGACATGAAATTGGAAATCTTGTCTGCCTGTGTATCTGTTCCCCATTAGTTATCCACCACTCAAAAAGCAGCTCGGAGGATTGTAAACATTGTATAGAACTAGTCTTGTTGCAACTTTAATTGTCTATGAATGTTATTCTATACATTTTTCCCTATCTCGAATATTAAATGAGATATTTGCATTTTTTAGTTTTCAGTCTTCAGTAACCCCCCCTCCTCCTACTCATCTTATGTTGACAATAATGATATATCATAAATCATATTCGTAGTTTTAATACCAAATATGGTTTTCATCAAAACTTTACTATGTGAGATACATGCAAATATGTTTGATGTGACTTCATTAATAGAGATTATATTTTCAAGAGAACTGAATATTTACTTGACCGATACCATATTCAATATTTAAATGAGTCATATAAAGGTAAAGATAAAATTTGTTTATCGTGGTAATCAGACCAGGAGCGGGTAAAGAGTTTAGATGGGGTTAAAAATTGAAATATCTCCATTACTCGGATTCAAAACTTCAAGTCGGATTGGAATTTTTTATGTAATCTATCATATCACTTATTTATTGTCGTTGTTCTTTATACTTTTTCTCTAATTTGAATATTAAGCGAGTTATATGTATATATTTTTTTATTTTTTTTTCAACCTTTAGTTAACCCCACTCCTGCTGTTACATAGGCTTCTTATACAGGAGAAATAAAAAATCAAATTTTAGATGAGAAAATTTACCTACCATTCCAGCATGTGGGAAATCTGCTTAGATTATGCAGCACCTGTGCAATGGACTTTTTATAAATTAAATTATGATAACTCCGAAGAGTTATCAAAACCCAGCCTCCTGTCTGGAGTACCAAGGATTTTTCCATTTTATTTCCCAACTTTTAGATGAGGTGTTTTACTTGGGTAGAGAGACCCATCTGTTCTCACAGTAAACATGCAACCCTGCTATATAGCTCATTGTACATATAATGCACAAGAAGACCCAATAACTTATTATTTTCATTTCAATTCAATAACAGTCATTTTCTATTCAATAACAGGAAAATTGGTAAATTTAATTTGTTCTCAAAGCCAAGTTATCAAGGTAAATGAATCTTCATGATTTTCATCTATTTATATTTCTAATTTACTTAATTTTGGTTTTTAAAGGGTTTGTCAGTAATGTAGTGCACAACACACTTGATTTGAACTGCAGAGGGTACCAGTTTAAGACTCCGTATTGTGTATTCAATTTTATTAAGCTGGATCTTTCCCTTCCTCTAGTGCTCACTCAGCAGCATGAGTGAATTTAGTAACTATGTAATTAGAAATGTTTTTAGACTCTCTGCTGCTAAGCAAGGAATATCATGAAATTAAGAATTGAAATGCATATACCATTTGTATTTTACTTAAATAAACTGCCAAACTCCCTGTTTACTAAGATTGGTATGTCATTACTGGTTATTCCTAATGTGTACATATTAACATTGATTATTAGCAGATTTCTCTTAGGGCAAATCAGCGATTGAAGTTGAATGTTACCAAACTAAAGATCAAATTCACTAATGGATGAAATCATACAAGGAGGTATATATTGCTTAAATATTTCTGTTAGCCTGCATTGAATTGAAAAATGACATATAAGCAATCTTGTTGAAAGTAACATCCTACACAATACAATAGAGGTTGTTTCAAAGATTTTCCCTAACTTCAATATTTGAAGAAGTTGCCAATGATTTTAGTCTTTGGTTCACTCTCACTCGTCAGTGATTTACACACTCAACTATTATATCACTAAACATCTTATAACTACCCTAAATTTAAAGTTTTGTATACATTCTTTAAGTAGAAGCTGAGCCAAAAAATATATATGTAATGTCATCAATACACATCTCAATTATGTTACTCCTTAGCAGTTGTAATTGTTATTTGACTAAAACAAAACTTAAAGATGTCATGCGAAAATACATAGATCATTAGTGGTTGTAACCAGAGCAGAAATGGAGGGAAGGGCTAGGAGAAAGGGTAAAATATAAATATCTCTATTATTTGTCTCGTAACAAAATTTTATCACACTCTTAGGGAAAAAAAGTTATTTCTTATAATAATTATTCTATTTATTTTGAAAGACGAATACTAATAAAGTTATTTTTATTTATTAATTTTCACCCTACTCGTACTCACCCAATTTTCGTATTGAGCTCTTATACCTAGAAAAATTTCATGTCTTGCATAAATATCAAATCTCATTTACTTTGGTAGAAATAAAGAATAGTATTTTAGATGAGGTAATGTGTGAGTAATCATTCCCACATTTGTGAAATCTCTATAATTCACGCAGTGCCTACTTAAATAAACATATGCTTATTATTAATGGACAAATATATATATATATATATATATATATATATATATATATATATATATATATATATATTGTTAAATAGACAAATAATTTAATATGGTTTTTCTTTTTCAGATACTTCCATAGATCCAGACATTCATGAATCCTGGCTTAAAGAGTTTTTCACTACAGTACCTGCATTAGAAATCTCAAATGACCTTCTGCCCTCTCGTGTATTTCTACATGAACCATTTGTTGGTAAGAATATTTTTATTCCCATAGAATTACTTGATTCCATTCAAGGGCATAAAAATGAGTTGTAGATTTCTGTCATACAAAAATTATAATTTTTATTGCATTTAAAACACAGGTCACTTCCATATTATATTTTATTCTCAATACAAATCCTTCAAGATCAAAGCATCAATCTAAGAGTTCCTCTGGTTTCAATTAGCATTTTAAAGATCTAAGATTTAAATTTTTTATCTCTTAAATTTCTTCAGATATTATAATGTCAAAAAACATTATTATTTTATAAGTATAACTTTAGAAATAAAAAAGTGTGTTCTTCATTAAATTTATCTTTTTTCATTAAGTTTATTTTTTTTTTGCCATTATCTCCTTTAAAATGCATTTAGCTGTTTTTTTATTGCCCCTGTTAAAATACATCTCAAAAATGGATGGATTTAAAGATTCTGGGTATCAAAGTTAAAGAGAATATTATATACTGTTTTAAAATTTTATGAGGTAAAGAAAAGGAATGGGTGCATAGGATGTTTTGTTCTCCATCCTCTAAATTTCAAAGTTTAAATAGGAATAGGTTTTATAAATAATAATTTTAACTAATAAGCTTGTGGGTTTACATTTAATTTAAAACATTATATCAAAAAACTCAATTAGCATATGGATAAAATATTCTGTATAAACCAGTTTTAAACCTACATACAGATGCACTCTCTCTTTCACAATCACACATGCACACTACACATTAAAACAGGGTATCCCAGATTTGATGTTCTAGGTTGATACCTTTGGAAACGTTAGGATCCTACAGCAAGATGTATTGGTTATCCAGAAAATTCTTAGAGATTTTGAAAATAAGGTTTTATCTTAATTCTTTCAATTAATAATGAATAGAATAGTTACAGCCATATTGCAATACATCATTAATCCTCAATATTCCATAAGTTCATTTGGTTTCTGGAGGCTGAAATGAAATCATTTTTTTGAAAAAAGAATTAATTTTATTCAATAATATTTTCACCATTTTTATTGATTACTTGCCAACTTTCCAACAACTTCATAATTCCGCTCTCGTAAAACGTCTGGGGCTTAGAAGTGAAAAACTTTTTAGTAGACCTTGGAATCTGTTGTTTTTCATTGTGGAAGTAGCTCGGAAGACAGCACACTACAATAATCCCACCATATGGACAGAAAAATCTTTTCCAGATGTAGGCTGGCCTTCAGGGTAGCCTTCGGCGGCTCACCAGCTGTTGTCCATGATTTCCTACGTACTACATTGTCATAAATAATCCAGTTTTCATCACCCATCACTAATTGATTGAGAAACAGGTCTCTGCCATGCCGGTTTTGGAGAGAGTTACAGATTGATATGCGGTTTGCCAAGTTTACCTCAGTCAGTTTGTGTCAGCCCAACATTGAGGCGGGGCACATAACCAAGCTGTTTTAAATGCCCCTACAGTCCCTAAACCAATTCCTATTGTTTCCACAATTTCTCGTACCTGTAGCGATAGATTTTGCTCGATTAGTGCATTGATATCACTCGAATCAACCTCTGTTGGCTGTTGGTGAACCATCGGAACTTGTATCTCCAAAATGAAACTTGGCAAACCACATATCTTTCAGTGGGTCTCGGCAGCCCGCTTGCCTTTTTTGAAATAAAAAAAGCAAAATATGCCGGAAATGCACTTTGGTCTTTAACATGTTCCACAAACAAAAACCAATTCCCATAAAACCAAACATTATAGATTCGAAGAGGGGACTTTGACCTTTCCGATAAGTATCATTAGGATCAGATAAGGAAGACCAGAGATATTTGAAAACTATTCGCATTACTCAAAAAAAAAACGAATGAACTTAAGGAACCACCCTAAATTAACTGTGCTCACATTCATTAATCAAGGGTCAGTATGTCTAGTTTCTGCAAACCAAACATGAACAACGATAAAGTCCATTTAAGACACATTATGCTTTTATTTTTTAAAAAAGGAAAAAATGCAGCCCAAGCTCCAAATAAGATCATGCTGTGTATGGATACAACTCAGTTGGTGGCAGTGCTGAACAAAAGTGGTTTTCGCGGTTCAGGTCTGGGGATTTCAACCTGGAAGAACGTACCATGGCAGTCAGAAGTTCTACGATTGATATTGAGGATATCACGGCTGTTGTTGCAAACATCCACTTATTACTGTCCATTAGATAGCTATGGAATTGAATTCTTCCAAATTGATTGTTTTTGAACATCTGAAGAAGGCTGGGTGGTCCTGTCAGTATGATGTTTGTGCTCCCCATGAGCTCAGCGAAAGGAACCTTATGGAATGAATTTCCACTTGTGATATCTTAGTTAAACGAAATGTCTGATGTGACTTCTTTTTGAAATGAATAACGACTGGCGACGAAAAATTGATTCTGAAAGTAAACACTAGCTGGAAAAAATCATGGGGATTGCATGGAACAGCAATGCTAGCAATTCCAAAGGCCGGTTTTATCCAAGGAAGATTGTGCTCTGTATTGGTGGGACCTATACAATTTGAGTTCCTTCCACAAAACCAAACAATCACTAGTGATGTTAATTGCTCCCAATTAGATCGACTGAAAGCAACATTTGTAGAAAAATGGTCAGAGTTGACAAATAGGAAAGGTGTCATATTCTATCACAATAATGCTCCATATCATGTCTCTTTAAGAACTCAGTAGCACTTATTGAGCTTTAGATGTTAGGATTTACCTAACCTACCATACTCGCCTGACATCACTCCTTCGGATTACGACCTCTTAGGCTCCCTCCAAAATTGTCTGCAGGATAAATCCTATACTACAGAAGAGGAAATCAAAAGGGACCTTACATTGTTCTTAGACAGTGATTTTTAGAAAACAGGGATAATGGACCTCCCGAGCCATTTGGAAGGGTAATTGTTAATGTTGGTAATTATATTTAATTTATAAAAATAAATATTAATCTTTTAACGAATCTTTATTTTTTTCTATATTCCTCTTCAAACTTTCTGGACAACCCAATATATCGCTTTGTTTTAAACAATTCCTGTATGCATGCGCAAAAAATAATTTGTTTCAAGCTTTATAATGAATTATATTATGTTGTTCATCATATTTTACATTTTTTTTCTATTGAAAATAATGTTCAGAAACATTGGCTTTCAAATAATTTCAGAAAGCCATAGAACATTATTAAAATATATCTCAAAATGAGAGATGAGAGTATATTATTTTTACCTAATATTTATTACACTTGTTGTAAGTTGTGTTATTGTTTTAAGTCTTCTTTAAGTGGTGCTGAATGTAATCCCAAGGGGGGAAATGAGTCTTGTGACTCTGGGCGTTCTTAGTGACCTGAATTTAATTCAGTTGTTTTAATAGCTAATCTCCGCTATAAATTGAAAAACAAAAAAAAACAATGGGGAAGCTGTATTTAAATGTTCTTTTTGCATTATAGAAAGTAAATAATTTCAGGTAAGAAAAAAATAAGTCCTATCCTTTTATTCATTATATATGCTTCTACTTCTAGTTCATCGAAATTACTATAAACTAATTGTTACTATTTGTTGCTCTGCAAACTTTATAACTGGAAAAATAAAAATGAATAGTAATTTTGAAATATTTTAATTGGATGTTCTTTACCTCTATATTTATGAGTGCTTCTCTCATAGATCGTTTATATCTTATATCTCAAAAATGGGGGGGGGAGGCTAGAATGCGAGTTAAGTTGTTGGTCATAAGGCGTTTCTAATCTTAAGCTAAAAGCATTCTAATTCTAAATCTAGTCAGTGTAATATGAAATAAAGTTCTTAGTCATACCATGATTATAAATATGTGATAATCTGTAGCTAACCCATCCTGATTAGAACTAGTAGCATAAAGTGGATTTTAATATATAAACATTTTTTTTTACGTCCACATTATGCAACTAGGCTAATCGGGACGGGTTATCTACAGGTTACCATCCTTTTCTAGCCAGGGTGGGCCTAAGGAGTTTATTTAATGAGTCCATCATTAAATAAATTTCTACTGCCCAGGGCGGGATTCGAACCCGCCACTCTAGGTCTACCATGGGAGATTAGGACCAACGCCCTAACTCGCACGGCCAACCCGAGCCCCAATATATAATTATACGTAGGTGAATCAAATGAAAACCTTAAAAGTGCTATAAAGTTCAGGTTAAACTTTTAAGGTTTTCATTTGATTAACCCTCGTATCTCAAACTATATACGTATTAATAGAATTTATTACAATGCAGGTTCTGAATTTTGAAATTTATTTTTCAGACATTGAGAAGATTGAAAGTATTCTAAAAGCTTGAATATCATCAACATTATGTTAAGCTGTAACTAATACTAAGTAAGGACATTTTTTTATTACACTTTTAAAGACCTTGAGAAAGAATTTAAATTATTTCTAATTTTCTGTTTCCTTATTTTTAAATTGTATTGATTTATCAGGAATCATGCTGGAGGTGCTTCAACTATATCTCAGATCAGCAAATTTTCATTTGAGAGCTCCGTTGACACTCATGATGCTAGTTAGTAGCTTTTGATAAAATTTCATATGGTTTTGGATGATTAAACAATTTTTTTTTTGTTTTAAGGACAGAATAGACTGTCAGTTAAGATTTAATAATTTATTTATTTTCTATGTAATAGTCATTTTAGAAAAAAATGTAATGTCTCCCCTTACTAGAGCATTACATTTTTTTTTTCTTTTGTTTCTTCTAGAATAAACAGATTCAATCATGGTAGTCACTTTGCATTGTAAAATTATATTAATTATCTCCTCTTTAAGTGATTGATTTGTGTCTTGTTTGAGGAGGTCAGATTTGGAAAAACTAATTGTGCTTGCCATTCTATTGTGATGTGGTGATTTAGGATCAATGTCATACTTCACTCATAGAAAAATGATTTTTATCCTGTTAGATCTATATTTTTGTGCATTATATTAAAATAGTACTAGTTATTTTGTATGCTATTTATAATCATACTATGGTTTATATTCACCTTTACTATTTTCCTTAATGATCTACTTCTGTTAGTAACAATGCTGTTGCAACTTATTATTATTATTATTTATGTTATATTATCAGTTATTCTCAAATGTATATAGTTTTATCTTTTCCATAATTGTTTTATTTGTATGCCTTATGGAAACTCTTAAATAATAAATAAAATGATTTAAATGAGTCCATCAATCCTGTGAGTGTGAATGCTATTTATTGAAAGGCTATAATAAACCCTACCAATTTACATTTCTTGTCCGTGTATTCAATTTTTTTACCTTTACAGTTTTCTGGGAGCGTTAGAATCAATTCAACATTGTTGAGTCTGGAAGAATAAATATTAAGTGATTTCTATTCAGTCCCAATTCATTTTTCAAAACATTTTGGGCCATAAAAATCAATCATGGGTAGCAATTTTTATCATAAATTATGTAAGGATAATTTTTTTCCCCCTAAAAAAAGGCCCAAGGACAACTATAGCTAGCTATTTTATGTATTTAGAAAAATCATTATTAAAAATACTCTATTGTTTGTCCGAAGAAATGATTTATGAATTTTAAACAAATTTACATTTATGAGGATAACACATCACTAAAAGTGTAAACATTAAATGGTGTGTACATCATGATCATGTAAAGTTTAGATACAGAATACTTCCTATTAGTTTTAACATTACATACTACTTAATGTTTAGCTGTAGTTTAACCCACAGGCAAGCGCTGGACCTAATAGATCCATTTTGTTTATATAAAATAATCATTCAAACCCTTAAAATAAGTTCCAACAATATATAATCTGTTGAAATCCTAGCCTTGATATAACTTTCTCACTAACCCGAATCATACTTATAAACGATAAAATGCAGGAGATGGGAATTGACACTTATTCTATTATTCCAATTCGCTTCTCTGTTAGAATAATTTATCTCATAATAAAAATATTTAAAAACACTATTTTCTCCCTACAATTAGTAGGACATCATTTTTGAGGCATTTGCCTCTATTTGCACTCAGCGAGCACACACACACAAACATATATATATATATATATATATATATAGTTGCGAAAACTAATTGTATGAAAAATTAAACAGAGTTAATCTTAATTAAGCAGTACAAATGAGCCGACAGATGGTCTAGCCCGTTCATGATCTAGTAGGTCTAGACCATTCCACTTTGATGTTCGCTGCTCGTCTATAGGAGCTGTCTTTTAAGTGTGACTTTTAGAGGAGCAGAAGGATTCTAAGGATTAAGATAGGGTGAGAGGGAAGATAAAAAGTCCATCATGCGAGTGCTGTGTTAACTAAGCAGATTTCCGACGTATATCACGTATTTTCATTTATCTTAAAAAGTAAAAGTTCAATGAGAAGAATATTTGGCATTTAAGTTTCAAATAAAGTGTTTCATTATAAATTACAGCGACATCGCCTAGTTGCGGAGCTCTATAAATAAATTATAAATTACTGTACTATAGTAAATAGTTTTCAATAAAATTAATGTTATATCTAGATATATTTTAGTAATTGTTTTCTTTCAGTTGAAGAATATTTCTAACAATTCTACCTGTTTTACAATTTAGATGCTTTCCGCTGTAGAGGTTATTAATATGTAAATTGACTGAAAGGTTTCTCATTACCATTTGTATTTATTCACGGTGGTGTTGTGTTACCAGTATATAGATTTATCTGTTGAAAAAATTCACGTGGGAAATCTGCTTAGTTTATACAGCCTCAGCATGATTTTTTTTCCTACTCTTAATAAGATTCTTCTACAAAATGATCTTGTAATTACCATCTTAGGTCTTTTGATATCCTTTGAATTATATGCTAAAGTCATAAAAATGCTAAATTCAAACCCACAGAATGTCCATCATGTACTTAACTGGTCTAAAAACGTAAGTCCACAATTACAGACTTGGAAAAGATAAAGCAAATGTTTTAAAGAATCTTCAATAAAATCCTTACAAATTGTACTTCATCACTTATCACAAACTTGATGATATGGAAGCTGTGAGAAGATTAGGATTTTTCAGCAATTTATGAGAGAAACTGGGAATGTCTTAAATTAAAGACCCATTACATATAGCACGGAGGTTACAAGGAGACAATCACCTAACCTCACTCTTGAAGAGGCAATCACAGGAATAAAGACTAATTAATCCTAGTGGTACTATGTACAATAGGCTCACACTCCTATGTCAATATGATGTACTGATTACTGGTATAACTGTTGAGGAATTGGTTGTTGTTTTGGGGGATTGTACATTCCTTACTTACACATGATCATCTATGTTTGATTGGAAGTAAAGCTCATTCTTACTCTATAATTACTTCAAACATGAAAAAAAATGTATACCTGCTGAAATAATTAGTACTTCAAATATTTCAAATAAAACTTGCTTATGGATAATCAGAGAAGCCGGTGGAATTGTCTCAAAGTTAGCTATAAACACAGCAAACTATGGTTAACCGATATTACAAAAAAAATCAATAATTATATTCAGGCAAGGACAACACCAGAAGACTTTGATTATTACTGCACATATGTTTTTGTACAATTAAACAGGGGAACATAATAAAAGAAAGCATCAAACAAATATAAATATATTCTTATAAAATTTACAATTTGTTTTTCCTTAAACCAACAACTTTATATATTAATTATATACACGCAAATGTTATAAATATGTATATATACATCTGGTCCAGTTTAAAAATAAATTTTTACAAATAAAAAACTAAAATGCACCCAGCTTTAAATAATAAATTAGCCACTTCACAGTATTACATGTACATTATAAACAACTAAGGCAATAACAATAAAACGTATAAATTTCTGATGCAAAAGTGGCCCAAGTCCAATAATAATTAAAAATTTATCATGAATAAAATAAAGAAAAATCTAATTAACGCATTGGCTCTTTTGGAATTAAGTCTTTAAATGCAACAATTGGGCAAATAAGTGCAAAAATATTGGGGTCGGTCCACTCCTGGTCAGCTAATACCTTCCACTAAATGACAAGATAAGTTCAGGTAACTTTAAGTAATATTCACAGAAATTGACTAATACAAAATTAACAAAACAATTAATTACTAAATAAATATAATAAGGATCAGTCATTTATTAATTTGAAGTATAATTGACATCACATTATGTCATGAATCTTTTTCTGTAAACATCTTCTCGGTGTACTTCAGAGAATACTGGGCTTATAACTCTTGAAAGGTTTTGAATTCTGTCATGAAACCTCACTCTATCTCGAGCGTATTGCTCCCATGGTCCAGCTCGGTTTCCAAACTCACAATCTTCAAATAAGTGTACTGTGACAAGTTCTTCATCAGTCTTAAACATGACCTAAAAATAAATTTTAAAAAATTACTTATTTTTTTTTATAGGAACAAGACAGTTAAAATCTCTACTGAACTTTTTGTCTTGTGACAATCTACAATAACTTTATACTAAATTCCCCTGTTTTATAAATACTTTATATAAATATGTTTCCAAGATAGTTTTACCAGATGGATGGGAGATATCAAAAATTATTCCATTAAAAAAATTTCATGTAATATCTGCATTAAGAGCTATAATACTACTAAAGTAATCCCTTTTTTTAGGTAAAATTCTAAATTTTCTTTCTCTCTTTCTTAAAAGAATGATCTAATGAATTATGGAACGGGAATGGAAAACACAACAGAAGGTAGACATCTATAGGGATTACTAATAAAAAAAAAAATTACACAATAAATGGACTGCTTAGGTGTTCACTGAACATCGCCCAGCTATATGTTACTTCTGACAACAAAGGTTTTGGTTTAATTGACTATAACAACACATTTGACTATGATAACAAAAATGAACTAGCTTTTAGTCATTTAATATACTTGTCTAGACTTCTTGACAAATGATGGAGCTCAAAACCAAAAAATACTACAGAAAGGAATTTGTCCAGCTACTAAACCGCAGTTACAGTTTGAACACAACTATGACTTTGTGATCTTCGTAAATTCTGTGGAGTTCGGTTGAAGAAACTCAAGCCTTTATACTTCACCAAGTACAAATTACCTATTTTATTATTTTCATTTATTTATTTTAACTGTATTTCATTTATTAAGTCTCAAATTGTCAATTTCAGAATTTATTTATAATGCTTTCATTTTTTCTTCCTATATATTTATTATAAATGTAATTTAAGTTTACAGAATATTAAAAAAAAAATAAAAATAAAATAAAAAAAAGTAATATCTGTGATGGAGTATGAAGAAAAAATCCTATGTTGAGGTAGTACTGTTGTAGAAAGAGAGAGGTGTGCATAATAAATTAATTTTCATAATGGAATAATATTGAAGGGGGGAGGAGGATAACATAAATAAACATATCATTGATATCAAAAATACTTCAATTTGAAAAATATTTAGATCATGAGCAAGTGTAATTAACAACTCCCTGTGAAGTTGTTAGTACCAATCCATTTTTTAAAAATATTCTTCTCATGTTTAACTACAACATAGGACCAGAAAAATCCCCCCTCCCAAAAAAAATGTTTAATATAATTTGGCAACATAATTTTATCACTTATAAATTAAATATATATTTAACTTGGAATACAGAATCAACCTGGAGCTTAGGAACTTATAGAGTAATATAGTACTGTTAGGAGGGCATCACTATAGTGACACAGGAACATGTAATCGTTAATTTTAATACATCATAATTCAGGTTAGCATATGAATAAAAAATAATTTTGACAATAATTATAGTAAAACATTACAAGGAAAGAGAGAGGAGTGCATAATAAATTAATTTTCATAATAGAATAATATTGAAGGGGGGGGGGGAGGGGGTTAACATAAATAAATATATCATTGATATCAAAAATATTCCATTTTATTTCATTTACCGATGGCTATATTTCTACAGAAGCAGGGTGAGATCTACAATTTGTAAAGATTTTAAAGGAATGGGTAGATAATTTTCTCATGTGAACAACATCAATGGAATATATAGTGTATAGCTGAAGAAAATTTCGTAAGAATAATTAACAAGAACCTTTCCAACAATTTATTACTTATTTTTTGGTTTGTTTTCCCCCATCTTTAAGAAGAGCCAAATCATCATCATTGCAGAGGTCTATATAATAATAAATAAAATTACAGTGTCATTGACAACTAGCCTGGCATAAAATGCAAATGTACAATGATGAATAATGAAGCAATTTTCATTTTCAAATGCATTCCACAATTTGGAATTTTTTTCAGCATTTTGGTGTGATATTTATCACAGCAACAAGGGTTAGACTAAAGAGTCCCTTTTGGAGAAAACTAGATGTTGGTGAAAGTACGTATCACCACATTGTGAATGAGTAGCAAGGTTAGTCACAGGGAAATATTAATGAGTCATTCTTAAATGTTAGTTCCTGTCACAATTATAAAAATATATTACTTAGAAAAATTCATAGAAATGCTTTCTTTCAAGTACTAAAATAATTGTTTTGACAATTTGATTTCAATGAAGTACCACTTAATCAAAACTCTCTTTGACCAAAGTGCATAAGGAGCACAACACATCTTGTACAGATTTTATTCCCTTGTAACACTTGGTAGTTTTCTGAGGTTTAAAATTTTGTTAACCTTAAGTTTCAAACAATTAACATGAGGTTATAGGTCCCTGTGTTGGCCTAGGATTACTCACAATTTGTATAAACTTAAGTCACTTATTGGCTATTTCATCATTTGTCCTCACATATGTAGACCACAGGTTTTCTCAACTACTATTTTTAACTTGACATCATTAATCCATCCAATTATTGCAGCAATAACCGCATATCCTTGTTGTAGGGTAACTGCTCTAGAACTATCAGTTAATATTATTGCAAGATCATCAACTTCGTGATTAATTTATTCCCACTGCCGCTAACATCCTAAAGAGATGCTCTTAGAATTAACCACAGGAATTGTCTCCATATCCCTCCCTGTGGACAGCCTTTAGTGACATCTACATCTACTTGCATTCCACCAGTCTCTGAGCAATACTTTACATCTTCTCAAGTAACTACTGATGAGCTTGTGTAAATTACTGGTCAGATACACTTTTTGACCCACGTCTAGCATTTTCAACCACCAGTCATAGTCATGCTCCTGCAAAGTCTATAAAAAGGGCTATAGTATACTTGGGGATTCTTCATTGAAATCTTTGAAGAATCTCTTTAAGACTTGCTTTCTTGAACAGCCTATATCTCAATGTTGTGTGACAAATCCTGGTAACAATCTGGGATCATAAACATCATGTGAATGACATGACTACAAGAAGAAGAAACCAAGGCTACCATAGGTCAGGGATAATGCGAAACAATTGAATACCCATAGATTGCCAACTACCAAATAAAACTAATGAAAATGGAGAGAGGGTCATCAGTAGCTGCTATAGAAAAAGAAGATGATATTCTTCGAGAGTGGACAGTATGTTTAATGAAGTATCTGTTGCTTCTGACACCCAAGCACAAAGTAAATCACATTTGCCACAAACAATGCTATAATGATAAACTAAACTGATATAACAAATACATAGGTTTAACTGATAGCATGGATGAGGATATCAGTCAGATAAATCAGCATTTCTGAAAGAAATAGCAGAGGCTGTTATTTACTTGGCTAACTGAAACTGCCATGAACAATGTTTGGCTAATACACAAACAAGCAGGGCGTGCAAGCTATTAGAAACTTCATTTCAGGAGAGCGATTGTTTTGGTTACTTAGAGAGGTATTAAGAAACCCAGAACCTTCTTCATAGGCTTCAGATAATGTTAAGATGAATTACTTTGTACTAAACTTTAACCCTTGATTGATATGCTATTCAACTTTCAAGTATTCTGAATTCTATTTGAGCAGTGTGCAAAGTGCATTTGTGTTTTCTATTCACACCACTGAAAGTGAATTAGTTACATCAAAGAGTATAATTAAATCTGTATTTTTATACAATAAATTTACTATTAAAATCTATTTTGTTAAGAATTATTTCTACCCTATCAAAAAATCATCAAAGTTCTCAATTTGAAAAATATTTATATCATGAGCAAGTGTAATTAACAACTCCCTGTGAAGTTGTTAGTACCAATACATTTTTTCAAAATATTTTTCTCATGTTTAACTACAACATAGGATCAGAAAAATGGCCCCCCTCAAAAAAAAAGTAAAATAAAAATATAATTTGGCATTAGAATTTTATCACTTTTAAATTAAATATATATTTAACTTGGAATACAGAATCAACTTGGAGCTTAGGAACTTACAGAGTAATATAGTACTGTTAGGAGGGCATCACTATAGTGACACAGGAACATGTAATCATTACTTTTATTACAATATAATTCAGGTCAGCATATGAATAAAAAATAATTTTAAGTCAATAATTATATTAAAACATTACAAGGAGCCCTTAATGAATGTTCCTTCTTGTGTTGAACTTTCCTAACACTTTTCCAAAAATTTTAAACTATTATAATCCTTTGAATATTGCACAAATGAACACCTGGTCTATGTAAGAGAATACTATAAAATATTTTATATACTGGAAAAAACTATTTTGTTTCATTTTCTTCTAAATTGTAATAAGGTCTGTTATAAGATAAATACAAGTAGGGCTCGAAAGTAAGCATTCCAATAGGTTTGTTGACATCAAAATGTAAGATAGTTGAATAAAGCTTTTAGGCCTAAAATATCAAATTCACTTGATATTATTTATTAAATTAGAAAATAATAAAACAAGAATTCCTTTAAGCAACTTTGTTTGCTTATATTTTTATTAAATGAATAATTATAAAATAAAAACTGTTACCACTAAGTAATAAGGTCTAATACTTTTGCAATTATCACTAATGGGAAAATCATTGCATTTTCACAAAAAAAAAAATTTAAATAAGCTAAATCTGTGACAATCAATGTCTTAAAGTTCATTAAGTATGTTATCATTTTCTCCTATTTATTTTGTTGTTCTTCAAAAACAACAAAAGATATTGAAATAGAAATGACTAAGTCTGTCATGACAATAATAAATAATGAAGCAAATTAAGACATACCTTTTTTTTACTTTTATTTGAAGAACCACTGTCAGAGGATATATTGCCATTACACCTGGGTGAATGATCTCCAGCCTTAAGAAAATGAAAAAATAAAAATAAAAATTAAACCTACTCACTTTAAATGGATAAAATAGAGGGATGAATGTTTTAGTACATACCTCTTCAGAACAATCAGATGAAGCATCTTCTTCGGCGTAATCCAAAACAGTACCTTCATCATCATTCTCAAATACTATGTAGCTATCATCACTATCCACTGAACATTCAGACACAGTTCTACTTTTCCTTTCTGAATCTAAGGAGCTCTCTGATGATGATGAGATTGACTTTTGTCTAACACAACGGTTGGGACTGTAGAGCTTTGCATCAATCAAAGATTGTGTTTCTGCTTTATTTTCTTTTACAGCCAATATAGGACAAGCGTTATTACAACGAAACCTTGTAAAATTATCACATGCAGCAGTACTGTTCGAGTTACTCTTTGCTCCAGGAGATTTAGGTTTTTCTTTAGTCACTTCAGCATATGTCCTTTTTGTATTTGCAATAGTTTTCGGTGAGTTTGAATTGTTACCCGTAGATGAATTAGAACAATGGTTAGCATCTTCAAGTGTATTAATTTCATTCAGAAGAACATCCAATAATAATCCGTTGCAATAACTAGGAGTTTGCTGAGGCCGACTATTTCCTCCAACAAATCCACTCACAAAGCACGACACAGATACACCTGCTGTGCCTGTGAATGAATTTGACTGTGACAAAGATGTTTCTGGCATTCCGCACTTTGAATTCTTAGGACTGTTATTATGGAGGCCAGAAATAAAATTCACAAATTTCAAAGGATCCATGGGTAATTTATCAGTTCCACAAGGAGACACACTTATTTTGCCCGAAGTGCTGAAGCATCTATTGAAACCAGGACCTGACAAAAATGGAGCCATCCCAAATTTCTTCTGAGATTCGTGCTTCAAATTAAAATTGTAATCCATTTCAATGGGTATTAAATTTATGTTCGATTAAGAAAAAAAAAGTTCCAAAAGCTCACGGAGGACAGTGAAAACAAAAACGAAGCAGCATTTTAAAACATCCTTGCTAACATTGTAAATTTATCAGTTTCCATTAAAAATATCAACCAGAGGGAATGAACAACTATACATAAACTTTTGATCCAAGTTATATATAAGGCACAATCAGAATCAATTAAATATTTTCTATGAAAAGACAAACCAATCTGTGGAGCTCTCTTTCTCTGATATTCGTACTTAATTTCCTGAAAACAATTCTTCTTGAAATCCCAAGATAGCTTATTAATGCACGAAAGAATGTTTTTGGAATCTTGAGAATAAGAATTCACTTGATAGCAAGACATTTTTAACGACATTTAGCGCAACACAACAATAATTCAGTTCATTCTTCAGCCATCTTTAATACACAGAAATCTCAATTGTCATGACGTAATAGATCAATTTTTTCAATGAGCCAACGAAGATTCTGTATAAGTTATAAACTCCAGTTGACTGTCGTTTCAGAATCAAAATGTAAATTTTGTTATATGAAGTTTCTTTATGGAACATAAGCCACAAATCATATGAAAAGAAATATTTTAGCTTTTATTTGTTACTAGTCATGTAACCCTTCGTTGAAAGGTTGTTATAGAAATGGATTCAGGTGAAAAAATTTATTTTTCCATTTATTTATTTTATTTTTTTTTTTTTAACGTCCACTTGCAACTCAGGCTAATTGGACGGGTTATCTACAGGTTACCACCCTTTTCTAGCCAGGATGGGATTTTAGGATGTTATTTAATGAATTTCGTCACTAAATAATTTCCTTTGCCCAGGCAAGAATCGAACTCGCCACTCTAGGTTTGCCCTGTGAGATAAAGGTCAACGCTTTAACTCGCATGGCTAACCTGAGCCCCTATCTTCTTTTAAGCGAACGACTCACGAGTATGTGAATCGCCGCTACATCACCTCCTCCCAATGACTAAAACGGGGAAGCGAACAGGAGGACGAATCATCCGGCCCAGACGGGTTCGTCGCTCCACTGTAGAATGCTCTTCCGCGGCAGGGTCATTAGAAATTGGCGTAGTAGGTGGTGTTGTGACTAGTAGACTGGAACTGGAGCCTTTGTCATATTGTAGCATGTACGCCGGTTTCAGACAGTCGATTGTCACCGTACGAGGTCCTCTAGGCAGCTGGATGCTGAAGGTCTTGTCACTTCGGCTGAGGACTTCATGTGGACCGGTGTAAGGTGGGGTCAATGGTCGGTGGATGGTGTCGTCTCTGAGGAAGACATGGGAGCAGTTCTGCAGGTCGCGATGTAAAATTCTTCGCAGTCAACTGCCTGTAAGCTGCTGGTCGTAGCTGATCCATGTACTCCTAAGCTGGCGGATAAAAGCCTCGTTGCTCTGGATTTTCCTGGACTTGGACTTTTCCAGAAGTTCACCAGGCAACCGAAGAGGTTGTCCACAAGTCATCTCGGCTGCGCTGGTGACAGCGCGGATAGCTGGGAGGTCAAGGCGGTCTTCAAGGTGCGGTGCCTGCGTTCCACACACTCGTTGGCTTGTGGGTAGTATGAAGTAGTTCTAACGCGCCGAAAACCAAAAGTTTTTGAGAGTTGGAAGAAGAGGTCCAATTCTATTGTCTCCCTTGGTCTGTTGTTATTCTAACCGGAACTCCAAAGCCCGGAATCCACAAAGAAATCAGTATGTTCTCAATCGGCTATGCTTCCGGTCATCTGGTAAATCTATCCACCATAAAAGCAGTACCTCATGCCACCCGAAGAGGGAAGGGGTCCAATAATGTCTATGTGGATATGTTCAAACGGATATGCCAATGGGAACTTCCCGGGAGGTGAAACTGTATGCTTCTGCACTTTGGAACGTAGGCAGTCTAGGCATGAGCGTGACCACTCTCCGCCGCCGACGTTCTTCTTCGAAATGTCGTCTCTCGATGTATGGGCGGAAATGTTTTATGGTCCGATGAATTGCAACTCCCTGTTGTAGGTGGAGTAGTTGCGTTGCGCTGAGGTAAAACTACGCGAGATGAAAGCCAGAGGTTTTCCAAGCTTCGGCTATGGGGATCTGATAGTAAGCCCTGTTCAGATCCAACTTACTAAATATCCTCTTACCGTGGAGATTTATATTAAAATCAGCTATATTCGAAACGGCATAGCGGTCGGGGATTGTCTTTTCATTCAAGCGCCGGTAATCCTCGCAGGGTCTAATCCATCCGTCTTTTTTTGGCACGATATGTAACAGATTAACCCAAGGACTGTTAGAAGGGCGACAGGTACCCTCCACCATCATCTGCTCAAATTCCCGTTTTGCGGCCAATCGGTCAGGAGGTAGTCTACGCTCTTTCGCGGTAAACGGTGCGCCGCGTGTTTCAATGTAATGAACGACGGAGTGAGTCGGTCTCTTTATATAATATGTCGGAAGAGTGATGGAGCTGTACTTATTTAACAGTTCGGTGTACCATTTACGGTTACGCTGGGAACGGAATAAATAGCAGAAGCTGCGGCCTACCTTTTGACGTCAAACCTGTAGTTTTATCGACCAGCTGACTGCTAAATAGATCGACCATTATTTGATAGTGATAAAGAAGGTCTGCCCCAATTATAGGGTGCCCTACATCTGCTAGGATGAAACGCCAGGCCAACTTCCGTCTCAGGCCCAAATCCAAAGTGACGAGCTGGTCCCCATACGTTGGAATTGCGGCCCCATTGGCTGTATACAAGGCGAAATCGCTGGGTTGATTCCTTTTTCCTTTCTTCATTGGTAACACTGAGAGTGCAGCTCCGGTGTCTACGAGGTATCTGATTAGGACTACAAATAATCGGCGGTGGGAGTTCGTAGCAACGGGTTCCCCCACTGCCGTCGCTACTTCTAGTTTCCTGTTCCTGATAAGTGGAGGTAGAGGACTCCCAATCGTAAGACTGTCGAAAATTGGTTGCCTTAGCTCGGAATCTTTCGTGATAAAAGCACAAGTCGTGTCCTTTGCTTCTACTCCTGGTGTGAGGTCCGGTGGTCATTGCCCTTTCGTATGCGGTCTTCCTCGCATCTCCAATGCAGCAATTCTTTCAGACAGCTTTTCTATGGCATCTAATAACCTCTCATGGTTATCAGAGGCATTGGATTCAGTCTTAACAGCTGCTACCTCACAAACTCTCGGTTCATAAATTTCCGAGATGCGGTCGGCGATAATGCTAAGTTTAGTCATCCGCTTCCTGTGCATTATGCATAGATTTGAATTATTAAGGACTAAATATTAACATACATTTGAATTAATTTTTCCAGGTGAGGTACCTGGTAGTTCATATTGAAAAGAATTCTTGAGCAATTTTTTCTAAATAACAAAATAAACAACTTTTGTTATGTGCATATTTGCCGAAACTACAATAGGAAACGAAATATCACTATTATTATTTTCAGGCCTCCCTTATAACCCCCACTCCTGCCTGTCCCTAGAAATAGTATGGCTTTTTATAAGGAAGGCGTTAGTGCTAATACACATACTGAGTGTTTTATTTAGTTCGGTTGAGTCTTTTGTGCCAAATAAAATTTTTCACTTCCGCTATAATTTTTAGCGTATATCTCGTTTATAATTCGGTATACGAAAAAGGTGTATATAACAAAAGTTACTCTAAATAGCAAAATAAACAACTTTTGTTATGTTCATATTTGCCGATAAACCAATAGGAAACGAAATATCGCTATTTTTAATTTCTGGCTTCCCTTAAAACCCCCACTCCTGCCCGTCCCTAGAAATGTTGGTATGGCTTCTTATAATGAAAGCGTTAGTGCTAATACACATACCGAGTTTTATTTATTTCGGTTGGGTCTTTTGTCCCAAATAATATTGTTGACTCCCGCTATAGTCATAAGCGTATAACTCATTTAAACTTCGGAATACGATGAAAGTGTTTATGACAAAAGTTACTCTAAATAACAAAATAAACAACTTTTGTTATGTGCATATTTGCGAAAAACCAATAGAAAACGAAATATCACGACTTTTAATTTCAGGCCTCCCTTATAACCCCCACTCCTGTTCGTCTCAGAGAAAATTAATATAGCCTATCTCTCAAGTTGGACCAGACTGCTCACGGTGTGCCAATTTAATTTAAAATCGGTTAAGTAGTTTAGGAGTCCATCGTGGACAAACATCGTGACAGGAGATTTATATATATTAAGATATATATATATATATATATATATATATATATATATATATATATATATATATATATATATACTAGCTCAGATACCCGGCTTTGCCCGGGAATTGATTTGAGGCTGAATGGTGATGGTATTTTTTTGGCAAGGCTTTATTTTGCACACTATTTTGACATTTACCCATCCCAGTGTTTATACCCGTTGTTAGCATCTGTTAATAATAAAATTAATTTTTTATGTAAGACTTCACTGTCCTCCATATTGTCATATTTTAAATTCAGGCCTCCCTTACAACCCTCCACTCCTGCCCGTCCCTAGAAATGTTGGTATGGCTTATTATAATGAAAATGTTAGTGCTAATACACATACCGAGTTTTATTTATTTCGGTTGGATCTTTTGTCCCAAATAAAATTGTTCACTTCCGCTATAGGTTTTAGCGTATATCTCGTTTATAATTCGGTATACGAAAAAAGTGTATATAACAAACATTACTCTAAATAACAAAATAAACAACTTTCGTTATGTTCATATTTGCCGAAAAACCAATAGGAAACGAAATAACGCTATTTTTAATTTCCGGCTTCCCCTATAACCCCCACTCCAGTTCATCTCAGAGGATATTAATATAGCCTAAAGTCTAAGTTGGGTTAGTAGTAATATACATACCAAGTTTCATAAAATTCAGTTCAGCCGTTTACAACGACACAAAAGGTAACAAACAAACAAACACATACGAAAGAAACAAATGGTGTCTATGACATGTGAAATGAAAAGTTATCGTGAAAACTCGCGAAAAAAATCAATGTACAGACAGAAGTTACAATTTTATATATATATATATATATATATATATATATATATATATATATATATATATATATATATGTCTGTTACCGCTCTAACGATCGCAATTATTGTTTAATTGTTACCAAACTTGATATTTAGTCATTTTATGTAAAAAGAAAGACCAAGTTTATTAACAGCTGAAATCATACCAAGGGGAGGAATTTCGAAATATCTCTTTTACTATACATTGGATCAAAAAATTGTATAAAAACAATCTTATTGCAAATTAAATTTACTATAAATATTGTTCTATACATATTTTCCCTATAATGATTATTAACCAAAGTATTTGGATTTTATAGTTTTACGCTTTTAGTAAACCTCTACTCCTACTAGTGTCATATTAATAATAAGCTGTTATATCATGAACCACTTCATTACAAGGTTAAATACCAAATATTGTTTTCAACAAAGCTTTATTATACGAGATACAAACAAATACATTCAATTGACCACCCCCTTCTTTTGTTCTTGAATTTCTTAAATCTGAGGGATTGAGATAGAAATTATTCTGATCATTTCAAATTACTCCAATAGCTATAGTAAATAGGTTTCAATAAAAGTAATATGTTATATTAAGATATATTTGATTAATTGTTCATGTTTCCAGTCTAGAACAATTTTATCTATTCAGCGCTGCAGAGTTGGCTGCCCTGTTTGTTTATAATTCAGACACTTTCTGCTGTAGATATTAACTTGTAAATTGACTGAATGATTTCTTATTACCATTTGTATTGATTCCCTTAACATTCACAGTGGTGTTACCAGTATATAGATTTATCTGTTGTAAACCTTCCCATGCTTAGTTTACGCAGCCCCTGCGTGACAGACTTTGTTTTGCTGTTTTGTATATTTAGCAAACAACAGACATTATATTAACTTTTCTTGCACAGTCATTTATAACAATCGGGGTTTACTAAATATGTTGAGTTTATTTTGAATTAACCTTTAGTCCTTCCAATGAATTTTTATTTTAAAAACAACTAGTAAATATTTAAAAATTCATCTTAATTGAATTAGGATTCCATTACAGAGAGAAAGAAAAAAAAACTAAAATTATACAGAACTGTATTTATACTCATGCAGTTGTAAATAAAACATATTTGAATAACTTTACTATACATTTTCAAATGAGCAAACTACATCAAAAATTTATAAGCATTTCCTTATACTAACTAAATCTGGAAGCAAAAGATATATTTGAAACAATTTTATTTATAAATATCTGAATTACAAAAAAAAAAATATATATAGGTTAATTATAAAACTGTACAAGACTATAATAAGAATACTAGAATCGTATACACATCATTTTCTATGTTCATCACATATTACCAATTAAAAACCGATGTATTTCTAATTAGATACTACATTGATGAAATCACAATTTAATTCAAGTAGCACAATGTGAATGAAACACTGCTCATAAGATTAAAAATTAATTTGTAGATTATAAACATGATATATATTTAATTTAGAATATCTAGCAAAAAATACTCAAGTTCTAACAAAAGCATTGGGATTTTTCAGTCCATTATTTAAAGCAATTTAACTATTCTTTAGTACTTTAAATGTTATTTTATTTTAGTGTCTCGCCATTATAAGTAGGCCTCCTTTACTTCTTTGATGAATGCTCAAACAAAATTTAAAAAAAATTGTAATCTCAAAACAGAAAAATTATAAATCAAGTAATCTTCAACCAAATTTAATCCAAGTTCTAATGAACCAATCTACCTTAAGCAAGCATAATTTTACAAATTTCATTTTTGAGCACAAAGCACCTACAATTGGAGCATAAATAATTCCCCAAACATAATTATAACAACTAAATGACACGTAAAATTGGTTTAAAAAGAACACCTTTCATCCAAGAATTGAAAGAAATTTCATAATTAGTTTCTCATATTTTTCTTTCTGAGCAAATAAAATTAAATTGAGCAAATAGTCAAATATACTACGCCATAGACTAGACAAAAATGACAAGTTATTGAAACTATGAACAATATGTATATAAAAAGAGAATTACAGAGATTCAAAACCAAGATGTGAAACCGAATTAAAAAATAATTATAATAATAAAAATGGAAAGTAGCAAAAATCCCTGTAAAACATAATACATGGCCGAGTCAGGACTTAAAAATAAGAAAAGTGATTCTACTGGAGTGATTTATAAAATTACTTTTCACAAATAGAAAAAAAAATATTTAACACTTTTTACATGAGGGGAAAAAATAATGACTCAAGAAAATCACAGAGAAATTAACCTATCAAGAAGTACTTCTCAAAGTGCTATAAAGACTAACAACATTAAATAATAAAAAATGACCATGTATCAATATATTCATACAGAATTGTTGTCAGGACTAAAATTAATTTCAGTAAAAAGTCAAATGAGAAAAAAAAATATGACAGCAGAGCAGAAACACCCTTTCACACCAAATACAAACATAAAACTTCTAATAAACTTAGAAAATGAATAAATGATAAAATAAGGTAACCTAAATTCAAAGGCAATATAAAAATTTTAATTTCTTGAAAAATATAAGAAGGACACTTGTGAAGTAATGAAAGTGAAGATCAATTATTTTAAAATGTATTAGATCCAAATGGCAGAATAACATAAGTTAAAAGGCAGCACCTGTGATTTTTAATTAGAGTAATACTTTTATAGTATATACCAAGTTGTCAAATGCTCTGCTAATTCGATTAACCACTATGCCTACAATATAAAAAAAAGAAAAAACAGTTAAAATTTGTTCTTAAAATTATATGAATTTTCCTTTACAGTTTACTTGGCCTTTTACATTTAATTAACACACATAAAATATCCCATATTAATTTGAATGTCTTCATGGTCAAGGTGTTCGACTACTAGAACATGTCAGAGTATACAGACCTTGTAATCAGCAATGAGCATTCTTTTTTCCTGTTATTTTCTAGGGTAAACAAGGAATCAAACTGTAGTGAAAAAAGATAAACATTTTCACAAAAACATAATGACAACATTTCAGTTAAGTGTCTGCACTTCTAAAACATAATTTATAATTATTTTATTATTAATTTATCATGTACAATTTACGGCACAGCCAATACTGCTTCTTTTGTGTTCAACAAGTTTCAACCTCCCAAAAAATAAAGATTAAAAAAACTGAACCAAAGCCACTAGGGAGTTTGTCTACACAAATATGAAACAAATAACATTTACATAATAGAACCATGAATAAATCAAGTCTAGGAAAAAGCAAATTTGACTTGAAGACTTTACATAAAATGTGAGATTAAAACTATTATATATTAATTTCAATAAACCTTTATTATGAGTAACACCAAAGAGCTCATTACTTTAAGTTTATTTTATTCTATATAACTAAATGTCAACAATACAATACAATAGAAAGAATTTTAACCCCAATTAACACAAGTTTTATTGCCCTCAAGAGATATATCCAAAAGTTGATATTTTTGTTGAAAATTAGTAATACTTTTAACACATAATTTTCAACTTAACTTGAACAATATAGTAAAAGCAAAAAGGAAGCTCAAATGTTGATGATAGGAAAATATTCAACACATGCAAGAGTATTATCTAGTCAACTCCTAGACTGGTATGTTTTATAGTGAATAATTAATATGACTGAAAGGAAAGAAATGCACCAATTTCATTCACAAAGAAGGCGTATAAGAGTGATCTGAAATACTGTCCTGTAAGAAAACTTGTTAATGCTAGAGTGGCAATGAAAGTTTTAATGTTATAAGTAATGAATGTTCTTAATCGGGAATTTCGTGTTATTATTAATTAACTAAATAGGAAACTAGATCTCACTATAACTTCAAAATAGAGCTTGATTTACTAATTCAATGGAACTTGGAAAGAGCAGTATACTGGGTACAATATGACAACCGAGAGGGGGGAGGGGACTGTCGACTTGAAATGAGATCATTAAATCACTTTTCTTTGAATTAAAAATATAACTTTCATTTCCCAAATTAACTAAGAAATCTTAAAGAATAAACTTTATGTCAGGCAGACATAAAAATGAAAAGAATGGCACACTTTCCAATTTACTACCTAAAAATTGCTCTTGGATATCAATTTAACTCGGAACTTAATAGGCTAAAAATTATATCAAAACTTCCTCTAAGGTTTTAAGACTCCTAAAAAATAGGTACACCAAAATGTACCACAGCTATTTTAATTAGTACATTCATAAATAAAGATAAACATATTTTTTTAGATTTATATCAATGGTAAAATCACTTAGGTATATACCTTATTAATAGGAAGACAATCTATTCTCCAATACACTTAACCTATATATAAAAAGAAGAAAAAAAGACATGGAAGTTCAGCCATGTAATGACATTTTTTACAAAAACAGATTTATAAAAATATACCACTATTTTACCTCATTGCCAGCCCCATACAAATAAAGTGGAGAAGTAGAGAGCAAGTGCAAACACTTAACTTAAATAGACATATATACAAAAATTAAAAATGTATTTTCTTCGCAATAAAATATACTAATACATTTAAAACTGGTAGAGCAAGACAATATTTCAAAACAAATACAAATTTGCTATTTTTATATCTTGCTCTTGAATATAATTTGCTATAAAATATAATTATAATCACACAAATTCTATTAAGCAGATTAATGACAATTTTTATTACCAATCATCATATTATCTTTGCAGTAAAAATATATATATATATGTATATACAATTACAAATACAACATTTAGAGATTCAGCAATACTAAACTTTATATTTATTGCACATAAAATAAAATAGAAACATTTTAAGAGTAAAGCAAAATCAAATAAAGTAAAATTTCAATCAAATTTATACCTGGAGGGTAATTATAGAAAATATAATTCATACTTACTTATTGAAAGTATTACTTACATATTGTGAGAAAATAATTCATCAGATCGATTTTCAAATAAATTTTTCATTTTAAAATTAAAAGCAAGTCGAAAATATAAAGACTTGAGAGCATTGGCTAAATGCACAATCTGATAGACTATCAGGTAAATGGAAGATCTCTTTCAGTTAAATCAAGCAACAAATTAAAAATTATATAAAACTGAATAAAACTCAATAAAGTAGTTTTTCATTTTAAAGAACTGTCAGTATCACATAATCGGAGTTAATTCTAGAGATTCCTCAGCAAATGTGCTTTTGGGTACCAAAAAGGTATTCTAATGGAACAGATTTTATTTGACAGTGATTTTCGTATAAAACTATAACACAGATTTTTTTTTTTTTAATTTTAATACAATCATGGATAATTCTGTATTTAAAATAATTAATAATGACTTCTCAAGATAAAGAAATGTTTCAGTTATAATTTCATGTTTCATCAAATGGATAAACACTGATCTGTAACAGTGTGCATAAAATAAATCTTTTTCATTCATAATAAAACTATATAACACTAAATACTAAACATAAATAAACAAGAAAAATAATATTTAAAAACACAGAAAACCACATTAAAGCTAATTCATAAAGCAATTTTAACCCTCTGCAGCTGGACTGTTGTAGGAATAGGGAGGGAGGTGGGCCTTGGTGAATTGCAGTTCATTGGAGAGGGAGGCACCCTCAGTGCTCTCCCTCTTTTCTAGCTAAAGCCATGTATTATTCAGGAAAATTAGATCTTAGGGATTAAAGCTATTTACCAGAGCTGAGGAAGGTGTAATCACTACTTCT
The DNA here is from genome assembly GCA_019009955.1 of Riptortus pedestris. Lineage (NCBI taxonomy): Eukaryota > Metazoa > Arthropoda > Insecta > Hemiptera > Alydidae > Riptortus > Riptortus pedestris. The sequence goes on from CM032228.1 coordinate 134,364,866, forward strand.
TCCACAAGATTATTATTGGTTTTGGGGTTCCCCAAAACCAATAATGATACTCTATTATATAGAAATATACTAAATAAAATAATAATTTTACAACTTGTATAAAAAAAAAAAAAAAATGGACATTTGAAATAATTAATATTAAATTATAATATTTGTATAACTGATGCCTTATCTGTAAATTGTATAACTACGTAACAAACAAAAGGCATAATAAAATAATAAACCACTAACTTAAAACCATGAAAAAAAGAATGAAAGCAATGTGTGAATATGACTACAACGTTCAGACCCACCTGCTAGGGTGGGAGACCTGGCTGCAAAGGTTGAATATCAAAAATATGAAAATTGTTTCCTCACATCAATACATCAACAAAAATTTATATTTTCATGACGAGACAAAAAAAAAGTAATCAAATTATTTGTTATGAAAATCACTATACTATTATCACGGAGGCTATATATCTTGAAAAAATTCAAATCTGAGAATATAAAAAGCACTAAATAAACTAAAATCATCGTTTCTAGCATTTGAGGTATATTACCCAAATCTAAGGAAGAAAACAAGCAAAAAAAAATATAATAAATTAAGAGTGCATGCTAAAATACTAAATAAACAGATGCTTCAGCTAACAAGTCTTGGCTGATTGAATGCCTGTATGAGTAAAATATACTTAAAGAATTTCAAAAATTCCATTAAAGAAAACTGAAATATGTATGTAACACTTAAACAAATAATATTGTATTGGTATTGTCCTCAAAGACCATTTAAAGACACTAAAATTATAGGTTAAATTAAAATGTTTCAGTAGCATATGTATTACGAAATTATCTTTCTTTACAGTTACAAAAAAATATATTCATATTAAAAAATTTAAAGTAGTGATTAATAAATCTTAATGATTTTCCATGTTATAGCATGAAACTATCTATCGTTTTATACGTAATGTAACAATTATGGTTAGGAATATTCAATAGGTCTTCCTGCAGGATTATCTTTAGTTATCAACTTTGCAAAGATCACAATCTATAAATACTTATAACAGATATGAATTAAGTTCTTCTTCATCACAAAGAAACATAAGCTAGCAACAAAGATTATGATTCTATAAAATGATCATTTAACAAGAACTTCTTTCATCAAATGGAGCATGGTCATGGCTGAGATTCTTCCTCGCTTTGATGCACACCTTCACTTCCATCTGCTTCACAACTGCTTTCCCAGTCACTTCCATCTGAAAAATAAATACGTTGTTGCATTCTATAACACACAAAAAAATTTCCAAGAGTCAGTACTAATTTGAATTATTTTTCTTACATGGCTATTCCTTTAGAAATCTTTTAACTACCAATTTTTTGCACTTGGTTATATACTTTGATATTTAATTACAACATAATAACATATAATATATTAATTTATAGTTTTATTCCTGATATGAGATTGAAGGTCCTTTCTATGTTGGTACATAAGCTAAATAATTATTTTAATTGAAATGAGTATGACTGAGAATACTATCCGCCTTTATGCCCAATTCTGTCACACAGGTGATGGGTAAACTAAGCAGATTTCTCACACAGTGGAACATGACACTTTTATGATCTTATCTCAACATCTATTCTTTATATCTTCCCCAGAAAGTAGTCTATGTATACCAGTAAATCTGTTAGACCTAAGATCATTAGTGACTCAGGCACTTCAAGGAAAAGTAGGATGAGTATAAGTGGGGTTTACAAAATACTGAAAACAAAAAACAAAACAAATAACTCTGTTAATACTTGAGTCAGGTGAAAGATATATTTAAAAATAGTTGTAGGAAATAAAAATTCCAACAATATTGGCTAAATAAAATTTTTCAATCTGACTCATATTAACTGTGATATTTAGAATTTTCAATTATTTCACCCTTTAAACCCTCTGATAACCTAACCAACTAATGAAGAAGGGGAGGGGGGTAAAATAAAAAAATGTAAATTATGAGAGTAAAGCACAGGTACACTGTTAAGTAGATATAGCAGAAGTAGAATGAATACCCCTACCTATAGATTAAGTTTGTTAGCATGAAGTTTCTGCAAGGTATTTGAAAACATTCATCATGCAGGGTAAGCAGTAAACTAATCAGATTCCCCTAATGGTGGAATGAGACACAGGCCATCTCATATAACCATCTATCCCGTATTTCCACCCTAATAAGAAGCCTATGTAAACAGAAATTGAAATATATACTGAAATTTTTAGTGACTAAGTTACTTAAATTACGGGGTGTGGCTATTAAATAACGAGACTGACGCTGTAAAACATTTATGTATTTTTATTTCATACATTTTTACTTATTATCGCCTTCAATATACACCCCTCTTTTATCCCTACAACGCTCAATGCGAACCTTCCATTGTTCGAAACAGTGCTGGAAGTCTTTCTCTTTCACAGCTTCAACAGGCACAAATCTTGTTCCTTTTAATGCAGATTTCACCTTAGGAAACAGATAGAAGTCGCACGGCACAAGATCCGGCGAATAAGGCGGATGGTCTAACACTGGGATGCTGAATTTGGCTAGAAACCTCTTAACAGACAATGCGGAATGAGCCGGCACATTGTCTTGGTGGAGAACCCATGACTTGTCCTTCCACAATTCAGGTCGTTTTTTCCTTATTCTTTCGCGGAGTTCAGCAAGAACGTGAAGGTAGTGATGTTGATTAATCGTTTGACCTTCAGGAACCGAGTGAAGGTTCACAATCCCATGAATATCGAAAAAAACAACATTGCTTTGAATTTTGATTTGCTCATTCGAGCTTTTTTGGCTCTCTGTGAAGATGGGCTCTTCCAGTGCATGGATTGGCGCTTTGTTTCAGGATCATACATAAAAAAACCATGATTCGTCATATGTTATTATCCTTTCCAGTAAGTTTGGGTCATTTTCAATGGCATTCAATGTGTCAGTACAAACATGTTTGCTAGCTTCCAGTTGTTCAAATGTGAGAATTTTAGGCACCATTTTGGCACACACTTTTTGCATGTTAAAATTGTTATGTAATATTTGCCGTACGGATTCTTTATCAATTCGTACAGTTTCAGCAATCGCACGAATACTTAACCGATGGTCAGATCGAATCAGATTACCAATTTTTTCGATATTGTCATTCGTTGTCGACGTGGAAGGGCGACCTGGGCGTGAATCATCTTGAACGTCTTCTCAGCCATCTTGAAAACGCTTGAACCACTCAAAAACACGTGCATGCGATAAACATTCATTGCCATACACTTCTTTCAATAAATTATAAGTTTCAGTAGCGGTTTTTCCAAGTTTCACATGAAATTTCACAACAATTCATTGCTCTACTGTTACACTTAACATTTTTCCGGCGAAACAAAAAAACAACTCTAATGCGAACGAAGGCTACGGCTGTACTGATTTGTTTACAGAAGCGAGAGGCACTATATTCGAAAGAGGAAGCTTCACGATAACAGCTGTTAGTTGCTGGCGTTTGACGCATGCACACTTCTTCTGTAGCAGCGTCAGTCTCGTTATTTAATAGCCACACCCTGTAAAAATCAGAAAATTATAGGTGGGGGTTACTGAAGGCACCCACAAATATCTTGGTTAATATTAGAAAAGTAAAAAAAAGTCTATTAGCCAACAAATTTAGGAAATTAAATGTTTAACAAGACTGGCTATATATAAGTTTTCTAGCCGACTCATAACAATGGAAATATTTTGAATTTTTATTTTCTCCCTTACGATTTCAGCTATTAACGAATTAATCTTTAGGGTTCAACAGAATACAAGTGTACAATACAGAATATGATATTGATCAAATAAACATTTTTGAGTCAATAGCGTTAAATCTTAATTGATCTGAGATAGTAAAGGTCCATTGGGAATAATATTTGGTATTTAGGATTCAAGTAACATATATCATGATATATGTGCTAAATTTTAATGTGGGATGACTAAAAGTGTGGTTTTACTGAATCCTGAAAATTAAAAAAAGCAAATATGGGAATATCTTGCTTAAATTAGAGACAGGGAAAAAGTTTATAAAGCAATATTTATACAAAATTAAATTTGCAACAAGAATGGACATTAATCTTTGAATTCAGGGATTAACTACTGACGGTAGAGATAAGAAGGAGATATGCAAATCGACCAGCACTTGTTTTCCCGACTATCTGAGCAACATGGCAAGCTAGGAAAACTCCAATCTCCTGATAGTCAAGGTATGTCAAAGAGACAATAAAGGAGGTTATCCAGGGCTATACTTGGATGTGTAAAAAGATACATACTAACCAACACACTCTTGTGGAGTATTTACCTCAGCCACATTATATCTCAACCTCCATGAAATAGTTTCTATGTCTCTTATGTTCGTAATACATTTTTTTTTTTTTTTGCCAAAATTACCTCAAATGAACATTCATCAATAAACAACTGTTGTAACATGATTGTACATCTCATTAATATGTAAAAACTTTTATTTATTTTAAAAGAATGGTTACTTGATGAAAATACAATTAAAATCAGGTTTATTCAACCTAAAGGTTTTCAGCCAACTTTTATTTTTGTAATAAACGATAAACAATAGTGAAGATACAAGTTGATAGAATAATTATTCAGTTACTAATGTAACGTTTTATTTTTTTTTAATTTATCTGAAGGTAAAATTGCCAGATCCTGGTTCAAGGGTTTTATCTTTAAGGAATTGTAGTTGATTTAAGTGCAATTTTTATTAAATGTAATGTTATAAATTCAATGCTTGAGAAATATTATTGGTAATAAATAAATTTGTTTCTTAAATTACAATTTTACAAGTGTTATGATCCTGATTTTTCATGTATGGATAAACAAAGAGAGTATCCAATGAGCAAAGAAAAAATAGTACAAGAGGGTGTTATGGGGAGTTGGAAATGTAAATAAGGACTGAATAAGAAAGGAGGGAAATGAGGAGCACTGATAAATTGTATAGAGATGAATATTAGAATATGTAAAGGTTGGAGTTCATTATCAGAGAATATGGAGGCACCTATTAGGTAATTGTCCTTTACCCATATGTGAATGAGTGACAAAAAAATATTATTTTTGAATGATTAGAAAACTTGGAGCAAAAACATGAGAGTACATAAGGCTCTGGAATTTTTATCAATAATTATTTTGTTTTAATAAGCATAAGAAGGTACCTTACAAACTGAGAATACCGAATGTATTATTTCTTAAAGAATGGACATCAATAGTCAAGAAATTATAATTAACTTCAAGTATTTATATCACTTTATATAAATGTTTGTGTCTATCAACTATTTATTTTTATTATGACAAAACTAAAATGGGTATTTGATATTTACCTGGATTACTGTCTATGGATCCAAGCCTAGAAATACTATCAGGCCAGTATCGATGAGGAGTTTTGGTTCCATTAAAATTTTTATTTTTCTTTAGAGCACTGGGTTTATTATTGTTATTGTTCACTGTATTAACACCTGAATTAACAAAACAAGTAAAATGCTATTAACTCCTAATTAGGTTTCAGAAAGTTAAGAACATAAAACAAAATAATGTGAAACACGTATGTACACTAGAAAAATTTGAACTTCTCAACATGTTAGTACATGTGATACAACAACAAAAAAATTGTGTCTAGTGTCTATGCCCTATCTAATCTCCTAACAATGATTAAAGGTGGGGAAACCTCAAACAAGATAATGATAGGAAAGGAATGACAAATAAATTAAATAAAACAAATTTAAATAAATACAGGGTGGAGCAGAGGAAACGCATGTTTTTCACTATTGAATGACTCGGACACGGTTTGATAAAAATAATAAAAACAAGCATTAAGTGATAGATTTTTTAATGCAGTTTTGAAATATACATACTTTAATTAGGTTTGAAAAATAATGTCTTGGAGATGACATTCTTCTTGCTGAATACAAATTTGGATCCTCTCCCGAAGTTACACATGGCTCTCTCCGACATCATTCGGGCACGGCTTTAAGTTGGAATTCTACAGGTCACTGATTGTGCGAGGCCTGTTCATGTAGACTTTTGATTTTAAATATCCCCACAAAAAGAAGTCGCACATCGACAAATCGGATGAGTGAGGGGCCAGTAAACATCACCGTAACTCGAAATAACAAGTCCTCGGAACATTTAGGAACACAATGCTCTACGCTCCAAAGCTCCATAGCCACTGAAACTGCATTCTATGCGCAGTCTGCCAACTTTCATTCAAGTCAATACTCCTCTTGTTGCCGCTTACTAGCAGTTCTATAAATATGCGTTTCCTTTGTCATCCTGTATAATTAAAGTACTTCTTTACACAAAATATTTATGCTCTCAAAGTAACGATTGAACAAACAGGATCACACAATATTTGGCATTATTAATTGTTTATTTTTAATAACAGCAAAAACAAAACTTTTAAACAAAGTTCCAATACCTTTCAAAATCCATTTTCTTTACAGTTTATGTACAATTTTCAGAATTAAATACATAATAACTAATACAGTGAAACTTCTCCTAACAGATACCTCTATAAACAGATGATTTTGATTCCAAAAAAAAAATAATAGGAATTCTAAGAAGTCCCCCTTCGAGGGAATGTGGAAATCCATTTTAATACTTAAACTTATTCCTTAAGACTTAACCTCTTTGCAATGGTCACTCATTTCCCGATTTCTTATATCTACTGGCAAAGATATCTGGAGTGAGACACTTATTCTAGAAACTGATTATATCTTTAAACACTGCAAGAATAATAAAAATAAAGGCTCACTTAGTTTTAATTAATTCCTAGGAATGCCCTGCTATATCTGCACTAATGATTTTTCTACTTTGTTTACAATTTCTTCCTAGAGTCTCCCTCCACTAAAAAATCATATTAGTTTCTCTTTTTGGTGTAGATCTAAAGAGATGGCACCCCAAGGGAGTTTTTATCATTAATAGAAAAATTACTTTAGTTGAACACATGTCTAATTGGTTCAATAAATATGACCGGATGTTCAGTGGACATCTTTGGCCACATGGAAAAATTGTTGGTCTTTGGCTGGGAAGTTTTAACTCTCCCTCCATATAGCCCCTCCCCCCACTTGGACAATCATGTTTTCTCCCTCCAAAAATTTTAATTATTTTGTGACCTGCAAAAGCAGCTGGATCAGTTTTGGGGAAATTAGTCTAGACTGTTTTTGAAAATCAAATAATGAAAGTGCCAAAATAATGAGAACTGGTTATCACAAAAAATGGTTATTATATTGTAGGTTAAGCTTGGTCAATAGTATCCAACTGAGTCCAGCATCTGGGACATCTGCTTAGTTTATCCAGCCACTTTGAGAAAGACTTTTATTGAGCCCTCACAATGTAAAAGCTGAACTGCCCATCAAATTAAGAACTCAGGAACATTTTTCTACTGTTTCTTCCATCTCTGATCATATTTTTGTGATTTCATGGCCAACTTGTATATTGCAATACAGTGCTTCAAGTCCATAGGCCTTTCTCACCACCATTTATAAACCATTTCTCAGGATCCTAGCCATGCTTCTGTTATGGATGCACCTCTCTCTACGAGTCCTCCTCCTTCAGGTTGTTAATCTATTGTTGCCTACACTTTTCCTGTTTCACTACCTTTTCCTGGTGCCTTATACAGTATTTTCTTGGACCATCTAACTGTATCCATTCTTTCATAATGTCCGAACTATTGTGGTCTCCTCTTTTTTATTGTACTGATGATGTCCGGTTACTTCTATTTATGCTTATTAATAAGCCCTGTGTTCAGGGTTTACTTTTCTTTACATGGCTTATTGTTGCATATACAGCAATACAATGGTCATTTTAGAGCAAAATAATCTTATTTAACCAGTACAGAACCAATACAGATGATAATAGCCTTAATTCTAGAACATTTATACCAATAACGAATAGCACAGAATATTATTTTCACTTAATTCAAGCTAATTATCCAAAAGTTAAAATTATAAAAGCAAACTCTGGCAAATTGAAGTCAAGATGCCTCTGAAATATTGCCTTGGAGGAGGGGGGGGGGGGTAAAATTCTGATGGTTGTTCACTCATTCCTCTTAAATTCATGATAGCAAATTTAAAAGCACCAAATTCTGAACACTAATTTCAAGGATTTGAAATCAGTGGAGATGTGTCAATGCCGTAGATCGCAAGAGAGTGCAGGAAGGATAGCATACATTTTTCTGTATGCTAGAGCACTTGCTTTCATTGCTTGACTTAGTAATGGAAGAAGAAGTGGTAGAATGCCTTAGGAGGCTTGTTCTATATCTGGTGAAGAAGCTTATATGAGTACAATATATTGCAAAAAAGTGGCCATCAAAGAATCATGGAGACCCAATCCAATAGTGAGTGGAGTATTTGTCGCTCAAGAGGAGGGGCCTACGAGTGTTAAAGAGAAATTCGTGATAAGTGGAATCACCTAACTTTTTTTGCAGAAATTATCAAGTTCTTTATACTGGATGCAAATTTGTGAAATAAAGAATAGGATGGATCTATGAAGAAGTAAGAGTGTTATCCTGAGCTCATGTCCCAGGTAGGCATATGAGGCTATAAGTCTTCATAAATAAAGAAGGCAATGAAGTTACTATAGAAGCTCTCAAAACTATACTCTCCAAAGTTTCAAACAGTACTTAATGTTTGTGGAAGAATTTAGAAGAGGGTACCAATAAATTGCCTCCTTTGAAATAAATTGAAACTATAGTAAAGAACTTGCCAATAAGAACTGACTAGAAAGCACTAATATTAATGATATAGCTCCGAGATAAGGGACTGGATATGTGGGAGGAAAAATTATATTATTCAGATTTTACGGTTAAGAAACTTCCTCTTTTTGTGTCAGAAGATTATCTAGACTCAACCTCCAGCATTTATTTTTTAGATTGTCGCTGCTCAGAAGCCTTTCATTGAGAATCCACTTTTAATAAAGAAGTTGCTGAATGAAATGTGTTGTTCATAAAAAGAATCAAGAGTTTCAGGGACTACAAAGATTTATAATTTGTTTGTCTTTGTTTGGAGAAAAAAAAGTAATAAATAAATACAATTCATTTTTTTTTTTTTTTTAAATAGAATTTTAGCAAGGTAGTACCTGTGATATGTTATTAGAGGTTAGAATAGAGATGCCATGGGCAGAATAAAATGAATGAAGTCTCGTTTTTAAGAGAGTACTCACGTAAATAATAAAACAGAACAAATTAATTAATTTCACAATCTACATAGAGAAAAGGTCAAGATAAAGAAAAATCCTAAAGATGTGTAAATCCATGTTATTAGCCAAATAGTTTATAAATCATATGTTCGTTTTCTTAATCTTGACCTTCCACCGTGTAACTTGAGAAGAATTTATCAAGGTCATTCATTATTTCACCATTAAGTTAAATATTTACCCATTTAATCTAACCTGAAAGAAGTGAAAAGATTTAAAGGTTTTCCTTCACCATATTTGTTTTTTCCCTTCAATAATTTGTGTATATTGCCAATAAAAGTGGAGTAAAACTTTTTACCTATATGTTCTCCAGGATTTGAAGCATCCAGCATAGGTTGTAATATTCTTCGCCGAGCATTAATAAACCAATTATTCACTTGAAGAAGAGTCAAGTCAGTTTGTGCTGCTATTTGTCTCTTTTCATCTTCTGTTGGGTATGGGTGCTACAAAAATATCAAAATATATAAGATGAATGGTTAACAAAATTTCCTTGTCATGTAATAAACACAGTACAAAAAAAAATTAAATACATTTGTCACAAAAAAAGTTGTTGGATAGTGTTCTTTTGCCATTCCAAAATAATACTAACTTTTTTTTTTTTTAGGTTAGATATATAATATAGATGACAAAGCAAAAATATACACCAGCAGCTTACCTGAACTGTACTATTTCATTTTAATAATAAGTTTTTCATAAAATAAGAAAATGCATAACTGCTTCATTAGAATACATCTCTGGGCATGTGAGGTTGGATGAGAAGAGATTGCAAACTAAAACATTAACCTGAATATTTGCTTTTCTGCTCCATTATTCCACTGGAGAAAAGCTAACAGTGTTTATAATATGATTGTAGAACTTTTATCATATGTTTTAGAATAAGGTGGCTATACCAATTATTTTAATTTTAAAATAATGAGTCAAAACAAAAAGTCACAATCTCCAAATTCATAAAAGTAAATAATGTATTAGGACCAAAGTCGGTATTCTAAACACAATTCGTTCTTTACATTTTTTCGATAAAATCAATACTAATGAAGATATTAATGAATATATGTTTTGAGATCAAAGTAAACCTCCCATCCTAGTTGAAAATTTGATTCTCATATAGCCTAACCCCCCCTCCCAGTTGAAAATTTGGATTATCATATAGCCCATGTTGTACTTTGGGATAGTTAGCTCACAAATATAAAAATTTATAGAATTTGTCCGACCTTTTTTTGAGTGATGAGTAACAGACAAGACTTCCAATTTTGATGCCATTGTTCTTGGAATGTTTTGAAACGTGAAAAAACTTCCACTCTCCCCAATTTAAATCCCAGACAAACCTTAGAGATTTATTTATATAGATTCTCAGACTGACCATAAGTAATTATTTGGGATAAAACTATATGGATTGAATTTTACATACAGTAGACTCCCGATTAACCGATTCTCTCGCTTAACCGAAACATTTTGAGTTGCTAGGGAGAGGGAAAAAAAATCACTTCGTCCTAGCTTCGCGGAAAGAGGCGTGAGAAGAGGGTGTGGGAGCGCGAGGGAGGGTCGACAGTCCCACGGATGTGACGATCTGTTTCTCCGAACCTCTTAGGTTCGGGTCCAGTGAGTATTGAAGAGTTCCTTCTATACTCGGTGGTCTGGTATTAGTAAACAAACCTAGCTTCCTGTTGGAAACAGTTAAAGGCAGTGCCTTCAGTCTACCATCAGCTTATGCAGAGTGAAGTGCTGTTCTTTTTCTTCTTTGGTTTGAAAGTGGAGTGATTTTAAAGTCATGAGTGAAAAATAAGGAGTTGTGGAAGTTCTGTAGCAAAACTGAGGCAGGTTCATCTCGTGCTACATTAAAAAAACCAAAAAATACACTTTTAGATGAAGCTCTTTGGTTATGGTTTGCGCAAAATTGGAATCTGGTTGCTCCAATTAGTGGTCCAATATTAAAAGAAAAAGCCCTTTCTTTAAACTCAAAACTTAAAGGTGATCCGAAATTTAATGCTAGCGAAGGATGGTTAAGCAGGTGGAAAAGCCGACACCATATTCAAAGCGCGAAAATAAGTGGTGAAAAATTATCCTCTGATGAATTAGGAGCAAAGGAATTTTGTGAAAAATTAAAAAAAATGGTGTCTGACGAGTCCTTAGTTGACGATCAAATATACAACATTGATGAAACCGGATTAAATTTTAAAATGCTCCCTAATAAGACATTTGTACAAAAAGGCGAGGTTAGTACACCTGGATTCAAATTAAACAAAGAGAGAATCACTGTAGCTCTTTGTGCAAATGCAGCAGGATCACTCAAATTTCTCCTTTTTGTGATCGGGAAATCCGCGAAGCCTCGTGCATTTAAAAATATAAATTATTCTTCTCTTCCAGTTTATTATCGCTCTCAGAAATCGGCTTGGATGGATGTCAAATTATTTTCCGAGTGGTTTTTCAATCAGTTTGTCGTGGAAGTTAAAAAACATTTAAAATCGAAAAATCTCCCTTTAAAAGCTGTTTTAATAATGGACAATGCACCTTCTCATCCCAGTGGAAATATTCTCATTAGTGGTGACATCCGTGCTGTTTTTCTTCCTCCTAACGTCACCCCATTGATCCAACCCATGGATCAGGGGGTTATTGAGCCATTAAAAAGACGCTATAGGCGAAAGTTAATGACTACAATTTTCGGAAGAATTGAAGAACATTCAATCAATTTATTAGAAGCCTTAAAATTGGTTAATATAAAAGATGTTGTATACATGCTAGCTCATGCTTGGGAAGAGATTCCATCTTCAAATTTAAAAAATTCATGGAATAAAATTAGACCTTTAGAAGTTGATCAATGTGAAGATCCACGACAACCAGATGAAGATGAAATCAGCAGGCAATCAGAAGGAATAAATGTTGAAATTCTTAGCATTTTCACTAAAATTCAAGGATGCGAAGACGTTGAAGAAAGTGATGTGAAACAATGGGTCGATTCTGATGATAGATTTAGCATTACATTGACTGACGATGACATTGCAGACATTGTCTCCAAAGAAGAAGAAGATTATGATCCCATCAAAATTGGAACAGAAGCTCGCATTACACACACCCAAGCAACAGATGCTCTGGAGACGGTGCTTCGATACATCTAACAACAACCTACCTCCTGCCATTCTGATATACTTACCCTTCAGAAATGGCGTGACTACGCATCGACAAAAAAATTTTCAGAAGCTAGGCAAAGAAAAATCACCGACTTTTTTAAACGATGAAGTTTTTTTTTTTCTTTCATTTTTCTTTTTAAGTCTATAGTTTTATAAATACATACTTAGTTATTTTAATTGTTAAATAAAATAAGCTTTTTTTCAAGTACATAAACGTGTTTTTTATTCTAATTGATCCATTTTCACGCAGAAATTTCGGACTCCCGTTTAACCGAAATTTTCGCTTATCCGAAACCCCTCGGTCCCGAAGGTTTCGGTTAATCGGGAGTCTACTGTAACCAGTATCAATTATCCACATTTGCATAGATGAAAATTAAAATCTTTGCCTGAACCAATATTTCGTTTCCTATTTTTTTTTTTTTTTTTTTGGAAAAGATGCACATAAAAAAAATTGTTTATTTTGTTACTTAAAGTAACTTTGTTTGTTATATACACTTTTGTCATATACTGCAGTATAAATGGAGTTATACACTAAAAACTATACTGGGAATCAACAATTTTATTATGCACAAAAGACTGAACCGAACTAAACAAAAGTTGGTATGTAAATTAGCATTAACACCCCCATGATTATAAAATTTACCAACATTACTAGGAACGAGCAGAAGTGGAGGTTTTAGGGAAAGTCTGAAATGAAAAATAGGGATATTTCGTTTCCTATTGGTTTTTCGGAAAAAATGCATATAACAAAAGTTGTTTGTTTTGTTATTTAAAGTAACGATTGTTATATACACTTTTGCTACATACTAAAGTATAATTGAGATGTACGCTAAAACTATAGCGGGGACAACAATTTAATTAGGCACAAAAGACTGAACCAAACTCAACTAAAATATGTATGCAGGTTGGTATTAACTCATTCTTGATTTAATTCTAATTCTTGGTCTGTACCGACATTGCTAGGAACAAGCAGGAGTTGGGGTTATAGGGGAAGCCTGACAAGAAGAATTGCGATATTTCGTTTCCTATTGGTTTTACAGTAAAAATGTACATAAAAAAAGTTGTTTATTTTGCTATGTAAATAACTCTAGTTAAATACGCTTTTGTAATATACCCAAGTATAAACAAGACCTATGATAAAAACTATAGCGGGAGTCAACAATTTTAAAGGACACCAAAAACTGTACCGAACTAAACAAAACTCGATATGTAAATTAGCATGATTATAAGCTGTACCAATATTTGTAGGAATAAGCAGGAGTGGGGGTTATAAGAGTAGTCTAAAAGGAAAAATCGCGATATTTTGTTTCCTATTGGGTTTTCAGAAAACATGCACATAAGAGAATATGTTTATTTTGTTGGTTTGAGTAATCTTTGTTGTACACACTTTTGTCATATAAGTATAAAAGAGATATATGCTAAAAATTATAGCAGGAGTCAAAAATTGTATTACTACTCGTTTAAGAGTTTTTAATATAGGCATACTAAGAACAATGATGTTATGTTTTTAAACTTATATTTAAGCATTCCTATGGTTTAAAATTTAGAATAACTGAAGTTGCTATAATTTAAACCAAATAATTGAGTGGAAGTTGTGAGGAGAAAACACAGTCGTTTCCTAGCTAACAGTCTTTGATCAAGCCGACTTGGATTGGCTTTTAGTGGGAAGAGGTAGTTGATGCTTCTTAATAATTGAAAGCAATGGTGATATTTGTTTTAAATTACAGCTAAACATTAAATGGCGTGTTTAAACCAATAGAATGTATGTATTCATTAATCTTTACATGATAAAGACTTGTACATTTATTATTTTGTCTTTAACCGATGTTATGCCCCCCCCCCGGAAATATTTCTTTAAATATCATAAATTACATAAACAAAACAATGTTAAAGGGAATTGAAATTGCTGGGGATGTTTACCCATTTACGTCTGCTAATTATTAACATTGTTCCACTAATATGTTACATATAACAGAGCATAAGTAAGTACAACTATGAATACAAAGTTTTCTTCAAGATTTTCTTCAGATATACATTTGAGTATTTTTAATGATGATAATTAAATATATAAAATAGATAAAATCATTGTGCTTAGAGCCATATTTGGGAAGATAAATTTGTACTCTTGCATAGTTTATAGCATAAACAATGCTGTTCTTAATTATGAATTTTATGGCCTATGGTACTTGAATGATTGTTACCCGTGATTGTGATTTATATTGTAAACAGTATTTTCAATAATGGAGAGGGATTGATCAGGATCGTTTGCTATAGTTACTGGGATAAATAGTAACCTAAAGACTTGAAATGGGAAGTTTACAAATATTGTGCATAGTAAAGTCAAAAGAAATTACAATCATTATTCAGACTCCCCAATAAACGTAGTCATGATTTCCTGAGCAAAGCTGGGCACCTTAGCTGGTAATTAAAAATGCAAAATGTTTCCTACTGCAGTTCATTTAAAATTATTTCTTTTGAGGGTGATATCTCCATTGAAGGTAAATGGTGTAAGATAACAGGTAGAAAACATATGAATATCACATAAATGAAAAATATTTCTTTTGTTTTTTTATTTATTGTCCTGTCATTTTACCTCCAACAAAGATTAGATTAAGGTCAAATATTAATGATAAATCATTTTTCCATTTCAATGCATCGGGTCAAAAAATGCTACAGAACATAATTTATAGATCTTCTTATGATAAACAAAAAAGGTCCTCTGTTACACAGGCATATGTAATATCATTTACTACTACCTTTCCAAGCAGACCAAACAACAAAGTGCTGCCCGCAAATCTCATCAGGCAAGAGTATAAAATTACAAATATATGTATGTGTGTAAGGTGTGTATGGAGTAGTAGTGATATAGAGGATAATGCAAAAAAAAAAACCCATTCCAGAAGTGTGTATATGATTTGCAACTCCACCACAATAAGACAAGGAATGGGTGAAGCAAACTGTTTGGCCTCCCAGTAAAACCACGTCATGGACCTAGTTCTTCTTGGGTTGCCTTGAGTCACACATTTTCATTTTGTTTTTCTTTTGTTGTATGCATTTACTTAAAATGTAATATGTACATGTAATTGTTTGATCTTCAAGCTGTATAACCGTCAACTCACCATTGGTGAGCAGCCATACTCTATTCCTTATTTTAAGAAAGTGTTTGCTTTATTCTTCTTTTACAGATATTACAAGTAATTAATTTACTTCTAATTAACTAACTATTCATATTTAATTGCTATCAATATGTAACTTATTTACTATCAAAAACTAAATTATAAACATAAATAAATTAACAACATACAACTAAGTGCTGGAAAAGCCAAGATCTCATTATCGTTGTTGCTTGCTTTGGAAGAACACCTCTTTTTTGCTTTTTTCGGCATCCAAGGGGATCATCGTCTTCATCACAGGAGCCCCCACTTGTTGCTGATAAAGAACCTTAAAAAGGAGAAAATAAATCAAATAATATTGAAGTAGTAATATTCAAATAATAGGCAAATTATAGTATACACAGTTTTCCCTAATTTTAGGAAGTAAAACACCGGAAAAACATTTTCTTTAGAGATTAAGTTTGCAGAAACTATGTAACTCTGGATGTAATTAATATTGGTCGGCCAGTGTTCTCATTTTCTATGCGTACTCCTGATCTTACCTCTCATTACATATTCCACAATACAATTGTGGAGTTGAATAATAAGTATTTATTTACTGGAATTTCAATATATACATATTTAAAAAAAAACCTAACAGAAGTTGTATTGACAAAGAATGTATGAAAGGAAAGACAATTAAAAGGTTATATTTTTGCTTTGTAACTGTATTTTCTATTTCTTTTAAACTATTAATAATAGTTTCATATTTTTTTTCCTATGACTAAATGAACCCTAAGCCATGTCCATTTATTTAACTTCTACTTTGACACTGAATATATCTACTGCAATGAGATCAGTATTTTATGTAAATTATGTTATATGAAAAGGAAAGAAATTAAAAAAATAAATAAAAAATGTGACATTTTTTACGTTTCAATATATATATATATATATATATATATATATATATATATATATATATATATATATATATATATATATAAGAAAAAACAAATTATCTGCAAGTTGTCTCTGATGAAGCGTGATTGCTATAAACATTGCCAAGCAAATGACCCATTTCCACAGCACTTTTCTTCGAAGGATTGTAGAGAACTTCCCGCGAACGCTGTATTTCGATGTGATATGAATAGCTGCTGTTTGACTCCAAACAAAAGTCTGAAACTGTGTTTAGCAGCATACATACACACCACCTTTTAAATTCATGTATCGAAAGGTTAGATGAAATGTATGTGATGCCATCAATACTGTGTATGGAAAAACAATTAAAACTTATTCCCATACCCAATATATATATATTCATTTATATATGAGCCTTGAATATCATATCCTTCAATTTATAATATATTATTGTCCACTGACTTAATAAGTGCATTAAAGTCTTTTTTGTACTTTACTAATTAATTAAACCAATTTTAAAAAATAATAAAAAAAGGATGTTAGATTATTAAATGAAAAACATGACAAATAAACATTAGTATTTATTACAATAGAAAATAATGAAAGCGTACTACAAATTTATAAGAGTTAACAAACCAATTTATGAACCAAGTCTGTTAATTGAGATAAACATTAGGACAACTCTGGCTGATAAAGGTCTTTTGGTTCTCTGGTTAAATAGTGATATTTTTTGAGCCTCTCAGAAAAGGATTCATAGATATTATGTCATTTAAGATATTGACCGTGACTATTAATGCTTACACATTCTTTAATGATGAGAATATCTGGTTTATGGTCCTATATGAAGTGGTCTATTATTTTTGCTTCGCTCAGCAACCTCAGGATATACTGATTTTAATGGTCAATCCAATATAAAAGTATCTATAAACTAATATTTTTTATTTCTGATTAGATTTCGATGGAAAATAAAAAGTCAGAGGATTACCAGAAATGGAAACTGCCATACAACAATCATTGGCATATTTAATCCAGTGAAAAATAAAAGTCTGACCCGCAGGGGCTGAGTAAACTAAGTCACCAAGTGCTGGTATAACTCTTGTGATCTCATATCACCACGTATTTTTTAATATATGTAAAAAAATGATGAGCAGAGGAAGGGGGGTTACTGAAGGTAGAAAACAAGAAAGTAACATTAACCCGCTTAATACTTGAGTTACCAACAAATGCATAGAGCAACAATTGCAGAAAATCAAAAGTTTAACAAGGTTGGTTTTATAATATTTTATGATCCGACTCATAATACCGAAGATATTTTGAATTTTCTAATTTCCCCCAATCTAAACCACCACTATTCCAGGTCCGATTTCAGTCAATAACAAATATGATCATTAGTGTCGACTGAAACAGCTAAATATCAAGCATGGTTTAGAATAACCCTTTCCACTCCAAGGCTGTTTTTGTTTTTATTCCACCAGTTCCACGCTAAAATTAGGTTTTTTTACTTTTAGTGTTTTCCCTAAATCCCTCCTGTTTTAAAATTTTCCGCAAAAAGAGGTATTACACCATGTCGAGTATCATTCGACAGTGGAGCTAGTGGAACAAAATCAGTGTCGAGTGACACTCGACATTGGAGTGGAAAGGGTTAAACAAACATTTTCGAGTAAAGAACAAAAAATCTTAAGTGATGATGTCATTAAATGACATATTTGCATGAGTCTCACAATGTAAAAGCTCCATGAAAACCATATTTGGTATTTAACCTTCAAATTAAGTGGTTCATGATATAAGAGCTTATAGGTTAATATGGCATGAATAGGAGTAGGGGGTTTAATGAAAGTTGAAAACTAAAAAATCCATATATCTTGGTTAATATTCATGACACAGAAAATATGTATAGAACAACAAATGTTCAATAGGATTAGTTATATACACTTTTTCGATCCGACGCATAACGAATCTCCTAAAAATGTATAGCTAAACATTTATAGAAAATTACATTTGCAATAAGATCGGTTTTATACAATTTTCCCATCCAACTCCTAATAACAGAGATAATTCGAATTTTCAAAATTCTCCCCCTCTAAACCACTCTATCCACTGGTCCAATTTTAGCCATTAACGAACTTGATCTTACTTTTAGCAGATTTCCCTTAAGGGAAATCAGCTATTGAGGTTGTACTCATGACGGAATTTTCAAAATTTTTCTTCAAATGACTCGTGAAATTTCTCTATTGTAAAACATCACTTGGGAAATCTGCTTAGTTTACGCAGCCCCTGCGTGACGGACTTTTTCATCATTTACTAGGTGGGATCGATGAATATTTAAAGACATTTTTCCAAAATTGCATCATGAGTACACCCTCAATAGTTGATTTCCCCAAGGGTGATTTGCTAAAAAAATTTAAACAGCTCCTGGGTGAGATGATATGCAGTTATACTGATGAAAATATTTTAGGATATAGTGGGTAAAACAGGCATACCACAGAGTGCGCAGGACTCAAGACAGGGGTTACACATTAGACTGGCCACATGGCTTTGAGGTTGGGTTTATACCTGTTCTTCTGGTGCTCACTCAGCACTGTGACACACATAGGTTTGCGCATGCATGCATGCACGCACTCAAACACACAAACGTGTAAGGATGAACATATGTATTTCTGAGTGTATATATGTTACTCAACATTTGAAGTGGCACACCTGAAAAAT
Organism: Riptortus pedestris; assembly: GCA_019009955.1. Taxonomy (NCBI): domain Eukaryota; kingdom Metazoa; phylum Arthropoda; class Insecta; order Hemiptera; family Alydidae; genus Riptortus; species Riptortus pedestris. Next base: position 134,383,916 of record CM032228.1, read on the forward strand.
TGTGATATTGTTCACAGCAGTCTCAGTCTTGATTTTGTGCATTAGAGAGGTATCTGTCCGTTCAAAAAAGTCTTTCTGTCATATAAGGGCGGAGGTGTTAACACAGTAATTTCCCACTTCATGGATGACACACATTATGCCATATATTATTCTATCCTCTATTTCTCTCTTAGTTAGAGCCTTATGTAAACAAGACTTGAAATTTAAGCAATAAATAGAATGTTTAGTGCATAAATGAAAAACAACTCTGTTAAAATGAGAAAAAAGGTAAAAAAATAAAACTATTATATTATTTTATAATATAAGAAAGATTGGTTTTACAACACTATACAAATGCCCACATAATATCATAGGCATTTAAATAATGTACATTTTACCCCTTCTCTAAACCCCCACTCCTATTAGTTCAATTTTGGTTACTAATGAACTTAGTTAATGTATAGGTAACGAGTTTTCTAATAACCTTTCTTGATGGCATCACATAAAAAACTATTCTCTTTAGTTCTCATTGTAAAAATTGTATTATAAACAAGGCTTAAAATTTAAGGTTATCATGAGTTGAGATAGCTTATTATTATTTATTAATGTCGACTTTTTGCTACAATGGCTAATCGGGATGGGCAATGTAGTGTTACCACCTACCTACTGCACTTTTATCAACATCACACTTTTTCTGCACTAAACTAACATTCCATTCACACTCATGATCCGTTCCATACATAGTCAATATCATTCCATTTATGAAAGCAATTTTCTTATACACTAGGTTATCAGAAAAACTAAAGAAAAGAGCTTGTTGAAATTTGTTTATCAGCTTGTTTCCATTGTCACTAACACTTTCTCCAATTACAATCATCAAAACCATCTGGCACACCTACACCAATAGTTTTAATACCACAAATAATAACCAGATAAATAATAATGAGAAGAAATTAAACATTTTCCACTCCAAATGTTGAGGTGTACTCCTCTACTTCAAATGTTGGTAGTACATATATATTGTGGAAATGAGAAAATAAAGTAAAATAAAAACCTTGAAGAAGAGAGTCAGATCCAGGTGGTGGGCAGACATTGGCCCCAATCTGTGACAGAGGAGTGCTTCCATGGATGGGACCAGGAGAAGGTGGGCAAGGGGAGGCCTCCGCCATGAGTCCACTCCACCCTACCGGTGACACCTATCACAACTAATCACATAGAATCATACTCTTTCTCACTGATACAACATAAAGTAAAACAAAAAATTAAAAAATAAGAATTTTGTTTTGTATTCAACAGAAGGTAAATATTATTATTTTCTCCATAAGTTATAAAAATAAAAATGAATTTTAGGTTAAAGTCTATAATAATAAATAAAAACATGCCTGATGCCTTAATCTTATGAAAATCTAGAGTATGAAGAGAAAATAAACGATTACCTTAAGGACATCAAATAAAAATTTGTATTTGAGCACAATAATCTATCATCTCAACTACTAGTTTCTCTACTTCTATAGTTTCTATATAATAAGTATTTTTTTCCACAGTACCAACACATGTGTATGCACACTAAACGCATTTAGGTCCCAGACTGCGACCTAACCGGAACAACAGTAGTGGCGATGTGTAGCCTGAAGGAGGTAGCCAAAGAGCTACCAAAAATTTGCACTTTAAAGTGTAGTAACATGAAGTCTACTGGAGCAGGAGAATTTCAAAATTAAGGGAGGGGATGTTTGTTAGTGAGTAATTATCAAATAAATAAGCCCTGTACATTAAACCAGCTTTTTTTTGTGTGTGTCTATGTATCAATAATACATAATAATGATGTCTAAAGCAAGGGAAATTGAATACACATGTAAAGAACACTTGTTTGAAAATTGCATTTTTCATGAGAACCTATCACATATTTAGGTTGCCTCGTGCGGCCACAGAGACTCGCATGAGAGGGTTTTGAAAATCTAAGCCAATTACAGCTTAGTAACGTTTATTATATGTACTTTTGCCGTATAACGATATATAAATGAGGTCTACAAGGGAGATGTATAGAAGGGGTCAACAATTTCAATGAACACAAAAGTTTAAAAAAAGTCGCAGGGACTGTGTTAACTAAACAATTTTCCACGTGCGTCACATATTTGCATTTATCTCAAAATGTGAATGTTCAATGAGAACAATATTTGGTATTTAGGCTTCAAATAATGTGCTTCATAATAAAACAGCTTATTGTAAATATGACTTGAGTAGAAGTGGGGGTTTGCTGAAGGCCGAAGACTGAAAAATGTGAATATCTCTGTTAATAATGAACATAGTGAAAAAACATACATAAAAACATTTATACAAAATTACATTTGCAATGAGATTAGTTCTATACAATATTTCGATCCAACACATAATAACAGAGATATTAAGATTTTTCAAAATCTCCCCTCCTTCTGGTCGGATTTCAGCCAATAACGAACTTGATCTTTAGTTTTACATGAAATGTTTAAATATCGAGTTTGGTAACAATCAAATAAAAATTGTGACCATGTGCGCACACATACGCACACACACACACACACACATACGCACACACACACACACACGCGCGCGCAGTTTAGAACAGTCCTTATTTTTGTCATCTCCTGACAAAATAGGTATTCATCAAAGAAAATTACTTTATTCCAATAGAAATATTTATATATTATATAAATATAAAATGAATCATGAATATGTACATTTAAATACATTAATATATTTATAGGCCCCAAATGTCCTATAAAAAAGAGGAACGTAAAATTCTGTAAACAATCAACATAGTGAATGTTTATTAAGGCTACAAGGTGGGTAATACATCACCCTATTGTCTGGAAGTTTTGGTCTATCACCAGGAAGAAGTGCTCTCATACCTGGAAACCAGGTGCCACACACACTACACAATATATGCAAACTCAAAGGGTTAAGACTTTTGTATAAATTTATGTCATGGGTTTTATTTTTCACAAGGACTCGAAATTTATTTGGTTACGAACTCATCAAATAAAATTAAGCCTGGTTAGAAAAGAAAACGGAACAATTAGCATATAAAAATGAATAAAACGAACATAAATTAATAAATTTAAAAAAATGAATATTTAGTTTGAAAGATTCTTAATAAATGAATAAAAACGAGACTTGAATTTATACAAGCATTTGTTAATTAATAACCAAAAAAGAACTATCTTACCTGAATATTATGCGGTGAATGGGGAGTGAAAACTGTTGGACTATTGCTATCACTGGAATGACTGCTATTGTTATTGTTATTTTCAAGATAACCAGCTGCATAATCAGACCTTAAAAGATTTTCACTTTGCATCTTCCCTTTTAAAGCAGTTATATAACGGTTACAAAAATCTTTGCATAATTCCTGAACTTTTTCAAGTTCTAAAAGGTGAATCCTCAAAACCTGAATAGCTTTAATCATCTAAAAATAAAATTAAGTTTAAAGATCCAACATATGAAACAAATATTCTAAAAAATGATATTTACTTACTAAACCATCAATTTCAGCATCATTGACTAGAAATGGTTTTCTATCCCTTTCTTGGTGTTGGACAAAAGCTTGAATATCCATGTTGAAACTTTCAGAATTAGGAGTTTCTGCTAATTGTGTAGCCTGTTCACATCTTTCAAACAATAGAGCCAACAAAGGAAAAAGAGGATGCCTATAAATTAAAAGAGGATACATGAAACCTCGACAGAATGACAAAGTTAAATTAGGAATAATTCTTACCATGTGATAGATCACAGTAATATATCAAATCTAAAATTAAATGAACTAGTGTTATCTTATTCAATCATTTCTTACATGTTACTAGGCACATTAGTCCTTGCAAGACCTTGGCCTCCACTACCATAAACTATTTAGTGCGGTCGGCAGCTACTAGAACCCTATCAAGTTCACCCTCAGGTTGTCTAGGTATCTACTGGCTTTTTCTTCAGCAGCCTGATGGGATTAATTCTCTTGATATGCCCTAACCAACATGACATCCCTATATTATATTAATACCATGGATGCTCTTCTTATAACTTTGAAAGTTTAGCATTATTTTTGATCCTTCATTCTTTTGCTCGCTCACAGTTCCAAATATCTTTCTTAGGGCTCTTCTCTCCAAGACCAGTAGGGTCTTTAATTTCAGACGATATAACATTTCTCTACCTAGATCTAGTGCCGCAGAAGAAACTTCTTCCACAGCAGACAATGCTGCAAAAAATTCTGCCAGTGATCAACACATAATTAGCATAAACCAAAAATTGAATATGCATGAGAAAATTGAGAGTGCATTGAATATGGTACCACCAGGCGACATTTTATTCTTATCAAACTGGTGAAAATCACTCTAGAAGGGACTCTTTCTACGGCCAAAACCGAAGTTGGCATCTGATAAATGAGGTTAAAACTGATTTAATGTGTATTAACAGCAATATGGCATCTGAAATCCTCCACAAAGATAAGGGGTTTTAGAGGGACAAATTGAAATGTCTCACTTCAAAGCAGTTAAAAAAAAATGTAATCCTTACAAGGCTCAAAATCCTAACATACAGGTGTGGTGGAAGCTCTAATGGCCACCTTAACACATTCCCTACCGAATAGTACTGTTATAGTAGCATTACAATCCAAAGATCGCTACTACCTTATTCAAGAAGCTACTCAATTGCCTCACAATGCCGAATTGGCACCTCTAAATAAAATTTAACCCTTTCCACTCCAATGTCGAGTGTCACTCGACACTGATTTTGTTCCACTAGCTCCACTGTCGAGTGATACTCGACATGGTGTAATACCTCTTTTTGCGGAAAATTTTAAAACAGGAGGGATTTAGGGAAAACACTAAAAGTAAAAAAACGTAATTTTAGCGTGGAGCTGGTGGAATAAAAACAAAAACAGCCTTGGAGTGGAAAGGGTTAATGTGCAATCCCCAGCTTCAAACCCAATATCAGGGCAATAGACCACCATCACTCCCCACAGAATATAATTGTCAGGGAAATTCAATTTTCAACATGTAATTTCAAAATTTTTGACACAACTAATGATTATTATGAGTGATTTTCTCAAAGGAAATAACTTATTAGGTATGGAGAGGAGGTTGGTCACAAGACTTTTTTTTTCATATGATTGTGTCATTTCAATGTGCATTTTTCATAATTATTTTAGGATTATTTATGTGAAAAATACCAGTAACTGCTCAGTTTCATACCTGAGCCACTTTCTATTACAAGAAGTATTTAAAAGGATTAAATATTAATTCTATGACACTTCTAAATAAATATAAATAAATCACAATCTGCTTCCTTTATCTTTAAAATCATGTCTTTACACTGACAATAATCAATATAGTATTTCTGTAAGGTTCAGAAACATGAAGAGCAGTCGATGGATGATATGGAACTGAAATATATCCTTAACAATTAGGCACCTATGGAAATTTATTTAAGCAGCTCCATTCGTGTTTTTTTTTTTTTTTTAATTTATTTTCTCTAACTAAAAATAACATTCTAATGCAAATGCCTGTGATGTTTCTTTGTTTAAAGATTTATATATATATATATATATATATATATATATATATATATATATATATATATATATATATATAATTGTAACCTCTGTCTGTACATTGATTTTTTTTCTCAAAATTTCACGATACTTTTTCATTTCACATGCCATAGACACGATTTCTGCAATTTGTAGCTTTGGTGCCTGTTTGTTTATTTGTTGCCTTTTCACGCATAAACGGCTGAACCGAATTTTATGAAGCTTGATGTGCATTACTACACTATGAAAATGTATATTACTACTAACCCAACTTAGACTTTAGGCTATATTAATATTTTCTAAGACGAACAGGAGTGGGGTTATAAGGGAAGCCTGAAATTAAAAATAACAATATTTCGTTTCTTATTGTTTTTTCGCCAAATACGCACATAACAAAAGTTGTTTATTTTGTTATTTAGAGAAACTTTTGTAGCATTTACATTTGTTGTAAAACACCGTAATCACGGGATATAAAAACTTTTGACACAACTAATGATTATTATTAGTGATTTTCTCTAAGGAAATAACTTATTAGGTATACAGAGGAGTATTACTTTGGTTGCAGGGAGGGCTAAGATTTCTTTCCCTCACCCAGCTTTTGGAATATAAATGAAATTACTTTCAAGGTGCCACTATTATTTAATTCCATCAGGTAGATAAATTATTAAAATAATATTTTGAATCAATAATTTAAGGAAAAAAATGTTGATCAACTTTCATGCTGGAGCGCAAGTTGGCGGGAGACTAAAACAGTTAATTGAGTTTACTTGTTTCCTGTGAAATGCTGGCATTGCTGGAAGTGATTTCCACTGAGATTCACTATTACGAATATATTTTTATGTACCAAACTAAGCAACCCCCGCAATTGCCCTTTTGCAGTAACTGAAAATGATTGCAGTTTAACCGCAATATAGCCAAAGCTCACAGGTATTCAAACTTCGCCAGTAGACTCACTTTTCATCACAGGTGACAATCTCCAGGAAAAATCTCATATCAGATGGATGGTGAATAAATTTTCACAAATTTCTAACCTCATAGCTGATTGCTATGGAATAAGTTCATGAGAGACCAGTCTCCTGGACTTTTTCACCTTCCCCATAGAGAGTAGATGGAGACTAACAGTATCTTGCAATACATCACACTCGCTGGTAAGTTTGCGAGTACTTGTGAGCAGATTTGACTCAACAGCTTCCTGCAGCTCCTCATCAACATCCGTTAATGGTTGCTCTGCGCATTTCTTCCTTTCCATCATATCTCCACTGCTAAATTTTTCTAACTGCCGCGCAGTGCACTGGTATAATTTCAGTTCCTTCATATTTACTAATTTTGTGAGTAGCTTAACCGGCCGTGAAATTTATTTCCCAGTAATGCCTTAAAATTACGAGAATTTTGTAGGACACTGTCATGTTTCTTCTTTTTGAAACAAATAACAAAACTAAGTTGTTTTTTTTAGGACGTCTAATGGAATTAAACAAGCTTTGAGAATACTCTAAAGGGGTTATTAAGTATTGGTAAGTGCTAAATAGGATTAAAATAATTAAATCCTTAGAAATCTTGAATTTGATAAAACGGTCATTTATTTTTTGATAGACCCCAATAAATGAACACACAAATGCAAAAAACTCACAAAGGTATAAAGTTCAATATGTTTGAGCCTCAGGATAATAAAGGATCTATGAAATACCATTTTTTCAAATAGGTTACAAATATTTAAAACGAGAGACATTTGTTATCTAAGGTGTGTATTTTAAAATTTCTCATATCTATGAGTTAATAAAACAAAATGTATTCATTAATGTCTTTTTGTGAAATAGAACAAAACACTTTCAGTCATTTTTCACATTTACGGTGATATGAAAAATTCTTCAATTAACTTGCTTAGTCTATTGGTCAAGAATATAATTATTCTAAAGAATATGATTTGTTTTGTTTTTTCCTGTTTGGCCTGTAGACCTTGAATATCTTCCCTACCCCGAGGGGCTTTGTAATCAGTGTTTTACTTAGTGACTTATCAACATGACATATAACCCCCCTCAACAAAGGAGGGACTGCTAAAAAAAATGTTTACCAAATTATACTTATTCTAGATATCAACATCTAAATCTGATAACAAAATTACGTTTAAATAAAAGTGAAAATAACTTACTTGTATACTGCTCGTTTATCAGCTTCAAAAACTGCCTGGTCCTGTACAACATTGCTACTTGGCTGAGTACTAACAATATTTTCGGAATAAGAAACCATGGCAATGCTATTTTCCTGCATCTCAGCCCATCTGCAATTATTAAAGACCAAAATAATCAATGTTAATTTTGATGATATATTAAAATTAACATTGATATTAAGCCCTTTTTCTTATTTTATCAAGACTATGATAAATTCCTTGACCGTGTATTTTACAATTTATACTAATTTATATTTAAAATAGGACTAATGATTAATTATATATAAAAATTTTAAATGACTAAGTTTAAATATAATACCCTTATTATACCTAAATATAAATATTTATAAAAATATTAAAATAATTGCTAAAGAAAACATCTTTGTTGGTCCTGACATTAGAAAATTGATGTTAAGAGGTTAACTTTGAATCCACAATGAACTTAAATGAGAAAGAACCTTGGGTATCATTATACTATTATTATATTTATTTATTATTATATATGAGTTCTTGGAAAACGAAAAACACCCAGAATATGTTTCTATTTTAGCTATATGTTAAACAAGTTTAAAAAGTTTAGGGTGTTTGAAGAGTCCTAAGGGAGAATTTAAGATATGTTACTGAAGAACAAGGTGAGCGTTTTCACTAGGACATGCTGCAGGACATTAAAGTAATAGAAAAACACTACCAGAGCCATTGGAACACCAACTTGATGAGAGACTACTATTGTTCATTTCACCAAGAAATTCAACTAACGACTCATCAAAAAAAAAACTAAGCAAGAAGCTTAAAAAAAAAATAAGAAAGAAAGTATAAACCAATTCCATTGACAAGTGAAACCTGTATTAGCACATTATAACATAGTTGTAAATAGCCTACTGTCAATACAAACCATGTTTATGATGTAAAATAGCGTTTCATTAATTTTCCCATACACTTAATAGAGGTTTTACACTATATAATAAATTGCAGATTGCTCGAAAACTGTAGGTGCTACAAGGAAACCAAAGCTAGATGGACAATGAAGTCTATTAGGATCAGATAGTAAGCAAAAAATATTTTTTTGTTGGCCTGTGTAATTTATCATTAAGTAAGTACATTGTGTCTTTAAGGTGGAACAAGTTTCTCATCGTCTATAAAGCTTGTCGTTCTTTAATCAATTAAAAACTAGATATAAAGCATACCAATAAATTAAAAAAATGATGTTATGTATCAGAAGTGGTATTAAAATTGTTAACAAAATTAATTTATTATATATAATTACTAAATTGATAGATTTTATAAAATGTATTCATGGAATTTGAGCTAGTTTTATAACGAATGTATTATATAAGTATAAAAAGTATAAATGCTATTCGATAATACATATGTAAAGAAAATTAATTGACATAATATTAGTAATTTTTTTTTATAAAAAATACAAATATTTGATGCATCCTTTATGTTATGTTAACATTAATGGAAATAAATACATTTCATTTCACAATCACTATCCACTCCATTGGTTTTAATATCTTTAACTCTTATCTCTTACCCATACTTCCTTATCTTTCCCATTAGCAATGATGCTCTCCCTGATCAGCCTACTAAACCATGACAGTCAAGTCTGATATTTATTGTGATTTATTGAGTTCCTTTAAATGCTTATTTTTAATTGTCAATGTTTAATAACATTCACACCACTCCTTTACAAAACAACAATATTTTGAAAAGCTTATATTAAAATATCAGTCCATGGACTATTAAAAAAATGTCAATGAATACTTAACTTTCTCCATATAAAAAGCACTCTTCTCAATTATTTTTTATAAAACTACTCAAATGACTTTCTTATGTGAGTGAAAAACACAATTTTTTAAACTGGCAGCTCAAAAAATACAATATATACCCGTAGAACAGTTGCAGTTATTCACCAGGAAGGAAAGTGAATATTTAAAAATACTAAGAAACAGCACTAAAATACTCACAAGGAATTTGATTATGAACACTTATGAAAACCGAGAAAGAAACAGTAAAAAAACTGTAATATTCATAGACTTATTATGCACCACTACCCAGAGAAGCATACTGGCTGGCCAGACAAAAATAAATTTTTGAAAATGAAGCATAAGACAAAGAATAAACATAATAAGACATGTATTCAATGATAAATGACTTTATTTACAATAAGCGGCAATATTTTTGGGGCCAACAGACATACAATAAATTGAGGAAGGTGAAGCTATTTGTCCATGATTGGTCTTCAAGCCTAAGGAGCTCAAGAAGAAATTAGTTTCAACATGGTTAAGAATAGGCCATTCCTGAGTAACACATGACAATCTCATGGCCAGATATGAAACACCTATTTCTTCTCACTATCACACACCACTGACAATAACATATTTCCTCAATGAATGCTGGTTAACAACTACTATAAACATCCCTCACAAATGGTCACTGATAGAACTTTACATACTTTTTTAAAGTCACTGAATTTGTTTGAAAAAATATAATCAAACTAACATAATTCAGTCTAAGAAATTAAGTTTACAAAAATACAAAGCTGGGCAAAATTAAGGGATCACTCACAAATTTCTGAATACTTTTTTGTTAACAAAAATGATAAATATTTTTCAGTAACCAGGAGGGAGGGAATTAATGTAAGCCTTTATGAATTGTATCCTGAAACTGTAATATGTATGATTTACAGGAAGCAATCCGTACTACATTAATAGCAGAAGGTTTGTAAGAAAGAGATATTGAACAGACTTCAATGGTCACAATCTTTGTTTTTTAAGGTGATTATTATTTTTCATGGGACTCCAGAGCACATCAGGAGACAGGGCCAATGTTGTCCCAGGCCAACTACCCGGTATGGCTTGTACAACTTCATGCTCTTCAGGATCGACAACCTGCAGGAAAAAGCCTGCGTTATTTCCTCTGGCAGTTCAGGAACATACAAATTTGTGAAACCAGAGAGAAGACAACTATTGTATGCCTCTCCTCGATATATATTGCAGGCCTCTCCTCTCCAGAGAGCACAGAGTTCAATGTTTAAGGTTCTTCCAGCAACTGGACTCGGGAAGACTGTAGTCGTGTATTATTCGCTGGCAACTAAAGATTCTGCCTACGGCCTCCAGATGGATGAGATTGTATTTGGAGGAGGTGGTAAGAGAGCTACACTCCTAATACTTTTTCTTCAAGGGTGGCTTTTCTGTAATATGGGTAGATGAGAGTGATTCGATTAAAGGATTAGGATATCTGGGAGAGAGTGAAATTTCTGATATCGAGACTTTGCGAGGGTATAGACAAAAGGAATGTTGAGGTCATTATGGAGAGTTAAATTGGATACGTAAAATGGGGAATCTGTAATTTTTTGTAGTATTCCGGATTGGAGGGTTTGGATTTTGGAGGAATTTTATTCCTTGTTCTATGCTCTGGATTTTGGAGGAATTTGTGGATGCCATATTTGGGTCTGAGTTAGACGTTATTATTGCAGTATCATCTGCATACATGAGAAGGGAAGTTTCAGGATGTCGGCAGTATAGGTAAAGAATAAGAAAGGAGGGGTATGATTTAAGGATGAGGCAGTAGGAGGACAAGTTTGAGGCATGCTTGGGAGACGTTCTCAAACTTGATACCCTCCAAATTTGGCTGATTTGAGGAGAATGTAGGAAACATGGTTGTTGGAATAAATAAAAGAATGCTGGCAGTAGCAGAGCTTAAGGAGGAAACACCTCCTACTGACTTAAGTACATTCCAATTTTACAACTGATATTGTTTTCACATTATAATTTTAAGTCCTCATTTGTATGTTGTTTTTATTATTATCAATATTATAACTCTTTTAATGAAGTATTCAGTCATACACCAAAATGAATATTTATGAAAATTACCATCACAATCCAATGAAATTAAACTATTGAAGTTATCTGTCAATTTCGCCCAGAAGTTAATATTTGGTTTTGACAAATTGCCTGTGTTGCAGAACCCTAGTATATTAATAAATAAATGTTTGATCTTTGCTAGAGCAATTGTAAAAAATTATTCGGTGGTAAATGGTTTTGATGTGTTATAACAAATTATGTCTATATCATTTTTAATTATCTTCATTTTGAATAACCATAAGTTTCTTATATCAATATATCTTTCTTGACTTACTCCATGTCAACTACTTCTTGTATGTATATGTATTGTCTCTGAAACTGTTTTTAGTTTTGAATTCCCATTTTATCAAGCATTTCCTTTATTTGTCAATATCAGTTTGCACTTGACTATTGTACTTATTAAACAAGATGGGGTCCCTGAATAAACTTTTGGAGTCAATATTTCTATACAGATCATAGAAGCATCAGTACCCTTTGACAATCCTTGTTTATATACCTACCTTATTAAGTGTTATTTCTCTCTGTTACTATCATATTTAGATACTTAAATTACGAACAGTCTGAAAACATTTACTGAAAATTATATTATCTTTTCTACCCTCTCCTCTATGAAAATACTCAGATAATTCATTTTCTCTTAACTGAGTAGTAGATTTTTTAATCCTTGCAAGAATTAATCAACTCCTTTACCCAATGCTGATATGGCTGCTACTATATCACCATTGCATGTTGTGTGCTATTTGAGTTTAATAAAACTAGTAGTGAGAAGATTAGTTATTTTGTGGACTATGATTAAGACTTTATTTTAGTATTGGTGGTAGTAATCTCATTCGCTTATGCACAGATAATTAATGCTATTAGATACTAGTCAAGATATATTTTTGAAACCAGATTTGCAGAATTACCCTCATGAAAGAGTGATTAAACAAAGATCACCACCGTTTTCAATTATTTTGATCCATGTCATTAAAATATATTCTACTTCTTATTAAACGCTTAAAATAAAAAATGTTTTGATATGCCTATCATTTAAATGAAAGTACATTGAAGTTAACATTATTGTAACAATAAAATGAATAGGAATAGAAAAATAAAACATAATATTTCTAATTGATTTGACTAATAATTAGTTAATTTGGCATTTCCTGTTAACAACTATTTGCATTTTATTGCAATGTAATAGTGAAATGATGTTCCAGTAACAGAATAAAAACTTCTTTACTAAACCACGTAAGTACTTAAAACAGCTAATTCAGCTTTTTCATTTTCTATTAGAGTATAGAAATATATCATTTAAAATTCTCTGTATCCATAAAGTGAAGAAAAACAACGTGATCTACAAAATAAACAGCATAATAAACAAAATATATTTCTGAAAAAAATTACAAACCACAAAAAAAAAAAAAATCAACTAATGCAAAAAGAAGCTGAATTATCAGAGTTTAAGGACATTTCAAAAACAAAAAAAGAGAATCCTTATATATTAGCATACTCAGTACAATAATTGACAAGCACATATATAAACCAATAAATATAAATTATAACAACAACTGCATTCTTGGTTTCAAATGAAGGTGAAACAACAATAATTGATAAATAAATGTGATAGTAGTCGTAGCACTTACGTTATTTTACTGTCTCTCATATTTCTCAGCGAATTCTCGTCGGCAGGTCTTCAACATAATGCACTAACACTTAAAATCGAAGAAGTCAATGCATTGTAAAATAAAAACCCAACAATCACATTTAAAGCATCGAAACTTCCTTTGTTATTAAAGAAAAGGCCTAGAAAAATCCACCATAAAATTGCCGACCACTCCTCCCATAGAATAATTAAGAATTAATTTCAATACTACTGATTACTTATTAAAAAATGACCGGCTAAGAAACTATATTTTTCTTGGTATAAAGTGATTTCAGAAAACAATAAGCCGTTTTAAAACATTACTCCCCTACGTTGTCATTTGGAGTGGTAAGTCTGTATATGTCAATCAATGGCGTAGGTCCCCTCCCAGCAGCAATAACTTCAGTTAATCGAGATATTGGTTTGTAACCTACGTTCAGAAGGTTTTTTGAAGGTTTGTCCAATATTTAAAGTATCTTTTAAGCGCTTAGATAAATTGAAACGGTTAAACAAAATTAATGGTTATACGTTTCTTGCTTGGATGAAAACAAAAAAAAAACACCCGCTTCATTCGCTCCTATACTTCACAAAACAATTCATTTATAGAGAGACATTTAATTCAATTAAAAATGAGTTGATTATTCATGACAATTTTGGAAACAATTCTAGGAATGTCCAGAAATTCTACCTGCAGCTGTGAGATCCGTTAAAATCTATTAAAATATATATCGAGGAGGAGATCCACGGATCAGTGGCCTCCCGTCAAAAGTTAAAATTTGTGAGAGATTAGAAATGTGCACATTCAACACGGCTACAACAAAGACCAAGCCACGATTTAATAATACATTAAAAAGTATAGTTCAATGAATGCCGACCAGCGCTGGAAGGGCTGTTACTCCCCTTTACTCCCACTGTCCTTTAGATTTTCAGGTTAAATTTGTGCTTAATAGCTTCATAAATTATATTACTGTAAGTAGTTTACTAATGATACATATTAAATGTTTAACCTGTGTAGAATGATTTTACTATTCCCATGGATTGGATGAAATGCCACCATTTCCTAATTTAACACCAGATCCTTATTATTGGCCAATAAAATAAATGATATTCTCATTCATTCTCTAGTTAAGGAATTTTAAAAACCGTCACAAAGATGCAGCCTAAATCACACTAAGCAATTTGTCATCTGCTGGAATGACACGATGATGACATACATCCTATTCTCTATTTCGTCCGTAATAAGAAGCCTGTACAACAGTACCTGAAATTTAAGCTGGACGTGCTAAATGCTTTAAGTGAAAATCGCATGAGTAGAAGTGGGGTTTAATTGAAGGCTAGAAAAACAAATTCCCTCCCTTCGACCTCTACGACTTCTCGGGCAAATGTCAAAAAGCTGGAAACACGATGAATCCCTGAGAAACCCAAAGCGAAACGGAGCTGCCACAGATGGCGGAGGACTATCCCCCCCCCCTAAAACCCATTTTTGAGGTGCTGGATCGTGAAGGAATTATCTCTGGTAGAAAAAAGGAAAGAAAGGCCCCGTTCCTACATAGTTGTTTATTCTTTGGGACAATAAACAACTGTGAATGAACGAGGCCTTTCTTTTCTGTTTTACCTGAGATACCTCAGAAAAGTTGAGTATTACAATGTTGACATCACCGGAGGCTCCTATTTTACTGTGAGTTCCCCTAAATCACTCCACCTCTCGAGATGGAGTCGCAGAAATTCATTTTCTTCTTGACTAAACGTTCACTCTTGGTCCTGTAATTGATAATTGAGTCACAAATATAAAAACTCAAGCTAGAAAAGGGTGGTAACCTGTAGATAACCCGTCCCAATTAACCTAAGTTGCACGTGAATAAATAAAAGTGGACGTTAATAAATAAATAAACAAATAAATATAAAAACTCAAAGAAATCTTATTAGTTTTTAAGTGATTGAGTAACAAATGGGTGGACAGATAGAAAAACAAGATTTTCAACATTGATGCCATTGCTGTCAGGATTGTCTGTATTCTTAAGGACAGAAAAGGTTTAGTTTTTAATGTCTGTTTTTTTATTTATCATCTCATAGCATGAAAAACAAAAGCCAATCTTATGAATTTACAAAACATATGTTTCCACCTAATTTATATCTTACAATTGGCCAGAGAGATATAAATCAGTCATTATAATATTCACTCCCTAACATCTTTCTCTTCATAAAGATGAGGTGTGGCAGGAAAGACCTCATCTTCATGTCCTGATGAACCTTCTATTATGAAGGTACCTCCGCCGCTGCCCACCTCCACGACACAGCTCCTCTCCTCTTTCTTCTGGACTACGGTGCCTTCCACCCAGGGATCACCTCGAGTATGAGGGTGTCTCCTTACCCAGACCTTCTGCCCGACCTGGAGCTGAGGCAGGGGTCGAGCTCCCCGGTTGTAGGCTGCTTTGTAGGTTCTCTTGCTTTCCTCCCATCTCTCCACCACTCCCCTTGGCACTTGAGGCTTAAGGAGGTCGGGGTTTGTTGGTAGTAACCCTTTCGTTCTTCTGTTCATCAATACCTGTGCTGGGCTGAGCTTGATGTCCTGGAGAGGTGTATTTCTTCATTCCAACAATGCAACATAGAAATCACCTTTTGCCTCATTAACTTTCTTACGTAGATTTTTACCGCTGATTCGGCTTTTCCATTTGTCTGATGATTATATGGCAGACAACCTTACACGAAAGCCCCATGATATAATTTTTTTTTCTGGGTGAGGAGGTGCCATGGGCAGATACAGCAATATCTGGTATACCGCACCATGAAAACTGTTCCTTACAAAATTCGATCACCACTTCAGCCGTTGTGGACCTCGTCTTCTTGACCTCAAAGAAAGAAGAGTAATAATCACTCATTATAATGGAGTGATTTGAACCATCTTGCAGGAAGACTATGGCAATTCTTTGCCATGTCCGCTCGGGTGTCTCTTGCAAGAGTAATGGGTGTGCAATTTTTTGGAGTCCATACACCCCTCTACAAACTGCAATCTCAGCATCATCCGCTGAAATCGTCTTGGCGCTTTTGTTAAAGGTTTCTTGAAGATAGTCTCCAACGGTTTGTGGTTCGCCTCAACCAGTATATATGACTTACCGAACAGGAATTGTTCTAGTCTCTCAAAGGCGTAGAGGACTGCTAAAATTCTTTTTTTATTTGCGCGTATGTCTCCTCCGTCTTATTTAATCCCCTGGAAATAAATTAGACAGGCTTACTGTCTTGCATTAAGGATGCCCCAAGTCCAAATTGGCTTGCATCGCATTGAAGTACAGCCGGTTTTAGTGCACCAAAATATTTAAGAGTGGGAGCTGACGTGACCATCTTGACTAAAGCTCTGAGACACTCTCCTGTGTGGGCTCCCAGAGCCACACTGAATCTTCTTTCATGACCGACCGGAGGGGGGCAGCTACCTCTGTCAAGCGTGGGATAAACTTTCCCAAGTATGTGACGAACCCTAGAAATCTTTGGGTTTCATCTTTGTAAGTTGGATATTTCATTAATGAAACTGCAGATACCTTGGCCGGGTCAGGCCTAAGCCCATCTTTGGAAATAACATGACCCATATATTTGACCTCTGTTAATCCAATTTTGCATTTTGTCATGTTTAATTTCAAATTTAAGGCATGAGCTCTTTCCAGTAAAGTGCGGAAATTTTCATTATGATTTTGAAGGGCTTCCTCCTCATTATCACCAGAGCCGTAGACAAGCACATCATCTGCTATACCAAAGACGCCATCTAATGCTTCATGGACACGCCACTGAAACTCTTCGGGTGCCGACTTTATTGCGAAAGGAATCCTCTGCTCCAATAAGGGGGTTATATTGTGTGTTTATCACTTCAAATTTAAGGAAATATTTCTTCTTTTTCCAAATGACATTTATCTTTATTTGTCCTAAGGAAGTGGTGGACTCACTTCCATAGAACGTCTGGCTAGGCTGTAGTTCAATCAATGACGAAGCCCCAAATATTATCTTCAAGGTATCTAGGCCTATGACATTACAGGTTGCTCCACTGTCAAGCTGGCATTTCAGTGTTTTCGGACCAGTTTGGGAAGGAACAGATAAGTTCACAAAAAGTATCTTCTATATTATGCTGGCCACTACAAAACTGGCAACTAAACCTTGCATTGGCCTTAATTGCAAAAAAACATGGCTCGATGTACAGTTTTTTCTTGATTTCTTTCTTTCATTTTTAATGCCAAATTCTCGGCTTGCTCATCTGAGACACTTATATCTATTGTTTGCTCCAATGACAATGATTTTTCTGGCTAAAAGTATTTTTCATATTGGAGAATTGGAAATCTCTGCGACCAAGCGATCATGTATCAAATTTTCTTCTATTTCAAGTTTTGATAGCTCTGCTAAATTATCAAGGGAACATCTTGCAGCCAACTCATGAAGCCGATTGATAAAATCTTTACACGTCTATGTAGGAAGCTGAGTTGCACTATTAAAAACAAACCGCTCGTAGGTTACATTTTTTTGTCGCTGAAATTTCCCCCTTAGATAAGACGGGAAATTATTACATTAATCGTAGCATCAGGTTCACACATCTTAGGAATTAGCTTCAATCCATTTTGGCCTATGTATAACCGAACAAAATAACTAACTTTAATTTTGGGTTCAGCTTGGATGCCTTTGGCACTAAAGCCTCTGCAAGCATGATGTAGTTCTATTGTAGCTTGATCCAAGGTACGTATGTATAGCATTAGGTACGGCTTGAACAGCTCCCAGTTCTCTCATTCTTTCTTCTTATTTGAAAAGTGAAATGGTTTTGGCAAAGGAATATTACATGTCATTTTCTTCAACTGTTAGCTTTCATCTGACACCATGTTCTTAAACACAAAAAATATTTAGTCTTTAATGTCTGTTTTTTATTCATCATCTCATAACATGAAAAACAAAAGCCAATCTTATGAATTTCCAAACATATGTTTCCACCTAACCTATATCTTGCAGTTATTATTATTATTTATTAACGTCCACTTTTTGCAATTAAGGCTAATTGGGACGGGTTAGCTAGAGGTTACCAGCCTTTTCTAGCCAGGGTGGGACTTCGAATGTTAATTAATGAATTCCGTCACTAAATAATTTCCTTCGCCCAGGCGAGAATCGAAATAGC
Organism: Riptortus pedestris; assembly: GCA_019009955.1. Taxonomy (NCBI): domain Eukaryota; kingdom Metazoa; phylum Arthropoda; class Insecta; order Hemiptera; family Alydidae; genus Riptortus; species Riptortus pedestris. The sequence goes on from CM032228.1 coordinate 134,402,243, forward strand.
GACTTGCAATTAACCAAAGAGATATAAATCAGTCATTATAATATTCCCCCTAACAGTCTGAAACGCGAAAAAAAAAAAACTAATTGCCGCCAAATTTAAATAGAAAATCAGCTAAACTTTAGAATTTTATTTCTATAGATTTTAACCATTACTCAAGTGAAATCGTCATCATTAGTGTTCGTGTATGCATCTCTGCGAGGAGATTTTGACCATAATTTCCTTGACTTTTAATTTTACCTTTTTCTTTTTCGCCATACAATTTTTCTTTCTATGGCGATCTTCGTTCTTATTTTACGCTTTCCTGTTAATTTTCTTGCTTTATGGGATCTCCAGATAATGTCTTAGCAGATTTCCCTTGAGAGAAATTAGCTATTGAGAATTCAAAAAATGCCCATCGATCCCAAACAAGACATAACAATAATGAGATCCGTTCAATTTGCTTTATGTTATACACACGCAAGCACGGAAATATAAAGAATGGATACAATAATCATGCTGACAAATTCATCAATAATACAAATTCCCGTAGCATTAACATTAAAAGTACTGCCATTCATTTATTTTACACGAGATATAAACGATTAGACGAATTTATGAATAGAATTCTTATCCGGAATTGTTGATATTGTTATTGTTGTTATACAGAAATTAATTGATATAATAATGGTTTCTCTTGGAAATATAATGAATTCTACTAACTAAATGACGTTTTACTACATTGAAAAGTATTCTAAACACAAGTCATTCTTAACATTTTCCATTTTTTCTTAACGTGTTCCATTTTTTGTTATTTTATTTACTTGTTTAAGAAGAGGGAAGTCGCCATAGTTGCGGAGCTCTACACAATAAATAAATGTTTTGATGTAGAATTAAACCCCCTCTCCAGAAGGTGTTACTAAAGTATCAAATCGCCAATATTTAAAGTATTCATTTCCTTAATACCTATACAAACGATGTCCCTTTTATATTCAGGCATTTTCATGAAACACGAATAAAGCCTGGCGCCTGGAAAGCCAAAATTTCAAATTGCATGAATGTAAGTAGCGATTTAGGGCCAAAATCATTATTATAAACACTATTTGTTCTTCACCAATTTTAGATTACCTCCTTCCTAGTTGAAAATTCAGATTAAGGTATATCCGATGTTGTACCTTGGGATAGTTGACTCAGAAATATAAAAAAAAGGCCATAGAAATCTTTCAAGCCGTTTTTGAGTGACAGAGTAAAAAGCATTGTGTACGCCACAAGAGGATGGAAACGGAATGAGAGGGTACTAAACCGTCAGGTCAGCCTCTCCGGATTCCTCTAGGCACAATGAGATAAATAACGAATTCTATAGATCCAGAAGACCCTGAGTACTCTGGTTCTCGCCTCAGTAAATGAGAGGGTAATTTTCATCTGTGAGCGAAGGGTTTGAGAAACTCATATCTGACCTAGGGGTGAAACGGCGACCACCAGGTCTGTGACTGGCAACCGTGGACGGACTCACACACCCACCCATCAGTCTCTGATCTAATTGATTGTTGGCGAGGGCTTCCTCCATCAACCCCCGTGGTACCAGTATTGTCTAAACCTCTGAGAAGTATAGACTGGTCACATGCTCCAGGATCCTAGTACCTGCGGTTTAGCCCCCCCCCCCTAGTCATGTCAATGGAGGATTCTGCCAGCACACCCTGAGGAAGATGGTTCCGCTGCCACACCCAATTCCTCTGTATACTGGTTGAGATACTGTGCTTGGAAAATCCACCTGCACTATACCCAGACCAGACCCCCCCCCCCTGCAGTGAAGAACAACAATTCTACTTATTGTTCATATAATACCTTTCAAACCAGCTCATAATAAGAGATAAGCATGATTTTGTACTCTAGAGGGAGTACAAAATCATGTACCCCTCGTTGCTCACTTTCAGTAATAATAATAAGTAACATAACCTTTAATTTTACATGAAATGGTAAAATATTGTGTATGGTATTGATAATTAAAAATGATGGCCTCTAGAGCATATATGTTCATTTAACTCATATAGTAAAGGACACATGAATACAATACATCTTATTTAAGCTTGAAATAAGACATTTTGTGTTATCACCATATCATATAAGGAAAATGTATATAAAAAAACTGAAAGACAAAACTAAAAATATAATTTCTTCATTCTTCTAGGTCAGCTTCTCGTTACTAAAACTACGATAAACATTAAAATATAAAAATGGGTGAGTACTTTATTCATTGAAAAGCTTCACTAGACACAATCAATATATGTATAATTCCATCAGTATTTGCATTAGGACTCCTTAAAGAAGTATAAATAACACTAGGGTTGGGGTAATGATAACAAATATTAAATACTAAATATATTATATTTACATGTCATTTACACAGTTTATAATACAAATTTGATAATTCAGACAAGAAAAGAAGGAATGATTAGTATCCAAGTCTATCATTTAAGCTTGTTCTTCCATCTCCAGTTTGCCCTTTGGGAGGTTTCCAAACTAGGTTTGTATAATCTTCAACATCCATGGAGTCCTTAAAAGACAAATGTTTATTTATTGATATTATATTATTTAACCAAAATTAATCAAAATGGATAATTTACATGACACTAGGGATTTTTATATCACACATGAGAGTATTTTATCAAATCTCAAAAAATCAGACTTCACTAAACTCTAAATAATCATAGCTATACCAAAACCTATATGTATTACTAGACATAATGATAATTTTGCCAATAATCATATAAACTAACAGAAGCCAAATATATTCTATCAATGCATAATATTCTAGTTCAAAAGTTTAATAATACATAAATTCTGCAAAATGCTCTAATCTTTGGGAAACAGCCTAATCCTCAAAAGAGTCTGTCACACTAGAGCTGCGTAATCAAAGCAGATTCCCCATGCACCAGACATGCTACTGATCTGTCACAATCTAATCTCTATTAATCCTGTAATAAGAAGTCTATTAAATTTAAGCTAGACATGAGATGTTCAGGAGCTGAGGTGCTCAAAATGAAAATTGCATTAGAAGGAATGGAGGTTTACAGAAGACTAAAAATTGCAATTATCTCGGTCAGAGAAAAAAATTATAAAACAATTATTTCAGAATATTATATTTGTAACAAGATTGGTTATGTAAAGCTTCTTGAACCAAGTAATAATGGAGATATTTGATTTTTTTCCTTCTTTAAACCCATTCTTGGCCCTATCCATGAGAACTATTATACCGTATTAAAGCTAATACGAAAAGAGTAGGAATAGAGGATTACTAAATAAAACATAGAAATATCTTGTTTAACATTAGAGATATAGAAAAAATGTAGTGGACCAAAATTGTAGGCAATTAACCTTTAACTGTACAGTGCCAGTACATCGGTGATTTCGTTTACATGCATAAACCCTGGATTCTGGCTCCAGGCAGACATATTAGGGAAAAATTGGCATAAGGGCATTATTACAAATAAAATATTTAAACCTACTAGTGCCGTGTACAAAGTCTCGGATCAAAAAAGGTTATGATAAACTAATTTATAATCTTTATTAAAACCTGCAAGAAACCCCCACTCCAACTCATCTCATATTAGCAATAAGTTCTGATGCTAAATAACAAATACGTTTTTCATTGAACTTTTACTATGTGCAAAACAAATATATGTTTGATGTGATATCATCATTAGAGATTATATTTTCTAGAAAGCTTAATATTTAAACAATTCATATAAACCTAAGGATAATATTTGTTAATGGTCACAGTCGGAACAGGAGGCGAGGAGATTTAGAGGGGGTTAAAATAAAAAATTCAAAATATCTCCATTATTTTGAGTTGAATCAAAATTAGGTATCAGTAATCATTTTGTAAAGTAAAAAAATAGAAAATCTAATTTGCAATGACATCAGCATACCATTCCAGCACATGGGAAATCTACTTAGTTTACACTGCACCTGTGTGACCGACTTTTTTTTTATAAACAATTGTTGAGTGATTTTTTCCTGAAAATTAATTTTAAAAAAATGTCAACCACCACAATTTTGAAAAAATTGGCAAATACAAAGTAAACTATCAATTTTTTTTTTAACTGGCTGTTAGTATAGTATATTATTGCAACTCAGGCAAATTGGGACGGAATATCTACAGGTGACCATCCTTTTCTAGCCAGGGTTCGACTAAGGATGTTATTTAATGAATTTTGTCACTAAATAATTTCCTTTACCCAGGCAAGAATCTAACTCTCCACTCTAGGTTTACCATGTGAGATTAAGGTCATCGCTTTAACTCACATGGCTAACCTGAGCCACATAGTATATTATAAACAATAGTTCTTGCACATTAAATAAACACAAGATAATAGCTCATACAATATCCTTAAAAAATATTATTTTTCACATCCTATAAGTGCATGTTTCACATTAAATGCACTTTCTTTAGCTAAAATGCTTTTTAAGCTATGAAAATTCTAAAATTAAAAACGTTAAAAGTAATATAATCAATGAAAAGGAAGAAATTGCGATATGGATTTGGGGAATATCAAAATCCTGGTTTTTATTTGAATTTATAATCAAACAGAACCCACTAGTCCGAAATGAAATTTGTATGAGAGATTATGACAGACAGTTTGTCTGGAGTTAGAGTTGGACTAGAATCTAAAAATTGGAGGGAAATTGAAAACTGAAATAAACAAGTAATATGACAATAATCTCAATTTAGGGTTTAGGTATTTATTTCATGAAGGCTACAAAAGGCACTATCTGAATTCATTTATTAACAAAAGTATCTAGTATAGGCTGTTTAATGTGTTGAACAAACAAGATGTTTTTATTAGTGATAGGTTTTTATTGGGTTGGTATGTACTCACAATCACAAACTGATATAATTAAAAGTCCATCATGCAGGGGCTGCGTAAACTAAGCAGATTTCCCACTTGAAGTTTTACGATAGAGAAACCTGCATACTAGTAACAGTAGTAGTAACGGTTCTCTAACCAATTTCACTAGAGCCGAAGTTACGGAAACGGCCGAACTAATCCGGAATGTTACAACCAGAATCGACAATAGCCGATCTTGTCCATTATTCACATACACTTAATAAAAATGCAAATATCTCGGTTAATATTCAAGATAGAGAATAAATGTATATGGCAATATTTATGGCAAATTTAATTTGCAATAAGATTGGTTCTATACACTTTTTCCATCCGACGTATAGTAACGGAGATATGCCGGATTTTTGAAAATCCCCCTCCCACTAGTCCAATTTCAGCTATTAACATACTTGATCTTTCTTTTTACATAAAAAGATTACATATCGAGTTTGGTAATGATCAAACAAAAATTATGACCGCAAAAGCATTAACCGACAAATATATATATATAGATATATATATATATATATATATATATATATATATATATATATATATATATGTATGTATATATATATATAATTTTGAAGGGACCTCATCTCCTGGGTAGGATCGATGGACATTTGAAGACATTTTTCGCCTAGGGGAAATCTGCTAAAACATAACCTTTTTTCATATCTGCAACATGTACTCATGATCAAATAACTGATATAACCAAAACATAACCTCTTTTCATTTCTGTAACATGAGCTCAGAATCACATAACTGCTAGAACTAAAACCTAATCTAATTTAACAAGTGAAGGCTGTATGCCATATGTTTTAACTTCTGAAATCTATTAACCTATTTACATAACTAGGCAAGGCGCTTATTGAGAATTGCCTAGAAGTCACCACTCTTTTCTAGTCAAGGTAGACTAAGTAGAACTAAAGCCTAATCTAATTTAACAAGTGAAGACTGTATGCCATATGTTTTAACTTCTGGAATCTGTTAACCTATTAACTTAACAGGAGCAAGACAGCTTATTGAGAATTGCCTTTAAGTAACCACACTTAGTTTTTCCTAGCCAAGGTAGACCTAAGTAGTGTATATTGGTCACTACAAGCCCAAGCCAATAACTGTAGACTATATTAACTCTCTGAAGTTTTATTCTTTACTGCTCTTTGTTACCCCAAGCTCTTACATTTATTTAAATTAACAATTTTAATACCTAATCAAGAAGAATATTTTTCTTTCTGGTACTTAGTAACAAAATGCACTAAGTTCCATTTCATTACACAGTAACCAACAGATTTTATATTCAATGTACAATATATAAGTTATTTTTAAAGATATGAATAATACAACAATAATCTACATACCTCCTGTACGGTCTTTGGATTCATTCTGTTTTTCTTCTTAAAATTCAGACCAGCACTTCTCTCCTTTTCAGAACCAGATGATTCAATACTGGGTGGTAATGTGGGACCTATCACTAAAAACAAAATTAAAATCAGTGTGAAATTAAAAATCCAATCAAGAATACTCTAAATCAGTTCAACACACTTTTTTTACTTATGTATTTCTTATTTTCCTTCAAATCAATAGGGTTGTCATCAGTAGATTTAACAAGATTCCGTTTCTCAACAGTAGTGTAGACTGGCTTATCAGTTTTTGGTTCAGGGCCAGAGACCTTATTTTCCTTTGGGGCACTTAGATTATTGGATGAGTAGAAGGGCTTTAATTCTGGCATAGTTGTAGGTTTAGCAATATTGATTAGTTTTCTAAGATGTTCTTCTTCTTTCTTTAACTTAGCGATTTCATCCTATAATAGTGATACAAAAAAAAAAAAAAAAATTAGAATTAATCACATTCCAGTTAGTTGACAAGTATGAATGTTACTATTCTACAATATTGTGTGAAATGATTTGCCTGCCTGTAATTCTACAGTGGTCAAACTTACGACAAGATTGAGCTGAAATCCTTTAGGAATGTTCATTATACATTGGGTTGTCATAGTTCACTGTAGAGAGTTCTGGCATAGCAAGCTGAGTTATTAATTAATAATAAAGAAATTTTGGGGATGCAGTAATAGGAATTATTACAAAATTATGTGTTGTTTAATACTGACAAATATAATGTTAATAAACATCTGAAGAATAGATTTTCATTATATTTATTGCAATTTTCAACAAGGAGTAATATGTCTCAGAATAGTTTATTACTATTCATTCAGAAACAAGATATGCCTAATGCATTTATAATTTCATATGTATCTTATAAGCTTGTGATTGGATATGCCATTTTGTTTCTAATACCAAAAAATACTTTGAGTATTTTGGTTGTATACCTTTGTGTTTAAGTATTATTAACTTACCTTAGACTTCTTTATATCTAGTTTTCCAGGCCTATCTTGTTTTAAATTTTTCATGAATGCATCCAACTCATCAATATCATCACAATGAGATTCATTGTTTGAGCTTTGAGCTGAAGAAAGTTTTTCAAATCGAGTCTCAGCTTCTTTTAACTCTTTTAAGATTGAGGAGTGTTTTGTCATCTGAAAACAAAGAGAGACAATAATAGTCACAAATAAAGAGAGAAAATAATAGTCAACATCTTTCAATGTAGGTACTGTGTATGTAAGAATAAAAACACTAATAAGGAAAATAAATTAAATGTAATACATACAACAAAAAAAGTAAAATGCATTGCTTTAACATTTTAGGTATATTTAATTTAAAAGACAGACACAATAAATAATTAAATATCATTAATAAAAGTACCAAAGACTCATATGTTTCAACAGTATCATGCAGTTTTCCAACTTTTCTCATTCTCTTTTGTCGTTTCTTGTCCAAATCACCTGTTCTGTCTAAAAAGCTGTCTTCATCACTGTCATAGTAATCATTCTCCTCCCAATTTCTGGTTAACCGTTTTTTTGCCTCTAAAGAAATTATAAAATAAAACAATAACATTGTATTATTTCTATAATTTTTACTTATGAAAGGAAGAAAATATTATTGGCTGCTATGCTCACATGGTGAAAAAATTGGCTAATTCTAAAACTAGGACAGCTATTTGCAGGTACTTATTCTAATAAATGATCACACAGAGATGTATGCCCAGGAATTCTCTTGTGAGTAATATTTATCTTAAATTGAGCTAATAAGAATCATTGAAATATATCAGTATGATTTTATATCTATTAAAAGAAAATAAACTGTATTGTTTATTTACAAATAAAACAACTTTTCATAAGATAACTTTGATACTGGAAATAGAAATCTAGTACAAATAAGTTTTCACCGCAAATAGAAAAATAGCTACTTCAAAAAACAAAAGTATTGAGTATCTCATTAATAAGGGGAAATCAATAACTTTATTTATAATCATGAATTTTCATGATTGACATTGTAGCAGCACTACTTAATGTACTAATAAAAATTACCTTGTTTTGCTTGGCGAAATAATCCCATTCTATCAATTATTCTACAGGCTTCCAATGCACACTGTACTTGAGCATCCCTCTTTGTTCTTGCAGAAGTCTCTACAACTATTTCACGACCTTTTCCATCATCTAGCGGGAGCCTAAAACATAAAAAATAAAACTGTAAGGTAATCACAATTTTTTTATAGACAAATGCTCAGATATATAATTGTTTAGAGATTGTGTAATAAAAAAAGTGCCTATGAAACACAGAAACTTTAAGAAATATTTATTAAAAGTATTAAGTATTATAAGGGACCTTCATGCCTCAGACGAAAGTTCAATCAGAGGAAGGGAGTTTTCTGAGAGAGAGCATTCAAATCAGGGCAGACCCAGTACTGCAGAGAAATAATGAATGCAGGGGCATCCAGAGAGGTTAGCTAATTTAATAATGACATGGAGGCAGACTATTTACTTCAGAATACACTAAAGTAAATAGTCTCTACTATATAAGAGCAATAGCCAGACAGAAACTTTCAAATTAAACAAGTAGCCTTGGATTAGCGATGACACTGATGACAAGTGCTCACTGTGTAACTTTCAGAGATCTGAAAATATCTATCACTGCTCCTTGCTGTTTATCCGGGAGTTCTGGCTTCCAGCATTTGGCCAAATTACTCTCAGCAGGGATCAAGTAATATGGAGGGAATCTGAACGGAGGAGAAAAACATTAACTTGTATAAATATCCGAAGAGAACTGGAAGATATTACTGATTCCTTTGTTTTGAGTTTAATGTATAATTCCACTTGTTATATTGTGATCTTATATAACAGAATCCACTACTACTGTTAATATTATTTTTATTGAACATCACTATTATTAATATTATTACAAATGTTTATTTATAATCTTATTTTAAATGTTTATATAGAAGTATGTTGTATTATGCACTGTATTATATGTCACTCGTGCTAATGGTATATATCAAGCATGTTGTAAATTATGTATTCCTGAAATAATTGTAATTTAATTTGCTGGAAAATAAATTTACTTTTACTTACTTACCTGGAAGCAGAAGTACCACCCAAAAGAGTAGGAAATACCAAAATTAATGCATAATTTAAAAATATTAAGTCCGGGGGGGCTTGAGGGTGATTTCCACTCAGTATGTGACAACAGATTACATCTTCACCATTAGGGAGATGTCAGTAGAAAATGCATATGAACATTATGTTGATTTGCTTACCTCTTCATGGACTGCCAACTAACTGGCTTATGACTGTGTAGACAGATCACTTCCTAAATATAGCGTACACATTTTTTCCTAGGTATACCTCAAAAGTCTGTCATGCAGGGGCTACATTAACTTAAGCATATTTCCCATGTGCATCACATATTTGCATTTATCTCAAATGTAAATGTTCAATGAGAACAATATTTGGTATTTAGACTTCAAATAAAGTGCTTCATAATATAATAGCTTTTTGTTAATATGACATGAGTTTGTGTGGGGGTTTACTAATGGCCGAAAACTAAAATATGGAAATATCTCAGTTAATATTCCATTTAGAGAAAACATGTATATAATAACATTTAGAGATCATCACATTTGTAATAAGACTGAATCTATACAACGTTTCAATCAGACAAATAACAGAGATATTTCGAATTTTCAAAACTCTCTCCCTTTAAACCTCCCCCCCCCTCCTTCCACTGGTCCGATTTTAGCTGTTAACAAACTTGATCTTCATTTTTACATAAAACGTTTAAATATCAAGTTTGGTAACAACAAAAATTGTGACTGCTAGAGCGGTAACAGACAAATCTATATATAAAATTGTAACCTCTGTCTGTACATTGATTTTTTTCTCGAAATTTCATGATAGCTTTTCGTTTCACATGCCATAGACACCATTGCTGCATTTTGTTTCTTTGGTGTCTGTTTGTTTGTTACCTTTTCACGCATAAATGGCTGAACCAAATTTTATGAAACTTGGTATGTATATTACTACTAACCCAAATTAGACTTTACGCTATATTAATATTCTCTGAGACGAACAGGAGTGGGGGTTATAAGGGAGGCCTGAAATTAAAAATAGTGATATTTCGTTTCCTATTGGTTTCAACAAGATCACTGACCATAAAACTGACTTGCTCGCGGCTGGCCCTTCTTTATATAGTTTGTCGGCATACATCAAAGGGAAATTGTCTGGACTCTTCGACGTCTGGCTGGAAGGTACTGGTAGGACCTAGGACATTCTGTCGGCTTCTTTGATCTACGTCACACTTTCCAAATACGCGACTCACTATCTCTGAAGGATTATTCATGTATTTAATTTTCGCAACAATATATATATATATATATATATATATATATATATATATATATATATATATATATATATAGTTAAAATTCTTCGATCATGAATTTTTCTTGAATATCATAATAAGAGGTCTAATTATTACGATGTCTATTGAAACATTTCAAACAACCCCCCCCATTACCCTGGTGCATGTGTCACAAAAACTAATAACACAGCGAACTTTTTTCGTGGCCTCCTTGCTGGACATGCATTTTCGTAATTTTTGATAGTACCCAATGCAAACTCTTCTTTTTTTCCTTCCAGGCCCATCCGGTTTAACAAATGCATGATGCCTTCTTTGGGGGTTAATTGATGTAGGTAAAGGTATGTCTTTAACACTTCTGTAAGTAATTAAATTTTCAGCTAAGGCTCGCTTAAATTCTGTAATTCCCAATTTATTGGAGGACCATAAATTATATATTATCCAAGAATTGACCACACTTGTGCCAAACAGCACCTCAAACATTACCTTGCGATACCATTTTATAGACTTTCGTACTGGCGTATGGTACGAAGCTATCTGATCACTGAAGCAGGATAAAAGCAGTTATGTATTTGGTGTGGCACATGCCTCCAGAGGCATTTATGAAAAAATATGTAATTTCTTTATCATATTACACAAATCAAACAACCTAATGGCTCCTTTAGTCATCTGAATCATTATTATTCATAAAAATAAAAAAAATATCCACCGCACTGAGGTAATGATGTTTTAAAACTGAAACTGCACACACGTTGGGAGCGGTGCATGCCCCCGGGGGCATACACAGCATCTAACGTGTTAAAATTTATAGGCTCAAAGGGGAGTGGGGGTTATAAGGGAGGCCTGAAATAAAAATTTGCGATATTTCATTTTCTATTTGTTTTTGGCAATCATGCACATACAAAAGCTGTTTACTCTTTTATTTAGAGTAACTTTTGTTATATATATATATATATATATATATATATATATATATATATATATATATTTGTAAAATAAGGTATAAAGTAAGTAATGTGTCCGTAGAAATACTGATATGCTCAACAATTCAGTCTAATATGAACTACCAGGTACCTCACCTGGATTTATTAATTGAAATCCATGTTGAAATTTTATCCTTAATAATTCAAATCCATGTTATTTTTAAACGCCAGTAACAGATTGCACCAAGTAAAGGATACTGCCCCCCCCCCTTCTCTTATCCCAAACATTAATTCGTTAGAAACACCGATTTTCCCTATGTTTATTTAATACTTTATTTAATAAAAACGTGAAAAATATTTGAGCAAACAGTTTTAGTATTGTGAAGATAATGTAATCTGATTTGTTAATATAATTTAATGTATTACAGGATTGATATCCTAAATGAGTTGGCATCAACAAGCCTAGGGAGGTGTCGAGACTACTTCCTTTGTCCTATCAATTCCGCTGCTTCCCTGCCGACCTCATATTGGTCTATGTTTACATGTTAATTGATGCTTATAGCAATGTAGTGTTATTCTCAGGAATGTGAATTTCTTTAATTACCAAAAATAAATAATTTAAAAGGATGAACATTGGGGAGGTGCACCCAGTTATTTCTGGTATTTATTAACTCTGCTTCGTTAATGTATGATATACTTTACTGAACACCAATATTAATATACAGTTTATAATCGAGACTTACAAAAGAGTATTTTTAATAGCTGTTATGATTAAAACAGCTATCACCATTAAGCTTTACCCCATCAAGGGAAAGGAACTTTAATTCATATATGGTTTGGAAGACAGAATGCTTTCTACGATTATGAATTATACTGTTCATTACGTTATAAAAAAAAACCTACAAGCACAGGAGAGGGGAAATATAATAATATTGAGAAGAGTGAAGTCTTAAATAACAAATAATTATATTATTAACAAATCCACAGCAACGACGGGTATAATTCCTAAAAACTGTGACGGGGAAATGCAAAAATATTGTGGAAAGTAAAGCCATGCCAAAAAAAGACCGTCTTTATTCAGCCTAAAATGAATTCCCGGGCGAAGCTGGGAACCTTAGCTAGTATTTATATATATATATATATATATATATATATATATATATATATATATATATATTATATATATATATATATAGAACCGCCTTTACTGCTTAATTAGCTACAATTAATTTGAAAGCAACTGTGGGCCACATAACAACTTATCCATACAGGAGGTTGAAGGACACTTCCATACAACTTAAGAGCAAGGGAGAAAGCTTATAAGCAGCGTTTTTAAAAACAAGAACAGTTATTGGAGAAATACTTACACAATTTTGCAAGCCATCATTCCTTTCTCAACTTGTTCTGTTTCAAATGTTAACTCTTCACCTTCCCTCTCAAACCAATTCTTAAGTGACTTTTTGGGATCCTCAATGTATAGCTCTTCATTAGTTGTGACAGCGTATGGATTTTCAGTCAAGTCTTCTTCCTCATCAGCATCTTCACCTGAAATTCACTGATATAATAAGACAGGGAAATAGTGATATTAGTCCCCAATTATTACATTTCATGTTATCCTAGTATTAAGTCAATGCTCTAAAACCATCTTTCTCAGAGTGTACTCAATCATGGAATAACTGATGATAAATTCATCAATTAAAAAAGGTCTTGTAGATTTTATCTAATTATAGCCAATAATCATAACTAAATGGGAAAGAAAATATTGAGAATGTAACTTCAGGAAAATGAGAAAAAAAAGTAGTTGATGAGATTTTGTTGGTGGTCTTTATGTCAGCATGCATTACATGCATTTTTCAAAGTAATAATTAATATTACTTATTAATTATAGTAATAAGTTGTTAAAATAATCAGTTATGCAGAAATGAATATACTCTAAGAGGAGCATGTCATTTGTTATTAAGTCCAGACACATAAAAAATGTGTTTTCCCTATATAAACTTCTAAAGTTCATCGACCAAATGTCTTCAGAAGTGCATGGACAGTAGTAGGGGAAGGAAAAGAAGCTCTAGGAAATGGTTTGCTTAAACGATGAAAAAACATTCTTAAACAACAAAAAAATAAATTCTTAAACAATGAACCATTTCTAGTAACTTATTGTTTCCCCACCCACTTATGCCATTGGGGATATTAAAAATAGGATGTCTTCATTGTCCTACTATATTATTAGCCAACAAAATCAAACCATGAGTGAACATGTCCTCTATTTGTAAGAGACAAGGAGGTAGCTCTTCTTGCCCAGCATTAATCCAAGGGATGGTAGCCTTCTTCTAGTGTTACTATTTTCAAAAGACTCACTCCCTCTTTGACCAATGTGGGACCAAAACGTTTACCACCAATACCGACAAATCCAGGTGCCTAGGCTCAATGTTTTTAAAATCACCAAGCCTTAACAAGTTATCTGCTCCAGCTAGTTTGTAGACAGTGTATTTTATATAATTTAGAAGAGACTTAAATAATTTTACAAGTCCATGTCTCCATATTTTTTAAATCTAACATGTGAAAAAAATCTCTTCAAGTAAGCTAGCGCAGTGTTGCCCATAAATAACAATGTTCTGAAAAGAACAATGGCGAAATAAATACATAACTACTTGAAACAAAAAATATTGATATACCTAGACCCCAAGATATTCCTTTTTCTTCAATTAATCTCCTTTCCTCTTCTTCAGCTTCTTCCTTCGCCCGCAATTCTTCTTCTTCTCTTTTTTTCCTTTCTTCTAATTCTAACCTCCTTTTTTCTTTTAACTCAGTAAATGTCAGTTCAGACTCCTCCTCTTGATCATATTCAGGCCCTTGTAGAAGAAAGAATCTTGTACTACAGCCAAATTTGATAATGTGGCCAACCTAATACAGAAATAAATAAAATATATATAACATTATTTATGGGTCTTCTACAAGACTGTATAAATACTATTTTTTTCAAGATTTATTTCAATACTCTCCCAATGTTTAGTGTGGTATCAAAAAGATGATACCAAAAATATGTATATTGGAGTAAAATAATTCATCAAAGAAAAGACTTACCCTAACTCGAACATATATCTTTGGTTTCAGCCTAGCTCCATTTAAAAATGTTCCATGAGTGCTTTCAAGATCAAACAGGTAGAATCCTTTTTCAAGTTCACCATCAGGCACACCTCTATATTGCAAAACAGCATGGTAACGAGATATAGTAGGATGTGCCATAACCACGTCACAACCATCTATTCTTCCAAAAACAACAGATGATTTCTTCCTCAAATCAGTTACGCCTTGAATAACACCAGCTTTTAGTTCCTAAAGAATATAATTTTGCTTATAAATGATTATTTACAAAAGACAAACAATATTTCTTTATGAATTGTTAATAAAAAAAAAAAATTGGGAGTCAGTTCTTGACTGACTATTAGAAAATACTTGGTAAAAATCATTAATTTAGGAGTAAATCAGTCACTTGAGGGCAGAATGAACAATATATTTCCAGCTACACAAGTACGACTGTGCCTTAAACAATTAGCTAAAGCTTTGTCAATTAAAAGAGGATTGTGTTAAGTTTCTTTAGCATTTTTTTAGCCTGGTATTTGAAAACATAAAGGGCAGTGCTGATGATACACAAACTCAGTATCTAATTCACGTTAAAGAAGAACCTGCATTGAACCATGACAGGATTTTAAAAAAATGGTTGTCTGGCATTCAAAAACAACCTCAAATGATTTCTTATTACACATGAGCACAGATTAACACCAAAATTGCATCTTGGAGAATTAAAAAATGCATGGCGTTTCTTACATGGCCATCTCTTGCTGATTAAAAAATCTTAGAACAATCAATAATGAGCAGGATGTACAATTCCACCAAGAATTGAATGGCATGGAGACATGATATCAAGGTTGATGAGATGTGTATTTGATCACTGATTATTGTTACAGCGTCAAGTAAGCACCTTCTGAATGAAATTAGAGGGTTTAGGAGGGAATGAAAACTGTTAAATATCTCCGTTATTATGAGTGTGATCAAACTATTTTATATAACCAATCTTGTTGAAAATTTAATTTTATAAAACTATTGTCTTTTAAATGTTTTTTCAACTCGAATATTAACACAAGTATTTTTATTTTTAGGTTTCAGCCTTCAGTAAACTCACTTCTATTCATTTGATTATCACTTTAAATACCTCAGTATCTAAATATCTCATGCCCAGCTAACATTTCATTTCCTGTAATAGGATTCTTGTTTATGAGCTGAACAAGAGGATACAATGTACATATTTCCTGTCAAAACCCAATCTGGGCTTAGTTACATACATATAGTAAATGTGAGTAGAAAGCAAAATACAACATTTCACAGGAAATAAGTTAACACAATTAACTGTGTTAGCCTCCCGATAACATCCTCTCCTGCTTCAGTGTTATCAATATTGCTTTAATAAAATTACTTCTTCAAAACATTAAAATTTTGACTTTATTGTCTTGAAAATGTTTATTTGATGTATACTATATTCAATATTTAACTGTTTCAGTCAATACTAAAGATCATATTTGTTATTGGTTGAAATCGGCCCAGTAAAAGAGTGGGTTAAAAAGGGGATTTTCAAAAATTCAAAATATCTCCGTTACCAGATCGAAAAATTGTGTAGAGCCAATCTTATTACAAATTATATGTTCTATAAATGTTGTTATATACATTTATTCAGTATCTTGAATATAAACCAAGTTATTTGCATTTTTTCAGTTTTCAGCCTTCTACTCATGTTACATAAACAATACTCTGTTATATAATAAACCACTTTATTCGAAGCTTAAATACCAAATATTGTTTTCAAAAGACCTTTATGATACGACATACATTGAAATATGTTCTGGTGACATTATTGCAAGAGGTATTCCTTCTTAAGTCCAATAAGTATGACGACATCAATGAATCCATCATCTATTTCGGCTCCTAAGATTTATAATTTCTGCAATAGCCACAGACTTTTAATTAGATAATCTTCTATACATCTAAAATCACTCAGTTGAATACAGAATCGTTATCTTCTAAGTGAAAATCCTTGAGAGCCTCTTATATTTATAGGTATTTTTCAGTTTGGTCCAAATTTCTTTAGCATTTAGCTGTTCTTCAAAATTGTGAATAAAAAGTCACTAATCATTAACCAGATCTTGGACCTGGCCTTAAGATTCTTTTTTCTGGTTGTTTTCTTACCCAGAAATATAGGTCCATTAGTCCTCAAGGAGCCTCCATTCTAAACTTCCAAGAGCTCTAATTTCTTGCCCAATGAGTTCCTTAATTCTAGGCAACCAATTTAAATTGCTTTCCACAGTCAAATCACTGGTTGAATGGCATGCGGTGTTCCACACTCAGCATGGCACTTCTAACTTTTGCAGACTTTTAAAACCCAGAAGTTCCCAATGTCTTTCCAATATCATACTGGGCCCATAGACAATTGTTGGCTATAAATGAATAAGAGATTGGAGAGATAAAAATTAATTAGTCAAATGAGCATATTTCCAGGGAATTCTATCTATGACATCTAAAGAAAAATATGAAAATCAAAAATACCTTGCTCACTAGATATGAAAATGAGAATTCCAATTTCAACAATCAAGCTTAAGCAAATTAATTATGCTTTGTTATTGCCTGAAGCTCACAGCCAATTAACACATGCCCTCTGATATTTCCCGCTAACTGCTCAGGTAGTTAAGGGCTGGGCTTTTGGTGAAAGGAATTAGGAACTCCTCCAGCTCGGGATCTGGATAAAAAGTACAGTCAGGAACTGCTGTCTCGCCAAGGATGACCCGGAGACAACTTGAGATTACATTGTTCAATGAAAGCTGCTGGGAGAACTAATTCAATGGGGGGGGGGGATTAGACTAAAGTTAAATCTCATCAAATGCAAGTACATGACTGATGGTGACTGGGAAATAGACAGCATAAACCCTTAAAGCTGATTAACATTGAATATAATAACTTGGAGATTAGAATGAGGTGCATGACCCTCAACGGACAAGCAACCTTGGAAAATGTTTAGTGGTAAACCTGGTGGTGTAAGGCTGTAGGACATTCCAGCTTGATGAGATGAGCGGGGGGGAACTTGCTAAAGCCAGGAGCTCTGCACGGTATAGTTTGAGATCTTGGCGGCAGAGACCCAGGGGTCTTGCAGGGACTGTAGCAACTATTATTTAATAATGTAAGACAAAGCACTGTTTTGTTATTTTACTCTTGCCTATGGGCTGGGTTTTTTTATATCTACTTTATGCTTCATGTTATCTTCTTCCTCTTAGCATTCACATCTTGACACATGTCTTTATATTTTAGCAGATTTCCCTTAATGGAAATCAGCTATTGAGGTCTTACTCATGACACGATTTTCGAAATTTTTCTTCAAATGACCGTCGATTCTACCCAAGAGATGATGAAAATGAGGTCCGTTCAAAACTCTGTGTGTGTGTATATATATATATATATATATATATATATATATATATATATATATATATCTGTCTGTTACCGCTCTAGTGGTCGGAATTATTGTTTAATCGTTACCAAACTCGATATTTAGTAGTTTTATATAAAAAGACAGACCGCTAAGAAGTTCGCTAACGGCTGAAATCGGATCAGGGGGAGGGGGTAAAAAAACATTTCGATGCCATGGACATCCAAGATAAATTGGGATATCTCATCTTATAACTTGTGATAAGCCCAAAAGGCATGCAGAAAAAAGTTTTACTACTACTACTGTTAAGTGATTAAAGAATAATCCAAACAGCAACTTTGGTTAAGGTGCTCACGTAATAAGTTAAATTTTTCTTTTAGCTTTACTTTGAATTTATTCACCTAAAGCTACCATTACCGAAAGCTAAAAGCTTACTTCAGTAAATGCTGCATTTATTTATTCACTTAATTTTTAATTGGGACAGGTTTTCTACAGGATACCACCCTTTTCGAACCAGGGTGAAACTAATGATTTTATTTACTGAGTTTGTCACTAAATAAATTCCTACAACCCACATGGAATCAAACCCAGGGTTCTAAGACCAATGCCTTTACCCACAGAAAATAATAATAAAACACTTACTTCAAGAGTATATTTTTCACTAGATGAACCTTTCCAAATAGGTTCACTATATGGTATTACAAACACGTTTTTTGAAAGGTTTTTTTGTTCTTCAGACGTTTCTTTGATTTCATCCTTCCCAAGGAAATTCTCAGGGCTATTGTTTTCGATTAGTGATTTTTTCACAGAGGCTTTAGGTCCTCTTTTTGGTCCAATAAAAGAAGGCTTCTTAAAAATGTCCTGCGAGAGATTTCCATTGGATCCCGAATTGTTTTCAGGATTAGCAGTTTCTACAGATGACATTTTCATTGATAACGTTTCAATGACATTGAATTCCGTTTACAGCATTGCGTTATATCATTTAATATAAAACCATCATCACCATAAGAATCATTGTCAGAACTGAGCATGCCAAACAGTAGTGAGTACATTAACCACACAATCACAAAAAACAAACTAAGGAACAGAAGTAAAGGTTACGCTTGAACTTGATCCAATGAGGCTAGACAAAGAACAATCACACCACTCAGGGAAGAGTAAATAAAAATGTTATGAAGCCTGCAAGTGAGGCAATTGAAATTACCAAATTTATTCATGGGGACATATGAATTCCTTTAATTAATAATTTTAGACTTCATCAATCTTGAGACACTCGATTTGAGTTATCTCTATACATTTTTTCGTGTTCAAGATGAAGAATATTTGGAAACAGCAGAGAAAAGTAATAATGATAAAATAGCTCACTTTCTTCAATAAACATACAAAGAAAACTGCCTCGTATTATTTTCCGTGCTTTGGAGAAGGCTTATCATTGTGCATCTAGCCTGCAGTTTTGCTGGCAAAAAGTTTTCTTCAAGAAGAGAACTCTAGAGTTGCATGTTACCATGGTGAGTTCCTTTACATATTTCGTTTTTCTTTTTCAGACTGACGCCTGATGCAGATTTCAGTTTGTTGAAGATGATATTAATGGGTCTCCCAACAAAATGCCTGTTCGAATATTATTTTATTTAAATAATTTATAAAATGGTATCTTTAATACAATTCTATATGATAAATTCGTTGTCCGTTCTCTCAAGCGTTCTCTGTGCAGGGAGATGACACTAAGGTTATCAATTACGCGAGCTACACTACTGGTTATTGTGTCCTTTAAAAATGTCCATACTTATACAGATTCTACCTAGGAAATGTCCAAGACGGACTGACTACCTCTGAAAAGTCAAGCAATGCAATGTTGACAACGGCGGAGGCTCGAATACCTACATCACACCCCTAGTGACGAAGTGGAGTAAGTTCACTTTCTTCTTGACTAAACGTCCACTCTTGGTCCTGCAGTCACCATCGTTGTTCTTCTTCGTAGGTATTGGTGACTGGGTTGCTCCCCCATGCTGCTGAGGGGGGTCTTGCTTGGGTGTTGCCGTGGACCTTGTGAGCTGCTACTTGAGGCTATCGAGAGAGACTGTTACTTTTTTATCGGCAATCAGGATAGAAACTTGCTCACCTCATCGGATGGCCTTGTCTGGAGGGTCACAGAGGTTTCCATACTGAGCCTTTACACAGAAAGTGGTGTGAGCTGGAGAAAATGTCTTTGTGCTAAAAATTCGTTTGAGGCGTGTTATAATCCTTAAGTTGTGCAAGGGCCACGCAAGGCTACTGTCTGGGTGTGTTCTCTAAAAAGCCACCATGGAAGCGCAAGGGTTGCCCGTAGGCTTTTTCAGCCACAACGGCTCCCGTTTCGCCTGTTACCACAGCGGGAAGCCCAGAAGAAGAGAAGGTAAGACTTGAGTACAGCGTGTAGAACTTATGTGAGCCATAAGTGCCACCTTTAGGCTGCGGTGCCTTCTCTCCACGAATCCGTTAGCCTGAAGATGGTAGACAGTGGTGCGCTTTTTATTAATCCCCATGATTAATGAACCGGTGAAAAAGGTCTGCTTCCAAATACTTGCCCTGAACTGTGGTGATCCTTTGTGGAATAGATGGTGGATGGAAGAAGAACCGGGCCACAGAAAGAGTGTTGATACCGGTGAGGGGGACAGCTTCAACCCATCGAGTAGCGCGGTCGACCACGGTCAGCAGATAACGCATACCGTCCGAAGGCAGCAATGGTCCAACTATATCCAAATGGCCGTGCTGAAATCTGGGTGGTGGAGGGAATGATCTGAGATGAGTTACAGTATATGGTGAAGTTATACTTCTGGGAAGGAATACATGTCTTCGCCCAGACGTCTATGGCTTGGTTGATCTCCGACCAGAGGTAAAGGCTGGCGATTGGCATCCGTGAGACTCTTACGCCAGGATGGCTTTGGTTTTGGAGGTGTTTGAAGATGGAAGACATACTTGAGGCGTTAGACAGGCACTGCGCGCCAGCCATGGCTGCCAAATCGTCAGGGACCTAATTCTCCTCAATGTGGGAGAGTACGTCTGCAACAATGTTCTCGCTACAGGGGCTGCATCTGCTATTGTAGAGAACTGACAGACGAAGTTCACGTGCTTAAATTTATGGATGCCCGGGGCGAGTGTTTTTGCGACGTCTGCTGAAATGCGTGAACCCAGAGGCTTATGGTCAGTGACTATGTAAAAAATCAAACCTTCAATGAGAAGCCTGAAGTGTTTTACCGCCACATAGATCACCAGGAGCTCCCACTCATACATGACGTAAATCTGCTGGGTGGTGGTGAGGGCTTTTGAAAAGAATCCTAGGGACAAATCACCTGCCACTGCTGGATAAGAGAGTTTCACTGCATATGTGAGATTCTACTTGCATTTCTCGAATGCTTACAGGGTTTCGTTAATCCAGTTGAAAGGCATTCGATCTCACTTCTTGCAGTTGTAAGGCTACATATGCAGCGGGGCTTGCATGCTGTCTACTTGTGGAAGGCATCGCTTATAATAGTTTATAATACCCAAGAATCGGCAATGTTGGCTAACAGTGGAGGGCTTGGGGAATTTCTGGATCGCATAAAACAAGTGGGCAGTGGCTCAATGCTGTTGGCGTCGATCCTGAAACCTAAGACTTGTTTAACTCGCACTTCGCAATGTAGAGGGAGAGGCCATACTCGCCGAGTCGCTGGAAGGCTGTCCATAGGTGTTGTTCGTCCCTCTCCTAGTAATATTTGGGAATTTCCGTAGTATGATTAGGAATAGTTTCTAGGTATGGTGTGGTGGCAGGCCTGGAATTAGATGTAAGAGCAATCTTCAACGGTAATGAGAAATCTTTCTGTCAATTTTAATAACTCCCAACAGAAAGCGTCTTAATTGTAAACAAACAGGTCTGCAATATACAAATGTATAGAAATATTCTTCACCGGAAAGAAAACCAATTACTGAAATATATCTAAATATAACATACATATTCCATCTGAATATACATGCATATTTCTGAGTGGTTCATGACATAACAGCTAGTTGTTAATATGACATGAGTAGAAGTGGGGGTTTGATGAAGGCTGAAAACTGAAAAATGCAAATATCTCGGTTAATATTCAAGATAGAGAATTAATGTATTTAACACCATTAATTCTATATTCTTCATATTTTATGACAAAGGTCAACAGTAAAAACATTTTTTTTTTCGATGTGAACTGTATTGAAACTGCCCTACATGTTTCGTGGCTAACATGCCACCTCTTCAGAAATGGATAGCCCCTGAAGAGGTGGCAAATAAGCTACAAAACATGTAGGGTAGTTTCAATAAAGTTCGCATTGAAAAAAAAATGTGTTTTATTAGTGACCCTTGACATAAAATATGAAGAATATATAAAAAATAATGGGACCAGAATAAGAAGAAAACTATTTATAGTACATTTAATTTGCAATTAGATTGGTCCAAACAATTCTTCGATCCGACGTATAGTAAACGGAAATATTTCCAATTTTCAAAATTTGCACTCTATTTTAGCCGTTATCGAACTTGATCTTTAGTTTTGCATGAAACGCTTATATATCGAGTTTGGTAAAGATAAAACAATAATTGCTAATAAAACCGCTACAGCTAACAGACAAATATATATATATATATATATATATATATATATATATATATATATATATATATAATTTTGAATGGGTCACAATTTTGTTACCTAGGTAGGATAGATGGGCATTCCTTAGGGGAAATCTGCTAAAAAAGTTATGTTACACAGGATACGGGAAATATAAATATATTGTGGATAGTGAAGTCTTTTATAACAAATTCTTTAATTATTAACATATCCTGAGCAATGATGGTACATTAGCTTTGCATGTGTGTGTGTGTGTGTGTGTGTGTGTGTGTGTGTGTGTGTATAGCAGGTGGGAAATCTTCTTAATTTGTTTTGTGTCTTTCTTTTACTCACATCTTCAAAACAAGTCGAAATATAGTTCTGTAATATGAAAATGTTAGCAATTGTAATAATTACTGACAGTATTCCCTTTAACAAAATCTGTCATAAATCAGAGTTAAAATGGGGTTTCATCAACTGAGGAATTATTTGTATCATATTTCATTATGTCATTGAACATTTAAGTTAAAGATGTGGCTTAGAAATTGTGTACTCCTTGTGGGGGTGCTAGTTTTCTACCCTGTAATGCTATACATGTGAATTTACATGAGTAAAATTCAATTTTAGTTAGTCTGTAAATATATTTCAATTACATTAAAATCCCTACTTCGAACTAGAATTTTTACAGTTCATTACTACAAGAAAAATATATCCTGCTATGCTTAGACTAAAACAAAAAAAAAATCCTCTGCAAGGCTATGTCTGAAACATCAGATTTCAAATATTTGGGTTTTATCTCTCTTACCAAGAATCCTACAATTTAGACACATAGATTGCTACTAGTTACGTACAGGAACAGTTTTTACAAAGCAAACATTTTTTTAGAGATTTAAAATTAAGAAGTCTTCCTACCTTAAGAATATAATGTTTACCCCTAGTGTCAGAGGGTGTACACAGTGCTGACTGAATTTTGCATTAAAGTTATCAAAAAGGATAAGATATACCTTGAGAAATATTGATCCATTCTCTTCTTTAATTGTTGAGTATTATATATTTTAAAAAGTGAGAGACTTTGTTTAGACCCTTTCAGAACTACACCATCATTTTATGGAAACCAATTTATAAGATGGGAAGAAACAAATGAGAAATAGTATTTTCAGGAGTCATTAGCAGCTTACAGTAAATAATGGATGATCACGCCTTATTGGTTTCTGCCAAAAGGATAAATTTATCGGCTCACGTCCAACATGACCCTTGGGTGTGGCAATGACTTTTCCCATACCATCTTGACACCAGAGATGATTTTAAGATAAATAACCATCCAGATATGATTTTAAGCTAAATAGAAGTCATTAGGGTTTTTTATAAGGTAACAATTAGTTTCTCAATGCAGTTGTTAAACACAATACCCACATTATAATTAAGAAATTTCCAAAATAAATTAATGCAATTTTACTCTTGAAATATTTAGAACTTTTAATGTTGAAAAATATTCCTGAAGTCTCCACTTTTAATTGATTTCTCTAAATTATTTAAATATAATTTTAATAATTAATATATATATATATATATATATATATATATATACACAAGAAAGTGAGCTTACGCCTGTGTAATAAAAATATGTATTTTTCATACTAGCTATTTGCTAATCTACAATTAAGTTCAAAAATTCTGAATATTTAAATCCTATATTATATTTAGAAATTCATTTCTTTTTTATTAATTGAATTTCAACAGTGTTGATGAGTTAAAAAATCATTGAATTAATAAATAGAAAACCATGAATATCACCAATAAAACTAAACACATGCAACTTATTTTGTTTTAGCAAATTCTACAAAAAGAGTCTGGATGCTGATGTTCAAAAAGCCTAAATGAACTTGTGAACTTGGAGGTAAAGTATTGATCCATCCTTCATTCAGGAATAGAGTAGCTCACAGATGGCAACATGTCTCTGAAGAGCTCAAAGTGACACTCTGAAATTGTTCACCTAAATTTCAAGAATTCTATTCAAGAAGAAAACACTCTAGCTTGGTAAGTTTAAAAATTTAACTTCAAAGACAAATATTGAAATTGATATACTAAAAGGATACTAAGGACAATTGTGTTATTTCCATTAAAACTAACTATTATTTTTCTTGATGTCAAAAGTACTAAATACAAATGCTGATTTAAAATTATTTTAATTAAATAAATACTCTATAATTAGAATAATAATCTGTTACAGGCCCAAGATGAATTGGATACTAAACATATTGTTCCTACCTTTTGCTGTGGGTATATTTCAATGGAAGCATCATAATAACACGGAATTATTAGATGTTTTAAATGAAGTGCACGAACAATGTCCTCAAATCACAAGGATATATAGATTGGCTCTAAAATCTGTGCAGGGTAATCCACTAACAGTAATGGAATTTGGTTCAAAACCAGGGCAGCACCAATTATGTAAGTTAAATAAAAATTCATATATCTTTATTAAGTAGTAGCATTTTTATGATAAGAATGTTTCAATGAGCAAGATCATTAACAAATAGTGGAATACAACAGAGAATAAATACAGCATCTGCTGAATTAGTTGCATTTGCATATAATAATTTAGAAACACTAAAATTTAAAAATGTTTTTAATACTCCCATCATAAAATATTACAAAAGTTATGAAGATGAGCCAGACTTCTGATAAATTATTCTATAAATGTTGTTGAGTTCCATAAGGCAAACTCATGTGTTTTCCTAAATAAAGAAAAAACAATTTCAATTCATTATCCAATGAAGAAAGATACTAAACACAAATCCTCCTAACAAAGCAATATCAGATGAAAACTTTTGCTATTCTTAGACCATTTTATTAATAAGTTATGAATTAATTAAGTTTGTGAAGGATGTTTGTAATGAATAACTTTCTCTCAGTGGTTCCTGAATTTAAATATATTGCGAACATGCATGGAAATGAAGTACTTGGGAGAGAACTGCTGCTGAAGTTAGCCGATTTCCTATGTGCAAAATATAATGATGGCGATGAGGAAATACGTAAATTAATCGAAATGACTAGAATTCATATAATGCCTTCAATGAACCCTGATGGATGGCAATTGGCAACAGATACAGTAAGCATTCGTTTTCCTTATGTTATGAAAAGTTTTATATATATAGACACACATACACACACACACACACACACTCATTTACACAAACTCAGGGTTTTTTTAAAAAAAAAAAAAAAAAAAAAAAAAAAAAAAAAAAAAAAAAAAAAAAAAAGTGAAGGGCAACTCAGTATTAAAAACAATAACAATACCATAAAGATTAAACTCCAACTATACAACCTCACTACAATACTAGTTTCATAATTTATGTTGGTTAATTTTAATTGAAAGTGGGATATAATTTAATTGTATAGAATTGACAGGGCTGTTTACATATAAATTGCTTGACAAAGAAGTGGCAATCATATCAATAATTCACTACAAGATTAGAGAGGCCTTTTAGTAAACAAGAATGCAATATCACTTTTGCTTTTCATTTATGAAGCAAGTTTAGCCTAATCAAACACGAAATGCACTTATGATTTCTCATGTAGTACCCCAAAATTTTAAAGACATTTTTAACCCCTCCCCAAAAAAGGACCCTGTTTTTGTAAGTGTGTATATATGTATTTATATAAATATATGCATGTATGTGTGTGTGTGTGTGTGTCAAAGGAAAAATAATGAAAACTTGACTTTTGTAAACAATATCTATTTGTTCCAGGGTGGTAAAGATTATCTATTAGGACGAGCTAATAACAACAGTGTTGACCTAAATAGAAACTTTCCCAACCTGAACAGAATCATGTTTAGTAATGAAGAGTCACATATAGCACATAATAACCACCTACTTTCAATGGTTGATCGTCTAACACAACCTGTAAGCATTATTGAATAACTATAAAAGAGCTTTTATTTTGAAAAAAAAGCTAATTCAACTGATGTCACAGATTCAACCAGAAACTAAGGCTGTAATCATGTGGATTATGAGCATACCATTTGTATTATCGGCAAATTTTCATGGAGGGGACTTGGTTGCTAATTATCCATATGACGAAAGTAGATCAGGTGCCATGACAGAATATACTCAAAGCCCAGATGACCAAACCTTCAGGTAAGTGGACATTTCTATTATTGCATTATAAGAAATACAGCTTGGTTTTAGCAGATTTCCCTTAAGGGTGATACTCATAACACGATTTTCGAAAAATTTCTTCAAATGTCCATCGATCCCACCCAGGAGACTACGAAAATGAGGTCCGTTTAAAATTACGTGTATATATATATATATATATAGTCTGTTAATGCTCTAGCAGTCACAATTTTTGTTTGATCATTACCAAACTCGACATTTAATCGTTTTATGTAAAAAGAAAGATCAAGTTCGTTAATGGCTCAAATCAGACCAGTGGGAGGGGGGGGGTTTAGAGGGGCGATTTTCGAAAATTTAAAAAGTCTGTTGTTATATGTTGAATGGAAAAGTTGTATAAAACCAATCTTATTGAAAATTAAATGTACTATACATATTGTTATACACATTTATTCTCTATCTTGAATATTAACTGAGATATTTTCAGTTTTCAGCCTTCAGCAAACCACTACTTTTACTTATGTGACATATACAATACTCTGTTACATAATAAAGCACATTATTCGAAGCTTAAATATCAAAATTGTTTTGTAGAGACCTTTATTATAAGAGATATATGCAAAACTGTTCTGGTGACCTCCCATCTTAAGTTCTAGGGCTACTAAAATTTGATTGATTGAGATAAAAATGATTGTGATTTGTTATAAATTTCAGTTCTAGATATAGTAAATAGATTTCAATAAAATTAATGTTATATTCTGATATATTTCAGTAAGTGTTTTTCTTTCTAGTGAAAGGTTGTCAGACCAGTTTGTTTACATTTTAGACGCTTCTCATCGGGAGGTGCAAGTTTCTTATTACCATTTGTATTTATTCATTTAATATTCACGGTGGTGTTGTGTTACAGTATGTAGAATTATCTAATTAAACTTCACAAGTGAAATCTGCTTAGTTTACGCAGCCCCTGCGTGACAGACTTTTTTTCTTTGATTGGCTTAACAGGTCATGAAGATCTTCCCCAACTTTCTCCATTTCCGACTATCGTGGGTGATAGCTTTCCACGCCACTAAATGGACCACTTTAGCATCCATCTTACCTATGTCAACCCAACAGATTATTTTGATATCCATCATGGTTAGTTTCCCACATCTAACACATCGTTTTCATATATGCAGCTGATCGGGTTACAGTATAGATGGGGGGAGGTGGAGAGATAATAAATATAGTTACTGAACAAATTTATTTAATGTACTGCACCTATTAAACATTTGTCTTTGTTAAAGTATTGGTCTTAATTCTCTTGGGTAACATTGAATCATGTTTTTCATTTCCGTGTCGGTAAATTTATTTAGTCATGTACTTACTAAATAAAATCTTTAGCTTCACCCAGACTAGAAAAGGTGGTGTAGATAATTTCTTCTGTTTAGCCTTTGTTGCATTAAGTAGATGTTAATGAAAATGTTACAAGACCTGGGGAAGGCAATGGACCGATTTGAGAGATTGCTTCAGTTGAAGATGTACTTAATTTTTCAGTTGAATTATGTTCACAGTATCAATTTAAGCACTGAACCATTTTTTTCTGCTTTAATCTTATGCCAAAACTGGTAATTTTGCCCACCAGTTCTTTTAGTGCTCGGTGAAATGTGAAGCGTGAGGTCTTATGGATTAATGGACACTTGGAGATATTAATAATGTGTAAAATGACCGTTACCTGTCTGTTGGGTTGAAATAAATATTTTCTCCCATGAAAAATGATTCCTTTATATTACTATTAAATAATCTTATAAATTTATGTTTATTCATTCCCTTGAAAAATCAATAAGTATACAATGGTAACAGGGAGTCATAATTTGACATTAAAAATAACTTTCTAATACTGAAATCCATATCCTAACCACAATTTATATAATACATTTTTCCCATGAAATTGCTGAATCTATGTTTTGACTGTGAAGTAAACCACTCCTGTTAGTGGATAAATATATATAACAAGTGGGCATATTCATTCCTCAATACATATTAAAAAAAATCTCAATTTTATCAAGATATTCTTATGTAGTAACAGACAGTTCTAGTTGGTGACTGGAAATGATAAGTCTAAATTTTGAAATTCCTTTAGTTATATATATTGTTTTGTTTTATTGGAAAACAATTCTATCTATATTAGCAATGATATTAAGGAATTTATGTGTTTTGGATTCAAAGTAAGTTTAATGATCTTAAAATTATCAAATAAAATCTTGATTTATCTCTGTGAAATTTAATTATATTCCTGACAAACCTTAGATTTAGTTAGAAATATCAGTGATTAATTTATAAATTTGAATTTGTTTTAATTGCTTATTTATTGGCTATCAAACACATCACATACTTTAGTTACCTAAATAGTTATAACATATATTTTATTTATTTTTAACTGAGATGTCATTCTCATTAAATAAATCCTTAAATCACCTACCTATTGAATCAAAATGATCTAATCCCAGTTAACATTCACTGAGTATAAATTAAATACACATGGTAGAATAAGTGTTACTATTAAATTATATCTATGATTTAATATAAAATAATTATATAAATATGATTCCCAATAATTTTAGGCATTTAGCTCAAGTTTATTCAACAAATCATGTAGACATGTCAGACCCACAAAGAAAAGGCTGTGGATATGATGGCTATAATTTCGGAAAACAAGGTGGAATAACAAATGGAGCTGCTTGGTACAGTGTTGATGGAGGAATGCAAGACTTTAACTACCTCTCATCAAATGATTTTGAAATAACTGTGGAGCTAGGTTGTGATAAATATCCAAAAGCTGAAAAATTAAAAGAAGAATGGGAAAGAAACAAAAATGCACTGATTAACTTCATGTGGCAGGTATGTAATAGAACTAAGTTAAAAATTGATAAAACCATATTTAAAAAAAATTCCGTTACACATGTGCTACCTAAACTAGGCAGATTTTCCACCTATGCCATGCTCATGACGGCATCCCACATTCCATTTTCTATTCCTCCCATAATAAGAAGCCTTTGTAAACACAGAGAAAAAGTTGGATACGAGATGTTTAGTGATACAGTTGCTTTTAGACTCACCGTTAATCACATGAGTAGAAGCGGGAGTTAGCTCAAGACTCAAAACTAAAAAAACATTGTCACGTAGTTTGTTAATAATTTGGACATGTAACATTTTATGATCCGACACATATAATGGAGGTATGCATGATTATTTATTTTACTTGTTCTTTAAACCACACCTCTCCTGGTCCATTTCACATAGTAACTTCAGTTTTGCATGAGTGGGTTAAATATTGAGTAAGTACTGATTAAGTAAAAATTATGGATTCTAAATGGAAATGATCATTGATGACTAGAAACATATTTGCATGAATCTCTTATATTAATGACCTTTAAATGTTTAACAAGATTAGTAATATAATATTTTGTGTGTGCGCGTTTGCACTCGTGCTGGTCATGTGTGTGTATGTGTCTTCTGAGGTGATTAAAATGGATTTTCTAATTAATTTTTTTTCAGGTACATATAGGAGTAAAAGGTATTGTGACCGATGCAATAACTGGAGAACCAATTTCAAATGCTTTAATTCATGTCAGAAACATTACTAATGGACAAAGAAATGACATTATGCATGATGTAACTTCAGGTAATAATATATTATTTAATATAAAATATTTATCTTTTGTCTTGTGAAGATATTCAGTTACAAGTCTGATGCAGTTAGCATAATTTAGGTATAGCTGTTATTGGCATCAACCACATATTTTTATATGTATTACTCTGAATATAAAATATGCTAATTATATTTTTTTAAAATGTCAATAATTTAATTATAATTATGTTAATGTTGTATAGCATTTGTACAGATAAAAGTAAGATGAGCATCATGAAAAACACCCTGAAATATCACTATGGTTAACCAAAAAAAATATGAATTAACTATTAACCAGTAGTTAACCATCACAGTTTAAAAACATACCATCAACACTCTAATAAAAAATTGTTATTAAACAATTATATGAAAAAGATCTATTAAGATAAACACTAATAGTTTCTTTTGAACTCCTTTATAATGCAATACATGTTTCAAGCCCTGTTTGACATATAAACTTTTCCAAATGTAACAATATCAATACTTTTTAAAATAAAATAAAAAAAGAAGAAAAGTCCGTCACGCAGGGGCTGCATAAACTAAGCAGATTTCCTATGTGAAGTTTAGCAATAGAGAAATCTGTATACTGGTAACACAACACTACCATAAGTAAATACAAACGGTAATGAGAAATCTTTCAGCTAATTTTAATAAACTCCCAACTGAAACGGCTTCTGAATTGTAAGAATAATTTATATTTTAATAACTCAAATTTTAGTAGTCCAAGAACTAAAGAAGGGGGAGGGGGCGGATGAACAGAACGTGTTGGCATAAATCTCACAAAGGGGCTCAGGTTAGCCGTGCGAGTTAAAGCTTTGACCTTTATCTCATATGGTAAACCTACAGTGCCGAGTTCGATTCTTGCCTGGGCAAAGGAAATTATTTAGTAACGAAATTCATTAAATAACGTCCTAAAATCCCACCCTGGCTAGAAAAGGGTTGTAACCTGTAGATAACCCGTCCCGATTAGCCTAAGTTGCAAAAAGTGGACGTTAATAAATAATAATAACAAAGTAAAGAACGTTAGGTAAAGTTAGAAACAACAGGTTAGGTTAGAAGCTTCCGCCAGAGCCGAGACTTACGAAAACGGCCGAACAACACCCGACCACAGACTTCATAAAAATGCAAATATCTCGGTTAATATTCAAGATAGAGAATAAGTGTATGTAACAATATTTATAGTAAATTTAATCTATATATATATATAAAATTGTAACCTCTGTCTGTACATTGATTTTTTTCGCGAAATTTCACGATAACTTTTCGTTTCGCATGTCATAGACACCATAACTACATTTTGTTTCTTTCGTGTCTGTTTGTTTGTTTATTTGTTTTTTTGTTTGTTACCTTTTCACGCATAAACGGCTGAACCAAATTATATGAAACTTGGTATGTATATTACTACTAACCCAACTTAGACTTTAGGCTATATTAATATTCTCTGAGACGAACAGGAGTGGGGGTTATAAGGGAGACCTGAAATTAAAAATAGCGATATTTCGTTTCCTATTGTTTTTTTGGCAAATATTCACATAACAAAAGTTGTTTATTTTGTTATTTAGAGTAACTTTTGTTATATATACCTTCGCTGTATATCGAAGTATAAATGCGTTATACGTTAAAAAGTATAGCGGGAGTCAACGATATTATTTGGCACAAAAGACTCAACCGAACTAAATAATACTCGGTATGTATATTAGCACTAACGCCTTCATTATAATAAGTCATACCAACATTTCTAGGGACGGGCAGGAGTGGGGGTTGCAAGGGACACCTGAAATTAAAAATAGCAGTATTTCGTTTTCTATTAGTTTTTCTGCAAATATGAACGTGACAAAAGTTGTTTATTTTGTTATTTAAGTAACTTTTGTTATATTCACTTTTGTCGTATAATAAAGTATAAACGAGATATACGTTACAAACCAAAGCGGAGGTCTACAATTTTATTGGGCACTAACGATTGAACAGAAATTAAAAAAACTCGGTATGTCAATTAGCATTAATACTTCCATGATCATAAGGTATATTACAATTTTTAGGTTCGAACGGGAGTGGGGGTTATAAGTGAGGCCTGAAATAAAAATTCGCGATATTTCATTTTCTATTTGATTTTCGTCAAGCGTGCACATAACAATAGCTGTTTACTTTGGTATTTAGAGTAACTTTTGTTTTATACAATTTTTTGTATAACATTGTAAAACGAAGTAATTTGCGTAGAAATATTGATATGCTCAACAATTCTTTCCAATTCGAACAACCAGGTAGGTACCTCACCTGGATAAATGATTTCAAATCTATGTTAATATTTTATCCTTGATAATTCAAATCTATGTTATTTTTTAACGTCAGTAACAGATTGCACCAAGTAAAGTATACTGCCCCCCTCCCTTCTCTTCACCCAAACATTAATTCATGAGAAATGCCGGTTTTCCCTATGTGTAATTAATACTTTATTTAATTAGAACCTGAAAAATATTTCAACAAACAGTTTTAGTATTGGGAAGAAAATGTAATCTGATTTGTTCATAAAATTTAAGGCATTAGAGGATTAATATCCTAAATGAGTTGGCAGCACTGAGCATAGGGAGGTTTCAAGCTACATCCTTTGTACTATCAGTTCTGCCGCTTCCCCGCCGACCTCATATTGGTCTATGTTTACATGTTAATTGATGTTTATGGCAATGTAGTGTTATACTCAGAAATGTGAATTTTTTTAATGACCAAAAATAAATAATTTAAAAGGATGAACGCTGGGGAGGTGCGCCCAGTTATTTCTGGTATTTATTAACTCTGCTTCGTTAATGTATGATATACTTTACTGAACACCAATATCAATATACAGTTTACAATCTTGACTTACAAAAGTGTATTTTTAATAGCGGTTATGACAAATCTAAAACAGCTACCACCATTAAGCTTTGTACCGCATCAAGGGAAAGTAACTTTTATTCATACATGGTTTGGAAGACAGAATACTTTCTACGATTATAAATTATATGTTCATTACTTTATAAAAAAAACTACATGCACAGGAGACGGGAAATATAAAAATATTGAGGAGAGTGAAACCTTGCATAACAAATAATTTAATTATTTACAAATCCACAGCAACGACGGGTATGAAACCTAAAGACTGTGACGGGGAAATGTCAAAATATTGTGGAAAGTAAAGCCTTGCCAAAAAATACCATCTTCATTGAGGCTCAAATGAATTCCCGGGCGAAGCCGGGTACCTTAGCTAGTTTGCAATAAGATTGGTTCTATACAACTTTTCCATTCAACATATAACAACATACTTTTTAAATTTTTCGATCCGATGCATAATAACGAAGATATTTCGAATTTTCGAAAATCCCCCCTCTAAACCCCTCCCTCCCTCTGGTACGATTTCAGCCAGTATCGAACTTGATCTGTCTTTTTACATAAAACGGTTAAATATCGAGTTTCGTAACGATCAAACAAAAGTCCGTCACGCAGGGGCTGCGTAAACTAAGCAGATTTCCCACGTGAAGTTTTAGAATAGAGAAATTTCGGAATAGAGAGAGTCAAACAATTACGGGAACGGCCCGAACTAGCTCTTGACGGAAACTCACGACTAGACCCGAAGTTACCCGATCTCATCTTAGAAGCTGAAAACAGAAAAATGCAAATATCTCGGTTAATATTCAAGATAAAGAAAAAATGTATATAACATTATTTATAGTAAATTAAATTTGTAATAAGATTGATTCTATACAATTTTTCGATCCGAAGTATAGTAACGGAGATATTTTGAATTTTTGAAAATCCTCCCCCTCTCACAGATCCGATTTCAGCCATTAACGAACTTGATCTTTATTATCGCATAAAACGTTTAAATATCGAGTTTAGTAACGATCAAACGAAAATTACGACCGCTAGAGCGGTAACAGACAAATATATATATATCTATATATATATATATCTATATATATATATATATATATATATATATATATATATGTATATATATATATATACTAGCTAAGATACCCGGCGATGCCCGGGAAGTCATTGCTGACTGACTAATGATGGTATTTTTATAGGAAGACTTCAATGTGTACAATTGCACTTCCCTCCACGATGTATGGTTTTTTCAAAACAGCCAATCCTAAAGTGTAACTTTCAGGGTTAATAGAATAGAATAAGCCTCAGTAGAAATCACTTCCCATCATGCCAGCATTCCACAGGAAATAAGTAAACTCAATTAACTCCCGTCAATTTCCGCTCTCGCAGGAGCGTTATCATCATTGTTTTCCTTAGAATATTGATTCAGAATATTATTTTAATAATTTATTTACCTGATTGAACTAAATAATAGATCCCTAAACATAATTTCATTTATGTTCAAAATGCTAGATGAGGCCCCTTCCAACCTAGTAATACTTTAAACATTCATATCGAGTATATATTAAATACCAGAAATGCTCTTATAGTTTATATTTCTATTAGAAATAAATAACAAAGTTATAGGGAAAATAAATAAATAAATGAGGCAGCGACGGAGATTTATAAGCTCACTAATCCGAATCATACTTACAACTATCATATAAGACTAAAACATAATATCTTTTGTTATAATATGCATTTATTAAAAACACTTAAATAAGCACTAATAAAATTAATGACTCCCGCTATGGTTTTAGCGTATATGCCGTGTTAACTTCATTTACGGCAAAAGTGAATACAACAAAAGTTACTTTAAATAACAAAAGTAAACAACTTTTGCTATGTGCACGTTTGCCGAAAAAAAAATAGAAAATGAAAATTGCGAATTTTTATCTCAGGCCTGTCTTATAACCCTCACTCCCGTTAGAACCTAAAGATTTTAATATAGCTTATAATCATGGAAGAATTAATGCTAATTCCCATACCAAGTTTTGTTGTATGTGCATATGTGAAATATCGCTACTTTTAGTTTCAGGCCTCCCTTATAACCAGACACCAAAGAAACAAAATGCAGTTATGGTGTGTATGACATGTGAAACGAAAAGTTATCGTGAAATTTCGAGAAAAAAATCAATGTACAGACAGAGGTTACAATTATATATATATATATATATATATATATATATATATATATATATATATATATATAATTTTGAACGGACCTCATTTTCGTCATCTCCTGGGTAGGATCGATGGACATTTGAAGAAATTTTTCAAAACTCGCGTCATGAGTACGACCTCAATAGCTGATTTCCCTTGAGAGGAATCTGCTAAAAATTGCGACCGCTAGAGCGTTAACAGACATATATATATATATATATATATATATATATATATATATATATATATATATATATATATAATTTTGAACGGACCTCATTTTAGCAGATTTCCCCTAAGGGAAATCAGCTATTGAGGTTGTACTCATGACGGAATTTTCGACATTTTTCTTCAAATGTCCATAGCGATCCTACCTAGTATATGACGAAAATTAGGTCCGTTCAAAACTGTGTATATATATATATATATATATATATATATATATATATATATATATATATATATATATACTAGCTCAGATACCCGGCTTCGCCCGGGAATTCATTTCAGGCTGAATGGTGATGGTATTTTTTAGCAGGCTTTACATTGCACAATATTTTGACATTTACCCGTCACAGTGTTTAGGATTGATACCCGTCTTTGCCGTGGATTTGCTATTAATAGAATTATTTGTTCGATAAGGCTTCACAGTCTTCGATATTTTTATATTTCCCGTCTGTTATACATGTAAATATGGTGAATTTTTATTTCAGGCCTCCCTTATAACCCCCCTCCCGTTCGAACCTAAAAATTTTAATATAACTATTATCATGGAAGAATTAATGCTAATTGACATACCGAGTTTTGTTAAGTTCGGTTCAGCCGTTAGTGCCCGCTAAAGTTTTAACGTATAACTCATTTATACTTAGGTATACGACAAAAGTGTATATAACAAAAGTTACTCCAAATAACACAATAAACAACTTTTGTTATGTTTATATTTGCGGAAAAACCAATAGGAAACGAAATATCGCTATTTTTAATTTCAGGCTTCCCTTATAACCCCCACTCCTGCCCGTCCCTAGAAAGGTTGATATGGCTTATTATAATAAAAGCGTTAGTGCTAATACACATACCGAGTTTTATTTAGTTCGGTTGAGTCTTTTTTGGCAAATAATATTGTTGACTCCCGCTATAATTTTTAGCGTATAACTCATTTAAACTTCGGTATACGACAAAAGTGTATATAACAAACGTTACTCTAAATAACAAAATAAACAACTTTTGTTATGTGCATATTTGGCGAAAAACCAATAGGAAACGAAATATCGCTATTTTTAATTTCAGGCTTCCCTTATAACCCCCACTCCTGTTCGTCTCAGAGAAAATTAATATAGCCTAAAGTCTAAGTTGAGTTAGTAGTAATATACATACCAAGTTTCATAAAATTCGGTTCAGCCGTTTATGCGTGAAAAGGTAACAAACAAACAAACAAACATACACGAAAGAAACAAAATGCAGATATGGTGTCTATGACATGTGAAACGAAAAGTTATCGTGAAATTTCGCGAAAAAAATCAATGTACAGACAGAGGTTACAATTTTATATATATATATATATATATATATATATAGATTTATATATATACTAGCTCAGATACCCGGCTTCGCCCGGGAATTCATTTGAGGCTGAATGGTGATAGTATTTTTTAGCAGGCTTTACATTGCACAATATTTTGATATTTACCCGTCCCAGTGTTTAGGATTGATACCCGTCGTTGCCGTGGATTTGCTAATAATAGAATATTTGTTCGATAAGGCTTCACTGTCTTCGATATTTTTATATTTCCCGTCTCTTATACATGTAAATATGGTGAATTTTTATTTCAGGCCTCCCTTATAACCCCCCTCCCGTTCGAACCTAAAAATTTTAATATAACTTATAATTATGGAAGAATTAATGCTAATTGACATACCGAGCTTTGTTAAGTTCGGTTCAGCCGTTAGTGCCCAATAACATTGTTGGCTCCCGCTAAAGTTTTAACGTATAACTCATTTATACTTAGGTATACGACAAAAGTGTATACAACAAACGTTACTCCAAATAACAAAATAAACAACTTTTGTTATGTTTATATTTGCGGAAAAACCAATAGGAAACGAAATATCGCTATTTTTAATTTCAGGCTTCCCTTATAACCCCCACTCCTGCCCGTCCATAGAAATGTTGGTATGGCTTATTATAATGAAGGCCTCACTGCTAATACACATACCGAGTTTTATTTAGTTCGGTTGAGTCTTTTTTGGCACATAATATTGTTGACTCCCGCTATAATTTTTAGCGTATAACGCTTTTAAACTTCGGTATACGACAAAAGTGTATATAACAAAAGTTACTCTAAATAACAAAATAAACAACTTTTGTTATGTGCATATTTGCCGAAAAACCAATAGAAAACGAAATATCGCTATTTTTAATTTCAGGCTTCCCTTATAACCCCCACTCCTGTTCGCCTCAGAGAAAATTAATATAGCCTAAAGTCTAAGTTGGGTTAGTAGTAATATACATACCAAGTTTCATAAAATTCGGTTCAGCCGTTTATGCGTGAAAAGGTAACAAACAAACAAACATACACGAAAGAAACAAAAGTCCGTCACGCAGGGGCTGCGTAAACTAAGCAGATTTCCCTCGTGAAGTTTAGTAATAGATAAATATACATACTGCTAACACAACACCGTGAATAAATACAAACGGAAATAAGAAATGTTTCATCCAATTTCAATAGCCTGCCGACAGGAAGCGCTAGGTTAGAAATGTAAACAAACGGGTCCCGCCTCACACCGGAAAGAAAAACAATTACTGAAATATATCAGAATATAACACATTAATTTTATTGAGAGCTATTTACTATATCTAGTAATGTAATTAATAATGAGTTAGAATAATTGTTATCTCAATCAATAAAATTCTAAAACTTTAAGATGGGGGGGGGGGAGTCACCAGTGCATATTTGCATGTATCTCGTATAATAAAGGTCTCTTGAATACAATTTTTGGTATTTAAACTTCCAATAATATGATTTATTATGTATCAGAGTATTGTTTACGTAACATGAGTAGAAGTGGCGGTTTGGTGAAAACTGAAAAATGCAAATATCTCGGTTAATATTCAAGATAGAGAATAAATGTATATAACAATATTTATAGTAAATTTAATTTGTAATAAGATTGATTCTGTATAATTTTTCGATCCGACGTATAGTAACGGAGATATTTCGAATTTTCAAAAATCCTCCCCTCTAAACCCCCCCTCCCACTGGTCCGATTTCAGCCGTTAACGAACTTGATCTTTCTTTTTACATAAAATGACTAAATATCGAGTTTGGTAAGGATCAAACAAAAATTGCGACCTCTAGAGCGGTAACAGACAATTATATATATATCCTTGGTTTTCAGTCGTCGGTCAGTCAGCAAATCAGATTCCACAAGTTGGATCTTCTAGACTTTCTCTCCCTAACTTAAATAATTTTGCCCATTCTTTCACTGTGGAATACAAGGGGGAGGACTGCCTGTATACACAATCCAAGCGCTCTTTAATTTGCGCAGGAGTAAGACCCTCTTTACAAAAGAATTTAATATATTAATATATATATATATATATATATATATATATATATATATAATATATTCAAATCTATGCATAATGCACAGGAAACGGTAAATATGACAATATGGAGGACAGTGAAGTCTTACATAAAAAATTATTTTTATTATTATATATATATATATATATATATATATATATATATACTAGCTCAGATACCCGGCTTTGCTCAGAAATTCATTTGAGACTGAATGGTGATGGTATTTTTTTTGGCAAGGCTTTACTTTGCACAATATTTTGACATTTACCCGTCCCAGTGTTTAGGGTTAATACCCGTCGTTTCTGTGGATTTGTTAATAATAAAATTAATTTTTTATGTAAGACTTCACTGTCCTCCATATTGTCATATTTACCGTTTCCTGTGCATTATGCATAGATTTGAATTATTAAGGACAAAATATTAACATACATTTGAATTATTTTTTCCAGGTGAGGTACCTGGTAGTTCATATTGAAAAGAATTGTTGAGCAAATTTCTCTAAATAACAAAATAAACAACTTTTGTTATGTGCATATTTGCCGAAACCCCAATAGGAAATCACTATTATTAATTTCAGGCCTCCCTTACAGCCCCCACTCCTGCCCGTCCCTAGAAAAGTTAGTATGGCTTATTATAAGGAAGGCGTTAGTACTAATTCACATACCGAGTTGGTATTCTGGCAGGTGGAAGTGACTTCTAATGTAGGTAGGATGAAAAAATGTAGGCTACGCTTCCACTATAATAATTGAATAACACGGCAAAGCGCTTTCGATGCTGTGCATCATCGTCAGTGCCCTGTTGACACACACAATAATAGTTACAATTTTCTATAAAATATGTTAGGCACATATAACAAAAAACTTATTTTTCTTAGGACTAAAAACATATAAAATCTAACGTGGAACTAAATAACATATAAAACATTTCATACATCAACAGTTATTTTTAAATTAAGTTGGTACAAGTAGAAGGTTAAAGCTAACTGAAAGAAACCCTATATGAACAAAGACGTTTTACAAAACAAAGAAGAGAAAGGGAGACAAAGGGGACTTACCGAAGGTTTTCGATGTTGACCTGTCGGCTCTTGGAGCTAGACTGGCTTTTCATTCCAGCTAGTTGAGGTAAAGAGGCTGTTGGTACAAATTTTAGAGGGCAGACGTCCTCTTTAATATTAATGTTTTTCTTTGCCGTTAGAAGGTCCAATCTAATCTCTAGTCCCTCAACCCTGTCCATTTTCCTTCCCTTAGGTAGGTGGTGCAAAACTTCCAATTGTAGAGAGTCCTGGTCATGATTTTCGGCCATTAGGTGTTTTTTTATTTCAATGGTTTTTGTGGTGAAATGTTCTTTAAACCTTGTTTTTATCTTCCTGCCACTCTGCCCTACGTATGTAGCTTCACAGGAATGGCAAGATATCCGATATACGCCAGATTTCTCCAGAGCGGAAACAGGATCTTTGGGGT
Organism: Riptortus pedestris; assembly: GCA_019009955.1. Lineage (NCBI taxonomy): Eukaryota > Metazoa > Arthropoda > Insecta > Hemiptera > Alydidae > Riptortus > Riptortus pedestris. Next base: position 134,442,744 of record CM032228.1, read on the forward strand.
TGGGTAAGAGATTTTTGAGGGTCTTCTTGCTCCGGTAAGCTGTCTTAACGCCTGCTTTTCCCAGTAAGTTGCCTATATTCACTGAGAGGGGTTTAATGAAGGGGATGCTAAGTGGGTAGCCGGAATTATCATTCCTTTTGTTGGTGGGAGTGATTTGTAACTCTATCTCGGTTTTTCTTCGGAGACGTTTTTCCAACATTCTGTCGACTAAGTTCTCAGTGTATCCGATTTTGAGCGCCAAGTATTTGATAAAGGATAATTCTTGGTAGAAGTCTTGTTCTGATAGGGGGATATTGATAAGACGGTCGATTAGAAAAGTAAATCCCGACATTTTATATTGAGTGTGGTGGTAGGAATCAGCAGATCTAAAAATTCTTGGGATATGACAGGGTTTACGTTTTTAATTTTGAAAACTGAATCGAATACATAGAGTACATCTTTGGGCGGTATGTTGGAAAACATATTCATAACATCAAGAGATGCTGTAATCCTCTCTTGCGGAAAGTGTTCGTCCATGCTGTTTTTTATAGAGTAGGTAGGATTAAATTCTACAATGCTATTAAATTTTGAAGTGAGAGTTTTCGCTGATTTTTCAGTGGGTGCCGAATTGAAAGAGACTATGGGCGTAAAGGTATGTCTTGTTTGTGTGTCTTAGGGAGGCAGTAAAGGCGCGGGGGCAATGGGTTCATTTGTGTCACATATTTTCTTTCAAATTCATTCAAGAGATTATGTGCATTTTTTATAGCTTTCCTAGCAGCTTCATTGTATTTTCTAGTAGGATCCGATTCTAATTGAACACATCCTAAATCTCTGATAACTTCTAAAACTTTATCGTCATATGTTTTTCTATTCATTATCACGCATGTGGCGCCTTTATCTGCTTTAGTAACTATAAGGTTGTTTTCTTTAATTTTCTTTGTTAACTTATTAATTTCAGGCCAATCCCGACACTTCGATGAATTTTTGAATTCTTTATTATAAAGATAGTTTTCAATTTCTAATCCTACCTTTCGAATTTCTGGGCTGTCAATGTTAATAGACTCAATGGCCGCCATAAGTTCGATCATTTCTTCTCTATGGGGAAGGAGTGAGGGACAATATTTCAGTCCTTTGTTAAAGATCTTGATCTCCTCAGTCGAAAATTGAGTGTCACTTAGATTTATTAGTCTAGGAGCAGTTTTGAATATGTTTACGTTCTCAGCTGTGTCGCGTATTTCGTCCTTATGAGAGATATTCGGGAGGGTATTTTTAACAGGATTAACACCATTATTATATGGTCGCCTCGGATTGGTTAGCGGCTTTTTAAGTGCGTTGATTTTCTTATTTATAATAGAGTCTTTTAATTCTAACTTTTTTGAATGCATATTTTTAACCTGGGCTGTGAACGTATCCCAGTCATCATTACTGCTTCTAGACTTAACATGCTTTTGTATTAAGTTTAAATAAAAATATAAATTATCTCTTATGCTGTACCATTTTTTTTAATTCGTGGCGGAGTATAATCTTTTTAAATTTTAATAGTAGAGGTCCGGATATACTTAATTTATACAACATATTATTTACGTAAGTTGGGAAAACTCGTAATCTAACACAGGTTTGGTTAAAATACACGTTTTTACATGCAAATCCGTGTTTTATGTGGATCTTAATGTATAATTTTTTGAGGTTATCAGTGTCCATTATTTTTATATCTTCAATTTTCTTACGTGTAACAGTGTGCCAATGGTTGATGCCAGGTTGAGCTTGCCGGGCTTCCATATTCTGAGTTGGTATTCTGGCAGGTGGAAGTGACTTCTAATGTAGGTAGGATGAAAAAATGTAGGCTACGCTTCCACTATAATAATTTAATAACACGGCAAAGCGCTTTCGATGCTGTGCATCATCGTCAGTGCCCTGTTGACACACACAATAATAGTTACAATTTTCTATAAAATATGTTAGGCACATATAACAAAAAACTTATTTTTCTTAGGACTAAAAACATATAAAATCTAACGTGGAACTAAATAACATATAAAACATTTCATACATCAACAGTTATTTTTAAATTAAGTTGGTACAAGTAGAAGGTTAAAGCTAACTGAAAGAAACCCTATATGAACAAAGACGTTTTACAAAACAAAGAAGAGAAAGGGGGACAAAGGGGACTTACCGAAGGTTTTCGATGTTGACCTGTCGGCTCTTGGAGCTAGACTGGCTTTTCATTCCAGCTAGTTGAGGTAAAGAGGCTGTTGGTACAAATTTTAGAGGGTAGACGTCCTCTTTAATATTAATGTTTTTCTTTGCCGTTAGAAGGTCCAATCAAATCTCTAGTCCCTCAACCCTGTCCATTTTCCTTCCCTTAGGTAGGTGGTGCAAATCTTCCAATTGTAGAGAGTCCTGGTCATGAATTTCGGCCATTAGGTGTTTTTTCATTTCACTGGTTTTTGTGGTGAAATGTTTTAAATTATGTCAATGGCTGCCATAGGTCTGTTAAGTTCACAGTAGAAGTTGAAAAAGAGGGCCTGTTAAATTTTCTTGATCTCCAAATAAGAAGAGAGGGGAGAAGTCATTCCTTTAATATATACAGAAAACCCAGTACGAGTGACATCATGATACCCGCCGATTCCTACCACCACACTCAATATAAAATGTCGGGATTTACTTTTCTAATCGACCGTCTTATCAATATCCCCCTATCAGAACAAGACTTCTACCAAGAATTATCCTTTATCAAATACTTGGCGCTCAAAATCGGATACACTGAGAACTTAGTCGACAGAATGTTGGAAAAACGTCTCCGAAGAAAAACCGAGATAGAGTTACAAATCACTCCCACCAACAAAAGGAATGATAATTCCGGCTACCCACTTAGCATCCCCTTCATTAAACCCCTCTCAGTGAATATAGGCAACTTACTGGGAAAAGCAGGCATCAAGACAGCTTACCGGAGCAAGAAGACCCTCAAAAATCTCTTACCCAACCCCAAAGATCCTGTTTCCGCTCTGGAGAAATCTGGCGTATATCGGATATCTTGCCATTCCTGTGAAGCTACATACGTAGGGCAGAGTGGCAGGAAGATAAAAACAAGGCTTAAAGAACATTTCACCACAAAAACCATTGAAATAAAAAAACACCTAATGGCCGAAAATCATGACCAGGACTCTCTACAATTGGAAGTTTTGCACCACCTACCTAAGGGAAGGAAAATGGACAGGGTTGAGGGACTAGAGATTAGATTGGACCTTCTAACGGCAAAGAAAAACATTAATATTAAAGAGGACGTCTGCCCTCTAAAATTTGTACCAACAGCCTCTTTACCTCAACTAGCTGGAATGAAAAGCCAGTCTAGCTCCAAGAGCCGACAGGTCAACATCGAAAACCTTCGGTAAGTCCCCTTTGTCTCCCTTTCTCTTCTTTGTTTTGTAAAACGTCTTTGTTCATATAGGGTTTCTTTCAGTTAGCTTTAACCTTCTACTTGTACCAACTTAATTTAAAAATAACTGTTGATGTATGAAATGTTTTATATGTTATTTAGTTCCACGTTAGATTTTATATGTTTTTAGTCCTAAGAAAAATAAGTTTTTTGTTATATGTGCCTAACATATTTTATAGAAAATTGTAACTATTATTGTGTGTGTCAACAGGGCACTGACGATGATGCACAGCATCGAAAGCGCTTTGCCGTGTTATTCAATTATTATAGTGGAAGCGTAGCCTACATTTTTTCATCCTACCTACATTAGAAGTCACTTCCACCTGCCAGAATACCAACTCGGTATGTGAATTAGTACTAACGCCTTCCTTATAATAAGCCATACTAACTTTTCTAGGGACGGGCAGGAGTGGGGGCTGTAAGGGAGGCCTGAAATTAATAATAGTGATTTCCTATTGGGGTTTCGGCAAATATGCACATAACAAAAGTTGTTTATTTTGTTATTTAGAGAAATTTGCTCAACAATTCTTTTCAATATGAACTACCAGGTACCTCACCTGGAAAAAATAATTCAAATGTATGTTAATATTTTGTCCTTAATAATTCAAATCTATGCATAATGCACAGGAAACGGTAAATATGACAATATGGAGGACAGTGAAGTCTTACATAAAAAATTAATTTTATTATTAACAAATCCACAGAAACGACGGGTATTAACCCTAAACACTGGGACGGGTAAATGTCAAAATATTGTGCAAAGTAAAGCCTTGCCAAAAAAATACCATCACCATTCAGCCTCAAGCGAATTCCCGAGCGAAGCCGGGTATCTGAGCTAGTATATATATATATATATATATATATATATATATATATATATATAATAATAAAATTAATTTTTTATGTAAGACTTCACTGTCCTCCATATTGTCATATTTACCGTTTCCTGTGCATTATGCATAGATTTGAATATATTATATATATATATATATATATATATATATATATATATATATATATATATTAATATATTAAATTCTTTTGTAAAGAGGGTCTTACTCCTGCGCAAATTAAAGAGCGCTTGGATTGTGTATACAGGCAGTCCTCCCCCTTGTATTCCACAGTGAAAGAATGGGCAAAATTATTTAAGTTAGGGAGAGAAAGTTTAGATGACCCACGTCCCGGTCGCCCACTGGAAGCTGTCACTTCTGAAACAATCCAACTTGTGGAATCTGAATTGCTGACTGACCGACGACTGAAAACCAAGGAAATAGCAGCGAGGTTGGGGCTTTCAAAAACAAGTGTTTTGAGGATCATCAAAGAACATTTGCATATGAACAAGGTTAGTGCAAGATGGATTCCAAAAATTCTTTCAGCTCATCAAAAACAGGAGCGAGTTCACTGCTGCAATGAATTTTTACGCGAGTATAATGCCGACCCAAAGATTTTTTGGACTCAATTGTAACTGGGGATGAGACAATGGTTCTATATTATGACCCACTAAGCAAAAGAGAGTCCATGGAATGGAGAAGACCAGGAGAAGCGCCTTCTTTAAAGGCAAAAGTCACATAGTCAACAAAAAAGATAATGGCCACAATTTTTTGGGACTGTAAAGGAATACTATTGATAGATTTTAAAGAAAGGAATACCACAATGAATGGTGAGTATTATGCAGCCCTACTTCACCGGTTATGAGACGCCATTAAAGAGAAGAGGCGAGGGAAGTTAAGCAGAGGCGTCCGACTCCTTCACGACAATTCCCCTGTCCACACAGCATTGATTTCCAAGGCCACTGTGAAGGACTGTGGATTCCAAGAAATCTCTCACCCACCCTACAGCCCAGACGTACCCCTAGTGCCTAGGGCCCCTAGTGATTTCTACCTTTTCTCAAAATTAAAAACTGACCTTCGTGGAAGGCGATTTAACACCGACGAAGAGCTCCAAGCAGCAGTGGAAGAACATTTTTTTAACAAAGAAGAAAATTATTTTTTTCATGGTATAGAAATGTTGCCAAAGTGTTGTAATAAGTGTATTGAACTTAGAGGAGAATATAATGAAAACCAGTTTTTTTCTTTCACCTTTCCTTCTATCCCAGGCCGGAAACTTTTGGACCTTACTACGTATATATATATATATATATATATATATATATATATATATAAGAATTGTTAGACATTTTAGGAAATGTTTTGAAAATTGCATCATGAGTACAACCTCAATAGCTGATTTCCTTCCAGGAAATCTGCTAAAAAAGAAAAAAAACGTTAACTCAAAAAGCAACACTGATATGAAAGAACAAGATGAATCAAATAGAAATAATAACTACAAAAGTGAACATCTACCTAAAAATAGTGGAAATATATATCAATTTAAACACGATCAGTTCATCTAGTGTTGCCATATTTGGCATTGTCTCCACCTGGTACTTTTTAATTAAAATGTGACCAGCTATCAAAGTTGATGTATCCAAATAAAAACTTCAGTTATGTAATACATTTATTTCATTATATGTTTCCACAGACTCCTTCACTGGGCCAAATATTCTACTCCAGCTTCCTGCTGAAGCAGAAAGCAGGAGATGAGTAGAATTGGATTTAATTTGTTCTTTTCTTCATTTTATATTATGACATAGTATCATATGATTTGACTTTTTTGATATCTTGTGCTTTTAAAAAGATTTGTTATTGATACCATAGCATTTGAAAAAGTATAGCTCCTGAAGAGGTGCTAAAGAGGACTCAACTCATACAAATAGGCTCAATCATGATCAAAGAAGGGATAGGTTATCTTGGGACACCCCAATATATCATTTTCTAGCCAAGACTTTCACCTTGTCCCAATGATAATCAAGCTCACAATAATTGTTTTAATATATTTTTCCCCCAGCCCAAATAGTAACTGAATTTTTAGTTACTGAGTATTAGCGAGTTAGATAACCATTACTCCAAATCGAGCTAATTTTACCAACCCAGGAATAATTGGAGGAGGGTGTCTTTGTTGAGAAACTGAATGACATTTAATATCTTTTCTAGAGGATGTGCACCAGATTTTGTACCTGCTAAGTTAAACACTAAGAACTTCATTGTTTTTAAATACTACACTTTTGGTTTACAGACTGAGCATAACAAAAACTAAAAGAAATTAGAATATAAAAATAATGTTATCTGATCCAAGGGTCTTAAATAGAAATCTACTATATAATAAAGATTAAAGTAAACTAAGTGTTAAATATATTTAGAACCTTGTATGTATTTACAAGTACTAATTTGCAATTTTTTCCACATTTTTTTTTATTTTAGTTCATGGAGGAGACTATTTCAGACTACTGACTCCTGGTCAATATGAAATAACAGCCTTCCAAATTGGTTATCTTCCAGAAACACAGACTGTATCTATTAAGAGTAGACCTTACGAAGAAGCACAAAGACTTGATTTCAAACTCTTACCTAATCCAACAGTATGTTAATTTATTTGTTTTTTTGCTGTATAAAAAAAATGTAGAAATCATATATAAGAACAATAAGGTTTGCCTTAAAAGCTTTAAGAATCAGGGTAATAAAAAGTCTGTACTTTTTATCATTTTATTTTCTTTAACATATTTTTGTTAACAGACACCTACTCTCCAAAATATAAAGCCCCATCACTTGAGCACTTTAGTGCCAAATGTTGTATGCCATTCCAGTAACATGATCCATTGAAACACCTACCAGATTGAAAGTATTCCATGAGTCAGATCAGATGGAAATCTGAATAGGCAATAATAGTAAAAATATTTTGGCTAAAGGTTGAAAAGGAAGAATGAATTTCAATTCCTAGATTTTTGCTGTGATGCTCTTGGATGTGTGAGGTCTTATGCCAAAAATACTTGTTTTATTCACCAATACTAGTCATTCATTGGGTAAGAGCTATGTGCACTGTCATCTAAGTTGGGCAAAATAAACTATCCAGGTAATTGGTCAACCTTCAAAAACTTAGTCAAAGTGGATTACAACCTCAAAATTCTACCACATATATGACTCTCTTCTTGGGCAAGAAGAGCTGATAAATGTAGTTCACTTGGCTCAACTTTGGCAATTAGGATTTTTGAAGTACACCCATTTTTTATCTTGTCACAGTTTCTTTGTCATTTGGATTTTCAGAAGATTTTTACGAAAATTCCTCCCTTCATTCTACCTGCTGAGGCATAAAATAGTATGAAACAGTTCATTCGGATCATTTTCTCCCCCCCCCCTTCATATTCATCACAACAAAAATAGCCTGTAACATGTTCAGTAAATATGCAATCACCCAGTTGTCATGCCAGTGATGTAAAGAGGCAAATAGCCTAATTCATGTTTAAAATTGATGTTATATACAAATGAATTGATATAATAATGGGTTCCCTTCCAAATGAAAGACTGAATTAATGTTATCACTAGGTAATAATTTTGTTGTTGTCACATTACTGCCATATAATAGTTCTAAATGTGAAGCTTGGTTGGATTCAATAGCTATTGGACAAATATTGATGAATTTATCATTCAAGGGTTCAAAAAAATCTAGTTTCCCTCAAAACATTTGAGAAAAAAATCTCATTTTCATCATCTCATAGGTAGGATTGATGAACATTTAAGACATTTTTTAACTATTTTGAGGGAAACTAGATTATATGAACCAATTATTGGTGCAAATATGTATTTTAATAGTGGAGGATTTGGCAGGATCCTTTGTTTGTTAAGTGAGCAAAGCTTTACTACTCATGGACATGGTATTAGTAGTCTGCGAGCAGTGTGTACTTATGTACAGGCAATGGATGGGGGAGGGGGCTGATATCACGAGTCAGACAAACAGCCAACCTTCAGATAGACTGTACTAACATATTTCCAAATGACCAAAACATTACTACATAATATAAATTAGCTTTCTGCCTTTTGTTCCAGTTTGAGAATGCTGATCCACGGGGATTTCAAAATCAGGACTATGGATCATATCAAGATACAGAAGAAAAACGTGACTTAATAAATCTTAGCTATGCCAATACATATTAATGACCTAAAATATTAGAGATACTGTCCCTTTGAATGCAATTTAACAATTTAAACCCATCACTCAATTTGAAACTGCAGCAAGACCAGTATTGTTATCTTAAAATTCTTCACCTTTTATAAAAAGGAAAAAATAATAATAAATAAAAGAACACCTATTAAACAAAAACCAAATTAATCATTCCCACTTAAATTATATTTTCAAAGGAGAAATTATCTTTCCAAAGACACCAATGTGATATAAACAATATATTTATCAAATGAGCCAATGCAATAAAATATGCACATATAGAAAAACAATTGCACTGTAACACTTTGAACATTCTACAGTGTTGTTATAAATGATACATTAATTTACACAGTACTCATTGATAATTAAAAATAAATAAATTCTCTCAGGATTTCAATAGAAATTAGAAAACATCTTTTACAATTAAAAAAAATTGTCAACACTATATGTAACCTAACTCACACACACATACATATGTGTGTATATATATATATATATATATATATATATATATATATATATATATAGAGGCATTTGGTTTCAAAACCAGGTACATCCATTTTCAAAAATTTTTCAGGACATGAAAAATTAAAAAAAAAATGTTTTTGAAAAAAACGGATGTACCTGGTTTTGAAACCAAACGCCTCATATATATATATATATATATATATATATATATTAAAGTAAGGATATATTGGTGGTCTATATAAATAGAACCACATAAATACATGAAGTTTTATGGTTTGGTTCAAATAAGTATTTAAAGCTTCAAATTTAATGCGTCATTATTTTGAAGTATTTAATGTGGTTATATGTTATTTAATTCAGATTATAAAATTTGCATCCATTATTGTTAAATTAAATAATAATAATCCTTCTACAAAGAAATTGTAATTAAGTCAAACCAAACATTTAAAGATATTAAAATATATATGATACTTCCAGCATTTTTGATGAAGGAAGCTGTTCTTTCAGACTAATTAAAGCTACAGAGTACCTTCAATGACATTGTTATAGTAAGCTATAGGTTAGACTATCTTCACGGCAATTAAGAGAGCAGTAAATATAGCTGAAGATATTTATCATAAATGCTTATATTGCACCCTTAATTCTAAAATTGAATTTACATTTACAAAAGCAAACCAGTCGAATCATAAACACAGCATCCAAAAAAGAAATCTCAGTAATATGTCTTATCACCACAGCCTGCCTGCAACTATCAAATAATTTCAGTGTACACAAGAAGGCTATGAGTTCCTACATAAAAAGAGTTTCATAATACCACACTGAAACTCAATGTTGAGAAATCACTGCCTGATTTTTGAAAGACATAGTTTCCATAAACTTGAGCTTTCCTCAAATAATTGACCAATAACTAGAGTAGGTAAAGTTTTCTCCAATTAATTTAATAAACAGAAGTAGCTGTTTGTAGTATTTATGAATATACATGTAAAATTACATTTCGGAATGCTATTTTATTCTCTGGTAAATGTTTCAAATTGAATGAACCTGTTTATCGGCCTTACTACATCTATAAAAGTTAATTTTAAGTAAATAAAATATCACATCAATAAAAACACTGTAGCAATAATTCATGATTATTCGTAACTTTGGTACTCTTGTACAAACCAAAAAAGAAAATTCGTTGACTATCTTCCCTTCTCTTCTAACATGAATCACAATAATAATGAGATAGTCTAGAATTTTAGTTTGCATGTTTATATTAATTATATATGATTCTATAGAGGGGCTCAGGTCAGCAAAGTCAGTTAATCAGTTAGTCTGAATATATTTGGTAAGCCTAGTCATGGGTACAATTACTACATTGGGAATAGTTTATTTCTTTAAATAGAATAAAATCCCATACCACACTGACTAGAGAAGGATAGTAACCTATAAATAACCCATCCCATTAATCAAAGTCTCTCAAAGTTAAGAAATAACATTTTTGTTTTTATTCTATTCAGTTTATAGTAGAGTTCAGGATAAATAAAATTGATCTAAACTAATTAAGCAAGGTGAAAAATATCTCCAGGTGTGAAGTTTTTACTGAATTGACTAGAAGACCGCTTTTTGGGTTATTATTTCAAATGTAACCAGTGTTTTATGTATTTTTACATATTGGTGAAGAAGACACCAGTAATTTTTATTCAAAATTAACAAAAATGTTTGCACCTAGAAGTTCTTCATCTCTCCAATATATTTACAAATATTGTATAAAATAAACCAGAAGAAACAGATCGAGAGTAAGTACCAAGTGATTTAATTAGCTCTTTTCTGATGAACCTTCAACACCCTTGAAGTCTATATTTATGAAAAGGTGAGCAAATTTCAATGTTCGACTACCTCCATAGAAATGTATCATAAAATGTTTATCAACATGTCAGTAGATGAGAATGCAAATATGATATGGATTTACTGAAATAAAGTTTTCCCCAGTACGTTTGGTTGATTAATTTGCCATTAACATGATACAAGATCCACCTTAAAGAGTGACAGACCACACAGCTTAAAACAGAAGTTAATCAGGAAAGATTGTACTCATTTGTAACTAGACCACTACCTAGTACCCATGTCCAAAAAAAAGCGTTTATAAAAAATATGTTTGACTCCTATTTTTCCAAATTTATTGAATTCAAACACAATAAATCCAATCATTGGGGAAGTACCAATTTGCTGAGTACATGAGAAAATCCATTCTTTCTTGTAAATTATACAAATGATACACTTTTCATCTTAGTATATAAATTAGATCTTTGCCTATTTACTTCCGGTGACATAAGTCGCAGAGTAGGGTAGACAGCAGTCTTATCCAACATCAGATGTTCAAAACCTCAGAGGTGGATTTCACTAATGAATAGTAACTAAAAATTAGAGATAATCCCCAATCTGTAATTTTTAGGTACTAGCCAAAATAAAGGAACTAAAGCATTATTAACTCAATATATTTATCATTTAAAAAACAAAAACATGAATATTAATAATGGTTTTTTTCCTACTTCAAATATGTTCATATTATCTCTTACCAGATGAAGAGAAGGAGGGGAGGTACAGGAAAATACCAACTTCAGCACCATACTCATTTTCGGATTTACAAAGTCATATCAAAATTCAGTGAATTTATCTCTTTTTGATAAAACAATTTATGGATGTGTTAGGTACATGAACAGGCAGTCAAAGTAACAAAACTAAAAGAGTCTTGTTGAAGACAAAAGAGTCTTAAAATATAATAGGCAGCTGTCTGCCTATATATAATAGGGTAATCTGTCTACATCAATATCTATGATATGATATATGATCAATATATATGATGTTTGTTGCTTTCTAATATCTTATATTTACAAAAAGATTTTATAATCATTAAGATACACATGGACTTTAGCACATAAAGGAAATTACTCAAGAATAACGAAGTGATTAATATGGCTACGGCAATTGAGTGAAAACTATTAATTGAAAATAGTAGCAAGTATGATCTTCACCTTCTAGTCTGAGTGTCCCCGTAAATAAATGAGCTTCCAAATTAATGTACCTACTATATTTCTAGATAGTATTGACTTTGTGAACTAATTTCCTTGTTGTTATTAGAATTCATTATATATTCAAGACCTTAAAGAATCACAATTTTTTATGAACTAGATCACTTGAATAAGTTTTAGAAGTATTTTATTCAAATATATGTATGAATAGCAAACACTAATAAAATGAAATACATATGTCAAAGAAGAAAGATGTTCCCAAATCATTTTAACATATCTTAAATTTATTTGTATGTGAATAACTTGTTATAATATTTTGTTTGAGAAATAAAAGTTCTTTAAAACACCTGTTTCCAGATCTAATCTGTACGCAATTAGAATTACCTTATATGTTTATAAATAAAAATAAGACATTTCAACCCGGGAAAGGCAGCGGTGTTTGAATATGCCTTTACAGACAAATTTACTTAACTTTTTAAATACAGAAGACAGCATTCCTTTAAGGTCTAATCATATTTTTTGTATTTAAAACAATTGATCATGCTCCCCTTCCTGCTGCTTGAATATAAAACAAAGTCTGTACTGAAATTAGAAGACTAAAATGTGCAGAGACTATGGACTATTAGAAGAAAAGATAAAAAAATGTTTAATTCAAAATAAAAATAAAAAAGTATCAAAAACAAAAAATTAACATCTATTACAAGTAGGTGAAAAAAAATAAAAAAGTCCACCATGCAGGGGCTGTGTAAACTAAGCAGATTTCCCATGTCTGATTTTATACACTTGTGATCATATCTCACCACATATTTCGTAAAAAATAAATGAATAGAAGAGGGGGGGGGATTGAAGGCAGAAAATGAGGATGTATAAATAAATCGTTTAATACTTGAGTTACGAAAAAATGCATAGAAAAATATTTGTAGAGCATCAACAGTTTAACAATATTGGTTCTATAACATTTTATGATCCAACTCATAATAACAGAACTATTTTGAATTTTTAAATCCCCACTATTCCAGGTCCGATTTCCCCGAATAACAATCATCATCTTTAGTGCTGACTGGAACGATAAAATATTGATTATGCTATAGATCAAATAAACATTTTGAACAACAAATTGTTGATAAGAACAACTAATTTTAATTGGTCGTCAACAAATAACTAATTTTCATGTATCTCATAAAGTAAAAGTTCAATGAAAACCATAATTGGTATTTAACCTTGGAATCAAGTGCTTCGTAACATAACAGCTTATTGTTAATATGATATGAGTAGGAGAGGGGGTTTACTGATGCCCGGAAACTAAAATATGAAAATATCTTGGTTGATATTCAATATAAAGAAAACATATACATAACAACATTTGAAATAAGATTGGTTCTATACAATGTTTCGATCCGATGAATAATAATGGAGATATCTTGAATTTTCGAAATTCACTTAAAATCCCCCCTCCCACTGGGTGGAGTTTTAGCCATTAGCGAACTTAAGGAAAATCTGCTAATAAATTCATAGCTATTAAAATATAAAAAAAAAATTTTCTTACGTTAATGGAATTTATAAAATGCACTTTCTGGAAACTACTCGTCTCATCGATTGTCACATCTGCTGGATGGCAACTCACTTATAGAATGCTTTATTTCTCATAGATGATTTTCTGCTGTTCTGTGCCAACATTTTTGTCAATCATTTATTTTTGTTTGTAGTATTTTTAATCATAAGCCTGATAGGGGCAGTAAGTGAAATCACCAAGAACAAAGGATGAAAACAAGAAAATACTAATAACTCAGTTAATATTTGAGTTAAGAGAAAATGTATAGAGCAGCAATAGTAGAGCTTTAACAAGATTTACTCTACAACATTTTTCGATCAGACTAATAGTAATTAAGTTATTTTGAATTATCAAATTCCCCTTCCCTCTCAATATCAGCCATTAACTAATGTGATATTTAGTGGTGAATAAAAAAGTTAAATATCAAGTATGGTATAGAACAAATAAAACATTTTCGAACTAAAAATGTAAATTCTTAAATGATGACGCCATCAAACAACCTATTTGCATGTGCCTCTCACAGTAAAATTTGTAAGCAATATTTTGTATTTAACCTTCTACTAAGTGGTTCATCCTATAACAGCTTATTAATATATGAGTAAACTAAAAAATGCATATGTCTCAGTTAATAATCAAGATAGTGAAAAAATGTATATAACATTTCTAGAACACTCTATTTGCATAAGATTGGTTTTATACTCTTTTTCGATTCGATGTATATTAACAGCAATATTTCAAAATCCCCCCCCCTGAATTGCAAGCTTTACTGTCACACTTACAGACTACAACACATGACATAACTATATACTCTGATTCATTAAGCTGTTTACTTTCCTTCAAAATCATTTATAACACTCATGCCTTAATTATCCAAATTTAGAACAAATTGCAAAACTAAAAACAAAAGTGACAATATTTTATTTTATTTTATTCATATTATAGCCTGCATTTGATAATGTGTGATATGTACAATACAATAGTCCCTCCATCACTCTTGACAGAAGCCACACCTATTCACCACAATGAGAGGAACAGCCTCTCCCTGCCTGGCAAAGAAGTGAAGAACTAAGGAGGAATGACACTTGATAAGAAAATAGCCATTACTATCACTTCACTTTACACTTATACGAGATCTCTGGGCCATTGTCTCTTGAGGCGCCGCGGAGGGGAATAAGGATGAGTGGAACTGGAAAGGGCTAGGACTTCTGGATTAGGATGATTGGATAGCCTGCTATGGAATTTTCTGAATCTTAAGGGAAGGTCTTTTACAAATGGGATATTTATCTTTATGGAGGGTGTGGTTTGTAACATAATATGGAGCATCTACTATAGTGCGCAGGACTTTGGATTGGAAGGTCTGGATTCATCTGATGCTCGATGGTTTTCTGTACCCCACACTTCTATTCCAGTAGACAAGTGAGATCTTCTGTTTAGCAGTCCGTAAAGTTGTCCGAATCGTAAGTTTAGTTCCTGTCTTTTAATTATTGTGTGGGATTTCCAAATAAGTCTGATGTCCAAATGTAGTCCAAGGTAGCGTACACAATCTGCTGGTGGTAAAGGAATATTGTTGAAATAACCAGGAGGAAAGGAACTTCACGCGGAGAGAAAAAGTGATATCGTGAGATTTGCTTTCGTTGATCTTTACGTACCAAGCATTGGACCATACTATAGAAAACATTAAAACTTGCTATACTGGACATAACATGCAAAAAGTGGTTTGGAAAGAAAAGTAACAAATAAGAATAACTTAAATAAAAAATGTATTCCAACAATAATACAGCCATTTGGAAGGCACAAGATTAATAAGAAACCCTTAATGATATTGCTAGTAAACAAGACTGGTAAAATAAATATAATACAAAAATGGTTTCTAGGAAAACAGTATTCTCAAAAATGAAATACAAAGTGTTTATATAATGAAAACTTGTTTTATAACAATAAGAAAAATTTAATGATAGTAATTTCAAACAATTTTTTTTTTTCAAATTAGGTTTAATTTTTTTTTAAAATTCATCGTTTTAATGAGGCCATGATAAGAAAATACAAAATTTATAAAATAGGACTTCACTTTTAAGGAAATTTATATATATACACATATATGGACAAAAATACCAACAAAATAGTGTATGTATGTATGTATGTATGTATATATATATATATATATATATATATATATATATATATATATATATATATATATATATATATATATTATAAGTTATTTATAAACTGAAAGCAATATATTCCAAAAAAATGGCAATTATCTGTTTTAACAATCAAAAAGTCATTAAATCCTATCATTAGGTTTCAATTAATGATTATTCACTCATATAATTTTAATGATATTTTGAGATTAATAGCAATCATAGCACATTAATAAAATTAAAAACATACAAATATTAATAATTACCCATCTCAAAAATAATCTATAGTAAAAAAATAAGAGATCTCGGAAGCTCTGCTGAAAGGAAAATTTATGTGTTAATATTATTTTGTGTGATATTACATAGAATTTATTTAATCAAGAGCGTAATTTTGCAAGCTGCTGCTCCAGTTCCTCATCTGTCGGGAGGTCAGTAATTTTAGTCGATGCAGTGCTAGTCCCTGGCCTTGGTGCTGCTGCCATCTGGAATGAAGGAAATAAACAAAATTATATCACTTCAGGAAATGGAGCTTTTATTGTATATGAACAGCAAATGAAAACCATAGGCCTCATGTAAAATGAAAATTGACTGCAGCCTATTGAAAAATGAATACTGACATACAATACTGACATTAGTCCTGTTATTGCTTGGGTTGCTTATATAAGTGACTTTCAGGTCGTATCACACTTTTAGAGGTGAGTTTGTTAACATTAAAAATAAGTAATTTTTAATGGTAGTTAAATACAAATTAGGTTGACAATATAATGTTAAATTACCACGAAATTGTTCAAAACTTTAAAAAGGCTCTTGTATACACATTTTTTAAGCCTTATCAACGCAACGTGAGATTTAAACAACCCTAATGATATCTATAGTATTTTTAGTTAAAAAGTTTGTTTCTCACAAGTGACAGAATATTTTATTAAGAGTTAAAAACTTACCTTTCCAGATATCTCAATACCAATTTCATCCAGGACTTGACTAACAATTGCATCTGTTTCTTTTTCATCATCAGAGTCATTCAAAATATCATCTAATGATTCATTTACTGAAAATTAAAAGATTAAATTCTGGATATATTACTTAAATTTTTACTTTAAAATAAAATGAGTAATAAGTTCCGTTATTGCATTAAAATAAATAAATTCAAACAAACAAATAGTCCTTCCTTCACCTCCCTCCCCCACAAATTCATTGACAGTGAAGCACTAAAAATCAAGATATTAAAAGGAAGGTAACAATACTAGCAAAATCTTTTATTGGAATATATATATATATATATATATATATATATATATATATATATATATATATATATATATACATATACTAGCTCAGATAACCGGCTTCGCCCAGGAATTGATTTGAGGCTGATTGGTGATGGTATTTTTTTGGCAAGACTTTACTTTGCACACTATTTTGACATTTACCCGTCCCAGTGTTCAGGGTTTATACCCGTTGTTGGCATTTGTTAATAATAAAATGATTTTTTTATGTAAGACTTCACTGTCCTCCATATTGTCATATTTCCCGTCTCCTGTGCATTATGCATAGATTTCAGTTATTAAGAAAAAAATATTAACGTAGATTTGAATTAATTTTTCCAGGTCAGGTGCCTCATAGTTCAAATTGGAATGAATTGTTGAGCATATCAATATTTCTACGCAAATTACTTGCTCCATGCATTGTTCCTGGAGAAATGTATAAAACAAAAGTTAATCTAAATAACAAAGTAAACAACTTTTGTTATGTGCATGTTTGTCGAAAAACAAATAGACAATGAAATATCGCGAATTTTTATTACAGGCCTCCCTTATAACCCCCACCCCCGTTCTAACCTAAACATTTTAATACAGTTTATAATCATGGAAGAATTAGTGCTAATTGACATACCGAGTTTTGTTAGGTTCGGTTCAATCGTTAGCGCCCCATAAAATAGTTGACTCCCACTTTAGTTTATAGTGTATATCTCGTTTATACATTGTTAAAAGACAAAAATGAATATCACAAAAGTTACTCTAAATAACAAAATAAACAACTTTATTTATGTTCATATTTGCCGAAAAACGATTAGAAAATGAAATACCGCTATTTTAAATTCAGGCCTACCTTACAACCCCCACTCCTGCCCGTCCCTAGAAATGTTGGTATGGCTTGTTATAATGAAAGCGTTAGTGCTAATACACATACCGAGTTTTATTTATTTCGGTTGGGTCTTTTGTCCCAAATAAAATTGTTCACTTCCGCTATAAGTTTTAGAGTATATCTTGTTTATAATTCGGTATACAAAAAAGTGTATATAACAAACGTTACTCTAAATAACAAAATAAACAACTTTCTTTATGTTCATATATGCCGAAAAACTAATAGGAAACGAAATATCGCTATTTTTAATTTCTGGCTTCCCTTAAAACCCCCACTCCTGTTCGTCTCAGACGATATTAATATAGCCTAAAGTCTAAGTTTGGTTAGTAGTAATATACATACCAAGTTTCATAAAATTCGGTTCAGCCGTTTATGCGTGAAAAGGTAACAAACAAACAAAAAACACACACGAAAGAAACAAAATGCAGTTATGGTGTCTATGACATGTGAAACGAAAAGTTATCGTGAAAATTCGTGAAAAAAATCAATGTACAGACAGAGGTTACAATTTTATATATATATATATATATATATATATATATATATATTTATATATATATATATATATATATATATATATATATATATATATATAGGTATAAGGACCTAACTTAAAATATTGTTATTGTCAACTTTACTTCTACAGTGGTGGAACTCCTGAAGTTTCTGTGTTTTTTTCTGATGTGTTGCCTCATAAATGTAGAAGCTGGTCAAAAGATGAAATGGACATATTGATAGTATTCGAAAAAAATTAGAAACACTTGAAGGATAATGCCTTATGCTTACACATTGTTAACAGGTTGACATAAAAAATTTTCCCATGGAAATATAAAGATTGGATTAATTTTGCTCAAAACCATCATATCATATTTTTTAAATTAACACAAATGTTCTGAACATGTGTTACAACATGTTGAAATATAAAAATTATAAGTATTTAGTTATCACTTTATTGTCATAAAGTTGTTTTAAACATGAAGTCATATTAATGTTTTAAACTTGAAGCATGGAATGTCTTTTAATGAATATTGACAATTTTACTACCATGCTATAGTATTTTTTTTTTCAGAATGCTAGAATAGTTTAATCATTATATTTTGATAGGAATTTAGATTTATTTAAACCCATGGGTTTCTGACAAAATTAATATTAAGGATGTTTTGACATCGAAGTAAACCTCCCCCCCCCCTCTAGAGGGTAGTAGTAAAGTATATCACTCATATTAACAATAAGCATTCCCTGTATTAACATTTTTTGTATTCCATTTACACACTTATTGAACTCTGATAGGCTTTGGTGCACGACAGGGGAAGTACAAAATTCAAAATTCTTTAATGTAATTAACATTTTAGTATCACAATTGTTAATCTAAATACAATTTGATCTTTACATTTATTCAATAAAATCAATATTAACAAAGATATTGAAGAATATGTGTTTTCATGTCGATGTAACACCTCCTCCTAGTTGAAAATTTGAATTCTCACACAGCCTATATTGCACCTTAAGATAGCTGGTTCAAAAATATAAAAATCCACAGAAATCTTCTGAGCCATTTTTTTGACTGAGTAACAAACAGGTTGATAGACAGACAAGATTTTCAATTTTGATGCTCTTGATCTTAAAATGGTTCCGAAACATGAAAGAATGTTATACTTGGTGAATTTAATTAGAAAATTAAACAAACCATAGAATTTTTTTTATAGAGACATGTAAAATCTTTCATTCCTATCATGTTCACAGTTAAAATGATGAACATAGAGGGCAAATAAAGGCCTACATACAGAGGTTATTCTGGATGAAAGTTTTCACAACAAGCGACTTGCTTCAAGTGTACAAACAGCTTTTACTTTAAATAATGTTCTCATTCAGTGGAAGCTGAACTACTACTGAGGAACACTCCTGGTATGCTGCAGCGCCCGATAATGTGACTCCCTACCTAAATCCCTGCAAAGCACCTCCCTTTTAGCCAGATGTAGCAAAACTGGATAGAATGGCGCCAGACTAAGTTAAATATCTGATGTCCAGCTTAAATTTCAAAAGTCGCTTACATAGGATTCTTACAATAAAGAGTAGAATGTATTCCATTCAGCTCAGGAGAAATCAACCACACTTTTTTTTTAAACTGAAACACGATAATTAGTGCCAAATTAAATATTATGAAATCAATTACATGTCCTATAATAACTCGTGGCATTATTAAGAATATCATGAATATTTCACTGATTATCACATTTTAATCTTTGTTTCTATAACTAAAGTATTAAATGGAAAAATATAATACTCATGAAGTGTTCAAAAAAATTGCACTTAGATTAAGTACCAAAATGCTTAAATAAAACTCATTTTGTGAGAAAAATATCAACCTTAAATTAAGAATTCTAAGATGACTTACTCATTTCATCAGTCATGTCCATTTTCATTGAAGCTTGTTGAAATGTACGCATGTCTGCAGCAACTTTGTCAGGTCTAACTGTCTGATTTATATTTTTCATGGTCTTAGCAGTGGTGGAGATGGCCTCAGTCAATTTAGCATTAGTCCCAATAAGCCTATTCTTCGAACTAACACTATTTATCTGTGTAATAATAACATTTTTCAAAAATAATTACAATAAATAAGTAAGTAGCCAATTCTATTTATTATAATTTGAAAATATTGTACAGGTACTCTCTCATTCTCCCTGAATATAGACTTTAAATTTTGCCCAATTGGCTCATTGTAAATATTCCATCTGAAGATACTTCTTCTGATAACAAATAGCAATATAAAATTTTATCAGTTTATCTTTCATTTAGGGCTCAGGTTAGCCATGTGAGTTAAGGCATTGGTCTTAATGTCACTTGGTAAACCTAGAGTGGTGAGTTTGATTCCTGCCTGGGTAATAGGAATTTATTTAGTGACAAACTCATTACATCAAATCCTTACTCCCACCCTGGCCAGAAAAGGTTGGTAACCTGTTGATAACCCATCCCAATTAATTATAGTTGTAGAAAGTGGAGATTAATAAATAATATATTTTTTTTTTTACTTTGAAATACTTCTAAGTCACAAAGAATAATTTGAAATAAGAACAGGAAGCTTTCTTAGAGTATTACTAAGTTATTACATTTTATATTACATAACGAGTATAGTATATGTTATGCAATTATCATTTAAAGTAGTAGTAATAGTAAATAATCATAACTCGCAGAATAATAATTCTCAAATTAATCAGATTCAGCTATAATTCTAAATTAAGATATCTATGAATTTCTTATAATCTGAATTGAGTACAAAGCAGTGGTTGTGAAATATTTGTTTAGGGTGGAATAAATGTTCGCCAATTCCACAGCAATATTTGGTTGCAGACTTTATTTTTAACTTGTTTCATTTCTCAATTGGTTCCTAAAGAACAGGCACGGGACTGGTATAACAATTAATGGGCCAGTTCTGTCTACATGCAGGGTGTACTATATAAAATATCAATTCTCTTGAACATCACTAAAGATACGGAAAATTGTAATTTTTGTTTTCACTTCTGATGCATACTGTAATCTATTTTTGCAGATTATATTGTTGCGAAAATTAAATACATGAATAATCCTTCACAGAGAGAGTCGCGTATTCTGGAAGTGCGAGATAGATCAAAGAAGCCGACAGAGGGTCGAGCCCCCTACTAGACCCGCCCAGCCCAGCGTCGAAGGGTCCAGACAATTCCCCTTTGATGTATGCCGACAACCTATATAAAGAACCAGCCAGCCGCGAGCCAGTCAGTTTTATTCTCACCTGTCTTGATGTTCACATCAGTGCGACAGTGCAGTGCGGTAAAGTGTTTTTATGTGAAGAACAGTGTTGTGCCGTGACCGTAAGTAACAGTTTAGTGCCGTGTTTAAGACAGTGCAGTGCCGTCTTATTGTGAATTTCAGTGACCGTGAGTGAATTATTGGACTGTGTAATCTGAAGAACAGTGACGCTATCAGTGCATATTGTGAGTAGTAATTAAGAATAATTATCCAAGTGAATTGAGCTTTGTTAAATAAATTGTGCAGTGATAGAAACTGTAAAACTTGTGAGTATTTAATTTTGCAATCCAAAAAGAACTCTTATTAAAAACGTTTATTACTGGTTTTGGTAATAAAAACGTAACAAGATGTTAAAATTTATGTCAAAAACATCTAACTTTTGTGAAGCTAAATAAAACATAATTATAATTTGCACAGTGGGTTTGATGACCGTTTTGTATAACCTTACTTTAGAAATGGTATTGAACTAAGCCCCATAGTATAATATGAATAATATAATATACAGATGTATATGTATATGTACAGGAATAAGAGGGCAGCTTATGTGGTTTGTTTTATATATATATATATATATATATATATATATATATATATATATATATATATATATATTGTTAATGGTTAGGGATTAATAATAAATCATTCCTAATCCACTTAACTCCTAAATGATGACTCAGGTTCAAAAAGAAATGCAAGCCAGGTACTTTTGTATATGACATGTATTTAATATCATACAAGATATATATACATAAATAGACATGTAAGGTAAATTTAAAAAAAAAAAGAATAAATTAATAATTCTAAACCTAGAGCTAAATTATTTAAAAAATATAATTCTTTACTGATAATGGAGAGAAACAAAACCTTAATTTTAAGTAAATAATAAACATCTCCTAATTATATGATTTTATAAAATAATAATTTATAGTCTTTTCCAATAACCTTTAAATTAGATTATTGCAATTATAAAATTCTGACATTTTACAGTAAAAATAAATTACTCAGATCTCATTACAAAAATAGGAAGGTGCTTCCAAAATATTTCGTTGAGATGTATTGCAAACTTATTTAAAGCAACTTTAATTTAAAAGTATAGCCAACAAACAATGCTACTTTTCAAATAGTATTTGTGAATGTAAAGCCAAGAATTATAATTTGCAGTTGTTTTCAATCTGTAGTAGGAACCGCATTGGAACAGACTTTTCAAATCCTTGAAGAATGTGACTTGAACAAAGGCTTGAAATGTATGAATTAAGGCTGCTTAATGTAACCAAACATCCACCCTGAGAATACCATCTGCATCAGAAAAGGATTTGAGTGTCCGTAGATGCTTCTTAT
This sequence comes from Riptortus pedestris, assembly GCA_019009955.1. NCBI lineage: Eukaryota > Metazoa > Arthropoda > Insecta > Hemiptera > Alydidae > Riptortus > Riptortus pedestris. Next base: position 134,465,634 of record CM032228.1, read on the forward strand.
CTATCTCATAATGGGCCTGGACGAATGTTCTATTAGTCTTACGCAGCTCAGAAATTGTGAAGGTACCGCTGGGTACTTCTTCGATGACATCCCTTTATAAATCTTAAGATGTAGCAGACAATATGAATGAGTCTCATGTAAGAGGAATGGGTTTTCCTGTTGAACTTCTGCTTTCAGGGTAACTATAAGATCTTTCTTAGTTTCTGGGAGATCCTTGGCTATGATGTAGTTTGGCCACTGTTCTTGTGGTTAAGTTAACCAATGAGGCCCCACCCACCATAAAAGATGGTTGACAAATTGCGAAGGAAGCACTCCTCCCTTCAAAGCACAGGCTGTGTCACACCCCTGAACTCTAAACTGGTTACCACTCTATGTGCTACGTAGGCATTTAGCCACTGTGGATGCGTGAAAGCCAATCTCTTCTGAGTCAGTGAAGGATTCCATAACAGTGATGTGAAAATTCTTTATTAGGGTTCCTAAAGAATTTAAGAGTTGGTTCAGAAGTAATGCCCTGACAACTCGAGTCTTGGTATTGTCATCGGTTTAATGGGAGCTAATTTAGTTTTTGCCTTTATCAAGTGAATTTGATAGTCATTTAATGGCCTTAATACAAGGTAGATAATGGCAGAATAACCTCTATGGGAAGCGTTGCTGAAGCACACTAGTTGCCTTGATATTGTATTATGATAAATAATACAACGTGGGATTCTGACCTGAAGAACAAAGTGAAGCTGATCTATGAAATTGTGACACCTATGGCAAATGATTGCTAAAGGAAACTCATCCCAACCTCATTTAGAGATCCACAAATCTGTCTTCTTTGTAATGCATACATAATCTATGTTGGTGTCAACATTTATATGTATATTATAATTTACAGTTATTTATATTTTAACGTTCTTACATTAAATAAATGCAAATGTTCCAAGCACAACACTATTTTTATTTGATTGTAAAATATACATAATTAAGACTTATAAAAAGAAGGAGCTATGTACACTTAAGTGAACGGCAGAAGAAACAATAGACTTCACAACTTCCTGTTTTTCACAGCTGGCTAGCTCCGTTGCCAAGACAACGCTCACCACGTACCCATGGCAGCGATTGCTGCCACTACAATATTGTTGCGAAAATTAAATAGATGAATAAATAAATTATATTATAAATTTTATTATAAATAAATTTCACAGTTTTTTATCACTGCAAAATTTATTTCACAATGCACAATAAACTTGGTGATTATTCTTAATTACTACTCACAGTATACACTGATAGCGTTACTGTTCTTCAATGAGTCACAGTCCAATAATTCACTGAAATTCACAGAAAGACGGCACTGCACTGTCCTTTGCTTCGCGGCACTGCACTGTCTTCTACTTCGCGGCACTGCACTGTCCTTTACTCTGCGGCACTGCACTATCTTAATCACGGCACTAAACTGTTACTTACAGTCACGGCACAACACTGTTCTTCTTATAAAAACACTTTACCGCACTGTACTAAGTCGCACTGTAGCACTGATGTGAACATCAAGATCGCTGAGCATAAAACTAACTCGCAGATTGCTGGTGCCTTATATATAGGTGGTCGGCATTGATCAAAGGGGAATGTTCTAGTTCATTCCAGGCTAGGCGGGACGAGCCCAGTAGCGTCTCGATCCCTTTGATCTACGCCGCCTTTCCAAATACGCGACTCTCTCTCTCTCTCTCTCTCTCTCTCTCTCTGAAGGATTATTCATCTATTTAATTTTCGCAACACTGCCGCCCACTTAAGCCTTTTCGTCCCGTATAGGCTCAATATCGCCGTTGCCATACTTGGCTAGTCGCTCTACGTGTACCACTTTCATTTTGGACCTCGGGTTGTGGTATCTCTGTATCCGGTAGACAACATCGTTCAATCGCTTGATTACCTTGTAAGGTCCCTCCCAGTGCGTTTGCAATTTAGGGGATAGTCCTTTCTTGCGTTGTGGGTTATATAGTAGAACCATTTGCCCTTCAGTGAATCCTTCCGTATTTGCTGCCCGATCATATACGCCACCCATCTGGTTACTGGTCACTTTAATGCGGTCCAATATTTCATGACAGGTCGACCTTCCATTGTCCTCCTTAGCGAGAATAGTGCCACCCTTCTGCGCCGTCGACCTGGCTCCTCCTGAGTTAACATGGCTAAGCCGTACATCAATGACGCACTCCTCTTCCTCGGCTTTTGTACAATCCTTGTACTCTACGTTGCATGGCCGCCTTGAGTGGACTGGGGCGTCATCGTGTTTTCTCCCTTTCTTATGGACAATAGAAGAGGCTTCTGCTTGACGTGACAATTTCTGGCGCCCGTCGGTACGTAGCTCCTTTGTGGTCTTGCTCTCATGTCCGACATCCAAAGGTATTTCGGTGTTTCGCCAGATCATAATTTGCTTACCCATGTGCAGGTCAATACCGTGGGCTATCATGAAGTCTACACCGATGATCACTTCATCCATTATGTCAGCGACAACAAAGACATGTTCAGTGCTGATGATGACGATAGTCACTCTCATCTTGGCTCTTCCGTAGACTGTGGCTGACTCCCCTGTAGCAGTTCGCAGTCGTACGTTCTCCAACGGTTCCACTGCCCCTTTTACCAAATCGGGCCGAATGATGGAGTGTGTCGCTCCCGTGTCCATGGTGAGGACCTGCTTCCTCCCGTTGATCAGTCCACGAGCAGTAAGGTTGCTGTTCTTCTGTCGTATGATGGAAATGGAGATGGTGGAGCCATCGGTTTTAGGAGCTAGTTCTTGCCACTCAGTGCGAGTTCGTTCTACTTTAACATTGGCTCTTGAGATTTCGACGTCAGTCGCCTGTTTGTTGTCCCTCCATGGCGAAATAGATCTCGACCTTTTTCTTGGCGCTTTACAATTACGCTGAATGTGGCCGACCTCGCCGCAGTTGAAGCATTTAGCGCGCGATCTATTCATCTGCTCCTCCAGTACTTGCTTGACCACGTCTTCTATTTCACTCCTTGAGATATGGACGTTGTTCGCCCGATAGTGGTCCCTCCATGGTGTAAAAGATCTCAACCCTTTCTTTGGTGCTTTACAGTTTCGCTGAAAATGGCCAACCATACCGCAGTTGAAGCATTCGGCGCGTGATCTATTCCTTTGCTCCTCCAGTATCCGCTTGACCACTGCTTCTATGTCACTCCTTTCGTCGCCGCCACTTCGTGTTTCAGCAACGAGACGTCGCACATTGTAGACTTGCGGCTTTGAAATGACTTTAGCAGTCTCCTGGGCTAGCGCATAAGAAATGGTTTCAGCAAAAGATGATTTCTGCGTAGCACACACCGCGAATTTAACGTCTGGATCTCGTATACCATTCACAAATGCTTCAATCTTGAACTGATCTAGAAACGGATGATTTTCACCTGGGTAAGTCAGTTGGACCAGACGTTCGATTTCCATGGCAAAATCTTGGAGCGTCTCATTCGGTTTTTGCACTCTGCCCCGTAACTCCATCCTGTACAGTTCTCGCTTATGCTCACCGCCAAACTTGCGCTGTAAGGTCACCATGATGTCCTCATAATTATTTCTGCAAGCGGCCGGTAAACTCTCCAGGACTTCTGCAGCGGTTCCTTTCAGTGCCAAAATCAATTCTACCGCTTTCTCTTCATTATTCCATCCATTTCTACTGGCCACCGTCTCAAATTGGAATTTAAAAACGTTAAATGGTACATTACCGTCAAAAGTCGGAGTCTTTATCTTGCTGGAATGCTCTGAAATGAGCCTCACCGGGCCCTCTCGAACTTGTAGATTATCCATTTGGAATTGCAGCTCACGTATTTCATCGTCCACCTTCTTTCCTAGATTGGACACTTTCTCTTCAACATTATTCAGTTTTTCATCAAATCCGCTTACTCTCTGCTCAATGGCTTCCACTCGTTTGCCCAATACTTCTGATATTTCGTGGAGTTTTTGGTTTGTTGTTCTAGAAGCTTCCTGAAGTTCCTCGAGTCTCTCACAATTAGCTCTAGAAGCTTCCTGGAATTCTTGTCTGACTTCCGCTAATATTTTCTCACTGTTACTCTTAGAAGCTTCCTGGAATTCTTGTCTGACTTCCGCTAATAATTTCTCACTGTTGCTTTTAGAAGCTTCCTGGAATTTTTCTTCTAGCCTCTCGCAATTAACTCTAGAAGATTCCTGAAATTCTTGTCTGACTTCCGCTAAGATTTTCTCGCTGTTACTTTTTGAAGCTTCCAAGAGTTTCTGGTTATTTTCCATGATAGCGGCTAAAATTGAATTTAAGTCCAAATTGCTACTTGAGATAGGATTACTTACAGCAATGTCTTCTTTATCGTCAAATTCGTGTGTACTTATATCGATTCCTCGTCTTTGGAATTCATCTGTCAACCGCTTTTGTAATTCAGCCTTGTTTCCTGTTGTCGGCATATCCAGTTTAGCCAGCTCCTTCTTCAGCTGTTCCACTTTTAGTTCTTCAAACTTCATTTTTGTTGATTTTAATTTTGCAATCCCACTTCTGACACCAGTTCGTTGACCAGCTCCTTAACTTCGTTCCGCTTCGCTAGGGGAACACTCCTGGGTGCTTGTTTTATAGGTCTCGCTTCACCGGTATTTATTTCATGTTTAACTACAGCTGTTCTACCTGGGCTTTTATTGTTTAGGGCGAAGACGGAGGCATGTGTTCTTAGCAACTCCTTTGCTTTGTTTCTTTCAGGCGATGTCAGTCCTTTCATCCATTTTTCCTCTTCTTCTGCAAGTAGTTCGCGCTCCTTGGTTGTCATTTTCGGGCTTCCAGAATTTTTGGCACAGTTAATTATTGCTTCTGCTCGCTCACATTGACCTATTTCAAAATTTTTGTAATAATCTTCTCATTGTTGGATAGGTTTAGTACTCTCACCGGAACTCGTCCATCGACACAGGTTTTCACGAGGGCTTTAGCGGTTATAATGTCATCTTTAAGTTCTTTAGGTTCTACTACCCACAACCGGTTATCCTCACAATCTTCATCCACACGCGCCCATATTAAGGTTTCCGACTGGGGTGGTAATTTCTGGCGTCCGACGGTAAATAGCCTCCTTACTGTGGTCTTGCTCTCATGTCCGACATCTATGGGAAGCGTTGCTGAAGCACACTAGTTGCCTTGATATTGTATTATGATAAATAATACAACGTGGGATTCTGACCTGAAGAACAAAGTGAAGCTGATCTATGAAATTGTGACACCTATGGCAAATGATTGCTAAAGGAAACTCATCCCAACCTCATTTAGAGATCCACAAATCTGTCTTCTTTGTAATGCATACATAATCTATGTTGGTGTCAACATTTATATGTATATTATAATTTACAGTTATTTATATTTTAACGTTCTTACATTAAATAAATGCAAATGTTCCAAGCACAACACTATTTTTATTTGATTGTAAAATATACATATTTAAGACTTATAAAAAGAAGGAGCTATGTACACTTAAGTGAACGGCAGAAGAAACAATAGACTTCACAACTTCCTGTTTTTCACAGCTGGCTAGCTCCGTTGCCAAGACAACGCTCACCACGTACCCATGGCAGCGATTGCTGCCACTACAATATTGTTGCGAAAATTAAATAGATGAATAATCCTTCAGAGAGAGAGAGAGAGAGAGAGAGAGAGAGAGAGTCGCGTATTTGGAAAGGCGGCGTAGATCAAAGGGATCGAGACGCTACTGGGCTCGTCCCGCCTAGCCTGGAATGAACTAGAACATTCCCCTTTGATCTATGCCGACCACCTATATATAAGGCACCAGCAATCTGCGAGTTAGTTTTATGCTCAGCGATCTTGATGTTCACATCAGTGCTACAGTGCGACTTAGTACAGTGCGGTAAAGTGTTTTTATAAGAAGAACAGTGTTGTGCCGTGACTGTAAGTAACAGTTTAGTGCCGTGATTAAGATAGTGCAGTGCCGCGGAGTAAAGGACAGTGCAGTGCCGCGAAGTAGAAGACAGTGCAGTGCCGCGAAGCAAAGGACAGTGCAGTGCCGTCTTTCTGTGAATTTCAGTGAATTATTGGACTGTGACTCATTGAAGAACAGTAACGCTATCAGTGTATACTGTGAGTAGTAATTAAGAATAATCAACAAGTTTATTGTGCATTGTGAAATAAATTTTGCAGTGATAAAAACTGTGAAACTTGCGAGTATTTAATTTTGCAATCCAAAAGAACTCTTATTAAAAACGTTTTATTACTGATTTTGGTAATTTACAAAAAACGTAACAATATATATATTATAATGAACAATAGCAATATTATATCATTTTTTTTAATCTAAACATGTGTTGGAATGACTGAATGCTACCATGAAATAGTTGTTCTAAGTAAAACACTCACAATTTTAAGCAAGTTATAATGGAAACAGAAAGAGAAAACTTAAATTAAACTTTCTATTTGCTAACAGAAATCAACTAACCTTAGCATTCATGCCATAAGTTCGATTTTTCTGCTTTCTAATCTGAACTAACTGTTTTGCCAAAACCTTACAGGCAGCATGATTTCCTTCCTTGGCACTTTTTTTTATTTCCAGAACCTAAAAAAAGTGAAAAAAATCAGTTGGGGTAGTATTTTGACTGTTAACTGTGATATCTAAGCTCACCCCCCCCCCTCACTGCAATGACACAAGGATGAATACAATGAGATACTACTCCAAATTTCTTTTTTATTTAGAAACATATTGAAATTTCAGGTAGAGACGATATATTTTGTGAAATAAAATATTAATGCAGATACTTTATGAGTAGGACTAAGGATTTTTTAAAAACTAAAAACAAAAAAGTTTGTAGCACAAGGACTGCGTAAACTAAGCAGATTTCCTATGAGCTGGTGCACAACATACTGATTATCTCAACAGACCATCTATTTTCTCTTTTTCCTCTAGTAAGAAGCCTACATAAACAGGAACATAAGCGGGATTTGAAATGTTTATTGACTCGGTTACTTATAGTGAAAATCAGATGACGAAAAATATGAGTACTGAAGATTAAATACTAAAAAATTCAAACATATCATTTAATATTTGAGATACATCATTTAAAGGGAATTAAATGATCAACATGATTGGTTATATACAATTTTTTTATATGAGTCATAATAATTAGAACATTTCAAATTTTTGGTTTTCTTCTCATTTAAAACTCCCCTCTGCATAGCCTGATTTCAGTAATTTTTTTTTAAATATAACTTTTATTTTTGCATAAAATGGTGAAATATGAAGTATGGTATTGATAAGGAAAAACAAACAAACATGTAGTCTACATTCTAGATCTTAAATTATCACACCAAACATATTTAAATATATCTAACATAGAAAAGTACAATGAAAACAATATTTGATATTTAAGCTAGTAATAAAATGGTTCATGATATATCAGTTTCTTAACATAAGATGAGTGGAAGTGAGGATTTACTCAAAACTATTTACTAAAAACTTAAATATCTTCATTAATACTCAAGATAGAGAATAAAATGTATAGGACAATATTTACAGGAAATTAAATTTATAGATTGGTTATATAACATTTTTTGACCTATTTCAAAACTAGGGATACCACAAATTTTCAATTTTCACCCTTATTCTCTGCCTGATATGATTTCAACCATTGATTTGAACATTGACTGTTGAATAAATTTGAACTTTAGTATTACATAAAACATTTAAATATTGAGTTTCACAACAATCAAACAAATATGTTGACTGTTTGCAGACCTCAGAGATATTTAGCCATCTACAGTCAGAGACTCAAAGGATTCTTCAACTCGAAATGAGTTGTCACCAGTAAACTAGCAGGCGTCATTGTACCCAGGGTTCTGTGGTCAGTTCACCTTGCCAGTGCACAGGATCTAAGAGAGTTATAATCATTAGCTATCCCGAGGGACTAGGATGGACATTTGAAGAAATTGACTACAACTTCAATACATGATTTTCATTAAAGCAAATATTCTAAAAATAAAACCATTATAATTAAAATCCTCGTTAATGGTTTCAAATAAATATTGTTTCCCCTCAAAATGATTGCATGCTCTTAGCAGTAGTTGACAAAATATGATTTTTTTTTTTATTTTTTTTTGCATATCTGGTAAGAATTTTTTCTTGTAATAGAGAAACATGAGATGCTAAACAGAAGTCAAAAGAAATTATTTTGATAATTAAAAATAATTCATTTACAAAAGTCAAAAGAAATTATTTTGATTTTGATGAAAAAATATAACTTCCAATACTAAAAAATATACTCTGAATATATTGTGCCCCATAGATTTTTTTCAATAAAACCAATATTACCAAACAAATATATGTCATGGAATAGAGGTAAATCTCTACTCCAGTCAATGGTAAAATAAAGTATGAAATAATAGTCCATGTTGACAATATTCCTTCTCTTAATCATATTCAAACCGATTCCTAAATCCATTGAGGCACCCTCATGGGCCACAAATAAATTTATGTGGAGACGGGATTCAGAAGTCAAAATTTAAATGTTATCAGACCAAAAGAATATTCTTAACACAAAATTTTTCTTTAGGGGGCTCAAGTTAGCCATGTGAGTTAAGGTGCTAGTATTAATCTCACTTCTTAAGCATAGTAACATGAGCTCAATTCTCATCTGGACAATAGGTATTCATTTAGTGACAAACTCATTAAATAAAATCATTAGTTCCACCCTGGGAAAAAAAGGGTGGTAGCCTGAATATAATCCATCCCAATTAGCCTTAGTAGCACAAAGTAGACATTAGTAAATAAAATAACATTTTTTCCTTTATATTTTTTTGACAAAACAAACAAAAATACTGATGAACAGGCATATCAACACTTACCAACTTTTTTTCTTCACGCTCTAATTCCCTTCTATCTCTATCAATATCTCGATTCGCTTTTCTTAAAGATTTCTCATTTTCTCTTTGTTGTTCTGGAATACAACAAATTGGTTAAAATCCAAAAGGAAGAAGCACATAGAGCCTTAACTTATAATAGTTATTATTATACACATTTAAACTCAATCAAAAAATTAAAATCCTTCATTTAATCAGAAATATACTCGAGATAGGTTTAATACTGTTTTTTTTTAAGCAAAAAAAAAAAAAAAGACTTTTACACATGTAACTAACACAGAAGTGTCCACAAGAGCTTAGAATATAATGTTAAGGACAATATGTTTGAGATATTTGATAATATCTTATCTATACAATTTGTTTGCTGGACTCAGCTGAAGCATTAAAAACCTAATTACAATACTCCTTGTGTGCTACATATACATAACCTCTTCAAATTACTGCAAAGAGCACCAAGACCAGAACTGCCAGAAGAAGGTACTAACAACTGGCTACGGTGTCCGGCGTTGCTTGGGATATGTTTAATAATAAAAGTATTAGTTATGTAAGGCTCCACTATGCACAATATTTTTATATTTCCCACCTCTTGAGTTTCTTTTTTAAAACATCATGGACCATATTCATAATCATGGATAAGTATTCTCTATTCCCAACTATGTATGAATATAGACTTCTTTCCCCAAAAACAGTCCAAAGTACAATGATGACAGCTATTTTATGTTCTAAATAACCATTATAAAAAATACTCTTTTGCATATCTGGTAAGTAAGCTTTAAACTCATAATGGTACATGGTATATTCAGTAAAGTATAGCATGCATAATAGGACAGGGTGGATTAATAAACACCAGAAATATTTCAGTAAACCTCCCCTAGCATTCATTCTTTTAAATTATTTATTTATGAGACTTAATCAAATTCACATTTCTGAGAATAACAATACATTACTAAAAGTGCAAGCTTCAAATCACATGTAAGCATAAACCAATGTGAGGTAAGGAGGGGTGGGACAGAGGCAAGACTGCAATTTTATCTGTGTTCTTGCCATAATATGGCTGACACAAACCTGTGTATAAACTGGGAACTGGAGTATTTCTTCATTACAATAAAATAATTCCTCAACACTTCAAATCCTTCCTGTATTAAAATTCAAGAGTTTTACGTTTACACTAAGAGCATTAAAGTAATTGTAATCATAAGGAGAAGTGAATAGCTTAAATAGCTGTCTATGATGTAAGGCTAGCATCAGTGAGAAGACAGGTTTTTTATTTATTTATTTTTTTATTCAGCAAATTACATTAAATTATTTCAGGGATACATAATAATTTACAAAGTGTTTGGAATATAACATTAGCACGAGCGACATACAAACATAATAAACAGCACATAATAAAACATTCTTCTATATAAACATTTAAAATTAAAATTATCCTAAATCCCACCCTGGCTAGAAAAGGGTGGTAACCTGTAGATAACCCATACCAATTAGCCTTAGTTGCAATAAGTGGACATTAATAAATAAACATTTAAAATAAGATTATAATAACAATACGTGATTATATTACATAATCTTGATGTTGGATAAAAAAATAATAGTAACAGTAGTAATGTTTCCATTACATAAGATCATAAAATAACAACTGGAGTTAAAAATTAAATTCAAAACAAAGTAGTCTGTAATATCTTCCAGCACTGTTCAGACGTTCATACAAGTTAATGTAATCACCTCCATTCAGGATGGCTATTACTTGATCTCTGCTGAGAGTATTTCAACCAAATGCAGCAAAGCGGGATTCCCGGAGAATGGGAGACAAAAAGGTTTCACAGAGCAAGTCTCCCTTCCTCCCCATCTTTACCACTTTGGCTTGCTAACCAACTTACCAGTCATTTAAGATCTCAATCCAATTTACATTAAATCATTTTAAAAATTCTGATTTAATTAAATAAGGTATTAATATATTTAAGGGAAGATTGACATCTGATTAATTAATGTTTGGCACAGGAGGTGGGCAGGAATATACTTTGCTCTTGATGCAACCTGATAATGCCTTTAAAAAATTAACATGGATTGAAGAAGTTCAATCAAAGTGTGATAATCTACCAAGAAGAGGTAGTAGGTACCTGGTTTGATAAATTTCTACATCCTAAAGAGTTGTTGACTATTAAAATATTTATATGCAAATTACTTGCTTTATACTTTGATATATGATAAAAATGTGCACGCAAAAGTTACACTAAATAACAAAGTAAGCTAATTTTGTTATGAGCATTTTTGGCGAAAAGTGAGTAGGAAATAAAATAATAAGCTTATTCGTTTCGTTCTGGCCAATACAACCCCCACTCCTGTTTGTAACAAAGAACGCTAGCATCAACTCTAATAGGGATGGTGCTAACTTAAATACTGAGTTTGGTTAAATTTTGTGTACTTGTTTGTGTCCTTTAAATTTTTGACCCATTCTACAGTATTCAATGTAAATCTTGTTTATAATTTATTATACAACAAATGTGCTGTTATTATACCAGCATATATAAATGTGCTGTTATTATATGCAGATATATATTTAATTGTATGATTAGGCAAATGCCACTAAAATTGTAAGTGGGATTGCTCGAGTGTCATTCGAGGGGGGGGGGGAGGTATATTATACCTCTTTGTTAGTGTGCGGAAGCACAACACTGAGCATCGCAATGCATGCTGGGAAGAGCTGGTGGTGGTGTGATATGAACTCCCAGGGGCCGCTTGTTAATGACTATTTTAATAAACTAGTTTGTTATATGTTTGTCTACTTTGAGTTCCACCCATTTCATAGTTAAGATGTGCAATAACAAGAGTACCTTAAATAACAAAATAAATGACTTTTTTTAGTGTGATGTTATTCGAAAAACCAATAGGAAACAAAACATCACGACTTTTCATTTCAGACCTCTCATATAATCCCCACTACTGTATGTTTCTAAAAATGTTCATTATAATATAATCTATATATAATAGATTATAATCAAGGAGGTTACAATATTAACCCACATACAAAGTTTGGTTGAGTTGCGTTTAGTCATTAGTGCTCAATAAAATTGTTGGCTCCTGCTATAGGTTTTATACAATATTTCATTATAGGTCAAAAGTGCATGCAAAAGAGTTACTTTAAATAACAAAATAAACAACTTTCGCTGTGTACACATTTGCCGAAAAACCAGTAGGAAACAAAATATCACTATATTTCATTTCAGACCACCTTTAAAACCTCTACTCTAAAAGTCTAAGTTGGGTTAGTAGTAACACACTTACCAAGTTTCATAAAATTTTGTGCAGTAATTTAGGTGTGAAAAAGGTAACAGACATCAAAGCCAAAAATTGTTGATATCGTTTCAATTCCTTGTGAAATTTTGAGAAAAAAAAGTCAATGTGCAGACAGATGTTACTTTTTTATATGTGATGTGTGTGCGTATTTATGTCTTTATAATAGCATAAATTGTGTTATATACAATGCTCACTCAAATACTGTATAGACAGTTTTATGACAGAAAATGTTTTTAATTTGATAATTCTATAAATAAATATATTCTAATATAGAAGACTATAATTATATGTCCGAAGGGAAATAATTTCTAGCAAAATAGATTTCTCAAAACAAGGTGTGTCTTCTACAATTTGGTCAAAGGTATTAAATGAACATTTTACAATAATCAATTCCACAGTTACATCCATAACCAATATTTTGCCAAATGACAAATCCAAAACCTTATTTTTCCTTCAGTCTATTAAAGAGTGTGGTATATTTTTAACATCCATTTGTTGAAAATATCATTAATTTAATTTAGATTAATCAACCTATTTTGGTGAGTTACTTTCAAAAACAATTGGTCCCTCTATCCCATGAGTGATTGATATAAAGATTTTTGTCAGTCTCTACAGTTTAATAGCCCTTTAACTGTAATCACTTTTAAAATAAACTGCTACTCACATATCCCAATTTGGACACCAATCACAATTACAAGTAAGTTGATGAGATTGAACTTCAACTGAAATGCCTAAAAATGATAGTTCAATTTGTATAATTTGTTTTGTTTAAGGACTAAATACTCAATATTTACAGGCATTTTAAAAGTTTAAGCAAGAACTGTCACTTGAAACCCAACAGCACACCTCTAAGGAATGAGGTACAAAAAGTCAATAAAATACAATACAATGATAATACTGATAGTCCTAGTTTTTATTGGTAAGACTATGACTCTTATTAAAATAGAGCTTAATAGTATGTAAACACAAAATAATATCATGTACTCACCTTTTAATGTTGGCTCTTTACCAAAAAACCAATCCATAGTTGCTTTAATTTTTTTTAGTCTATTGATCCTTCCAAAAATTTAAATTCTTATAATACAATGAAAACAAAACATTCTAAAACTTAATATAAGAATGAGTCACTCCAGTATTAAAAGGTCTTGAGATAAGCAAGATAAGAACATAAATACAAAATGAATCTCCCATCCAGAGCTAAAATATAAGGTGATTCATAATTAATTGGCAACATTCATTTTCTTTTATCAATTCATTTTAAATTATTAAAATTGAAAATGTGTTAATAGTTCTACATAAAAGACTTGCAAAAACGAAAAAAAAATTGTTAAAATATTGATTACTTGAAAAGATAACAAAAATCAATAAATGTCATAATATAAAAAATAAAATATAATCATACTTGTTTACAACATAATGTATCATTGAATTTGAACTGGACTTTCAAAATACCACCATACGATTTCGATTATTAATCGATGGTACGTTTAAAAGCAAAGAAACTAAAGAAAATTCAAACCATGGAATAACAGGAGATAATGAAATTAGAATAACATACAGATGAAATGAGAATTAATTATTTTAAATGGTAGTAGATGTGTTAGCCTCATTGGCGGATTGAAATGTAATTGGTCAATCAAAAATTTGATTTATTTATATAATGTGACACAACATTCAAGATGTGACTTTCACTGAGTCCGTTAGTTTTAGCAGATTTCCCTGAAGGGAAATCACCTATTGAGGTCGTACTCCTGATGCGATTTTCAAAAAATGTTTTTCAAATGTCCATCAATCATATATATATATATATATATATATATATATATATATATATATATATATATTGTTGCGAAAATTAAATGGCTCTACTATTCAAGGCGTGATTGGGGAGTGCGGAGGGGTTCAAAGAAGTACCGCTAATTTGTCGCTAATTGGTGGAAGGCACTAGTCCTTTCCAAGGTCCTTTCCAGACCTTCTTGGAAGAGCCTCGGTCTCATCCTGCTTCTCTATTTAAGCCTGTACAGCTCGACCTAGTGGAGCCGGCAGAATCTAATTAGGGCCCGCCGTGCCTATCTTAAGGCGCATTTACACCAGACGAGCAAATGCTCATTCTATCCCCACTCCATTAAATTATTTTGATGTAAACAGGCTTAGAGCATTCTTTCGTTGCTCTATTGTGTTCTATGGAATATTCTAAGAATGCTCGCTCGCTTGATGTAAACGGCGTTAGAGCGTGCGAACAGTTGCTTAGAGCATTCTTTCGTGTTCGGACGTGCTCGCTCGACGGAGCGGTCTCATCAAAGCGTTCTAGTGTTCTAGCGATTTAACTACGTACTTGTTGACTTACTTATGGATTGGTCTCAAGAAAAATGTTTATTAATGATAGAGGCCTACCAAAATCATAGATGTCTGTGGGATCCGACTTTTGAGCACTATAAAAATACAAAGCGCAAACAAGATGCTTGGCAGGACATTGCAAATGTACTGGAATGTAATTTCGAAGAGACAAAAAAAAAGATGGATTCGCTCCTTGCATCATACCGCCGAGAAAGGCAAAAAAAAATGACTACAAAGTCAGGCAGCGGAGCCGACTGTACTTATAATTCAAAATGGTTTGCGTTTAAAAGTATGCACTTTTTAATGGATAAATATAAGCCAAGGAAAACATTACATTTCGACACTGATCAAAATAAAAACACGGTGAGTACTTATTAATTTTTTTATTGTTCATTTTTTGAATTAAATGGTGGGTATCTACATAAATTTAAAACATTGCGAAAAGGTGTTCATAGATATTAAAATTATGCAATATTGTTTTGCCATGGTAAAATATTAGTGAAATTAAAATAGTCTGAGAATTCTCGTCGTATATTTTCACATTGCACAGTATGTTTTCGTCCAGTGTTGGTAAATAGGAGAAATGATGTTGAAGGGTTCAAATTTCTCCACTGGCCTGGAATAACAACGCCATCTTCAATTCTGTCCATCATGCCCGGAGAATTATATAGTTTCCTAGAAGCTTTTCTTTTCATCAAATAGTTATGTAGGTGTACACAAGTCATAATGACGATAGATGCTTTATCTGGTTGTAGTAACATAGGTTTCCGCAATATACGAAAAACTGCTGAAAGTATGCCAAAAGCATTTTCTACTATTCGTCTTGCTCTTGAAAAACGATAGTTGTAAATCCGTTTTTCGGAGCCCCTGGCATGAGTACCAGGATACGGCTTCATGATGTGTCTTTGTAATGGGAATGCGTCATCTGCTACAAATACGAATGGCACATTCTGTTGTCTTCCTGGAAGGCTTTTATCATTAGGCAAATGTAATTCATTATTTTGTAGTTTCTGATATAAAGTAGTGTTTCTGAAAACTCCGCCATCTGATATTCTGCCTTGACAACCAACATCGGCAAATATAAAATTGTAGTCAGCATCTACAATTGCCATTAATACCACACTAAATGTGGATTTATAATTAAAGAAGTCGCTCCCGCTATTAATAGGTGCTTGTATGACGCAGTGCTTCCCATCTATAGCACCGACACAATTTGGAAAATTCCACTTCTCTTCAAATTCCTGAGCAATTGATAGTCATTCATCTTCTGTTGACGGTGTCTGAAATTAATAAAAAGTTATTTTAGCTTGTACATTAATTAAACTGTTTTTTCATTTAGGCTGATGAGCAGGGGCATGAGCATGAGCGAAATGAACATGAAGGATCTGCGGTAGAGGACCCTAATGAAAGTACACAGACTGTGTCTGACTGTGTAACACAGTCAAACACAACACATCAGCAAACTGCAGCTTCCGAAGGATCAAGCAACATGACAACACAATCGCAACCTTCAACTTCGCAGGGATACAGTCACGCGAACATACTACGAAAAAGAGCTAAAACTACAGATCCTCGAGCAGACGAAGCCTACCGTATTTTAAAAGATACATATGAATCAAAGATAAGGGACAAGAGTCAAGCTTTTGGAAATCACGTAGCTTCAAAACATCGTGAATATTCAAAACGCACGAAAGCATATGTTGAACATTATATAAATAATATACTGTTTGACGCTGATATGGGGAAATATGATTATGAGCAAAGTTTTGCATCAACTCCGACGTATTCATATTCGGACAGTTCACAAAACACATTACCGAATTCTGTAACCACAGATCAACCACCATCCAACCAGATAACAACAATTGCATTGGAAAACAATTCACAAAATACTATAAACACTGGTCAACAATTACACATTCCGAATTCCAATGATACCGAAACTGCCGAGACTGAAGAAACCAGTCCTTTAGCGTATTTCATTAACAATTTTAAGTAACTTTTTTCTTATTCTAAGTATATTATTTTTGTGCTAGCAATACTGATTAATAAATATTTTAAAAATAGTGAATATAATTTTGTTTACTTACCTTAGTGTAGTCTTGCAATGCTTCAATTATCGCAGTACACACTTGAGGTATAACATGACATATTGTAGATTTGGAAATTTTAGTCAAATACATCAGGCTTCCATAGGAATCTCCAGTTGCCAAAAATCTTAACGTCACTGCTAGCCTGTCATATGCAGGAATCGAGTCTCTAAAATTTGTGCTTGACTTCCGAATTCTGTCGCTGATCAAAGATAATAAATGATTAATCAGGAAAGATAATAAATGAAATCTTCAGGCGCCATTCTACAAAAATTTTGGAACTGACCACTTTCTTCTTGTTCTTGCATGTCTACCATTGTCTCTCCTACATTATCCAGTATCCTTCGTTGCATTAAATTGGTCACCCACCAACGTCTCTTCCTTCTTTTCCTTTGTGTTTTAGACGAAATAATTAAATATGCAGCACTTGCAATTATAATATCGCTGTCTGAGTCGAACATAACGAAGCACTATCACCAACCGCATAATTGACACAAATGAGCAAAGAGCGTTCGTTCGGTGGATGTAAACATCTGTACATTCTAGTACATTCTAGGATCTAGTTTTTGGTTCTTATTCTTGCTTCTTGATATTTTGGTGTAAACTCTTGAAAGAGCATTTGCTTACAAGAAAAGAATGCTCTTGCTCTAGTTCTGGCTCTTTGTTCGTTTGGTGTAAATGCGCCTTTACTGGACGTTTCCTTGGCTAGCCCCTTCTACAGGCATTTATAAGAGACCCTGCCAGTACCTCAGTTCAGTTGATGGTCAGATGTCTTGATGGTCACATCAGTGCTCCAGTGCGGTAAAGTGTTTTATAAGAAGAACGGTGTTGTGCCGTGACTGTAAGTAACAGTTTAGTATTGTTTAAGACAGTGCAGTGCCGCGAAGTAAAGGATAGTGTAGTGCCGTCGTTTTATGTGAATTTCAGTGACCGTGAGTGAATTATTGGACTGTGTAATTGAAGAACAGTGACACTATCAGTGTAATAATGTGAGTAGTAATAATTAACCAAGAGTATTGTGCATTGTGAAATAAATCGTGCAGTGAAAAACTGTGAAACTTATGTGTGTTTAATTTTGCAATCCAAAAGAACTCTTATTATCAACGTTTATTACTGGTTTTGTAATAAAACGTAACAATATATATATATATATATATATATATATATATATATATATATATATATATATATATATATATATATCTGTTAACACTCTAGCGGTCGCAATTTTTGTTTTATCGTTACCAAACTCGATATTAAATCATTTTATGTAAAAAGAAAGATCAAGTTCGTTTGAAATCGGAGCAGTGGGGGGTTAAGAGAGGGGAATTCGAAAATTAGAAGTATCTCCGTTACTATACGACGGATCGAAAATATGTACAGAACCAATCGTTATTGAAAATTAAATTTACTATAAATATTGTTATATACATTTATAAAGGGCGAGATGAGATCGGCTGATGTCGGTTCAATTCGTGAGTTTCGACCGCTAGTTCGGCCGTTTCCGTAACTGTTCGGTTCTCGTGAAATTGGTTTAGAGGCTCGTTACTACTACTGTTACTATTGTCGTATGCAGATTTCTATATTGTAAAACTTCACGTGCGAAATCTGCTTAGTTTACGCAGCCCCTGCGTGACGGACTTTTTTTTGTTCTCTGCTCCTTCTCTACTACAATCGCTTTGAAGGAGAGTGCCAACGGTGCCCAAAACTGTTAACAAAAAAAATCTCATATTTCTGAAGTATTGAGAACTTTTATAGCCAATACCACACATTCTTTACCATCATTCAATAACCAATAACTGGCAGTTATACTAAATTGTACCATAATTTTCATTAAATGTTCAACGTAAATCTCCTGGGCGCATTTATATTCATGAAAATGATTTTGACTAAAATCGAATTTGTATAATTTGGATTATGAATATGATTATAGTTATAAATATTGAATCTGAATAAACCATATCCACACATATATACATATTTTTTTCTTATTTACATCCATGAATATAATTTGTTTTCAATATTTGCCATTGATGATCTCAACTCACCAACTATGCTCTATTTCTTCCGTAGTACGAGTCTTATGAATAACGTCCGTCACTCAGGGGTTGCGTAAAGTAAGCAGATATCTCACGTGATGGAGTGACACACTAGTCATGTCATCTCCAACGTATTTGGACTGAAAAACAAAATGTGTGAATTACTCCCTTAATATTTAAGTTACGAAAAAATGCAAAGATTAACAAGCGCAGAGAATTAATATTTTAACATAATTGGTTCCATAGCATTTTCCGACCCGACTCATTATAACTCAGATAATTGAATTTTCGAATCCCCCTTCCCTATAAGCCCCCCCCCTGCTCCTGGTCCGATTTCAGCCAAAGACAATCTTTACCCACTCACAATATAGGGTCACTATCCACAATATTTTTATATTATCCGTTCCCTGTGCATGTAGCTTCTTTGTATAATATAATTGACATGTTGGCTAACCGGGAAGGCACACACACGGCTGATTGGTACAAAACATATACTTATAAAATCAATACGTATAGGCTAACTTATCTACTATCCTATATCTACGTTATATACACATATACCTATACTAAGACTTACAACATATACTAAGACGTACCGCTAATTACATTACAACACACATATCGCTGGGTGCCAAGGCAAACAGAAAGAGTAGCACTAGCATATCACAAAACTGTCCACTGTAGCTAGCAATACAATGCGTCCCCATTTTCAGCAGTGCTTTGTCAGCAGCCCGCTTGCCTCCCCCCCCCCTCGCTCGCTCTCACTACGGCACACTGTTCTATATCTAAACAAAAATCACTAAACTACACTATTCTCCCACAAACAAAAGTTGCCAATACAACTTTTAAACCGCTTCATCCCTCCTTGGCCAGTGAATACGTCTGACTGCTGGAATCTGGAGATATCCCGGCTTCAAAATCTGATGGTGGGGAAGGCCTCTGCATTTGCATGCCTCGCCGAAACCAACAGTAGAATATTAATGCGGCGGTTATTACCAAGGCAACACCACTGCCTGTAGTCGTAGCAATATACGAGGTAGTTTGTCTTCTCATCTGCATTGCCCGCGGTGCGCGTAATAAGTGAGTCAGTTCTACTTCCTCCGCTCCGAAAGACGGGGACCACGTGCGCCGCAGCTGGTCTAGCTCCATGACACAGAGGAGTGGGAGAGATATTCGTGGAACATACAGCAGGGGTTCCCATGTCTAATCCAAACCACCTCGTCGTGGTAAACGTTAGCAGCGTGTCCCTTAGGAACAACTAGTGGGTGTAGCAGAACTGCCTGTCCTACTTGAAAGGCGAGGTTTGTGGTTTTTCGGTCGTAGTGACTCTTGTTGATTTGTTGGGCGTTCTTGGAAGACTTTAGTACCACCGACTACGCTTCCTTCAGACGTGTCGCCAATCTCTTTAAGTAACCATCAACATCCTCCCCTGAACTGCGCCTGTGTCGACGATTCGGGCTGACTGACGTAGAGGAAAGAGGTGTATTGCTATATATCATGACTACGTATGGGACTCAACGATATCAACGATGGGATCGTTGTCCCAGTCCCGTCCGTCTTTGCGCACAAAATTATTGAGAGAGCGATTCGGCGAGGGTCCCATGGAATCTCTCCAACATTCCGTTACACTGGGGGTGGTATGCCGTTGTCTACAACTTATTAATTATAAGCACACTACATGCATCTTTCAGCAGTGAGGACGTAACATTTTTCCCTTGGTCTGTTAAAAGGTAGGAAGGGGCGCCATGTCGCGATACGATCTTCGTAACGAACTGCCTATATACTTCATCCGTCGTTTGCATATTGGAATGGCTTCGGCGTATCTCGAAAAATGATCAATGAACGTGAGAAGGTACCTCGTGCCGGAGGTAGTAGAGGGCCTACGATGTCGAGGGAAACAACCAAGAATGGTTCTAAAGGTTCACTAGAAGTCGCAAGAGATGCTCTATGCCGAGCCGGCGTTTTTCAACCAGCGCAGGACCTCCACCCTTCCACATATTCCTTCACGTCCCTATCCAGGGTCGACCAGTAACCGTTTCAACCGTGCTATTAACCGTTTTGTCCTGCCAATTCCCGTGTGCCCACCAAGTGGGGTATGATGTGCTCGACTAAGGATATATTTGACCATGCCTCTCGGGACAAGCATTCGGGGATCTCCATCTGATCGGAGGAAGAGGAAACCGTCCTCATCGCTTAGAATACTCTTCCCGAAGCTATTCACAGTCTCCCTGGACCCCTTGTCTAACTGTTGCCCCTGTATAATTCTTCTACGATCACAGGATTGTCCTACCCGCTTCTCTGGTGTTCCCAAGGGATCGACCGCTGCTAAGTAGTGGCTTAAAGCGGCGGCGTAAAGGTGGAGTTTACCTGGCCGGTAGACAGGTTCGTACTGGAACTCCTTCAATTTGATTCTCCAACGGTTTATTCTAGAGGTTGGATCCTTCAGACCGAAAGTCCATTTGATAGCGGCATGGTCCGAGATTAATTTAAATTCACGCCCGTAGAGATAACACCTAAATTGCCGATCAGCCCAAACTACGGCTAGCAGTTCCCGCTCCGTCCTGCTGTAATGCTGTTCCGTCTCTAATAACTTCCTACTAACATAATAGATGGGTCTTTCCACTCCATGGTGGATCTGGGAAAGTACCGCTCCGAGCCCCGTCGCAAATGCGTCGGTTGCACGAATGAAAGAAGCCGAAAAGTCAGGATACGCAAGGACGCTTCCGCTCCAAAGGTATGCCTTTAACCACTGGAACGCGTCCCGTTGTCTTCCGTTCCACGTGAAATTTATAACCTTTCTCGTCAGATCGGACGGTTTCGCTATGTCCGAGAATTGAGAGATAAATCTGCAATAGTACCCTGCTAAACCCAAAAAGGTCTGCACATCCACCTTAGACCTTGGTTCTGGGTAGCTCTTCACGGCCTCAATTTTTTTTTGGGTCGGGATTAACTCAATCTCTAGTAACAACGTGCCCAAGTATTCCACAGATTCCTCCGCGAATCGACACTTCTCGAAGTTTACCTATAGATTGAATCCCTTGAACCGTTCTAAAACTCGCCCAATCTTCCAGCGTGCTTGCTGAAAACGATTACGTCGTTAGAGTAACCTATCCATAAGCCGCTGAAAGGTAGCCGGGGCATCGTTTAGGCCGAACGCCATCATGGTATATTCGTAGAGCCCTTCGTGAGTGCTAAATGCTGTTTTCGCAGACTTTTTCGGTGTTAGGTGTCTGATGGCAGCCATTGGCGAGATCCAGGGTGGTGAAATACTGAGAACCGATTAGCCCCTCAAGCGTCTCTGGTATCAGGGGTAAGGGTCGGGTCACCACATTAAGCTCCCTGAAGTCCGTACAAAATCTGTACCTCAGCTCACCGCTAGGCGACTTCTACGACGAGTATTACTGGGGCCAACCAGGGTGAGTTCCCCGGCATGATGACTCCCTTTTTGAGAAGGTCGTCTATTAGCTAATCCATTTCCTTATTTAACTATTATATCACTCCCCCCTCCCCCAACGACTTGGTCGCGGAAGCGCACTGGAAGGCGAATGATGCGTCCATGTCAGGTGCTGAGGACCGTAGGTTGCTGCATTGCTGGTGTTTCTGCGTCGGAGTCGTTGCTAGGTTCCTTGGCATCTAGGTCCGGAGGAGGTCGGGTAGGAGTTGTAGATGTACTGGTCTCAGAGATCTGTATCATGAAGGCTGGTTTGACCCTGTCCAGAGATATAGTCTTTGGCCCAGAGGGTAGTTGTAGGTCTATCGTTTTATCACCTCTCTTGAGAACCAAGTGGGGCCCAGAATAAGGTGGTGTAAGATGCTTTCTCACAGAGTCCTCTTTTAGGAATATATGAGTGCAAGTCTTCAGATCCTTTGGTACATAAGGATGACTGTAACTTGCCCTGTGAGATGGTGGCCGAAGGTGTCTAAAGTGGCTTCGGAGTCGATTCAAGAACTCATCCGGTTCTTCTGGTCGTGAGATGTTCTCCTGGCAGCCTCGAGGGTTGGCCATAAGTTACTTCAGCTGCACTGGTTAAGCTATCATCTCGGATAGCTGAACGTAGACCAAGCAATACCATCGGCAGTGAAGTGAGAGCACATTTGAGGGTACTGTGCCATCTTTCAATACATCCGTTGGACTGGGGGTGATATGCCGTTGGACAGATGCGTCTAGAACCGAGGATGGCCATTAGATGATGGAATAAGTCGCTGTCGAACTGTCTATTAAATTTTAAAAGCAGGGGGCCCCTAGTGACATCTAGACGCAAGTTTATATAACTGTTACACCTTAATTTTCTTCGTACTTCTTAAATACGTGATTATTATTATTTATTAACGTCCACTTTTTACAACTATGGCTAATTGGGGAAAGTACACGATTAATTATGCGTAATTTTCGAGTACGTAATTTCCACTAATATATATATATATATATATATATATATATATATATATATATATATATATATATATATTGTTACGACGTTTTATTACCAAAACCAGAAATAAACATTTTTAATAAGAGTTCTTTTGGATTGCAAAATTGAATACTCGCAAGTTTCACAGTTTTTATCACTGCACAATTTATTTCACAATGCACAATAAACTTGGTAGTTATTCTTAATTACTACTCACAGTATACACTGATAGCGTCACTATTCTTCGGATTGCACAGTCCAATAATTCACTCATGGTCACTGAAATTCACAGAAAGAAGGCACTGCACTGTCCTTTACTTCGCGCCACTGCACTGTCCTTTACTTCGCGGCACTACACTGTCTTAAGCACGGCACTAAACTGTTACTTACAGTCACGGCACAACACTGTTCTTCTTATAAAAACACTTTTCTCATTGTTGGATAGGTTAAGTACTCTCACCGGAACTCCTCCATCGTCGCAGGTTTTCACGAGGGCTTTAGCTGTTATAATGTCATCTTTAAGTTCTTTTGGTTCTGCTACCCACAACCGGTTTTCTTCGTGGTAATTTCTGGCGTCCGACGGTAAATAGCCTCCTTACTGTGGTCTTGCTCTCATATCCAACATCCAAGGGTATCTCGACGTTGCGCCAGATCATAACTTGTTGACCCATGTACAGATTAATACCGTGGGCTATCATGAAGTCTGCACCGATGATCACTTCGTCCACTATGTCGGCGACAACAAATACATGATCGGCGCTAGTGTTGGCGATAGTCAGTCGAACCTTGGCTCTTCCATAGACGGTGGCTGATTCCCCAGTAGCAGTGCGCAGTCGAACGTCGTTTAATGATTCCACTGATCCTTTTACTAAATCGGGCCTAATTATGGACTGCGACGCCCCTGTGTCTATGGTGAGGATCTGCTTCCTTCCGTTAATGAGCCCACGAGCTGTAAGGTTGCTATTTTGTTGTTGTATTATGGAATTGGAGATTGTGGGGCCAGCGGTTGTAGGAGCTAGCTCTTGCCCCTCCGTGCTAGCTCGCTTTAGTTTAAAGGTGTCTCTTGAGATTTGGGGTTATTCGTCCGTTTGTACTCCCTTGGTGTTGAAACAGATCTTGACCTTTTCTTCGGTGATTTACAGTTACGTTGAAAATGGCCGGCCTTGCCACAGTTGAAGCACTTTGAGCGTGATCTGTTCCTTTGCTCCTCCATTATTCGCCTGACTAATTCTTCTATGTCACTCCTTGACATTTGGGCGTCATTTTGAATATCAGCCTCAAGACGTCGCACCTTGTAAACTTGTGGTTTTGAAATTACTTTAGCGGTCTCTTGGGCTAGCACATAGGAGATGGTTTCAGCAAAGGATGATTTTTGCATAGCACAAACCGCAAATTTAACATCTGGATCTCGTATACCATTAACAAATGCTTCAATCTTGAACTGATCTAGGAACGGATGATTTTCACCTGGGTAAGTCAGCTGCACCAGACGTTCGATTTCCATGGCAAAATCTTGGAGCGTCTCATTTGGTTTTTGCACTCTGCCCCGTAACTCCATCCTGTACAGTTCTCGCTTATGCTCACCGCCAAACTTACGCTGTAAGGTCACAATAATGTCCTCATAATTATTCCTGCAAGCGGCCGGTAAACTCTCCAGGATTTCTGCAGCGGTTCCCTTCAGTGCCAAAATCAATTCTACCGCTTTCTCTTCATTATTCCATCCGTTTCTACTGGCCACCGCCTCAAATAGGAATTTAAAAACATTAAATGCTACATTACCGTCAAAAGTTGGGGTATTTATCTTGCTGGATTATTCTGAAAAGAGCCTCACCGGACCCTCTCGAACATGTAGATTATCCATTTGGAATTGTAGCTCACGTATTTCATCGTCTATCTTTCGTTCTAGGTTGGTCATTTTCTCTTCAACATTCTTCTTAATGCCGCAGAGTTTTTCATCAAACTCGCCGACCCTCTGTTCTATTGCTCCCACTCGTTTGTACAACACCTCTGATATTTCGTGGAGGTTTTGGTTTGTTGTTCTGGAAGCTTCCTGGAATTTTTCTCCTAACCTCTCGCAATTAGCTCTAGAAGCTTCCTGGAACTCTTGTCTGACTTCCGCTAACATTTTCTCACTGTAGCTTCTAGAAGTTTCCTGGAATTTTTCTTCGAGTCTCTCACAATTAGTTCTGGAAGCTTCCTGAAATTCTTGTCTGACTTCCGCTAATATTTTCTCACTGTTACTTCTAGAAGCTTCCTGGAATTTTTCTTCTAACTTCTCGCAATTAGTTCTAGAAGCTTCTTCTAATCTTTCGTAATTAGCTCTAGAGGCTTCTAAGAGTTTCTGGTTATTTTCCATCATAGCGGCTAAAATTGCATTTAAGTCCAAATTGATACTTGAGATAGGATTACTTACTGCAATGTCTTCTTTATCGTCAAACTCGTGTGTACTTTTGTCGATTCCTTGTCTTTGGAGTTCATCTGTCAACCGCCTTTGTAGTTCAGCCTTGTTTCCTGTTGTTGACAGATCCAGTTTAGCCAGCTCCTTCTTCAGCTGTTCCACTTTTAGTTCTTCAAGCTTCATTTTTGTTGATTTTAATTTTGCAATCCCACTTCTGACACCAGTTGTTAAATACGGCACTAAACTGTTACTTACAGTCACGGCACAACACTGTTCTTCTTATCAAAACACTTTACCGCACTGCACTAAGTCGCACTGTAGCACTGATGTGAACATCAAGACCGAGAGAGAGAGAGAGAGAGAGAGAGAGAGAGAGAGAGAGAGAGAGAGATTTATTTGTCTATTAACTTTCTAGCGGTCATAATTTTTGTTTGATCTTTACCAAAGTCGATGTATAACCGTTTTATGTAAAATTAAAGATCAAGTCCGTTAACAGTTGAAATCGGTCCGTGGCAGAGGGGGGTGGTCATGGAGAAGGGAATTTCGAAATTCAATATATCTCCATTGAAAAATTGTTTATAAACAATCCCTTTGCAAATTTTATTTTATATGAACGTTGTTGCAGTATGCGTTCTCTATCTTGAATATTATACTAGAGTTTTGTACTTTTCAAATTTTGAGCCTTCAGTAAACCCCACTCCCCTTATTGTTACCGCGCTTTCGCAATAATCGAATACATCATGTATTATTGGCGGAATCTCTCAGTCAATCAAAACACGCCTCCCCCGTCCTCTGATCCTTCCCCGCTACTTGGCTCCCGCTGGTGAGGCCCTGAGTGACGGACTTCTTTGTAGTATGCGCTATATTATGATTATTGGAAGGAGTGAGAGTTTACTTGTATATAACCTTAATTAAATTTCTGCGAGTTACCATTTTTATTTTAGCCAACAACGACGGGTAAGAAATTTATCTAATTACTTCCAACATCCGACACTCGTTACATCTTATTTCTATGAAATTATAGAAGTACGGAGTGGTAATTATTATCCAAAGGTGATGTAATCCTTATACTATGTTTGGAAGCTCGATTTATTTGAACCATGAACTATAATAAATTCCTCAATATTCGTCTAATATCTATTCAATGCTTCACGACTGTCAGTAGTGGAATAATAGAGGAGAGGTTATAAGAAATTTGAAATATCTCCGTTGTTGTGAGTTGGATCCAAAAATATTACTTAACCAGTCTTATTTAAAATGTAAAATGTTGTATGTTCTACAATTGTTGTTCTCTATTTTTGCCCCTAGTCCTAGTATATTTCAGCAGATTTTTTATTTTTTAGTTTACTGTAAACTACTAATCCAATATTTTTTCTAGCACCTGAGTCACTAAACATTTAATTTCCAGCTTACGTTTTGTTTACATATGTTTCTTATTACTGAAAAAATGGCGGAGGTTGTCAGGTCCGTAGCTTGCTTAGTGCGTGGGAATTCGACTTACAATTAGTTTACGCAGTCCCTGTGTGATGGACTTTTCCACATATCATAGTCGTTCTGTAAGATATTCAAAATCTCTGTGAACAATCGTACTTTTCAATATCTATGTTATATTATCATATTCTTCGATCTGTAGATTGTAGAATTTCTAAAACCCAGAAATCGTAAATCTTGACACATCCAATGATTACAGGACATCCTAGCATCAGATTCGAACATTGATACATAGGGCAATTGACAACCACCACTGACCTATACTCAACCACTACTTATTATTGCTATTTATTAACGACCACTTTGAGCTACTAAGGATAAGTGACTTGGGATATTTATAGGTTAGCACCCTTTTCTAGCCAGTGTTGAACTACAGAATTCTTTTAGTGAGATCGTTGCTAACTAAAATTCATAATGCCCAGGTGAGAATCCAACTCACGACTCCGGGATCATAAATGAGATTAAGACCAACGCCTTAGCTTACATGGCTAACCTGAACCCCCAACAACTATTAAAAATTATAGAGTTGATAAAGTATGTTTAAATTAAGTATATGTTTAAATTGCAGGAAATGTAAAGATCTCGTATATTTTTTAAAATATGTTTAATTCACAAGGTTACCTTTTATTATTTTCTCCATTCTTAAATTTTGCTGAAAAAGATAAAATTTAAACGTTACCACCGTAGCACTTTGAATTTTATTAACTGTCTATTCTTATATCACATTTTCCCCTTTATCCGAAAATAAGATTTCCAGAGCGTTTCCTCGGATGCATCATGGAGGGCTGTGGTTAGCCCTGATAAGAGCCAGATCATAATTGGGTTAAGGGTTAGGGCAGTGAGGTGTGGAATTGAGCCTGAGTGTGCACCTGGTATCTTTCCAGAAATAAATTACGCCCTCCCTCCACCCTCCCCTCAAAACACACCTTTAACCCACGCATGCTCCTCTCCTATAAAAGAGTCCTCGAGCTCTAGCTTTCTTCAGAGGTTCAGCAGCTCTGATCCACTTCAGACCTGGTGGTAAGTCCTCTGAAGACAAACTCTTTAATAATAATGATTATTACTTGATGTCCACCATAGCACCCTTTCAATGCGCCTCACAAGAAACTCTTCTTTTAGCAGAGTTCCCAGTTCCCCCTTTTAGCAGAAATCAGCTATTGAAGTTGTACTCATGATGCGATTTTCAAAATACTTCCTCAAATGTTCATCGATCCTTCCCAGGGGATGACGAAAATGAGGTTCATTCAAAACTCTCCCTCTCTCGCTATCTCTCTCTCTCTCTCTCTCTCTCTCTCTCTCTCTCTCTCTCTATATATATATATATATATATATATATATATATATATATATATATATATATATAAGAATAATCCGAATTCAATAAAACTCGTTACGTGGGCTGGTATTAACTCCTCCTAGTTTATAATCTCTATTAACATTTTTAGGAATGATTAGTAGTGGTGGTTGTAATCTAGGCATGAAATGAATAATCGTCATATTTCGTTTCCTATTAGTTTCTCAGCTAACATGCACATGAGAAAAGTTGTTTAATTTGATATTTAGAGTAACTTTTGAAGTTTACCGAAGCACAAACGAAATATACGGTAAAAACTATAGGGGGAGTGAACAATTTTAATGGGCTCATACAACTGAACCGAAATGATCAAAACTCGGTATTTGAATGAGCATTAACTCCTCCATGATTATAAGCTATATTAAAATTTCTACGGATGTGGGGGTTCTAAAGGGGGAATGAAATGAATGATCGTGTTATTTCGATGCCTATTTGTTTTTTGCTAAACATGCGCATTGTAAAAGTTGTTTGATGAATACTGAAGTATAAGCGGGATATGCGCTTAAAACTACAGCGGGAGTCAACAATTTTATTAAGCACAAACGATTGAATCGAACTGAATAAAACTCAGTTTTTGAATTATTTCCTTTACAAATCCCAACCTTACACCATAGTGATCTATTTAAGCTATTCCCTTCTCCTTACGATTACTTTAATGTTATCAGCCATAATCAATATCATAATACAACGACTGCTAGTCAGTCGCCCGGCGGTTTTGGTCCAGCCTACACAGCTATAATCAGCAGGCATTGACGATGGTGCGCTGACTCCGAAAGTGCACTTTGCATAAAATTAAAAACAATAAGAGGACAAGGCCGTTTTATTGATCCTTATCAATATATGGGGATTTAGACGAATGTAAGTTTTGACTCCCAAATAAATCCCCTCATGAGAATGGAAGTAAAGTATAAAACAACCCAAAAGAATTCACTAATCTATTTAGGCTCTCTCGTGGAACACTAACAAGTTCTATTTTATCAAGTCGGAATTTAAAATTTTGACTTTCATGAATCATAGTATGCTTTAGGACCGTAATGCTCTTTTGTTTTTTAAATTTTTCCAATGAAATCAATATTAATGTAGATATTAAAGAATATATGTTTTGATGTCGAAATGAACCACCACTCCTAAGAGAGAGGTAGTAAAGTATAAAATAACGCCTGTTAATACTATTCATGTCTTTGATGTATATTAATTGCCAATAATTATGATGGAGAGCTTGCCGGCCATTCAAAAATCTAGAGGACCTTTTCCGCCTATCCTGATTTCGTTGTGAAGAGTTACTAGGTTGCTCTAGCAAAAAGTAGTAATCAGCATCTGCAAACAGTGACCTCATCCATGGTGAAGCTTTATATTGCAGAAGAGTTAAATAATCCTGGCTTTTCAATTTCCCGAGATTTTCTGTAGGAGAAAATTCCCAAATTCGGTAATAGTATCTCAAACCATGACTCCCTTTCGTTCGTGCTTTGGCGTGGTTGGGCAACTCCATGTAACTGTACTTATAACCTGGGCTATCATAAGAACAATTTTATTTTTCATCCGTGCAAATTGTTTTTGCCCAGATAAATTCGCCGAGGGAAAGGCATTCATGAGCTCTTGTCACTCGAAATGCACGAATCGCTTTAGTTAGGTGTACTTATTTATGTAGTTCTTCCACCTACTTCCCAGTGTTCTAGAAGTGGGCATAACACTTAGGATTTCTTTGGCTTCTGAGATGTCACAAGTTCTTATTTTACTAAATGAAGAATTTTTTTTTTTTTTCAATGCGTACCTCACTTATTTCATCAATTTTCATTTTAGCCCCATTTATTTTTAGGTCGATTATAAACGGTTTTCGCCTTCTTGGCAACTGTGGTATACGAAAGGCTAAACATTTTCCCCCTGTCACTCACGAAATGATCCGTTCAACTGTATTTACCGGTTAAAACACATAGCTATAGAATCGATTTGTCATGTATAATTCCTCCATAAAACCAATATGCTTCCTAGTTGAAAATTCAAATCTCCACATAGGCTGTAAGTCTACCTCAAGGTAATTGGTCCACAAATATAATAGGCCACAGACAGGTTCTGAGGCATTTTTGTGTGATTGATCGGGCAGAATAATAAGATTTTCATTTTTAATGTCATTGTTCTTAGAATGATCTGAAATAGTATAAAAATGTATTCCTGCCAAATTTAAATAGATAATCAGACAAACCATAGAGATTTGTTTACCTAGATCAGTTAAGAGATGATTATTAATTATTTATTTGTCTGGTTTACCTGAATAAGGTTTTTCATCTTTAGAACTTAAAAATGCAATGTAAATTTAATTAAATCTTTGTGTGGAGGCCGTCAATGTATATACATTCATTTTATTTATTATAGTTTATAATTAGTGTCTAGGTATTCCTGTCAAACTAAAACTAAATCCAAATAATAATAAATAATGTTATAGGTTATGGATGTTTAAATTATTATTTTGGATATATTACTTTCGTGCACTCATTTTGGTTATTTATTAACATGAAATGGTATTACACTATGCTATATTTATTAATTGATGCCACATTTTTGTTATATTTCAGAACCATGAGGAAGACAAGGTTAGTGATACTCCCTGGGGTGAGAAGCATCACCCAGATAGGGTGTTTACTTCTCTTCCTGGCGTGCCCAACCATCGCATTTAAAGGCCAAGAGAGAAGGGATGTCGACACCATTTGCAATCTGAATGAACTGAAAAACTGGTGGTAAGAAATTTTAAAGCAAATAAGCCCTCTACAATTAAGATTATGATATCGAAATAAAGATAATACTAACACAAAACTTTCATATGAAACACAAGACCAGTCTTGGAAAATTTGAATTTAACAAATTTTATGCAAGTAAACCATAATTTACAATTTTTTTATTGACCTAGTACTGCTATCTTCAAGGAATTTTTAACTTTTTTATAATACATTCTTCTGAGTGACTATCTGAGGTACCCGGATTTTTAGCAGATTTCCCTTAAGGGAAATCAGCTATTGAGGTTGTACTCATGACGGAATTTTCGACATTTTTCTTCAAATGTCCATCGATCCTACCTAGTAGATGACGAAAATGAGGTCCGTTCAAAACTGTATATATATATATATCTATCTATCTATATATTTGTCTGTTACCGCTCTAGCGGTCGCAATTTTTGTTTGATCCTTACCAAACTTCATATTTAAGCGTTTTATGTAAAAAGAAAGATCAAGTTCGTTAACGGCTGAAATCGGACCAGTGGGAGGGGGGGTTTAGAGGTGAGGATTTTCGAAAATTCGAAATATCTCCGTTACTATACGTCGGATCAAAAGATTGTATAGAACCAATCTTATTGCAAATTAAATATACTATAGATATTGTTCTATACATTAATTCTCTATCTTGAATATTAACCGAGATATTTGCATTTGTATTCTGCGTGTGGTCACCAATAGGCTATGTTCGGAGTTTCCGACGAGAGCTCTGGCGGCCGTTTCCATAACTATCGTCCCTCGTGAATAGCTTTAGAGGTTAGGTTAACTGTTTTTTGGGCTAGAAACTACTGGGTTATTACGCCCTAAATAATGTTTTTTAGGTTTAGAGGTTTCTTACTACTACAGTTGTTATTAGGCAGATTTCTCTATTGTAAAACTTCACTTGGGAAATCTGCTTAGTTTACGCAGCCCCTGCGTGACGGACTTTTTTTTTTCAAAGATATATAGAATGGGTAACAGGTGTGAAAATAATTCATTAGAAGGATTTACTATATAAAATCTTGCACCTCTTGTCCTAGTACTTATTTTTCCCCTTTATAGCAATTGAGTATCTAAGTAGAATTTATTAACTTTAGTTAGGTTAGTATTCATCACTTTAGCCACAATATACTTAAGTCTGATGAGTAACAAAAATTCCTTTCGCCTTCCCAAACACAAAAACTATGATAGATAATTTAAGTAATAGTTTCTTTTAAACGCCTCCAATTACTCCTTGATAAGTCGCAGCATACACTTTACATTCAGGATATTAAATCCAAGTACGTAGAAAGTTCGGTAAATTTGCTTAACATACTCAATGAGGAAAGTTACTGCTTCTATTCCCCCATTTCTCCCAGAGCTCGGGTTAAACAAATTTTATCTCGCGTTGTTTTATTAATTATTTTAAAGTATAATCAATAATAATATTTTAAATAATTTACATTTATGAAAGTAATGCGTAACTTTACTAAAAATGTAAACATAAAATAACATGTAGTAATAAACGAAAGTGAAATGGGAGATTTACAAACATCCCTATCCATAACGCTCCCAACAACATAATTCAGGGTTTCATCAACTAAATTAAGTGTGTAAAGACTAATAAAATCATAATAAATCATATTGAAATAATGTTTATTGATACTGATTTTATATTTGTTTTAATAGATCAACCGTTTAAATGTATACTCCGTATATATAAGTATATTAATGTTCGTTTAGCCCCATTGTAGTTTGTTCTTCGATAAATGTATATTGCAAAAAATACTCTATATGACACATATTGTCTACTAAACAGTTTCTACACTTCCAAGTGAGCATCTACCATTCTTTTCGTCGGCATAGTAGACCAACCTACCCCCGTAACCACCTGTGTTTTATTTAGAGAGTGATTAAATAGATGTACAACACTCTTTAACCAAGGTGGTCCTAGAATGAGTTACTTTCAGTGGCCTGGCGGGTCTCATTGTATCCGGAGAGTAAGTGGTTCGCTTGTTTATCGACGGGATCTAAGAGAGCCTAAGTCCTTCGTCATCCCGAAGAACTGTCAGACGTGAGAGGCTCCCTCTAATCCATAAGCGCCGTGACCCTAGCGCTTTCTGGTAGCAAACACGTGAAATTATTTTTCAGGACCTAAGCATATATGTTTTACCTTCAGCTTAAGGAGCTTTTATGGCCAAAGATGCCCTTTTATATTATTAAAGTGAAGATAACCGATTAAAACTAATGTTTATTTGAGTAATAGATGATTATTTCGCCCCTCTAATGGAAATACGGATTTGGTGGAGAATCACCACAATAATTGGACTCAAATCCAACATGGAACTTCTAAATTATGGGAAAATATGCTTATGAGCTTAATGGAGGTAGCAGAAATGGAGCTCATATTCATTAGGTTTTAGATATGCCCAGAAGTTCCACCAAATTTCTTTGATGGATAGTACTTTCTCCCTACATCAGCATCATCCACTTTGAGCTTCATTAGAGGAGTACAATTTACATCTCCCCCAAATACTTAAATAATTATATCCTAAATAAATGAATAAAATGATTTCTCCTTAACCAGACCGTATTTTCAAGCCACGTAGGCTGAAAAATATAATATTTTAATTATTTTAAATCTATACTCACATTTTTTAATTTATGTTATGTAGTTTACTATATAAACAATTTTAAAATTAATTTCAGGCTACCTTCCGATGGCGAAGAAAAGGGTAGTTCAACGCTACTGAATGGGTATACTCGGCAGTGTATAGGAGATGGACCAATGCAATCACAAGGGAATAATGACTCAGCCGTACTAAATAGCACACCAGTAAATCCTTCTCTTCCTATAATAAAACAATACGACTTTCCTGAAGAAAGGGTGCTACGGTTATGTAAAGTGTGGCGATTTAATGAATCTCATAAAATGATGAACATGAATACGAGAAAACAGTTAAATAGAGGAGTCTTTTGGAAAATACCAAATCAACAACAGCCTTTCAAAAACGCGCAATTGAGAATCAAAAATGAATTCAGATTTTGTACAAGAAACACCTTTAGTACTCAGCCATACTATTACCAAGGTTCAACCCTTCAAGATAACCGAAGGCAAAAACAAAAGTTAGTTTTGAACGATCAACGCCAGATAAAACATCAGTTAGGGCGTTTAACAATTGTTTCCTTAAAAGGTAGAACTCAAGAAAGAAGAGATATTAGGAGATCAATCATTAAAGAACAACGCCACTCGGACTATGAGCTGGAACATTCCAAAAATGGTCACCACAAAATTGATTCCCTGAAAGAAAGGAAGTCTGATAGGAGATCTGATCGTCTGGATATTTCAAGAAGTGATCGTCACAAAACAGATTTTCTACAGGAACAAGGTCAAGATAGAAGGACTGACATATCTGACTCTGATGGTCGACGCCTTCTACAACGTGTGCTATATCATTCGAAAAGTGATCGCTCCAAAACGGATTCCTCTGAGAGGAGAGTTCTTGAGAAAAGGGATGTCAGGAGATCTGTTTTTAAAGAACAACGTCGTTTTATTCTGGATGGAACTCAAGAAAGGAGGGTTGATAAGAGATCTGCCTTTAAAAGACAAGACCATTCGAAACGTCGGGTGAGTCAATTGAGAAGAGATAATTTCAGAACTGATACTCTCATGGACAGAGTTGCAGAAAGGAGGGAGGATAGGAGAGCTGTATTAAACGAACGTGATTTGAACCTCCAGGTGGATATGTCAAGAAGTAATCTCAACAATTTCTATTCTCCCCGATTTATGAAGCGAAATGATAGATCAATCACAGATGGCCCACGTTATCCGCGCCAGCGGGACTATTTCAGAAGGAATTGGGAAAATACTGAGTCCGCCAAGGACCGGTTTCAAAAAGGAAGAACTGACAAACCTATCTTGAATACAAGTGATCGCTTCAAATCTGACTCATTCGAGATCAGCGTTCAAGAAAGGCGGACAGATAGGATACCTCTTTTTAATGTGTACCTTCCTTTGGAACGTCAGGTGGACCTTTCCAGAAGTGATCTTTACAAAATCGATTCTCTCCCCAACCGAATTCAGGAAAGACGGGCTGATAGATCGACATCTGATAGACAACGCCAAAGAAATAATCGTCTCAGAGCCGGTTCCTTCAAAGACCGGGTTCAAGAAAGAAGAACTGACTGCTCTACTTCTGACGTCCGACCTCAGCTTGAATATTCCAGATGTGATCATTTGAAACTAAACTTCTTTAAAGACGAAGGTCATGAACGAAGAACGGATAAGAGAGCTATCTTTAATGTACATGTTTATTCGGACAACTTCAGGAATCGACACCATATAGATTCTATCCGCGAACGAAATTTGGAAAGAAGGAGTGATAGATCTATCTTTGACAGACAACGTCAATTAGAACGTCATGAATATTCACGAAGTGGTCGCTTTAAATCTGACTCATTCTTGGACAGGGTTCAAGAAAAAAGAACAGATAGGAAATCTCTCTTTAATCTACATCTTCATTCAGAAGGTCTATTGGACAATTCAAGAAGTGGTCGCTACAATACTGAATCCATCTCCGAGCGAATTCTAGAAAATGGAACTGATAGGTTTTTAACCGATGGACATCGGCATTCGGAGCGTCAGTTGAATCATATGAGAAGTGATCGCCTCAAAGGTGCCTCCATTGAGAATAGGGTTCAAGAAAGAATGGCTGATAGATTCATTTCCGAAGGACGCCATTTAGAACGTCAATTTAAAAATTCTAGAAATGAACGCATCAAATCTGACTACTTTAGAATCATAGGACAAGAAAGGAGGGTGGCTAGGATATCTACTTTTAATTTAAACCTTCAATCGGAACGCCAGATAGACATTTCAAGTATTGATTGCCAAAAATCTGATTCCACCCTTCAACGAAATCTTCACAAATGGTCCGTTGTATATACTCGCGAAGGACAACGCCTTTCAGGGCGTGAGATGAACTATTCGAGAAGAGATCGACTGAATTCTGACTACTTCAGGGACAGAGTTCAAGAAAGAAGGGCTGATAGAAGATCTCTCTTTAATGTACACCTTCAATCTGATCATCAATTGGACAATGCAAGAAGTGATCGCTACAAAGCTGATTCCCTCATTGACCAAACTCAAGAAATAACAGTTGATAAGAGATCAGTCTTTAATGGACAACGCCATTCGGAACGACAGCTGGAACATGTGAGAACGGAACGCTTCAAATCTGTTTCCTTCAAGGAGAGAGTTAAAGAAAGAAAGACGGAACAGAGAAATCTTATAAATGGACAACAACGTTTGGACCGCCAAGTTGACAATTCAAGAAGTGGCCGCTACACATCTGATGTTCTCCACCATCGAGTTTGGGATAGCTCTACCTCCGATGAACTAAGCCATTTAGAAAGACAGCTGGGCTATTTGAGAATTGATCGCCTCATTAAGAACTGGGTTCAAGAAAGGCGATATGATAGATCTGTCGGTGATGAAAATAGACATTCGGGACGTCAGCTGGCCTACTCAAGAAATCGGCGAGATGCCGTGAAAACAGACTTCCTACTTAGTATTCAAGTAAAAAGGACAGATACGAGATCTCTCTTTAATAGGCAACGTGATTCAGAACGTCAACTCGACCAAACAACAAAAGATCACCTCAAGGGCAGAGATCATGGCAGAATAACTGAAAGGTTTATCTCTGATCGTCAACATCGTTTAACTCGTCACCTTGGCCAATCTAGAAGTGATAGCTATAAATCCGATTCGTTCGACGAACACCAACCAAGAAGGGTTGACAAGAGATCTGATTTGAATGAACAACGGCAATCGGTTCGTTCCAATAGTCGCTTCAAAAATCTCAGGGATAAATCGGAAGAAATGGTTACTAGCAGTGGACATTTCTTAAATGGACGTCAGTTGGATAGTTTTGAACGTCAGTTGAATAGTTTTGAACGTCAGTTGGATAGTTCAAGAAATGATCGGGACAAAGATGGTTCTCTCTCAAATAGAATTAAGGTAAGCATGATCGACAGGAGATCAATTGTTAATGGAGATAGAGGCAATAGAGCACAGTTTGAATCAAGGAAACTTTTAGCATTAGAAACTATCTCTAAAGCATCTCTGGAAGGCAAAACAACTGAACAACGAAAGGAAATCAGCCGAAGAAAATTTCGTAATGATGAAAGAACCACACCTCGGTCTTGGGAATCACATCGCCTTGACTACTTAATAAATAACTCGCGTCTAGTTTTAGAAAAGATGGTTCTCTCAAATGTTATATCTAGGCGAAGAGATTCTAACAGAGAAATGTATCACAGAGAGTCGCGGAGAAATACATTTGTTTCCTCAAATAGTTTAGAACGAGAAATGAACAGTAGAAATGTTCTGGGCAAGACAGGAAGAGTAACAGACATGAATAAAAATTCGCAGGAAAGGCGTGAAGAACGTATAACGAGAAATACAAACAGACAGTCAGACTCAATTCGAAGGAACATTCGAAATAATTATTCCACTCGACGGATTCTGTCTATCTATGAAGAAATGCCCGCGTTTGAAACTCGAGGTTTTTTCAACAGAAACTTACATTCAACTCATTTAATATTGCTTCAATTTAGATATATTCTTGGTCAGCAAAGTAACAAAAAAGATGTATCAAATTATCACCAGGAACTTTTGCAAAAAGTTGGTGTAATTGAAGGGACTGATGATAGGATCAACAAGGAGACTAAGCCCTTCCTCACTCCAAGTGAACATACTTCCCGCAGACGAAATAACAGATCCGTGTTTCATATTCCGAGTCATCAAGATGAAAGACAGACAGGATATGATATTCGAACAAAAGCTATTGATGTTCCAAACCGACGTTGGAGGCTGCCCTCTAAGAATATTCAAATCAGAAATTCAATTCAAACCGAAGTCACAATGGCTAATTCTAGGAGAAAACAGATAGTTCATAGCGGTTCCAAAGATGATAGTTCCAGGGATTTACACCGACTTGAATCAAATAAATCTCAGTGGATTCGTGAAAGGATAGATTTTCATGATCAATTCCAAGTAAATCAGAGAGTAAAAAACAATGCCAGACAATCAGGACTGAGTAAAAGATTTCAAAATGTCCCTCACCTTCGAAGGGCGTCTACTGTATATTACCAGTCTCAAGACTGGTCAAATACTTTCAGGGACATAGTCAAGCACTCCACAAAGAAATTTAACGCTAATATGAAAGACTCAGATTCTCATAGAATAGATGTGAGGGAATATGGGAAAGCGCAAAATTTGGTCAGGAGCGAAATTGGTTCCCAAAGATCTCTGGCCATGGAATTTTGGAATAATAGGAACCAAGTATATCAGGCTGTGACAATAAATGCAATTTTACGTTATCCACTTGACAAGATATCATCTCTGGAGAACTGGGCTTTTCATCATGTATTTGATGTTATTAAGGTTTGTATTTTTTTTTCAGTTATATTTTTGTTATAAAAGGACCTTCACTTTTTCTAGTATGACGTGAGACGGACTTTTTATAGGATACCACCCACTTCTAAAGACAGGTTGGGCAACGATTTTATTTAGTAAGTCAATCTCTTCAATAATGTCCATGCTGATTCGATAATTGAACGTTTGGCTATAAGACCTTCTAAAAATTCGCATTGGAAATCATTCACCAGACGACTAACAACATGTCCCAAAGATGTGTTACTAACATGCATCGGGGATGTTTTAAATTCATGAAATTACAATATCTGCAG
This sequence comes from Riptortus pedestris, assembly GCA_019009955.1. Taxonomy (NCBI): domain Eukaryota; kingdom Metazoa; phylum Arthropoda; class Insecta; order Hemiptera; family Alydidae; genus Riptortus; species Riptortus pedestris. The sequence goes on from CM032228.1 coordinate 134,504,376, forward strand.
ATTGTTAGATCAAAATCTCTGAACTACCTATTGTTGTATATATTATTGTAAATTTAAACACATCAATAACCATTTGATTGTACTTATATTCCCCGTAAATAAAAATCAATAATTAAAAACAAATAACATAACTTATTTCATTTATTAATCGCATTTCAAATCATATAACACAACCTATTTTAATTATTAATCGAAAGCCAAATAAAATAATATCAAATTTTAAAATTTGATGATCAATTTTTGTTTTAAATGAAAACGTTTTCACTTCCATTTTTAAAATAGTTTTATTGTCCGAGGAACGGTCCCTAAACGTACCCAGAAATTTTTTGACGAGGTGGGAATAGACAAGAAGGCTCTGCAAACCTTGGTCGAGGGTATCATTATTGATACTTTAGGGATTATTTCCCACCATATATTTTAATTTTTCTTTGGCCAGTGATCTTATTATAGATCGACGGATCATGTTAGTACAATAATGATGTTTAATTTATATCTAGTGACATTCACCTTTTAGGTTCCAGACTGTTTATTTTAGTTATTGAGCTGACTAAATACAATATGTATTGTTTTACTGTTGTCCTAGGGATTGACTAAGTTGCTGTGTGCTTCAGCATCTCAATGTAATTGAGCAGCCCCACAAACTGTATAAAAATTTGTACAATAAAGTGATTCTCGACTGTATGAGGATAATTGTTTAATTTAAATTAAAGGACCGTGGAGTAGGAGTATGCCATAGAATATTATTATATTAGTGAAGTCAGAATATGAAAGAATGTTAACAAGATTGTAGACATATTGTATTTTCTTGTCCTAATATAGGGTAGGCAGACCCCTTTCATATCCTTCTAAAGTTACAGTACAGTAAATTATCTGACTTGAGCCTGGAAGGTATTTAGTGTTTCACTCGTTTACCTCGATCTTATTGAAATACATTAATATTCCCCTTAAATTCTTCAAGTTTCTTAATATTTTTGACTACCGTACAATTTTAAAGTCTGTCCTTTTTAAGCTCTAATCTTCTTCCATGTCACCATCTTTAAGTAGAAGATAAGGTATTACACGCACTTATAGTATAGTAGCATAGTATATATATATATATATATATATATATATATATATATATATATATATATATATATACTTCAAGTGACTAACAAGACCACCAAGGTACCGTCTATCTTTTTATTTTATTCTTTCTATTTCATGACTATTAGCAGTGATTACTGCGTATAATCTATATGCAACACTTATATCATATTGTTTCCATTTGCAGAAATGGACTGAGGATAACTTGGATAAGGTGGATTATTCGTAAGTATAACAAGATTCCTACATAAACAGTCCATCCATTATATAAGAAAGAAGTTAATTTTGAATTTACCCTAAACCATGAGATTAGGTATTCACATGTCAGCAAAAAAAAAAAAAAAAAAAAAAAAAAAAAAAAAAAAAAAAAAAAACTTCCTTCTCCCAGTGGTTTCGTAAAAGAAAATAGGTATTTTTATAAAAAACGAATAATCAATCGGTTCCACGAAGGTTGAAACGAAAAAACAAAAAAAGCATAATCCGTCGCGCAGATTATGGTACATTACAGTATATTAATTTAGCCACAAGTTCGATTACACAACGTTCTTCGCTCCAACTCATATTGGGAGATATTTATGGATTGCAAGTTGCCCCTACTCTAAACCCGCACTGCTCTTTATCCGATTTTGGCCATTAAGCAACATGACCTGAGTCATTAATGATAAACCATATGTGGGCAACAACCGGCCCGTGGTTAGGATTGATCCGGCACGCGAGACATTTTAAAAAACCCACTTAAACACAAATATTACACTACTTATTCCAAATGTGGAAGGTGAGGAGAGATTTGTGCGTTTGTCAGTACTTATAAATGCGAACAGTTAGTTTCAATGATGAAAGTTATTAATCCAAACATTGATGCATTAGTTTTCCAAATTCAAGCTTAAGTGTCTCATTGGTGTCGCTATCTAATTTCGTTGTTTGTAATAATTCCAAATTTTACGATTTAATTATAGTGTTTTGCCTATTTTTTCATTTCATTTTAATGGATTGTATTACATTGTCTTATAATTTCATGTCTGCTATCTATCGTTAAAAATTATGAACACTATTTTAAAATGCACTACTTTTAAAAGCGGCCCGCGAACGTATTTGCACATTAACGTTTGGCCCGCAACATGTGAAAGGTTGGCCATACCCTAGAAAGTTAATAGACATATATAGAAATATATATATATGAATGAGAGAGAGAGAGAGATAGAGTGAGAGAGAGGAAGAGAAGAAATGGAAAAGACCAAACCGTCGAGCATGTGAATTTGTTGAGTACAACCTCACTAGCCGATTTCCCATAGGGTAAATCGGCACTCACGACATCCAATTCCCTCGCAATAGTATTAGTTTCTAGCAGTAATATAAGATTTTCTACTTTTTGCAAATAGTAAGTTATTTTTTCTTGAATATTTTGCAGGTCTATGCACTTTGAAAACATACAAGAGATATTTATGGGAGTAGCTGTTGCAACTATCATGATATTAATGAACACTTCTTGGAACAAGCAAAGGGATATTAACTTTAATTTGTTAAATTGTAGGAGGATATTTTTGTAGATGCACATTGTATTACACATTTCGCTATTTTTATAGAAATGTTGATTTATTTTTGGTTAGAGATGTAATATACAAGATATATTTGTAACAACATATAAATTAGAAACAGATCATATTTTTTGATTTCTTGATGTATTATAATGTTGCTATAAACTGTTGTAGTAATTCTAAAGCAAATATATCATTATCAAAAGCAATTGCTCAATTTTATAAGATTTAATCCTTAGGTCCCCTTCCCCTCATGGGCTTACGACGATCATAAACAAATTTTACGCTTATATCTATACATGAGTCGTTTAAATATTGTATATGGTATCGATCAGGTAAATATTGAGGTCTTTACAAATATAATCTTTATTGATGACGTCACATCGAACATATTTGCATTTATTTATTTATATTAATGTCCATCTTTTGCAACTATGGCTAATTGGACGGGTTATCTACAGAGAACATATTTGCATGTATCTTACTTAGTGCTATATCTCTATGGTGTAGTTTGCTGCGGATATTGCGTAGCCTTCCATTGTGGTTATTAGTGTTTTCATTATACTGCACGCAAAGCATGTGTTTTCAATATCCAGTTTGAGTACGCAAAGTAGCTATTTTCCGTCCTAGGACGCAAAGTAAAACAGATGTTTTGGAAAACTTACTCTTGGTTATCTTATGTTATTGAGCGATTTCAGTTCAGAGGTAACCTGTGTTTACTATTTCAATACAATGTCGGGAGCTCAAGATCATCTTGAAATACCGGAAGTTATTTTAGAAGAAGCACGGAAAGCAACGGAGGAACTACTACCGGCTAAATCACGAGCTAAATATGAAGTGGAATACAATAAGTTTTGCCACTGGTTGAATAGAAGAAATGTATGAAATCATAAATCTAGAAGCTTTACTATAAAAAGTGAAGAATGTCCATTTGACCCGTGTGGCTTTTACCGAATGTATATAGCCTTAGGTCCACAGAACATGGAGAGTGAAAGGTTGTATGTCGGGTACCGAAATGGCAGGTGTGTGGCTCAGCATGTAGGCTCCCACACTATATCCTTCGTCCCAAGAACAGTAGCAAAGTTTTTGAATTTGAAAGAGTCAGATGGCTATACCGTACACTCTCTTAGGAGGTCCTCAGCAACTATGTTGGTTGAGGCTGGTGGAGATCTTCTCACATTAAAGAGGCACGGTGGATGGCAATCATCAAGTGTAGCTGAGGGGTATTTAGAAGAATCACCCACAAGAAAAGTTGAAGTTTCTAGGAAACTGTTTGGGCGTGCACCCAAGAACGGCTGTGGCGAGTCAGTCAATTTACCCAAAAATTATCATAATGTTGCTGTTCAAGAAAATGAAGACTATTTCACGGTAGGCGACCTTTTTAGAGATGATCCTGAATTTGTAGAATGTATGGCAAACCGAACTTTATCAGGAATCGAAAAAACATTACCCAATAAATGTCTAAATATATCTAATAATAACAATTGTTCAATTAATATAAATTTTAATATGTAACAGCTGTCTAAATTTGATTTGTTTTACTTTATAAAAATGAATCAATTATAACTGAAATGGATATTTTTTTTTTACTATGTTTGAGCAGTATAATGAAAAGTAATTTACATTACACGTACGAAAAGTGGCTTTCGGTGCTTGGCCAAATTTCCGAGCTCGGCTGCGCCTCGCTCGTAAAACTAGGCCTCGCACCGAAAACGCCCACTGCGTCCTAGTAATGAAAATAACTATTTTTATTTAATTGTTTTGTGTATCTATAGATTATGTTTATATGCTTAATGTATGTTATTTATTCCAAGAACCATTATAAATTGGCGACGAGGATAAACCTGTTCATTACAGATGATTTATTGTGTTGCGCGCGTGTTATGATGTGCCGTTTTTCTAACTCTTTATGTACATAGGATATCTGCAGATTTGTCTAAGTTTTTGTTAAATGCTTTGCTTCATTTTCTGTCACCATGTTGAACCCCAGTTTGCAACCTTTCTGAAGTCATTTACTGATATTGACCGCTGGAACCATACTTCAATTGCCTAAGTTAAACAGTTTGAAAACTAAGACAGTGCAAAAAGCCGTTCACCTCATACGTGCTGTGGTTCGAAAATTACATCTCCATTAAAAATTTGATTGATACCTTTAAACAGACACAGCTACTTAATGCCTCAAGTGGGTTTATTCACTTTAATAACGTACAACCTTCCTGAGCTCTGATGTAAACTTGAGTTATCTGGATTACAAAACCGATATCGCACATTACACAAATTTGCTTTCTCCTAAGCGAAACGTGGTTGCCTCTCAGGATATTTTTCTCCACATATCAGACTGATATCCAAAGTACAGCTAGTTGATTTTGTCCACATTATGCCGGGGATTGACCCCAGAGAGCGCCATCATTCACGATCCCGAAAGCCTGACTATCGTGCATTATGAGGTATTCGCAACCTTTGTTTCAAGTTTGGTGTTTGTCGCACAGCTCAAGTGATTGCCGCATCGGCAGAAAGAGCCTCCTACACTGTAAACGTTGCTCTAAGTCCTGCCGTATAAATTATAAACCACAACAAGAAACAGATTTGGCAGTATTCTAGACTCAGATGACGATCATTATTCTGGCAATTCTTATGATTGTAATGAAATTGATATTGCCTATACATCGCAGACATTGCCTAATCCAGGGACCGCCAAGAACAAGAGGAATTGTGCAAGACAGAGCTAACAGCCACAGGATAACTGGGGTTAAAGGACATTTTCTTGAAGACTCGCGAAAGTTTTATAATAATGCTTAATTCTGATTAAATCATTACATCTAGACAATGCTTATCAAAACGTTATATCTCAGTCGCTAATATAGAACCAGTCTTAAGAATTAGCAGATTTCCCTTGAGGGAAATCGGCTATCGAAAGTGTGTTCATGGCGCGATTTTTGAAACATCTCTTCAAATGTTCGTCGATCCTACTCAGGAGATGACGAAAATGATGTCCGTTCAAATCTCTCTCTCTCTCTCTCTCTCTCTCTCTATATATATATATATATATATATATATATATATATATATATATATAGTAGCTCAGATACCCGGCTTCGCCCGGGAATTCATTTGAGGCTGAATGGTGATGGTATTTTTTCGGCAAGGCTCTACTTTGCGCACTATTTTGACATTTACCCGTCCCAGTGTTTAGGATTTATACCCGATGTTAGTGTGGATTTGTTAATAATAAAATTATTTTTTTTATGCAAGACTTCACTGTCCTCAATATTGTCATATTTCCCGTCTCCTGTGCATTATGCATAGATTTCAGTTATTAAGGACAAAATATTAACATAGATTTTAATTAATTTTTCCAGGTGAGGTACCAGGTAGTTCAAATTGGAAAGAATTGTTGAGCATTTCAATATTTCTACGCAAATTACTTGCTCCACACACTGCTCCTGGAGAAATGTATAAAACAAAAGTTACCCTAAATAACAAAGTAAACAACTTTTGTTATGAGCACGTTTGTCGAAAAACAAATAGAAAATGAAATATCGCGAATTTTTATTTCAGGCCTCCCTTATAGCCCCCACCCCCGGTCTAACCTAAAAATTTTAATATATCTTATAATCATGGAAGAATTAATGCTAATTCACATTCCGAGTTTTGTTAAGTTCTGTTCAATCGTTAGTGCCCAACAAACTTGTTGGCTCCCGCTCTAGTTTTTAGTGTATATCTCCTTTATACTTTGTTATACGACAAAAATGAATATGACAAAAGTTACTTTAAATAACAAAATAAACAACTTGTGTCATGTGCATATTTGCAGAAAAACCAATAGAAAACGAAATACCCCTATTTTTAATTTCAGGCCTCCCTTACAACCCCCACTCCTGCCCGTCCCCAGAAATGTTAGTATGGCTTTTTATAATGAAGGCGATAGTGCTAATACACATACCGAGTTTTACTTAGTTCGGTTGAGTTTATTGTGCCAAATAAAATTGTTGACTCCCGCTATAATTTTTAGCGTATAACTCATTTATACTCCGGTATACGATGAAAGTGTATATAACAAAATAAATAACTTTTGTTATGTGCATATTTGCCGAAAAACCAATAGGAAACGAAATATCGATAATTTTAATTTCAGGCCTCCCTTATAACCCCCACTCCTGTTTGTCTTAGAGAATATTAATATAGCCTAATGTCTAAGTTGGGTTATTAGTAATATACATACAAAGTTTCATAAAATTCGGTTCAGCAGTTTATGCGTGAAAAGATAACAAACAAACAAACACACACGAAAGAAACAAAATGCAGTTATGGTATGGCTTTCAAGTAACACATATTCTCTATTTCTATTTACAAAACGATTGATTAAAAGGTTGGGAGGGAGGGAGAGAGAGAGAGAGAGAGAGAGAGAGAAAGAGGGAGCGAGCGAGAGAGGGCGAGTGAGATATAGAGAGAGAGAGAGAGAGAGAAAGAGAGAGAGAGAGAGAGAGGGAGAGAGAGAGAGAGAGAGAGAGAAAGAGAGAGAGAGGAGAGAGAGAGAGAGAGAGAGAGGAGAGAGAGAGAGAGAGAGAGAGAGAGAGAGAGAGAGAGAGAGAGAGAGAGAGAGAGAGAGAGAGAGAGAGAGAGAGAGAGAGAGAGAGAGAGAGAGAGAGAGAGAGAGAGAGAGAGAGAGAGAGAGAGAGAGAGAGAGAGAGATTGGGCCAAAACGGCTAGTAAGACCCAGCGGCTAATTATATTTGGCATCCCTTGAGCTAAGTCTGCGAGTAAAGTCATTCAACTAAAAAGCACCCCCCCCCCTAAGGTGTACTGGGTTATTAAAACCTCGCCTGACCAGAGGAAGGCAATACTCGTCTAGTGTGGTATTAATTTAGACTGAGAAAGATGCCGCTTGAAAGATTGTCTAAATATGTATTTTCAGGGCACCCATTATGGAGGAGAGGCGAGCCAATGGTTGGCTCCCCGTGTTGAAGGTCCTAGTATCAATGATGTATTGAACTTTTGGCCGCCTATCACGCCGGAGGCAGCAATTCATATGATCGAAACAGATTCAGCGACTGGGTTCGATATGTTTCGTCAGAGAAATGGAGGGCAATTTCTGGCGTGTTGCGTGAGGCTGTCCTTAACTGTTATCTTGGCTATTGGTAAGGTTCCATGTGCAGGTCACAAGGATCCCTGAATCAGGCATTTCAGTTAGCCCTGGTGACTACCGGCAGATAGCAGTGGCCTCTATTATTGTCCATCTTCTGCACAACATTTTGGCATTCGGGTTGGCATCAATCGTCCAGGATGTTCCGGAAAAGAAACATTTTGCCTAGTCGTGAGGTCTGAAAGGGTGACCTTTCACCGATTTTATTGTGGAGTACAAAGGAAAGGCCGTTAGTATTGATGTACACATGGTCACCGCAGCAGGACCCTGTGAGGATTTTTTCTTCACCAAGAAAAATTAGTATGATCATGTAATGAAATTGGCATTGCATTACATAAGCCCATTATAAATGGCCATATATTTTATATTCTGAGTATTCCCAGCACAGAGCACATTAAGATTATTATGTATGAATGCTTAAATGTATTGTTTTTACCTTTAAATAAGAATTATATCCAATTTGGAGTGAAGTCACCATGTGCTCTAGCATTTTCATAGATAACGCCGATGGATTTTGATAATAACATTCACAGCTCTTAACGTCGGTACACTAAGTAATAATACGGATGAATTTCGATAATTAATTCACGTTAAATGCTCTTTTTGAGCGTATTTCGATCGGCAGTTCAAAGTTCACTCTCGGATTAGCCCCCGACACGACGGATTAAAATCAGTCATATTCGGCATCCTCTGGAGGGGAGACCCTGGTTCACGAGCGAGAGTTAATCCTTCAGCTTGTTCCTGCATGCCTAGCCTACTCTATCTCTCACGGCTAAGTCAGCACTTCTATTAAACAGCTTATTGTAATATAGACTAAGTATTATTAAGTGTCCCCCATTATATTTATAAAGGTGCCTTTTCATTTTAATTATTAATATTTATAATTGGTGAATATTTTTATTATAAATAAATTTATATATTTGAATTTGGACTCGAGTCGATTGTTGGTGGCCCTTCCTAAATTCTTGTTAGTGGTTTGGTTGTGGGATTTTTTATATATTTCAGCTTCCACTGCTTATCGCCGCAGCCAGATCGCAACAATCAGCTGTTGCCAAGCTCGCGGATGTGGAGCCCTGTCTTACAAGGGTGTATGGTGAAAGAGGAGTGCAGATAGGCTGGGAGAGAGTCAGGCTGGAAAGTATTATCATCAGAGTCCTCACTGGAACCTGGTTCATGAGGGCCATGTTCCAGCACCTTTCCTAGGGGCTTCAGGGCAGTTGGCAGACACAGAAAAGTCATAGGATAGGCTCGGGAAGTGTGACGGAAAGTTCAAGAATCTATGGTGTACTTATCTCAGGTCTGAGGCTGTAAAGCGACTCATTGGCCTAGAATTTATTTAGTTATGTTTACTTATCCATTTAATTATTTTTCTGTTTATTACCAAGAGTGCTTTTTTATTGGTTTTTTTTCATATTGCAATTGTTTTTTTTTTTTAAATGGTTCTATTGTTATAATTTATGTGATTACATAGTTTGTATCTCTAGGAGGATTGTCTTTTCTTTCTTTTTTATCATTGTATTTATTCTTAAGTTGTGTTATTTGTAGTGAATTGTGTGCTTCTAATTTTTTATTTTTTTACGAAAAATTAATAAAATACCAAGAATTAACTATTGAGCCTTAAAACTTATACACGTTTGTCTGTCATAGGCTACTATTGTAAGTACAATTGGACTTGTGCCTAAAAGAACAGTAATAGGCAAAAAGAATTTAAATGTGTAAGTAGATATAAAAGAAGCACAGCATAGAGAACTTCTTGATGATAGTGCCAGACTGGCCGGAAACTGGTGACCAGTTTTCTGAAACCCACTATAATAATAATAATAATAATATGAGGAAATTTAAAATTTAGTTTATTACAGTTATAGAGCACATACAATTTTAGAAAATCTATGAATTACAAATATTAATAGGGAAATTTTTAATAAAATAATAGAGAAATAAACTAATACTATAAACGTATTATAAAATATCTTAACTTAATTCTCACATTCAAATAAACAAGACCAAAAATTAAGAGGGAGCTCGTGGTTGAGGAACAAAACCTATTCTATCATGAACAGGATTTGAATTCCGGCTCAACAATATTTGATAAGACCAGGACGGGATACTTTGAGGTGATGTACGCTCTTTTCCATTTTCTCCACCATTGCATCGTATTGCATTATATTCACCTATATCTTCTAATTTCAGTTCAGTACGAGTAGGATTTCTTCTAATCATATTGCCTAAAAGTAAAATACAGACAAACTTAATTAATAGCAATGCACAAAGAAAAGTAATTATAGTAAAAGTAGAAAATAACAATTATATTCTTCAGACTACATCACTCAGGAAAGATCAACATTTTATTTTCCTGGTTGTCTGCTCGATGATATTTTGCCTTCTGAGTCATTCTGATCTGCTTTATTATACAGCTACTGTGCAACTTATTTATTTATTTTTTACCTGCCTTTTCTGTAAAAAGAGGCATAAACTGTTCACTTGCTTCAATGATTTGAAACACATTAAACTAGGAAGTGGATGAAGTGTTAATTTCTTTTTCTGTAATTGTAGAATAATGCTAACATTACTAAACTGAAATGAGTGAAGAAAGTGAAACATTTTGCAATAGAGTGAAGAAAGTAATCACTTTCTTCACAAGTGAAGAAAGTGAATTGCCTTCTTAATTAGTAATAAGTATAAATTAAAAAATAATTTGAAGTTGGAAATTAAATGCTTTTAAATGTTTCTTAACATTGTAAGAATTTAATTTAACAAAATAAATTGAAATGTGAATGAATTATTGGTGGAAATAATCAATATATTTTAAAATTTAAATATAATAATAATTACCTCCCTTGTTTATAACCTGCACTTGTTTATAACTGCACTACTTCACAATCATCACTAGTTGTTTTATAACTATGCTTATAACCTTTCACAACCATGCTTATAACCTACCAACAACATACCATAATCTTCACAACATCCTAATTTTGTTCATAATCTGGTTAGATCTGATCATGTATTACACGATTACAGAAAAAATTTAATATTACACTCGTGACGAAAGTAGAATTTACAACTCTCGTGAAATTACTACGCTTGCTTCGCTCGTGTGGGTAAACGTTTCACTCGAGTTGTAAAATGATCTACTTTCGTCACTTGTATAATAAATAACTATTATTTATAATATAAATCATAAAGCATTTATGATCCAAGTTTGAGTAGAATTTCATCCACAACATAAGGATAATCTGATTTTTTTAAAAATTTTGCCAGTCAACATTTTTTTTAATGAGTTTGTGACTAAATAAATTCCTATTGCCCACATGGGAATCAAACCCATGACTAGGTGTACCAAATTTATTAAGACCAACGACTTACCACACTAAGCACTATTTTTTAATTAATTAAAACTTGTTAATGACTAAAACAAAACCCATAATAATTTGCATTCTTTAAATTAAGATAATTAAGCAATTATTAGTTGCTTATGACTAACATTGATAGGGTTTGCACTTATATAATGCATGATTCAGATATTCATGGTCTTCAGTATTAGTTATATTAAGTGAAGCTTCAATAATTGATCAATTAATGAAAAAATACAAATGCTTAGATTTTTCACTCATTAAATATTAAACTTTATTCTGAATCTAATTCATACCAAGCCATTGCGCTTGGGGGCAATTATAGAATTACAAATGTATTAAAAACTCAAAAATTAAAGCTCAAGTTCAATAAGTCAACTTCCTCCAATTCTAGTTCTATATAACTTGTAAAAAGCAATTGGGTTTTACTCAAAATTCAATTTTATTTTACTTTGGCCACCCCATTCCTGGCAGAATTCTAAGTGGTTTCGTGTCAAACCAACAACATTCTTGAACACACCACTAATTCAGATTTGGTATGAAGGGCAAAAGAAAGAAAAATACATATGACAAACTTTCTCCTCAATGAAGTACAATGAAAATTCTAACACTGTTAACAACCTAATAATATAAAAGGGGATTCCATATACGGTATCACAAGAAAGTTTGATTCCCTACCTTTTCAACATTGTATGTTCATTTTTTTTTTTTTTTGTGAATACTTTTAATTTTGTTAATTGTGTGTATCATAAACAGTATTCAATAGGGAATCTGAAAATTGGTAGAATTATTTTTGTTGTCATGTGTCCATCATGCCAAATTTTATCAAATACTTTTTTTTTATTACTAATCCCAAATTGTCACTAATTTCAAGTAGGTCTGGCATGTATCACATTCTAAGGCTAACAACAAGGTATATCTTCCAAAGCTGGAAGTTCATTTTAGCAGATTTTCCTTAAGGGAAATCAGCTATTGAGGTTGTACTCATGATGTGATTTTTGACACATTTTCTCAAATGTCAATCAATCCTACCTAGGAGATGACAAAAATAAGGTCCATTCAAAATTTGTTATATACACACACACGCGTATGTACTTATGCATGCACACACACTCGATATATAAGCGTTTTATGAAAAAAAAGATTAAGTTCGATAATGGCTGAAATCGGACTGTGGGGAGGGTGGTTTAGATGGGAGGAATTTCGAAATATCTTTGTTATTATACATCAGATCGAAAAGAGTATAGCGAAGAGTGTGTAGAGTGTAAGATGTTATTGCAAATTTAATTTCCTATAAATGTTGTTATATGCATATTTCCTTTATCATGAATGTTAACTAAGATATTTGGATTTTTTATTTTTCAGCCTTAAGTAAACCCCCATTACTACTCATGTCATATTAACAATTATCTGTTATATCATGAACCACTTTATTCTAAGGTTAAATACCAAATATTGTTTTCATTGAATGTTCACTGTGTGAGATACATGCAAATATGTAATGTGATGACGCCATCAATTAAGATTTTGCAGATTTGATTTTATTTATTTTATAACATACTCGATATCTAACTGTATCATTACACACTAAAGGACATATTAGTTAATGGCTGAAATCGAGGGTGGAATAGGGAAGGTTTATAGGGGGAAATTGTATCATATTAAAAATATCTCCCTTATTATGAGTCCTATCGCAAAATGTTAAAGAACCAATCTTGTTCAGCTACTGATGCTCTACAATTGTTGTTGGATACATTTTTCCGCAACTTAAATATTAAGCGAATTATATGAACTTTCTTGTTTTCAGACTTTAAAAACACCCACCCCACACAACCCTTTATCATCGGTTTTTTACACAGAAATATAGAATATGTGATGAGATGAGATCACCAGTGTGTCATTCCATCATGTGGGAAATCTGCTTAGTTTTTGCAGCCCCTCCGTGATGGACTTATTTTTATAAATAATAAAAATTTAAATAAATATAACACGAACTGTTTTTATATGGTGTTTGTGATAAAATTTGTTCTTTATAAATTCACAAAAAATAGCCTCGACCAGAAAGCAGGGCTGACAAAAAAAAGTCTTTCACAGGGAGTGAGTTAATTAAGCTCTTAAACTGTGCACTCTTCACAGCTAAAATATTTGTCTTCCCTTTTATTGATTATATTTGTTATTTTCTCTAAAATTTATTTTCCCAGCTATCTGCTCAATCGATCATTCCCCTCTCACTGCAATTTTCAACGGCTCTCCAGACATCTTTCAAAGGTGGGAAATAAACAAATAGTGGTTCTGTACCTAGGTTCCCCAAAATAAATGATATAAAAAGCTAGTTAACAAGTCACCTGATGAAGGTGAGTGGAAAATCATTGAAAATTTGTAGTGAGAGTCATCATGAGTCATGTATTCATTACAAAAGGGCAAAACATATCAATGATAGGCATACTAACTTGTTAGGCATAAGCAACTAATAAATTGTTGAACTCTTTTAATTAAAGGAATTCAATTTATTTTGGAATTTTGTTGCTAGTCATTAACAATTTTTAATTAAATAAAGAATGGAGCTCAGGTTAGCAAAGTGAGTTAAGACGTTAAGTGTCTTAATCTCACTTTGTAAACCTAGAGTCATGGGTTCAATTCTCGACTGGGCAATAGGAATTAATTCAGTAATGAACTCACTAAATAAAGTCCTTAGTCTCTTGCTGGTTAGAAAAGAGGGTAACAATTACTTAACTGGCCCAATTAGCCTAAATAGAATAAAGTGGAGTAAATAATAGCAATAACAATTAATTAAACAATATCATTCAATAAAAGGAATAATTAATAAAATTGTTATTTTATCCTTTGAAGATTAATTTCAAGAGAAAATACAATAGCTATGTTTCATTTTGCTGTAATCAAATATGAAAAACTCGATTTCATAATAAAAAAGATATATAAGTCTTTGAGATTTACTACTTTAACATCATTAGCTGAAAAAAAAATGATAATTACGTGGCTAATTGGCATTAAAGTTACTTCAGTAATATCCAATCAGAATAAACATGACTTCAAAAAAGTAATACTCATAAAGTATTCTGTCCTCTTTGTAAGATCAAATAGTCCTCACTAAATTCAAATTCTTTAAATTAAAAAATAACAAGGTATACCTCAGAAAACTAACTTTAAAAGTGTTCGAGAGCAAAACTTCCAATAAATAATTAGAAAACAGTGGAGACAAGGTAGCAAGGAAGGTTATGATTTCTTGTAAAGTAGAGCAATATTTATATAGCACTGGCGTTAGAATATTTATCGCTAGTTTTTTAATATGTTCTAAGTTGGCAATAGATGTGATTTTTAGTTCGGGGTGTATACAAGCAGATTCTTAGTACTTAGGGCTGTCATTTTAATAGCCTATTTACCGTTCAATATGTTATTTTTAAAAGATAGATATGTGGTGCGCTTGTGATTTTACTTCTATTTCATATCAAGATTTTTACTAGTAGTATGGAAACTATTGAAATAAATGTGTACTTTTTAATGAGGGGGCGTATAACTCGATGAATCTCATTTGTGCAAATGACATTTCTGCCAGATATTTAGAAAATTGGATATTATTACAGGTGAGCAGTTTTAATACGTCATTTAATTGAAGCATTGCCCTTAGCAATAATACTTTTGGAAAAAAAAAAGATTCCTTATGTTATTATCCTAATGGGTTTATTCCGCTCGTACTATTTGAAAAAGTTAAATTGTGATGATTCTATTAACGTTTCCAATAAATGTTCAATCATTTTTCCTTTTTAATGAATAAATGGTAATATTAATGAACAAATTGATTTACCCCCCAAAAAATAGAGAAAATAGAAGAAAGTACTAATCCAAGTAAAAAATTAAATCTAGCACCATGATATATCTTTTTAATATTATTTTTCAGGAGGTCTGTAGATACTACTTATATTGGTTGCTTATGAAATTTTTATATTATTAAACATCAAATATCTTATCTTTATAGAGAATTAGCAGAAATTGTATACTAAATCATTGTTTGGTTTTTTTTCATAGCAAAATATTTTATTATAATGCTTTACATTTTTATTGCTATTTGGCTTATATTTATTTATTATTGCAGTTTGATTTTTTTTTAATAGAAAATGTATATGTACCATTTTTCAAATTATTTATTATACTATTTGAATTAGATAACAATTTATAAGTGATATGTTCTAGAAAGGTATTTATTAAGAATTTTAGAGATTGAGATTCTTCCTAGTTGCTATTATTTGTTCTGATTCTTTGCACATTTTTATCAAATAGGTGGTTCCAATATTGAAAATGTGTCACAGTCATTCAATAATATTAATTTGTTTGTATAATATATTCCATTCTTTAAAAAAATAGAGCTGATTGTTGCTTTACAAGAATGCAATGATTGATGATCGATAGTACACAATTGTTTATGATAGAGCACAAGATTAAATATATGAAATTGAGTTGATCTTTACTTAGATTTACTTATTATAAGTTTAATTTAATAAGGTAAAAGAAGTACCTTTTGTTTTTAATCTTGTCAAATAATATTAGAGACATCCATATGTCAGGAGAAAAATTAGATTATTTTTAATGTTGAAATAAATTAAGTAGTATCGTAACATTAATGCCTTCTTTAATCTACTACACATAATTTTTATACATGAAGCAGTTGGTTGGTTCCACTCCAATGTACAACATTTGACAGACTTGAAAAGTATGTACATGTACCCAATGAACAGTCGGTAATAGTGACATCTATAATACTGATTTTCAAATGTTCATCAGGTATTTTTTTCCATCTATTGGTTCAATTCAAATCAAATCAACACTCTTTAAATAAAAATGTTATCTCACCATCTCAGATTATATTGAAATTTGACATATACATAATCATCTTATCTAAATATACCAAATTTTATTATCCAGTCTTAACCCTTTCCTTGCGCAAAGCCACTATAGTGGCTTTGCGCAAGGAAAGGGTTAAATATGGGTGTGCAAATTTGACAAAAACATCCACATATCGGGGTACAGTTTTGTTCAATTATTAACAAAAAAAAAATGTTTTAATCATTTTTAACATTCTCCAGTTATTTGAAACAGTATTACCCTCACGAGCCATCAATCCTACCAAGAATATAATGTATATGTATGTGTCTGAATGGTTAAAAGTCCGTCACGCAGGGGCTGCGTAAACTAAGCAGATTTCCCACATGAAGTTGTACAATAGAGAAATCTGCCTAATAATAACAGTAGTAGTAACCTATTCTCACGAGGACGAATAGTTAGTGAAACGGCCACACTAGCTCTCGGCGGAAACTCCTGAACATAGCCAACCACACTCACAAT
The DNA here is from genome assembly GCA_019009955.1 of Riptortus pedestris. NCBI lineage: Eukaryota > Metazoa > Arthropoda > Insecta > Hemiptera > Alydidae > Riptortus > Riptortus pedestris. Next base: position 134,520,851 of record CM032228.1, read on the forward strand.
ACAAATGCAAATATCTCGGTTAATATTAAAGATACAGAATAAATGTATAGAACAATATTTATAGTAAATTTAATTTGCAATAAGATTGGTTCAATACAAGTTTTTGATCGACGTATGGTAACGGAGATATTTCGAATTTTCGAAAATCCCCTCCTCTAAACCCCCCCTCCCACTGGTCCGATTTCAGCCATTAACGAACTTGATCTTCCTTTTTACATAAAACGATTAAATTCCGAGTTTGGTAACGATCAACCAAAAATTGCGACCGCTAGAGCGTTAACAGACAAATATATATATATATATATATATATATATATATATATATATATATATATAGATAGATATATATATATATATAATTTTGAACGGACCTCATTTTCGTCATCTCCTGGGTAGGATCGATGGACATTTGAAGAAATTTTTCGAAACTCGCGTCATGAGTACGACCTCAATAGCTGATTTCCCTTAAGGGAAATCTGCTAAAATGAGACTAGGAGGAGTAGTGGGTGGGGGGATAAAAATTCATATCTGCAATTCTGAGTGAGATGTTTAACCTCTTTTATAACCAATCTTGTTACCAATTTAATTCTCTTATCATTTTTTTGTTTTTTTAAACATTTTTTTCGTTTGAATATTAAGCAAGTTATATATATTTTAATTTTCAGTCTTTACTATTCCCCGTCCCTCCCTTTCTACTTCTATCTCATGTTAACACTATAACATGAAGCCACTATATCATGAAAGGTCTTATTTTTAGCATAAACACCTAATATTGGTTTCAACCAATCTTTACTATGTGAGATAGATTCATATATGTTATGTGTGATGTCATGAATTTATATACTCGAAAAATTTGGTTTGATCATTACCATACTTGATTTTCACTGTTTCATCTATATCTATATATATATATATATATATATATATATATATATATATATATATATATATATATAAAATTGTAACCTCTGTCTGTACATTGATTTTTTTCGCGAAATTTCACGATAACTTTTCGTTTCTCATGTCATAGACACAATAACTGCATTTTGTTTCTTTCGTGTCTGTTTGATTGTTTGTTACCTTTTCACGCATAAACAGCTGAACCGAATTTTATGAAACTTGGTATGTATATTACTACTAAGCCAACTTAGACTTTAGGCTATGTTAATCTTCTCTGAGACAAACAGGAGTGGGGGTGATAAGGGAAGCCTGAAATTAAAAATACCAATATTTCGTTTCGTATTGTATTTTTGGCAATTATGCACATAACAAAAGTTGTTAATTTTGTTATTGGGGTAACTTTTGTTATATACACTTTTTTCGTATACCTAAGTATAAATGAGTTATACGTTAAAAACTACTGTGGAAGTCAACAATTTTATTTGGCACAAAAAACTCAACCGAACTAAACCAAACTAGGTATGTGAATTAGCACTTATCTCTTCCTTATAATAAGCCATACTAACATTTCTAGGGGCGGGCAGGAGTGGGGGTTATAAGGGAGGCCTGGAATTAAATATAGTGATATTTCGTTTCCTATTGGGGTTTCGGCAAATATGCACATAACAAAAGTTGTTTATTTTGTTATTTAGAGAATGTTGCTCGACAATTCTTTTCAATATGAACTCCCAGGTACCTCACCTGGAAAAATTAATTCAAATGTATGTTAATATTTTGTACTTAATAATTCAAATTTATGCATAATGCATAGGAAACGGGAAATATGACAATATGGAGGACAGTGAAGTCTTACATAAAAAAATAATTTTATTATTAACAAATCCACAGAAACGACGGGTATTAACCCTAAACACTGGGACGGGTAAATGTCAAAATATTGTGCAAAGTAAAGCCTTGCCAAAAAAATACCATCAACATTAAGCCTCAAATGAATTCCCGAGCGAAGCCGGGTATCTGAGCTAGTACAACACTAAAGATCATACTGGAAATGGCAAAATTGTACCAGAAAGAGGGGACTAGAATTAAGAATTCAAAATAACTCAGTTATTATGAGTTGAGTCAAAATATATTATATAATCAATATTGTTGCAAATCAATGTTTCCAGAACTATTATTTGGTACATGTTTTCTGTGACTTGAACATTAAGTGAATGTATATTTTTGTATTTAGCCTTCAATAAACTCCAAACAGCTATTCATCAGATTTTAACTCTGAGTAACTGAGTCACTAAAGATCTCATGCTCAGAATACTTTTCAATACCTGTGATTGTGAGAAAAGATCACCATGTCATTCCAGTATGTGGGATATCTTTTTAATGTGCCCAGCCTCGGCGTGATAGGCTTTTAGCAGATTTTCTTAAGGGAAATCAGCTATTGAGGTTGAACACAGGACACAATTTTTCGAAAAATTTCCTGAAATGTCCATCAATCCTACCAGGAGATGACAAAAATGAGGTCTGTTCAAAATTGTATATATCTATCTATCATATATAAATATATATGTTTGTTACCATCACACACCAAAGATCATATGTGTGATTTGCTAAAATCGGACATGGAATAGTAGGGGTTTAGAGAGGGGGGGGGGTAATTAGAAAATTCAAAATATCTCCACTATTAAATTGCTGTTCTATGCATTTTAGCAGATTTCCCTTAAGGGAAATCAGCTATTGAGGTCGTACTCATGACGCGATTTTCAAAAAATTTCTTCAAATGTCCATCGATCCTACCCAGGAGATGATGAAAATGAGGTCCGTTCAAAACTATATATATATCTATATATATATATATATATATATATATATATATATATATATATTTGTCTGTTAACACTCTAGCGGTCGCAATTTTTGTTTAATCGTCACCAAACTCGGTATTTAATCGTTTCATGTAAAAAGGAAGATCAAGTTCGTTAACGGCTGAAATCGGACCAGTGGGAGGGGGGGTTTAGAGGGGGGATTTTCAAAAATTCGAAATATCTCCGTTATTATGCATCGGTTCGTAAAATTGTATAGACCCAATCTTATTGCAAATTAAATTTACTATAAATAATGTTATATACATTTATTCTGTATCTTGAATATTAACCGAGATATTTGCATTTTTCTGTTTTCAGCTTCTGAGATGAGATCGGCTAACTTCGGGTCTAGTCGTGAGTTTCCGTCAAGAGCTACTTCGGGCCTTTTTCATAACTGTTCGGCTCTCTATTCTGAAATTTCTCTATTCTATAACTTCACGTGGGAAATCTGCTTAGTTTATGAAGCCCCTGCGTGACGGACTTTTTTTTTTTTTTTTCATATAAATAGAGAATATTTGGTAAGGTGAAATCACATGTGTCGTGTCAGCTTATTGGAAATCTGCTTTAGTTTATGCAGCTCCTGTTGACTTTTTTTGATGATGGTGGACTAGGTTCAGTGTAATAAATTTCCTTAGTCTACAGCTTGATTGTGTATTGGCTTAATTTCACGAAAATAAGGGATTGTGAGACCAAATATATATGATAAAATAAATGAGTCCTGATCAATTTTGTCATTGCAACAGCTCAACTGTTTGGATTGATTATTATTATTATTATTATTGATTAGTTGATATTCTTGTAAACTATCCTTTATTTTATTTTCCCTCCCTTCTTTTTAGCAGATTTCCCTTATTGGAAATCAGCTATTGAGGTTGTACTCATAACGCGATTTTTGAAAATTGTATTCAAATGTCCATCGATCCTACCCAGGAGATGATGAAAATGGAATCAGTTCATTTTGTTTGTGTGTGTTTGCGTGCGTATTCGTTTGGGCAGTTATTATAATCTAAAAAATTATTATTATTTTTTTTTTTGGCTAGGTATGCACAATATTTTAACTTTACCTGGTTCATTGTTGTCCTGGAATATCTAGTAATTAAAGCGAAATAAATAAAAATAGAAACAAAGAATAATGATCAATCCCCCTGCACTGATCAAAATACCGTGGACAATATTAGTATAATCGTGGCTAGCATTCGCCATTATTAAGTATCATTACTGAGGAAACCTTAGCTTGGGAAATATTTACACCGAGTAATGAATTTGAATGTTATTCATTGCAAGGTTATAATAAGCCCCATCCATCTATTTGAATTTAAGGTCTGTGGATTTATGTTTATTAAATTTTACAGGACCTATTGTGTTGAATGTGGAAGACTAAACGTAAATATGCAATCCCAATTTGCTGTTCAAAACATTATGACCCATAGACATGTTTATGATAGATAGCATTTTTTTTATTATAAGCTATGCAATATAATAATCTTTTATTCACAGAGGCGGACCCAATGACACCTACAGCTTCTTTATATATTTAGTAACCATTATTAAAAATATTCTATTGTAAATCCGAAGAAGAAACTACATATTCATAACTTTTCATAGTATTATTATTATTATTATTATTATTTATTAACGTCCACTTTTTGCAACTTAGGCTAATCGGGACGGGTTATCTACAGGTTACCACCCTTTTCTAGCCAGGGTGGGATTTTAGGACGTTATTTAATGAATTTCGTCACTAAATAATTTCCTTTGCCCAGGCAAGAATCGAACTCGCCACTCTAGGTTTACCATGTGAGATAAAGGTCAACTATAAAGGTCAATAAAGCATCATAGTATGCTCTGTTATATTTAACATATTAATGGAGCATTATAATTAAATGTCTCACATAACTGGGTACACTTTCCCAGCACTTCCAATTCCTCCCAGTATTAAAATGCCAATGTTTTAAGGATACACATAAATATACTCAGAATATTAAAGCATTATAATGGCAGTAGAAGTGATAACAAATTGCTTGGATTGAGAATTGAGAAAAGAGAGTGAGTGGGGTGAAAGTTTTCCCACTCCTCACTATTCCCAGGTTAAGCAACAGAACATGAATAATTTAAACTCAAATTCGGCTCACATTAAATTGCGTTCACATCTCTCTTTCCGATTCTAAATATGTATTCTTTGTTTAAATAATTTTTTTTTGTGTGTTTTAAATACATTAAAGGAAAGAAATGACTTACTTCTCATTCATTGTTTAGGTGAGAAAAAGAGATGGGGGGGAGGGGGTTATATATACTATCTTCCTCCTGCAATCTGTTCATGGTGTTAAAACTTTATCATACAATTGAAAGCATAAATATTAAGCGAGTTATTCGCACTTTTTTGTTTTCAGTCTTTAGTAAATCTCTACTTCTACTTACTGGATTTTAATTTAGAAATGCAGATATATTGGGAGCAGAGATCAATAGTGTGTCATTCCAGCACATGGGAAATCTACTTAGTTTATGCAGCCTTTGAATGACAGATTTTTTATTTACTTTAATGGATGAAGTAAACACACAAGTTTTAATCATCAAGTTAAAAGCAACATGACCTATCAAATGAGCCCTAGATTTACAATAAATAATGTTATAATCTTTATTATGGAAATACGAGCTATAATAAATAATGTTATAATTATTATTGTCGAAATAGGATATAGTATAGCTGGTATATTGTTTTATCTATAGAAATAATGGTCTTTTTGTCTTGTTTAAATGTAATTGTGGAATGCTGATGTTTTGTATGACTATTAAATTGGCTTAAAGTAGTTGTGTGAACATTATTATTTGAACCACAGATTTAACTCTAGAGATTGTAATCTCAGCATGGCATTATTAGGGTTAAACAGTATTAATAATAAAATAAACTTTTTTTTTCTTTAAGATGGACTTATAAATTATAAATAAACTTATGACCTAAATTATTGGTGACCCAACCCCATTGTTTTTCACTTGAATCACATACTTACTATTCCTAGGGTATCTTTAACTATGTGACCAATATTCACAAACAATGTCATTTGTTTAAAAAGGGTACTAGAACAAATTTTCAATGCAGCTGTTTTTAGTAGTTTTCCCCTAAGGGAAATCAGATAATAAGGTTGTACACATGATGACATTTTTCCAATCCTTCAAATGTCCATCGATCCTACCTAGTAGATGACAAAAAGTCCGTCATGCAGGGGCTGCGAAACTAAGCAGATTTCCCACATGAAGTTTTACAATAGAGAAATTTCACGAGAGCCAAACAGTTAAGAAAACGGCCGACCTAGCTTTTGGCGGGAAACAGTCATCTGTTATTCGCTCCGATTTCATAAAAATGCAAATATTTCGGTTAATATTCAAGATAGAGAATAAATGTATATAACAATATTTATAGTACATTTAATTTGCAATAATATTGGTTCTATACAATTTTTCGATCCGACGTATAGTAACAGAGATAATTAGAATTTTCGAAAATCCCCACTCTTAACCCCCCTCCACTAATCCGATTTCAGCCGTTAACGAACTTGATCTTTCTTTTTACATAAAACGACTAAATATCGAGTTCGGTAACTATCAAACAAAAATTGCGACCGTTAGAGCTGTAACAGACATACACACACACACACACAGATATATATATATATATATATATATATATATATATATATATATATATATATAGATAGATAGATAGATATATATACAGTTTTGAACGGACCTCATTTTCGTGTTCTACTAGGTAGGATCGATGGAGATTTGAAGAAAAATTTCAAAAATTCCATCATGAGTACAACCTCAATAGCTGATTTCCCTTAAGGGAAATCTGCTAAAATGAGGTCTGTTCAAAGTGTTTTTTATATATACAATATAATATATAAGCTGATAATGCAAAACTAAAGGTCATGTTTCTTAATGGGTGAATCGAATATATATGTATTGGAAAATTGTATAGAACCAATCCTATTATAAATTGAATGTTAAATAAATGCATTTATACCTTATCTTGGATATTAAGCAAGATATTTGGACATTTTAGTTTTCGGTCTTCAGCAAACCCCCACTCCTTCTGATGCCATATTAACAATAACCTGCTATATTATGAACCAATTTACTGGAAACAAAAATACCAAATACTGTTCTCATTGAACTTTTATTGTGTGAGGTACACGCAAATGCATTGTGTGATGATGTTATCATTCAAAATTTTACTTTCTAAACTTGAAAATGTTAATGTGATCTATACCATTTTCGATATTTAACTGTTTTATTCTACCTTTAAGATCATATTAGTTAAGTGCTCATTCAAAAACTGTTATAGAACCAATCTTGTTAAACTATGCTCAAATATTAAGTGAGTTATTTGAACTTTTTTGTTTTCTGTCTTCCGTAAACCCTCACTTCTACTCATTATATTTTTACCTGGAAATATAAAATATATGGTGAGTAGTAAAAGTATATAGTGTGTCATATTCGCACATGGGAATTCTGGTTAGGTGCTTAGCCCTGCGTGAAGGACTTTTTTTAGCGTTTTCAAAGTAATTCCCATCACTTTCAATGAATATCTCCATGCTGCAAACAAATCCTTCCACCAGTTTTGCCATGTTTCACTAAGGAGTAAGGCCCAATTATTGTCTCAACCCCTCTCAGAAGATCCTCACAATTGGAAAATAACAACTCTTTCAGCTTTGTTTTCACATTGGAAAAGGCTGCATAGTTGGTGGGAGCAAGGTTTAGGAGGGTGCCAAAGAACTTTCAAAAGGGTGAAATATTTGGTACAGGCTTTCATAGAATGAAGTAGGTTTGTCATGGTGGAGGAACCAGGCACAGGTTCATTAGAGATTCGACAAGTTCAGGCAAGTCACAGTTCATGTACCACTTAACTGTGACTCTTCTTTGTATCTAAAATTACAGACATCACAATACCCCTCAACTTAAAATATGTAGCTATAAGAGAAGAAAGTATGAAACCCCATTTTTGCTTATTGATCGAATATAGGGTAACAAAAAAGCCTTAAAAAAAGGAACTTAGAGGTTGATGCTAGAATTTCCTGAGGGGTTTAAGTAAGTTCATTACCAATTCTACCATACTAAACAGACTCTGAAAGGAATATAGTAATTTGAAAATAAAGATAAGATAAAATTGGTTTCTATTGCTTGCCCATTGTCGTGAAAAAAGGCTTTACCGACTTAAAATTAGCTTATTCGATAATTTGGTTACATTAAAATTAGAAAACACAAAAAAGACACAAAGTTGTAAGTTAATTTTGCTTTATATGACATGAAATATCCCAAATTTAGTATTTGTTCTTCCAGGGTTCTAAGATGATGAGATGGCCCAATGTTCGGGCAAGCACATCTCTACAATGCAGCTTTTTTATGAACTCAAACAACGATTTCCTCATATACCAGATAGGCTTGTCAGCCATTGCATTAAGCAGGTTATAAATCAGTTGTACAATCTTTAAAAGTTACACATTCTTTCTACTTCTTTAACTATACCAAATTTTATCTATTAACATGTCATTCTGCATATAATAATTTTGATTTATAACTCTTAGAATTTTTTTTTTTATTCAGATTTGAAAACGTAACACATGCCTGGTATATTATATATATTTCATCACATTTTTTTTTTTTTTTTTTTAAATAATTGGTGAATATACTGCAGAGCCAGACATGCCCAGAGTAGATTACTGCACTAAAGAAAGTTATATTAAATTAGATTTTATTGCCTTCAGACCAGAGACCAAATTGCATATTTGTGCAGGTGCTAATTGGGTTCTATATTGAAGGTAAATGACATTTCACTATTAACCTAATATAATGTAACCTTTTACATAGTAACCTCTTTCGACTTTTCTGGCTCTGCAACATATTAACCCATTAAGGTTATTTTGTTGTTCATTAAATCTTTTCTTCTTTTTATTATAGTTAGCTTTGTCTATAGATTTATGCTTTCCCTATCCAAAGTACCACTCACCTGAAAAACACTTTTCAATTTCTTCCATTCTTCTTATATGAATATTGTGTTCAATGTTTAAGCAGTTATGAACAAGTCATTTACTTTTAATTATCCTTGATTAAATACTATACACATTGTTCCATTTGCAATTTGCATTGAGAAATAATTTTGAATTTCATATTAATCTCCAGATTCATAATGCGGATATTACTTAGTTATCTTTTTTTTCTTGTCATTATTATTATTATTATTATTACAAAGAACTTTGTTAACCAAAGATATTAATTAACAAGTAATTATTTACAATTGATGTGAAACATGTTTCCAAGTAATAGCTTTTATAAATATTCTAAATTACCTATAGCTTACTTATACTTTAGGAAAATGGGAATTTTTGCTAATTAGGTTGATCTTTTTATAATACTCATTTCGTTTCTGCTGCTTGAGCTTTACTCCTATCTTAACACCTTTGATCATATAATATGTTTAAAACTTTACTGAGAGCAATAGCTATTTCTACTATACTTACTAATATTTCTGTTAAAGATAATGAAGGCCTCAAAATAAACACACGTCCTTTTTAATTTGTACCTTACTGGTCTTCTTGATACATTTTTGTACACCTTTATTTTTCATTTTGCCATATTTAAACAATAACATGTTATTTTGTTATTACTGAATACAGATGAAATTGTAGGGGATGAATAGTTCTTTCTTCTAGAATCTTTTTCAAAAGTAATTACAAAATCCTTTTATGATCTAATGCATAATAAAAAAAAAATAGTTACAGTTTGTATATTTATGAAATATTTTAATTCCTTTATTTACTTTTGAATATTTTAATTCCTCCAATTTTTAACAAGTGGTGTTATTATTTGGAAGATCACTTGTCAATGTTTTGCTCTTCAATCATAGAAACAACCCTGTAACATTAAGGTTCAAAACCTGTGTTATAATGATTTTTGGTGGATATTTTTCTCACATTCAATTGTTTGGCTTAAAGAACATGATCTTTTAAATTAGAGAGGGCCATAAAACACTAATTTTTCACTTCTTTAATTATTTTACTTGTTAGGGATTCATTATTTCAAATTCAAGTTATTTTTTCCCAAATGCCTGCTAGCAATGAGGCAGTTTCTCATCAGGCAAATAGGGTTCTTTAAATATTTAATTAATTAATGAAATGAGGAAATCTCCAATAAAATTTTATATATATAATTTTCTATATATTTATATGTTATTAGTACTTCTATGACTGACTGTTATGTGTCTTTACCTGTCGTCTGTTTTGCTTGTTTATTTGTATTCCATGTTGTCATTATTTAGTCCTGCCTGATTTTTACGTGTTTATTTAACATTTTAGCAATGTCTCTGTTTTTTAATTTTCTTAGATTTGCCCCAGGGTTTGTATAATTATTTCTTATTTTTATTTTCTTAGCTACTCTGCCAATATATTATTTTTTAATAATGGTCGTTAGAGTATAATACTCCATTACTATCCTAGAAGTGTTTGAGACCAGGGCTTGCTTCAAGCTCTCCACTTGACCCTCCTAACAAAACTATGTGGTATTCCTTGGGTCCTGCATGGGCTGTTAAGCCAAAGATTTTCATTTATTTTTGAATTCTTTCTCTGCAGAATTAAAATTTGTCATCAATTATTATTCACGAAAACATTCTATTTCACCATTTATGCCATTTTATTCATTGTATTAAATTTTCTTGTAAAATAAGTGAATCAAAGCCAAAATTACAAATAATTGAACTAACTTATTCAAGACCATCCAAGGATTAGGTCCTGTCCTGCCAAGATTCAGAACTAGATGGATATGATAAATAACTATGTGTAAATAACAAATTTGAATTTTCTCATGTTGATTTGTATTAAGTAGTTCCTTTTTGGATTAATTTATCATTTTGCTGTAATATAAATATGTTGTAAGTTATTTTATTTCCAGAGGCTTTAATAAACATCTGGTGTACTAGAACTTAAGTTAAAATTGTTTTACTGTAGGCTGACGTGAGAAATATATATGCTTATATATAACTAGTTTTTTTATGTACAACTATGTTTTTGAGTGGCCTGGGAACTTTAATTTTTAAATGTAAGAAAGGGCTAGTTTCGAATCATTAGTTATTCAGAAAAAGAATTGTTTTTTTTTTTTTTGTTTTTTTTTTTAAGATTACTTATGCAACTAAGTCTTTTCTCATTTCTCAGTTATATTAATTTATCATTAAAGTAATTAAATAATTTGTTTTTTTCATTGTTGAAGGAAATTTTGTAATTTGTTATTTCTATAAAACTTTAGTTATCTTGCTTTGATCAAAACCAGTTAATTGTTATCTAACAATTTCATTAACTTATAAGTGAAATAATAACCATTCAAAGGGTGTTTATTCACTCATTTATTTGACAGGCACAAGGAAATAAAGAGGCCTGCTGGTGTATGTTGGAGAGTGAAAAACCTCGGATGTCAGAAGCACCTGTCCAAAGGTCTGAGGTTACATCAGCTCCACCAAGCCCCACCATAGAACGCCCTGTCAGACCACCTGCATCACGTACTTTTACATCCCCTAATAGCAGAACGACAAGATCTGTAGAATCTGCTAATGGTATGTATGCTTACACAACCATTTTTGGTTTGATTGTACTATTATAGCTTTTTTAATTGCATACGTGTGTGATTTAATTTAATTTTATTCTTATACTAGCTGAGATACCCGGCTTCGCTCGGGAATTCATTTGGGGCTGAATGTTGGTGGTATATTTTTGGCAAGGCTTTACTTTGCACAATATTATGACATTTACCCGTCCCAGTGTTTAGGGTTAACACCCGTCGTTTATGTGGATTTGTTAATAATAAAATTATTTTTTTATGCAAGACTTCACTGTTCTGCATATTGTCATATTTCCCGTTTCCTGTGCATTATGCATAGATTTGAATTATTAATGAGAAAATATTGACATACATTTGAATAAATTTTTTCATTTGAGGTACCTGGTAGTTCATATTGAAATGAAGTGTTGAGAAAATTTCTCTAAATAACAAATTAAACAACTTTTGTTATTTGCATATTTGCCGAAACCCCAATAGGAAATCACTATTTTAATTTCAGGCCTCCCTTACAACTCCCACTCCTGCCCGTCCCTAGAAATAGTATGGATTATTATAAGGAAGGCGTTAGTGCTAATTCAAATACCGAGTTTGGTTTAGTTCGGTTGAGTCTTTTGTGCCAAATAAAATTGTGGACTCCCGCTATAGGTTTTAGCGTATAACTCATTTATACTACTGTATACGGCAAAAGTGCATATAACACAAGTTACTCTAAATAACAAAACAAATAACTTTTGTTATGTGCATATTTGTTGAAAAAGCAATAGGAAACGAAATATCGCTATTTTTAATTTCAGGCCTTCCATATAACCCCCACTCCTGCCCGTCCCTAGAAATGTTAGTATGGCTTATTATAAGGAAGGCGTTAGTACTAATTCAAATACCGAGTTTGGTTTAGTTCGGTTGAGTCTTTTGTGCCAAATAAAATTGTGGACTCCCGCTATAGTTTTTAGAGTATAACTCATTTATACTTCCGTATACGGCAAAAGTGAATATAACAAAAATTACTCTAAATTACACAATAAACAACTTTTGTTATGTTCATATATGCCGAAAAACCAATAAGAAACGAAATATCGCTATTTTTAATTTCTGGCTTCCCTTATAACCCCCCCTCCTGCCCGTCCCTAGAAATGTTGGCATGGCTTGTTATAATGAAAGCGTTAGTGCTAATACACATACCGAGTTTTATTTAGTTTGGTTGATTCTTTTGTGCCATATAAAATAGTTCACTTCCTCTATAGGTTTTAGCGTATATCTTGTTTATAACTCGGTATACGACGAAAGTGTATATAACAAAAGTTACTCTAAATAACAAAATAAACAACTTTTTTTATGTGCATATTTGCCGAAAAACCAATAGGAATCGAAATATCGCTATTTTTAATTTCTGGCTTCCCTTATAACCCCCACTCCTGTTCGTCTCAGAGGATATTAATATAGCCTAAAGTCTAAGTTGGGTTAGTAGTAATATACGTACCAAGTTTCATAAAATTCGGTTCAGCCGTTTATGCGTGAAAAGGTAACAAACAAACAAACAAACAAATAAACAAACAAACAAACAAACAGACACCAAAGAAACAAAATGCAGTTATGGTGTCTATGACATGTGAAACGAAAAGTTATCGTGAAATTTCGCGAAAAAAATCAATGTACAGACAGAGGTTACAATTTTATATATATATAGATTTTTGAAAATACGTCCTTGATATTGTCTATGTATTTATTTGTCTGTTACTTTCTAGTTAACATTTTCATTCCCTAAAAATAGTTTTCCTTTACATGTGATAGTCAGTAAAATTGCTGATGTGATTAGCTACCATTTTTAACCCTGGAGTAGTCGCGCGGTTAACAGTTACATGAATGGTCGCATGGTTGACCAGTGTCACCCACAGAATGATTTTGTTTTTGGTATCCTATAATTTAATTACTTACCTAATCATTAATCTTTATGCCTTACTTTAATGGTAGAAAAGGTTTATAAATAAAAACAATCTTGAAAAATATATTGTAAAAGCAAACAAAAGCATTTTTAAGTACTACCCCAATTTTAGTGTGGTTATAACACGTTACGATTTCAGGCTTAGACAACTCACCTGTTTCCTCATCGATATAATTGTCATGATGCAAAATTGAGATTAGGAGAACTGCCCGATTCCTTTTTGGACAGTAAGAAACTAGTGTGCAGCCGTCTTGAAGATCAAACATTGACGAGAATGCAGAGCGGTGTTTGTTTGGTTTCCTTGGGAATTTCAGTTTTGTTTTTCCGGAGGGTACCAACATATGTGAGCCCTTTAGTTTCTAACAATTTTTTGGCCATCGGAATACTGCTGAACCAATTGTCTTTAGTTATCCTTAATTGTCCTGTGGGATCCTTTTACCGGTTCCACCATTCACAGTATAACGTCTATGGGGGAATTACTCAGCCGGTATGGACCCTCCGGTTGAACACCTACATATGTTTCCAAGTTGAACGTATATGTCATTTTAGCATCTACTAGTGAGAATGTTTTGATGCCGTATTTAGCTGGCTTATTTGGAATGTATTGCCTAAATGGGCATCTGCCCCGGAGAGCTAATAACTGCTCATCTATGGTGATATATTCACTCGGAATGAAGAATTTGGGGAAGTTATTATTTACAATTTCAAACACCTCTCTGATTGGAGCAAATTTATCAATTTCTGTACGTGAAGCTCTATCATGCATATTATCGAATCGTAAACATCTCAGCAGAAAAGCAAATCTTTGCCTACTCATTGATAGGTAACATGACTCCATGCCGTTTCCCTTGGAATTGTCCCACAATTTTTGAACATTAGTCCTGGGCATCCTGTAACTCCCTATCAAATATAATAGACCAAATAAAGCGCGAAGGTCAACTTCATCTGTTGTTCTGGCATCTCTATCTCGTGAATATCTATTCTTCAAATTTTTTATGTAAATATTTGAGGAACTTACAATTAACCCATAAACATCGTCTTCATCAGCTGACTGCTCAGAAATCGTATTGTGATCACTCTCACTTAGATGATCTATCTCGCCTGAATCCGATTCTTCGGGATCTCTTTTTTCCTCTTCATCAGATAATTCTTGGAGCCACTGCTGCCAAATTTTGGGATCTGATGAGTACTCAACTTTTCTTTTTTTTTTGGTTGTGACATGATCTATGTAAATAAAAAAATAGTGTTTATGCATTATTTCTATTGAAAGAAAGCAATCGAAATAGATGAAGAATAACAAATTGGTAAATTTCTATCTCATAAAACAAATTGCTAAAGAAAAAATTACTTACCGGTAAAATATCTTAAACGGTCGCGTGGGGGACACTTGTCAACCAAACTAGTTTGAGGTGGAATACTTTTCTTACGTGAAGGGTAAACTGAACGACGAGACTGTAGATTCGAACAATAGGGTCTTCTTGGAAGATACTGGAAGGGAAAGAATGGTGGGAGTTAGTGAAAGGGAATGACTCATAAAAATTGACAGGTGGGTGACAATTGTCAACCGCGCGACTACTCCAGGGTTAATACACTTTGTAAAACACAGTTTGAAAGTTCATTCAAAGACTAGCTTTTGAGACCTATACAAGTTTAGAGAGTAGGATGTTCACATTTTAGCAAATTTCCCTTAAGGGAAATCAGCTATTGAGGTCGTACTCATGATGGAATTTTTTAAATTTTTTTTCAAATGTCCATCGATACTACCTAGTAGATGACGTAAATGAGGTCCGTTCAAAACTGTGTGTGTGTATATATATATATATATATATATATATATATATATATATATATATATATATATATATATATTTGTCTGTTACTGCTCTAGCGGTCGCAATTTTAGTTTGATCGATACCAAACTCGATATTTAAACGTTTTATGCAAAAAGGCAGATCAAGTTCGTTAATGGCTGAAATTGGACCGGACCAGTGGGAGGGGGGATTTTTGTAAATTCGAAATATCTCCGTTACCATAAGTCGGATCAAAAAAGTGAATAGAACCAATCTTATTGCAAATTAAAGTTAATATAAATATTGTTCTATGCATTTATTCTCTATCTTGAATATTAACCGAGATATTTGCATTTTATTAATTGTAACGGACGAAATGAGATCGGCTAACTTCGGGTCGTCGTAAGTCAAAAGCTAGTTCGGCCTCTTCCTTAACTGTTCGACTCGTGAAATTTCTCTATTGTAAAACTTCACGTAGGAAATCTGCTTAGTTTACGCAGCCCCTGCGTGACGGACTTTTGTAATTTTCCTTCTGTCTCTGAACCCTCCACAAATCATTTTTAAGAGAGAAACAAACATATAAGAAATGTAAAAATAAATGAAAAATGTATTGAGTTACAATAACAAAGTTGATGACTATTTTGATTCATCTTCAAAACCATTTTTATTTTTATAATATACATGTAACACATTTAAAATACTACAAATTTGAGTTGTATGAATATTTTGTTTTTTAAACTGAAGCATCACTTGTTCCAAGTGTGCAATTGGTGAATCTTTCAAAAATTGTGTTATGAATATAACCTCTATAACTGATTTCTTTTTAAAAAGTCTGTCACACGGGTGCTGCATAAACTTAGTAGACTTCCTGGAATGTTATCCAATTTGATCTCAAATTTGATATCCTATTTCATTACCAATAAGTAGCCTATGTAACCACAAATTTAAGTCAAACCTGAGATGATACAGTTGCTGATAAGAGGAAATACTATGAGTAGGAGTGGGGTTTACTCAAGGCTGAAAATTGAAAAATACAGATATCTTGGTTCATATTTAAGATAGAGAAAACATAAGTAGAACACTATTTATCTAAATTAAATTTGCAACAAGATTGGGTTTCATACAATTTTTCGATTTGATTCATAGTATCAGAGATATTCCAAAATTTTTATAATTACTCCTCTAAATTTTCACCCCTTCTCTGTTCCAATTTCAAGAGACATAAAACTTGATCTTTAGTTTTACATAGAGCTTTTAAATATCAAATTTGGTAACAATAAAACAAAAATTGCGACAGCTAGAGTGTTAACAGACATATATATATAGCTTTGATGTGTGAACCTAATTTTTATTTCCTAGTTACAATCTGATGGATGTTTCAAGAAATTTTTTGAAACATGTACAAACGTGTTAAGAATCTGCAAAAGAGTAAATTATTGGGAAAATGTTAGTTTCATCTCGACCCATATATATATTTGTGGCCTGTTTGCACCTATTATGTTTATTTCCATTGCTTTTGAATTTAGTCATCTTTGTGTTTTTACTGTTTTGTTTTTAGCACTTATTCAGAGGCAGTTGGAGAGAAAAGGAAATTTAGAAAGGGAATTACAAAAAGAGAAAAAAAGGCTGACAGAATTACAAAAACGAGAACATGAATTAAAATGTGAACTTAATACTCGATTAGCAACTTGCAACGTTATGTTGAGGGTAAGGTATTACATTTGTGTTCATTGTTAGATAATGCTCTCTAACTTTTTAAAAAAATAAAAAAATAAAAAAAATAATAACCTAAGTTGTCAAGTATTTTTGACAGCTGTATTTGTAGATCATTTATTGTACTGTAACAAGTAATAGCAAAATAATAAATATAGACTAAATATTGAATTGCATTGCTTTACATGATTTTTGTTTCAGGCGAAAAAGCTATCTGAAGAAATCAGTGTACTTCGCTCAGAGTGTTCAAAACTGTGTTTTGAGCTTGAATCTCAAGATGGTTAGTATGTATGATGAATTTGTATTGATTTTTATTTTGTGTAAAACACATGGGTGTTCTGCTATTTACTTAATAAAATTCACATACCAAGAAACTGCACAATAAGTTAATTTTCATTAAAAAGTAGAATAGAGGCTTCACATCCCTCCCCCCCCCCAAATATCAGGCATTTCAGCCACAAACAGTCCTGTTATACATGAGTAATTTTCGTTAGATTTGCAGTCTATCTTATCTATAGAATAGGACTACTTTAAATACATATTTTTATTTACTAATACTATATTATATATTCTTTTTTCTTTTTTTTTCAGAAATGGGAGAGCCAGTGGATGAGCTTTGTTGGTGTTGTCATTTGTGTACATTCCGAAACCATCACCTTCTCAGTCAGTGTGAATCTTGTTCCATGCCTCGTGTTACCTTAGGTAGACATCCGGCTAAACATTTATTTACTTCAGTTTAAAATGAAATCTATCTCTGTAGATTAGGGCAGTATGAATTTCAAGAATTTATTTTATTTATTATTTATTTTTTCCCTTAGTGGCCTTCCAAGTTTATAGTAACATATTCTATGGAGAAGTTTATTAGTGGACATAATAATATGGCTAATTTTTCCATTCCTATTAGAGGTACCAAAAATATGTTTCTTGTTTATCATAAAACGTTTTACAAATTAATAAATATGTCAGTTTTGATCTGACCTATAGAAGCAGAGATATTTATGATGTTTTTTAACCTCCCTTACTGCCAACCTAACTTCAGATTGCTCTATATGGTCAGCAAAGTATGTATACAAGTGCAGGTTTGCTGCAACTATCCTGGTATGATGATTACAAATCGTTGGAAAAAGACAAACCAATTTTTCTATGAGTTATTTTTTTAAGTATACATTTTTGTACACCAACATTGCTTGTTGATAAGAAAGGAACATTTATCATTTGACGCTTCCCCTCCCTTACAAGGGGAAACATTGCTGATTACATTAAGATCCACTACTTTGTTCAGAGCTCTTTTAGTAGTTCTAAAGATAATGCATGTTTTTAGTTATTAAAGACCTGAGTGGCAAGAACTTTAAAGATGCCATTAGTAATCATCTTGCACTGAGGCCAGGAGCAGAAACCTGCTCCTGCGGCAGAGGACTTGGAGGGTGCTGGCCTTGGACCAGCTCTCAGAGTTGGTAAAAGTTTAGAAATTTATACTAACCCAAAAACCTCTGGATTTATGTCTTCTGGGTTTCCCAGTTGACTATTTTATCTAATGTTATACAATTAAGTAAATATACTTTTTAATATAACTCCCCCCCCCCTTAAAATGTTGTCAGGAATGTTGATGGCATGATCACATCAACTTTCTGAGTTGAACTTTTAATTTTTTATCTTGGGTCGCCTGCTACACCTTATGATTGCTCAACATAAATAGTCCAATTTGTAAAAACAAATTAGCACATCTAAATATTTTATTCATTTACATTCCATTCATTTATAATTCAAACTGATTATTTATTACGATGAATAATTTAATTTTAAAAATAATGGTTTTTGAAATTTTCCTGCTAACGACTGTTACTCGAGCCTATTAAATAGTTTTCATTAAAATATTCATTGCAAAAATGAAAATTGATAAATACCCCTATTTGGAGTTATGGATGTGTGTCATATCTCTGTTTTGAGTTTTTCTTTTCTTTGGCATTATTTGGAACACAAATATTAACTAACTGTTTCAAAAGAAACTCAGGAAAATGTTTTTGAACTCCAAAACTTACAAAAAAAAACTGATTTGAGCATCGCATGACTTCCTTGTACTCCTATTAAATAAATATTCACAATTTTTTGTTTGCATTTCATTTAAAAGTATTTCTTTGTAAGTGATATATAATATCTCAATTCTAATGTCTCTTATCTAAAAATGTCTTATAACATAATTTATAGATTTTTTTAAACAAAATAGGTTCTATACATATTTTTTGTATCTCTAATACATATGGAGAAATTCGATATTTTTGCTCTCCTCTTTAGTCAATGTTGACCCAAAGGGGAGGTGCTCAGCTTAACTAGGCATTGCAAAAATCTCAAATAAGAAATTCCAACATTCTAATCCTATTCGTTATTGAGTTATGAGATATATAGTCGAGACTAGTAAAAAAACTACAAGAAAAAAGTAAAGCACTGCAATTCATAGGTGGGAAAGGATTGCAGTATTAGGATTGTGTACAGATCTGTACAGAGTAAACTAAATGTTGGTGGCATTTTGTGACTATTAGCCTGTCCAACATCACTTGAAGAACAGTGGAATAGTTTGGTGTCATTCTCAGGCTGCACCCATCACTGGATGTTCAGAAGGGTCATATTGTTGAGTTATTTAAGAAATTACTTTAACTTTTCAATACTTCAACCATCCAGTGTTTTATTATATATGCTTTTGATTTTTTACACATTCTTTTTTGTTTGATGTAAATAATAATAATAAATAAAATAAAAAATTAAGTATGAAGAGTTTTTCTCTGGTTTGGATAATTTCTCCTTGAATATTGTTACTGTTTAAATAATTTCTTTTTACATATAAATATTGAAATAATATGTCTAAAAATATGGCAATAAAATACTGATAGATTTTATTTTCTTATTTATTTATATACAATTGTCAGAGGTGCAAGATTTAGATGTAAGAATATAAGACTTTAAATTGTTACTGTTGGATTATTTTTGTATAATAGTTATTAAATCTAGTCATAAAATTGTGTATATATGAATTATTATTAATTTGTATCAAAAAATATTTTATAGCTAATATTTTTTGTATAAAAATTAGTTTTTTTGTTAATAAAAAACTAGAACATCTATTATCTTTTCCAGTCTGGGCTATTATTAAATGTGCTTTTTATATTTTCTCGACAATTTTCTATATGGTTAACTTTAAACTGATTTCTTTTATAATATTGGTTCCTATTGCTCTCCGTAATTTTAAATAATAATCTATAAGCCACTTTCTTGCATTTATCTTATTTTGATAACTTTTTTGAATATAAAACCAACTTTCTTGAGGATAAACATTGTTTTACCGTATATATTGTCCTATAAAAATAAAAAATTATATTTTTGTAGTTACTTTGTCTTATGACAAAATAAATTCTATTATAGAAGTGTATCTCAAAATTGATATAATATTCATTTGATCTCTATTTTATAAGACCTGATTCATTTAAAATATAATTTTAAACCTTGTTATTTATTTGTTGTATAGAGATTCATTATGTATATTTTATTCTTACTAGTTGTAATGTCATGTGTCTGGCTAAACTTTTTTTTTTGTGTTGTTCCAAGCACACCTAATATTTATTTGTTGCACACCTCCCTTTTTTTTGGAGTCAGTCATAATTGACTAAACATAGGAAAGGAAAACTATTACTAACAAAGGAGATTGCCAATTACTTTCTAAAGCTTCCAGAAGTTTATTTTACTTCCCCTGGGAATATTACTTCCGGAAGCTTCAAAGGTGTGTGGATGTGCTTACTTAGGCACACATACTTGTGTGTGTCCCTGCATATATTATTATTATTATTTTTTATTAACATCCACTCCCTGCATCCATATTGTATATGTTGTTTGACTTTGCTTTGTAATGAAAATTTTTCAATAAATGATCAGTATTATTTGTTTGATTAGGGAACTATATGCATTGAATTTGATCTCAGAGAAAAATTATTGTAAAGCAGAACTTTTAGAAATTTCTGGTTACTACTTGCTTATTTTCATGTTTTTGGATGTTAATTCAAAGCTAAATTTAAAATCTTCATGAATATATTTTGTTTACTTTTATCTTAATTCTTAAAAGGAAGTGTATTTTGACCAAAATCCATTTGATCAGCTTGCTTATCCTTAAAATGGGGCTTGCCAGTTGCATATGAATATTTGATTTTTATTGAGATGTGTCAAGTGCTTAGTAAAATCTTTTAATATTGTTTTTGTTAAACTGAAAGCATTTTGTTTTTTAGTATAGCAAAACACAATGCCATATTTCCCTGAATATCATATTCACACTCAACATATATCTAGGACAGCACCTCATCAGCTTTATATGTAAAATTGATATATTGATAACTAGTAAATTATAAATAGGGAATCTGTGTTATATCAGAACATATAATTAATCATAAATGTTCTTGACTTTACCTAGAGGTAAAATTTTATTAATCATGCCTTCTGACGTATTTAAGTTTCCCAGATGAAATTAACACATCTGTGAATTTACATCTAACACCTACAATGAGATATTGCCAACATAAATTTTCACTTGAATACAAATCTGGCTTTGCACTCTTGTTATTCTGGGCTATAACTTTTCCCATTCTGTGCATACGTACATGTACAAGAAACACCTTTTTTTTTTATTAATTTAATAAAAAATGTTTTTAGAATTTCATAGGCTTACTATTAAAGCTTGTATATTTTTTTCATGGAAAAACAACTCATAACTGTAAAGGTTTAAAGAAGTATTCGTTTTTAACTCCTTTGTATAGAAAAAGTTTGTCACACAGGGGCTGCGTAAACTAAGCAGATTCCCACGCGAAGGTTCTATAGATAAAAATACATACAGGTAACACTACCGTGAATACTCAGTAATGTACAATACAAGTTAATAATCTCTACAACGGAAAGCGGCTGAATTGTAAACAAACAGGCAAGCCAGCCTCGTAGTGCTGCATAGATAGACCGAAAAGACAAGCAATTAATGAAATATATCTGAATATAACATTTTAATTTTATTGAAAACAATTTACTAAAGCTAGTACTGTAATTTTAATGAATCAGAATCAGTTTTATCTCAATCACTCAAATTTTAGGAATCCAAAAACAAAAGTCCGTCACGCTGAGGTTGCCTAAACTAAGCAGATTTCCCACGTAAAGTTATACAATAGAGAAATCTCCATATAAGTGCCAAACAGTTACAGAAACGGCCGAACTAGCTTTCGGCGGAAATGAATAGAAGCGACCATAGCTCGTCCGTTAAACTTAATAAAAATGCAAACATATTCGGTTAATATTCTAGATAGAGAATAAATGTATATAACAATATTTATAGTACATTTAATTTGCAATAATATTGGTTCTATACAATTTTTCGATCCGACGTATAGTAACAGAGATAATTAGAATTTTCGAAAATCCCCTCTCTTAACCCCCCCTCCACTAATCCGATTTCAGCGATTAACGTACTTGATCTGTCTTTTTACATAAAACGTTTATATATTGAGTTTGGTCAAACAAAAATTGAGACTGCTAGAGCGTTAGCAGACAAATAAATATATATATATAAAATTTTGAACAGACATCATTTTCGTCATCTAGGTAGGATGGATGGACATTTGAAGAAATTTTTCGAAAATCGCGTCATGAGTACGACTCAATACAATAGCTCATTTCCCTTAAGGGAAATCTGCTAATTCATCATTCCTGTCATTTGGTTTAAATATGAATGGATATTGTTTTTATCATAATTGGGAAACAATAAATCTTATTCATAAGCACTGACACTTTTCAAATTAAATTAAATATTTTGATTATGAGATGTTCTTTTATTAGATCATATTGAAAAAAACATTTGCAATTTTTATTTTATTTTCTTATTAGTTTTATTTTATCTTTATAGTTTGTCATTAACTATTCTTTTCTTTTTATTTAAAACAGAAGGAGGAGAAATGCAGAACATTCATATTCATGTAACACATCACAACTTTCCTTCTTGTAGTAAGTTGTATTCTGGGATTTGTTGTTAAATTATAATATTGTTGGTTTTTAATAAAGTTGTTTTACTGTAATTAATGTTGTTTGCTTTATTTTTTTATATTTTACAGCATATTGAAAATTTTAGTTTGCATGTCATCAATTTAGTATCCTATTTATTCCTACTACCTTTTTATAATAATTATATATAAAAAATAATAATAAAATAAATTTACTAATTCCCAACTACTAGATTGTGGCTTTCTTTTTTTCAACTCACATTACTGTAACAAGCTATTAGGTTAGTAATTGTTAAGCAGTGTTGACAAACAATTAAAGTTAATCAAACTTGTTTCTAATCTATTTGTGAATTTCACAACTCTAAATCCCTACTGGGGTAAAAAAAAATTCTAGGACACCATAGAATAAGTCTGGCCCAGGAGCCTTGCGTACTAAGCTAAATTTCTATGTGTTGGAATTATTCACACATGGTCCAACTTTTAATTTCTATTTCTTCCTTAGTAAGATCAATAAATTAATCTGAATAAAAGATATTTAAATTCAATTATTTATTTAAGTCCACTTTTTACAACTGAGGCTAATTGGGACAAGTTATCTACTGGTTACCACCCTTTTCTAGCCAGGGTGGGACTAAGGATGTTATTTAATGAATTCCGTCACTAAATAAATTCCTTTGCCCAGGCGGGAATCGAACTCACCACTCTAGGTTTACCATGTGAGACAAAGGTCAACGCACCCATAAGGGAAATCTGCTGAAAGTACAAATGTCTCCCTTAATATTTGCATTAGAGAAAGCATGTATAAAACTAACATTTTAGAGAATTAATTATGTGATATTTTAAGAAAATTTTATGTTTTGTCCAGTCTATAATAACTACTTCTAAACCTGAAAACAAGTCCGTCATGCAGGGGCTGTATAAGCTAAGCAGATTTCCCACATGTGCCACGTATTTGTATTTATCTCAAAAAGTAAAAGTTCAATGAAAACAATATTTGATATTTATGCTTCAAATAATGTGCTTCATAACATGACACGAGTAGGAGGAGGGGCTTACTGAAGGCCGAAAACTATAAAATGCAAATATCTCGGTTAATAATCAATATTGAAAATATACACATAACAATATTTATAGAACATTACTTTTGTAATAAGATTGGTTCTATACACATTTTCGATCCGTCGCATAATAACGGAGATATTTAAAATTTTTGAAATTCCTCCCCTCTAAATCATGCCCTCCCCCCCCCCTCCCACAGGTCAGATTTAGCCATTAACGAACTTGAACTTTCTTTTTACATAAAACAATTAAATATCGAGTTTGGTAACGATTAAACCAAAATTGCGACCGCTAGAGCAGTAACTAACAGTCATATCAAGCTATATATATAAAATTTTGAATTGACCTCATTTTTGCCATCTACTAGGTAAGATCGATGGACATTTGAACAATTTTTCGAAGTTCGCGCCATGAGTACAACCTCGATAGCTTGTTTCCCTTAAGGGAAATCTGCTAAAAACCTCTTCTGTAATTGATATAGTGATCACTAAGTTTCAATAAGCTTAGTTTAGATATACAAGCTCGATTTGGTTTTAGCTTCTTCTCTTTCTTCCGGTGATCTATCTTGGCTGATAAAGGTATTATTTTTAAGTTCCGCTCTATTCTTAATGATTTCTGGTTTTGTCTTATTATTCAATGAAAGAATAATTGGAGTGAGATTAAGGTCAACGCTTTAACTCACATGGCTTACCTGAGCCCCCCCGCCAAAAAATAAGATATTTAAAGATTTAATAATAGTTTTAAATACAAATCAGATGGCATTTACTTAAGACTCAACATACATATAACAGTGCTAATGTTTGAGTTAAAAAAAATGTATAGACCAAGAATTGCAGAGCTGTTCTTTATCAATTAGATTCTGGATTTACACACATATATATATATATATATATATATAAACCTCTGTCTGAACATTGTTTTTTTCAGTTTTTTTTTTTTGTCATGTTACTGTTTCATTTCACATGAAATAGAAACAATTTTGACTTAAGTATTATTTGGTCTCTTTGAAAGGTGAAATTGAATTTGATGTAACAGTATTATTAGCAACCCATCTTTAGGCTGTACTGATATTCTTTGAGACACACAGGAGTGGAGTTATTAGGGAGGCATGAAGTGAGAAATCTCAATATTACATTTCCTATTTGTTTTTCAGCAAATGCCCTCTTAATAAAATGTGTTTACTTTGTTATATAGAATAACTTGTGTCATATAATAAACAAGATATGACCTGTAAAATCTGTAGCAGAAATCAAACTTTTATAGGGCACAAATGAATGAACTAAACTGTATGCAACTCGTTATATGAATTAATACAAACTCCTTCTAGATTATAATTGTATTATTATTTATAGGAATAAATATAGAGGCTGAAAGGGAAGCTTGAAATGAATAATCTTTGACACTATTTCCTGGTCTGTTATTCATTTTGCTATTTAGGTTTACCGTTGTGATATACATTTTTGTCAATAATAATCTTATGGTGTATAAATTATTGCTCAGAGTACGAACGAAATTCGGTATGTGAATTAGCCTAACACATAAGAAAGGCCTGGACGTTAATATATACCATTTAAAATTCCATTTCTGGTTCATTTTTTTTGGCAAGCATGCATATAACAAAAGTTGTTTATTTTGGTAAACAAAATAAAAACATTATGGTTTTAATCATAAATTTTTAATGTACAACAAATTATAAACAAGGATTGCACTTAAATAGCTGATAATTGAACAGTGTTAATAATCAATGAACTAATAAATACCCTTGTTGACTACCAAATACTCTTTCTATTTGGTCATAATTTTAATTTTTCTATATTTTTGGAATACTAGAAGACATTTAACTATATTAATATTTGTCAGACAAACTAGAGTGTATGAATTATTGAAATAACAATGAAATTTTGTTTCCTATTCTTCAAAAATCTTTTAGGTTGACTTGTTAAATGCTGTTTTGTATAAACCAACCTCCTGTAGATAACCCATCCCGATTAGCCATAGTAGCATAAAGTGGACGTAAATAATAATAAAAAATGTATAAACCAATCAAAATAAATATTTATTATACTTTATTTGATAACGACATTTTTGACAAATGGCATTATATTTTCTGATCTAACAATCTCTTCTTGTGTGTTAGTTTGTTGGGAATGTTATAGAAAGAACTCCTCCCTCACCCTGCTTGATTAATCTGTACTGTCATTTATACTCAAACTTTTAACAATGTTAACTTATTTTAATTATAAATGAATTATACCATTTCAATAGTTTTATTTTTACATTAAATAATTTAAACAAAATATTTCTGAATTTGCACAGCATGCAGAAGTGTGTGTTAACTTATTTCCTGTAATATGTTGAATGATTGGGATTAATATGTTATTATAATGTATTATGCTGATTGGATCGGCTTTTGGTAGGAAATAAATTTGTATTGATGTTATTTAATAATGATGTACTTAAAGGGTGAAAGGAGCATGAAAAAAATAGAAACTGTATATTAAAAGTAACTGAAAAACAAAATAAGCTTAAAAATCATAAATAAATATCAGCTGCTGTATATATAAATAAAATGGTTTTAACTGTACACGCTACAAACAAAACAAAAACAAAAAAAAAAAAAAACGATATTGCTGAATAACACTTTGCACCGAAATGCTAGGCTAGTTAATTTATGGTTACCTCAAAGTTGCTCTAAAAAAAAAATCATTTAAATTAAAATTAAGAATTTCTGATGAAATCAGTGTCCCAGTTGCTGGTATGAATGTATCACTGGTTGGGTCCATCCTCTAAGGCATATGTGGGCAACAACTGGCTGTAAGATTTGAACCAGCCCGCGAGATATTTTGAAAAACCCAATTAAACAAAAATATAACACTACTTTCTCCAAATAAGTAAGATGAGGAGAGATTTGTGCGTTTAGCAGTACTTATAAATGTGAACAGTTATTTTCAATGATGAAAATTAATTAACTGACGATAATTTAAAAAATTCTTTACGTCTTATCAGTGGAATTAATTCAAACATCGATGGATTAGTTTCTCAAATTCAAGCGCACATGTCTCCTTGATTTTGGTGTCGCTATTTAACTTTCGTTGTTTATAATAATTCCAAATTTTACAATTTAATTATAATGTTGTACCTATTTTTTTCATTTCATTTTGTTATTTTAATAAATTGTATTATGATTACATTGCAGTATAATTTCATATCTGATATCTATCGTTTAAAATTATGAACACTACTTTTAAATGAGGCCTGCGAATGTATTTGCACACTACAGTTTGGCCCACAACTTGTCAAAGGTTGCCCATACCTTCTCTTAAGGCTTCAATTAAAGTTAATCAAACTTGTTTCTAATCTATTTGTGAATTTCACAACTCTAAATCCCTACTGGGGTAAAAAAAATTTCTAGGACACCATAGAATAAGTCTGGCCCAGGAGCCTTGCGTACTAAGCTAAATTTCTATGTGTTGGAATTATTCACACATGGTCCAACTTTTAATTTCTATTTCTTCCTTAGTAAGATCAATAAATTAATCTGAATAAAAGATATTTAAATTCAATTATTTATTTAAGTCCACTTTTTACAACTGAGGCTAATTGGGACAAGTTATCTACTGGTTACCACCCTTTTCTAGCCAGGGTGGGACTAAGGATGTTATTTAATGAATTCCGTCACTAAATAAATTCCTTTGCCCAGGCGGGAATCGAACTCGCCACTCTAGGTTTACCATGTGAGACAAAGGTCAACGCACCCAAAAGGGAAATCTGCTGAAAGTACAAATGTCTCCCTTAATATTTGCATTAGAGAAAGCATGTATAAAACTAACATTTTAGAGAATTAATTATGTGATATTTTAAGAAAATTTTATGTTTTGTCCAGTCTATAATAACTACTTCTAAACCAGAAAACAAGTCCGTCATGTAGGGGCTGTATAAGCTAAGCAGATTTCCCACATGTGCCACGTATTTGTATTTATCTCAAAAAGTAAAAGTTCAATGAAAACAATATTTGATATTTATGCTTCAAATAATGTGCTTCATAACATGACACGAGTAGGAGGAGGGGCTTACTGAAGGCCGAAAACTATAAAATGCAAATATCTCGGTTAATAATCAATATTGAAAATATACACATAACAATATTTATAGAACATTACTTTTGTAATAAGATTGGTTCTATACACATTTTCGATCCGTCGCATAATACGGAGATATTTAAAATTTTTGAAATTCCTCCCCTCTAAATCATGCCCTCCCCCCCCCCCTCCCACAGGTCAGATTTAGCCATTAACGAACTTGAACTTTCTTTTTACATAAAACAATTAAATATCGAGTTTGGTAACGATTAAACCAAAATTGCGACCGCTAGAGCAGTAACTAACAGTCATATCAAGCTATATATATAAAATTTTGAATTGACCTCATTTTTGCCATCTACTAGGTAAGATCGATGGACATTTGAACAATTTTTCGAAGTTCGCGCCATGAGTACAACCTCGATAGCTGGTTTCCCTTAAGGGAAATCTGCTAAAAACCTCTTCTGTAATTGATATAGTGATCACTAAGTTTCAATAAGCTTAGTTTAGATATACAAGCTCGATTTGGTTTTAGCTTCTTCTCTTTCTTCCGGTGATCTATCTTGGCTGATAAAGGTATTATTATTAAGTTCTGCTCTATTCTTAATGATTTCTGGTTTTATCTTATTATTCAATGAAAGAATAATTGGAGTGAGATTAAGGTCAACGCTTTAACTCACATGGCTTACCTGAGCCCCCCCGCCAAAAAATAAGATATTTAAAGATTTAATAATAGTTTTAAATACAAATCAGATGGCATTTACTTAAGACTCAACATACATATAACAGTGCTAATATTTGAGTTAAAAAAAATGTATAGACCAAGAATTGCAGAGCTGTTCAATCAGGTAAGAATCAACAACTAAAGGCCTCATTCCTTCACAATTATTTATTCAAAGCAGCAGAGTTCTTTTGGAGCACAAGCTCCATTATCAGTGCCCCCTTCACAGTGAACTTGTTTGAACCAAGGATTTCTTGTGATAAGTAATTGTGATCATTTGCATAAAATGGTCGCATGAGAAACGTACGATACTCAAGGTTCTACATCTAGGCTACAACTGAAACTGCACACTCCCCCCTCCACAGCGCAACAACTTCCGACTGTTGCCGATTGACATTCCATATATACTACACAAGTCAAAAACATGCGTTTCCCAGTAATCACCCTGTACATATGCTTGCACACCCTCATTACAAGTATACCATACTGCACTCATTCCTTAAAAATGTTCCTACAGTAACATCCTTGGCTCAAAAGAAATAATTATTATATATTAAACTATGTACGACTGTAGATTGCTCATGTCTAAGGAGTTTTTTCTTTTCCTAAGATTTCTATTTTACTAAAGTTAAATGTATGATTATTTGGAGAGCTGGATGTCCCTGAGACTGATCCACTGTACTTGTACTCTTGTTGAATTATTCCCTTCTTCAGTAGTTGCTGTGATTCCCCCACATATGTACCACTACAACTGTTGCATTCTATTTTATAAGTATTGTAGTTAGAATCTATATGTTCCAGTATATGTTTAATTTTGCTCCTTTGCTTTTGAATTGTTTTATTATATTAACTACTTATTCTTCCCATATTCTTACAAACTGCCCTCATTTTCTTCTCTATCAACATTATTATTAGAATCAAATAATAGAATATAGTTCCTAGATATTTTTAAATTTTACTCTTTCACAGCTTTAATCAAACTGTATATTTTTTTTATAGGCCTTTAATAGAATAAGTTATTAATGTATTATATGTGCATATATGGATGAATGTATATGTGTATACACAGGGTGTTTGGTAAGTAGATAGACAAACTTCTACAGGTGTTTCTACTCACCAAAAGGAACAAAATTGCCCATATGATGTATGTTCCTATTCTTAATAGTATTGTAGAAAAATTGATTTTTGTGATTTTTCAATTTATCTACGTTTTCTTACATAAATTCAGCTGCAGCATATATATTAGTGCTATAGGATGTTTTCTGGCTGTATCATTTTGAAGGGCATTACTCTTTAATAATCCTTTGTGTTTAGCAATAGTTAACAAATAGTTTTAACAGAATCTGATAATTAAAAAAAAATTAATTAAAAATCCCTTAATATTGAAACCTCAAATACCATCCTCTGAATCAACTTAGAACTTTTTAGATTTTAAGGAAAAATTCTCTGGCCAATATGCTTTCTAACCATACGATTCTATTCCGATGAGACTTTAACAAGTGCTGGAAAACAGCAAAATTATTTCAAAATCGAAACGTGTTGGGCATGAAATTAAATAGAATATTTCAAAGAAGAAAAAAAGATTTTGTTTTAGACCCAGTATGGCTACAATTTAAGAAGTGGGTATTTAATTGCAAACAAGGATATATAATTTAATATAGTTATAGTTCTGAAGTAATCTTAATTTTATAAAAATTTACATATTTTGTTTTCTGACATACGATATATAACTCAGAAAAGGGAAATTACCAGTAATTTTATGTTTATAAAATCAAAGCCACGATCAGTAATTTATTTCTCTTAATTACTTGATTTAATTATCAGTAAAATATTAAATGAGAAATATATTGTCATTTAACCCTTAACCAAGGGAGTAAGCTGAATATGCATTAAACTTAACATAGGTTCTGCCAGAGCCAGACTACTTTGAAGATGATGTGAACCATCTAGTTTCACATTACATAATGTTTCAAATAATTTCATCAACAACAAAGTTTCATTTAACGTGCTGATTCATTGTTTTTTTTTAAAAAAAGAAGTTTTATATTATAATTTTTAAAACCTGTGAAATAAATAAAACACTTACTGTCAAAAGTATGTATATATTTATTTTACACTATAGTAATTTGGAAATATCATTGAATGTAATTCAAAACTTAAGTGTGGAAAAGTTTAAATTATAAGAAATAGAAGCATCTAAACTTGATGCAGCCAATCCATACAAATTGATTACAGTCGTCACAAGTGGACTGTTTATATTTTGAAAAACACTAACTTATTTTCTTGCTTCATATTCTTGACATCTTTTCTTCCCTTGTCTTTATTTTCAATACTAGTTCCAGGGCATTCTGTTACTTTCATACCAAGAAATGGGCTCATTGAGAAGTTCTCACAGAAGCCTAGGATTCTGCCCTAAAATTCATAAAGGGTATTATTAAGTACTAGGCTGTGCAGGACAGCCTTTATAAAACCAAACCAGCCATCTGGTATTTTACAAAAGCTTGATGAATAATGAAACTACTTCTACTAGCAATTGCAATCAGTTTTAAAAACGTATGTCAAATAGGCACTGCACTGCGTAAACTAAGTAGATTTCCCATGTGAAGTTTTACCATAGACAATCTACATACTAGTAACGCATAACTCCGCCATGAATATTAAGTTAATAAATACAAATGATGATGAGAAATGATTCTGTCAATTTACAATTTTAATAAACTCCACTACAGGAAGCGTCTGAATAGTAAACCAACAGATCAACCAACCTCTCAGAGCTGAATAAGTAGACAGAAATATTCTTGATCGAAAAGAAAACTAATTAATGAAATATATCCAAATATGATATATTAATTATAGTGGAAACTATTTATTATATCTAGTACTGTAATTTATAATGAGTCAAAATAATCTCAATCACTCTAATTTTAGTAATCCAAACGGGTGGGGAGGGGGGTCATAAGAACGTATTTGCATGTATCTCATCTAGAAAAGATTTGTCGAACACAATATTTGGTATTTCCACTTGAAATAATAGCTTCATGATATATTAGCTTCTTTTTAAAGTGCAATGACTGGAAGTGGGGGTTTACTGAAGGTGAAATCTAAAAAATCCCAATATCTCAGTTAATATTGAAGATAAAGAAAACATGTATATAACAACATTTATAGAACATTAAATTTGCAACTTGGGTAAGGAAGAAAATAGAGGAGATTATATCTGAAACAAGACAGTCGATTTCTCATGTTATGAAAGCTAAGAGGTAACAATGGGTAGGACATGCAGCCAGATAGCACAACATGCTACCTATATACAACAATAAATGTGACAGTAATGGTTACTAGGCCAGGAGTGAGGGAGACTGAAGATGAGTGAGATGTGCTTGCAGAGTGTAGAAGGACCCTCTAGAGTTCCATGTAGTGGACTGGAAAGTCATCGCCCATTATAGACAAAAATGGAGGAGACGGAATGGAGGCTAAAGATCTCCATGGTCTGTAAAGCCACCCAAAATATATATGTATAGGTCGGTTCTATATGTTTGTTGGTTTCTGGAGGGTGAAATGAAACATTTTTTTTTTTTTTAAACAAAGAATCAACTTTATTCAATAATGTATTCACCATTTTTATTGATGACCTCTTGCCATCTTTCCAACA
Source organism: Riptortus pedestris (assembly GCA_019009955.1). Lineage (NCBI taxonomy): Eukaryota > Metazoa > Arthropoda > Insecta > Hemiptera > Alydidae > Riptortus > Riptortus pedestris. The sequence continues at coordinate 134,553,184 of CM032228.1, forward strand.
ACTTCAGAATTCAGGGCTTGGAAGCGAAAAAATTCATCAAGATACATTTTTACATCCCTCCCAGCAACTTTTTTTTTTCGGATGGAGGGCCATCTTCAGCGGCTCACCAGCAGTTGTCCACGATCTCCTACGCATTACATTTTCATAAATAATCTACTTTTCATTGTCCATCACTAATTGCTTTAGAAACGGGTATCTTTCATGCTGGTTCAGGATAGAGTTACAGATTGATAAGCAGTTTGCCTCAGTCAGTTTGTGTGGCACCCTAACATCAAGGGAGGGACACGTAGCCAAGCTGTATTAAATGCCTATGAACGATCCCTAAACCTATTGTTTCCACAATTTCTCATACCTATAGCAATGGAATTTGCTCGATTAGTGCCTTGATATCACTCAAATCAACCCCTGTTAGCCGACTGCTACGAGGTGAATGATCCAAACTCGTATCTCCAGAAAGAAACTTGGCAAACGGTATCTGTGCAGTATGTTCTGTTATGGTTTAGTCCCCATACACACCAAATATCTTTGGGTGGGCCTCAAGAGCTCACTTGCCTTTTTTGATATTATTTATTAACATCCACTTTATGCAACTATGGCTAATTGGGACGGGTTATCTACAGGCTATTACTCTTTTCTAGCCAGGGTGGGACTAAGGATTTTATTTATGAGTTCGTCACTAAATTCATTACTGATTTTTTCGCATTACTGACAAAAACCGAATGAACTTATGGTACAACCCTAGATCTATATATATATATATATATATATATATATATATATATTGTTGCGAAAATTAAATACATGAATAATCCTTCAGAGAGAGAGAGAGAGAGAGAGAGAGAGAGAGAGAGAGAGAGAGAGAGAGAGAGAGAGAGAGTCGCGTATTTGGAAAGTGTGACGTAGATCAAAGAAGCCGACAGAAAGTTCTAGCTCCTTATAGACTCGTCCAGCCCAGCGTCGAAGGAACCAGACAATTCCCCTTTGATGTATGCCGACAACCTATATAAGAACTGTCAGCCGCGAGCAGTCAGTTTTATTCTCACCTGTCTTGATGTTCACATCAGTGCTACAGTGCGCCTTAGTGCGGTAAAGTGTTTTTATAAGAAGAACAGTGTTGTGCCGTGACTGTAAGTAACAGTTTAGTGCCGTGTTTAAGACAGTGCAGTGCCGCGAAGTAATGGACAGTGCAGTGCCGTCTTGTTGTGAATTTCAGTGACCGTGAGTGAATTATTAGACTGGTTAATCTGAAGAACAGTGACGCTATCAGTGTATACTGTGAGTAGTAATTAAGAATAATTACCAAGTGTATTGTGCATTGTGAAATAAATTGTGCAGTGATAAAAACTGTGAAACTTGCGAGTATTTAATTTTGCAATCCAAAAGAACTTATTAAAAACGTTTATTACTGGTTTTGGTAATAAAAACGTAACAATATATATATAGTAATAATATCAATGAAATCAAATTAAAAAAAAATAATATACATGAGTAAAAATATTAAATCTTTATTTATGCAGAAAACTTAGTATTTATTTATTAACAACAATAAATCTATATATCTCAGGTTAACAAGTAGGATACAGATGATGATTTTAATAACAAAAATATTTAAATTATTAACAATTATTTAACAAAAGCAATATAAATGCAAACAATCTCACCCTATTGAAATGCAGAGCATTCAGTTACAAAGTATGGCAGATCTGGACTTATATTGTGGCCTTAGGAGGCAAGAAAGGCAAGCAGGGTCTTCAATGTGATGTATGCTTCTTATTCAATTCTTGCTACTGCATAAGTAATGAGAGACAGAGACCATGAACAAATATCAAAAAGAGCAGGCAGAGACCAAGTGTCCCCCTTGGTGTCTAGGCAAAGGTGATCTTCATGGAAAAGTTCTTCTGGACCGTAGATTAGTTAAAGATTTTGTGACGTCATCAGGGTAGCTTCAAATCCAGCCAAAACTTATCAGAAGTATACACAGAATATTAGTTCATAGCTGATACCTCCATGGTACCACCAGAATATTATGTGAGGATATACTGACTCTTCCCATTTATTTTTTCATTGTTGATAAAAAGTGTGATCAATTAATTAATATTATTCAGCCCTTCCTCTTGGATTTTTTATGCTATTGGTGCATGTATTCTTGATAGAATTTATAACTGAATATTTTCCATTGATCTAATAATAATTGTAAATGGCTGGAACTGGATGATGAGGGAGGAAATAAAAAATTAGAAATATCTCTTATTATGGGTCACATCAGAAATGTTATAGGACTGATCTTATTGTAAATTTAATTTACTATAATTGTTGTTCTATAAAGGTTTTCCATTTTTTTCAATATTATGCCAGTTATTCGTATTTTTTTATTTTCAGCCTTCCATAAACGCCCACTTCTACTCATCTTCATGTTAAAAATAGTCAATGGTGTCATAGACTTCTTATTCTAAGCTTAAATATTACTTTTAACACATCTTTACTAGGTGAGATATATATAAATATGATAAGTATGACGCCATGAATTAATATTTTGCACTCTGTAGTCAACAATTTTATTGATCAATACCAAACTCGATGTATAACCATTCCATGCAACTCTAAACTAAAGGTGCCAGCCGTTAATGACAGAAATTGGACCAGGAAGAGGGGGGGGGAGAGATAGATCAAACATTGAAAAAGTCATAGGACATAATTTATAAATCTCACCCTCTTCTAATCCCCCCCCCATCTTAGTCATTTTGATCAAAAGATGAGATGCACAACTTAAGACATCCTAGCTATGAAACTATGCTAACCATGGAAATGAAGAAGTTTAATCTTCACACATGTTACTGATGACTGGCCAAAACATTTACTAAGTTCTCACATTGACACCAATGAGCTTGTGCAAGTGTGTGAGCTGCACATTTGTGTATGCGGGGGGGGGGGGTGCGTTTGCACGCGTGTATGGATGTATATGAGGACTATTACATATACTGATAAAGAAAATAATGTTCACTAAAAGATATTTTAAGGAAAACTGCATTCCCAACTGCTATTTACAGTGCCTATTTGAAATATTTATTCATATAATTTTTAAATAAGTTAATGGTTATAGTAAAATAAATATAACCAACTAAAATTATTTTCATTTTTTTTTCTTTTTCAGACTGCTTCTATCCTGGGTATGATGTCTGCGAATACAATAGTGAGAATTAGCTCAATGGATGTTTAATAGTGGTTCACTTATAACAACTATTTATTTTAGAGTAATATGTCTATGGCTGTGTACTTGTTATAGGTGTACTATGATATATCAGGAATAAATATTTTATATTTTGTCCAATGTTAAGTTTGAAAATTCATATTAATGTTACTGTTAATAGTTTAAATTAATATATTAATAAAATAATTATTTATACATTGTGATTTATAAAGGATATAGAATTAATAAACCAGACAATTTATTTTTTTAAACATAAATGATCTATATAATAGTGTTCAACTTTATATTAACAATGAAAGAAGTACTGAATTAGAATTGTAGTTAACATTTGAAAACGTGTGTTTGTTTGTGTGAGCGTGCGCATGTGTGTGTATATGTAAATTTATTTTTAAATAAACTATTTTTTTGAATAGTTTTGGCAGTAAAATGTTATATCCTTGGGAGGTTGGCTTGATACATTTATAACTTTTCAGGTGTAGATATATAAATTACAGAAATAACAGTTAAGTCAAATTTGCATTTCTTCTTTCAAGCTAAGTTTTCATCAGGAATGAAAATTCCCAAACACAGAATGTGGTAAAAGGCATATTGTAATTTTTTTTTTTTTTTTTGCAGCCAAAGTGAAGTATGACTATAAAATACTTATAACTAAATACAATTAATATTAATTAAAAACATTATTTTAAAGGGAGACCTGCCACCTAATAACCCCTCCATCCTTTTGATACGTGCATATCAAGAATGCAGTGCACATGATAGTTTCTTTATTAGTTACCCTCTTGTTGAGCCTGTGGAAAGAGATAGTCTCTTGCTCTCATATTGGCATGATAAATATTATGATTAAAGGGATTTCCGGCTGAAAGTTAATAACATTATTTGAAAAAAATAATAATAATTTAAGAAATATTTCCTAAACCATTTTTTTTTTCTTTAATAAAAATATTCCATATATTCTCCATTGCCAAATCAAAATCATTGATTATAACAAATAAAAAATATTGCTAGTAAAAAGATGAAAGAAAAAACCCTCTGGGTAATTATAGACGCCATCTAGTAGAAATAATAAAACTGTTTTTTTTTTGTTTTTTTCTCTCTAAACATGCAAGTGTTACATTATCTTTAGTCATGCCTGTGGAATTACTATTACAAATGTCAAAATATTAAGGAACATACAAGGTATGCTGTCAGTAGAGCTTTTGTTGTTATTATTGCCAGTGACAGATAACAAATCTCAGATTCCAGCAAATCCATGCATATATTGGTGAGACTATGAAGTTGGAATTAATAAATAAACTAAAATAAAAGTAAACAATAATTTGAACAAATAAACAAAAACAATCAAAATTTTACATTTAAACAGCAGTCCCTCTTTCTAAATTCTGCTTTATTTCAGTTGTATACTGTCCATAAAACCGTTCAAGTTTCTTATTAAACTTCATGTTTCTATCATTGATGTAATCAATATCTGCATCATCATTATGAGTTCGACGCCTGCTGTATTTTTCTCTCTTTGTAATCCTAAAAAGTAAAAAATAAAATTATGAATGCACACACACACACAAATACATACGTACATACAAATATATATATATATATATATATATATATATATATATATATATATATATATATATAAAATTGTAACCTCTGTCTGTACATTGATTTTTTTCGCGAAATTTCACGATAACTTTTCGTTTCACATGTCATAGACACCATAACTGCATTTTGTTTCTTTGGTGTCTGTTTGTTTGTTTGTTTATTTGTTTGTTTGTTTGTTACCTTTTCACGCATAAACGGCTGAACCGAATTTTATGAAACTTGGTATGTATATTACTACTAACCCAACTTAGACTATATTAAAATTCTCTGAGACGAACAGGAGTGGGGGTTATAAGGGAAGCCAGAAATTAAAAATAGCGATATTTCGTTTCCTATTAGTTTTTCGGCAAATATGAACATAACAAAAGTTGTTTATTTTGTTATTTAGACTAACTTTTGTTATATACACTTTTTTCGTATACCGAATTATAAACGAGATATACGCTAAAACCTATAGCGGAAGTGAACAATTTTATTTGGGACAAAAGATCCAACCGAAATAAATAAAACTCGGCATATGTAATAGCACTAACGCTTTCATTATAACAAGCCATACCAACATTTCTAGGGACGGTCAAGAGTGGGGGTTATGAGGGATGCCAGAAATTAAAAATAGCGATATTTCGTTTCGTATTGGTTTCTTGGCAAATATGAACATAACAAAAGTTGTTTTAATTTGTTATTTAGAGTAACTTTTGTTATATACACTTTTCTTTTATAACAAAGTATAAACGAGATATACGCTAAAAACTAAAGCGGGGGCAACTATTTTATTGGGCACTAGCGGTAGAACCGAACTTAACAACACTCGGTATGTAAATTAGCATTAATTCTTCCATGATTATAAGCTATACTAAAAATTTTAGGTTCCAAGGGGAATGGGGGTTATGCGGGAGGCCTGAAATAAAAATTCGCGATATTTCATCGTCTATTTGGTTTTTGGCAATTGTGCACATAACATAAGTTGTTTACTTTTTTAATTAGTGTAAATTTTGTTTTATAATTATTTTTTTTTTGTAAAATAAGGCATGAAGCAAGTAATTTGCTTAGAAATATTGATATGCTCAACAATACATTCCAATATGAACTACCCAGGTATCTCACCTGGATAAGTTAATTCAAATCCACGTTAGAATTTTATCCTTAATAATTCAAAACTATGTTATTTTTTAACGCCAGTAACAGTTTGCACCAAATAAGGTATACTGCCCCCACCCTTCTCTAAGTGTATTTAATACATTATTTAATTAAAACGTGAAAAATATTTAAAACAGTTTTAGAATTGTGAAGATAATGTAATATGATTTTTTAATATATTTGAATGTATTAGAGGATAGCTATCCAAAATGCATTGCAGGTTGGCAGCACTGAGGCTATGTAAGTGTCGAGCTACTTCCTTTGTTCTATCAGTTCTGCCGCTTCCCTTCCGACCTCATATTGGTCTATGTTTACATGTTAATTGATGCTTATAGCAATGTATTATTATTCTCAGGAATGTGAATTTCTTTAATTATCATAAATAAATAATTTACTAGAATAAACGCTAGGGAGGTGCACTCAGGTATTTCTGGTATTTATTAACTCTGCTCCGTTAATGTATTATGATATACTTTACTGAAAACCAATATGAATACACAGTTTACAATCGAGACTTATGAAAGAGACGTACCTAAAACAGATGTCACCGTTGGACATTGTACTGCACGAAGGGAAAGAAACTTATTCATACATGGTTTGGAAGATAGAATACATTCTAGGATTATGAATTATATGGTCCATCACTTTATAAAAAAAAAAAAACTACATACACAGAGGACGGGAAATATAAGAATATTGAGGACAATGAAGTCTTAAATAACAAATAATTTTATTATTAACAAATCTACTGTAACGACGGGTATAAATTCTAAACACTGGGACAGGGAAATAAAAAAAATATTGTGGAAAGTAAAGCCTTGCCAAAAATATCTCACATATCTACATCTTCATTCAGCCTCAAATGAATTCCCGGGCGAAGCCGGGTACCTTTGCTAGTGTATATATATATATATATATATATATATATATATATATATATATATATATATATATACGAGGGGAGGTTAAAAAGTTCCCGGCCTAACTATGAAGGAGAGAATTAAGATAAAGGACTTTGAGCTTGTCATGTTTACCTAATCCATAGTAATACTCACACAAATTTTTATAATCCTACTATCACTTGTCTAATATATATAAAACTTTTATTATCATCAGTTTGCACTTGTCTTAAAAATGAGCAACATTGTACAGAGCTGTGATGAAATTCTTAGTCAAAGAAGGCATAAGGCCTTCAGAAATTTGTGAACGCCTTAGGAACGTGTATGGGGACTTGTTCCCTAGCTATAGTACTGTGAAATATTGGTGTAGTTTATTCAAAATGGGGCGAGAATCCTTAGAAGACGACTCGCGACCAGGAAGGCCTGTGGAAGCAACCACCCCAGACATCATCAACCGCATAGAGGACTTGGTGCTCAATGATGGCCGTCTAAAGAAGAAGCAGATCGCGAGGATGGTTGGTGTATCGGAAACTACAGTACTAAACATTCTACACACCCACCTCGGCATGTCAAAGGTTAGTGCACGATGGGTTCCCAGAAACCTCTTATCAGCTCAAAGGAAAGTGAGAATCGATTGCTGCAAAGAATTTTTGTCGCTTTGTGGTTCAAATCCCATGAATCTTTTGACACGAATAGTGACTGGGGACGAGACCTGGGTCCACCACTATGATCCGGAGTCTAAACAGGAGTCAATGCAGTGGAGTAGGAAAGGTGACAAGCCACTTGTCAAGTTCAAGGTCACACCCTCGGCAGGCAAGATTATGGCCACAATTTTTTGGGATTCAGAAGGAATCCTGTTGATTAATTACAAAGACAAAGATGAAACAATCACGGGAGAGTACTATTGTAATGTTCTGACCCGTCTTAGAGAATCAATCAAGGAGAAGAGGAGGGGGAAGCTGAGCCGAGGAATCATGCTGCTTCATGACAATTCTCCCGTGCACACCTCTCGTAAAGTGATGGCTACGCTTGACACCTTGGGCTTTGATTTGATCGGCCATCCACCCTACAGCCCGGATCTGGCTCCCAGTGACTACTTTCTGTTCCCAAACCTCAAAAAGGACCTAAGGGGAAGAAGATTTGTAGACGACATTGAACTCAAACAGGCTATTGATGCTCATTTTGAATCCAAAGAAGAAAATTATTATTTGGGGGGTTTAGAAAAATTAATAAATAATGTAATAAATGTAAAAATAACAAAGGACATTATATTGAAAAATAATGCACGTTTTGTGTTTTTATTTCATTTCCTTATGGGTCAGGCCGGGAACTTTTTGACCTCCCCTCGTGTATATATATATATATATATATATATTCCTTAGATATTCAATATAGAACCAGATGAACGAAGAAAAATAATATGCAAAATACATAGAAGCACATTCAAACAGTATTTCTCCCATTTTTCTAATAGTTCAACTTAACAATGAAACTGAAATATTTTTGGTACAAAATACTTATGACAATAGGTATATTAACTGTGGGATTTTCAAAAATGGTATCCAATACCATATAGGGTGGAGATGGAAATAGAAATGTATAATACGAGTACTCAAATGACAGTACTTTACAAGAGTACACTTTTTAAGAATGCATGAAAGAATGGGAATCAACAACAATAATTTTCCAGCCCCTTCCTTAAAATTAGATCATAAATAAAGGTCTAGGAGAATTTTCTAGAAGTGACTATAGGTGCCCTTCAGAAAATTTCAGTTTAAATCATCTGTAAAAAGTACAAACTGTGTGAATATATGTTAACTTATAAAAACATAGAAATGTGGCAATCGGACAAACACTATTGCCAAAGACAACCAATCATAAATTATAAAAATGGATACTTACTGCTTCTCAAGATCAGTAACCATTCTGTCAATTCCTTCATTTGTATCTTTGTGTAGTCCATGTAGTATAGTATTTCGCCCTCCATAGAATGCTTCTCCAAGTCTTTCTCTTTGTCGTTCATAATCTGACATGTCAGGTTTTATATTTTTCACTAATCTATTATACTGTCTTATTGTGGCTTGTTCATAATCAGCAAATCCCTGATCAGGGTTCTTCTTTTTTTTCATTCTATCTAGTTTCTCTGCTTCATATGCACTTATATTTAATAGTTTTGATCTTTCATAATCCTCTCCCTGAAAAAATATTAATAAATACGTAATTATAAATGTATTCAGTTTTTACAGAATTTTTCAAATTGAAATCACAAACAATTTATCCTTGTTAAGAATAGCATAAATTCTTATATTACATTATATTAGAAGATTAAGCAAAACCAAGTAATTGCTAGATGAAATTAAGAGTGACAAAAACTATCACATAACAGAACAGTTAGCATTGTGGTTTCAACAGCCTTTTCGTATAAAATTTGTGATATAACAGCTTATTGTTGATATGACATGGGAGTGGGTGTTTACTTAAGGATGAAAACAAAAAATCAAAATATCTCTGTTAATATTCAAAAATTCCCTCTAAACCCCTCCTTCCTCCATCTGGACCGATATTGCGACCGCTACAGGGTTAACAGACATAATATATATATATATATATATATATATATATATATATAAAAATCAAATTTTAGTAGTCCAAGAACTTAAGGCAGGGAGGAGGGGTCACCAGAACATATTTGCATGTATCTTGTATAATAAAGTCTCTTGAAAGCAATATGTGGTAATTAAGATTTGCATTATGTAGTTTATTGTATAATAGAGCATTGTTTATGCAACATGAGTAGAAGTGAGGGTTTGCTGAAGGCTGAAAACTGAAAAATGCAAATATCTCGGTTAATATTCAAGATAGAGAATAAATGTATATAACAATATATATAGTACATTTAATTTCCAATAAGATTGGTTATATACACTTTTTTCGATCTGACATATAGTAACAATGACATTTCGAATTTTCAAAATTCTCCCCTGGTCCGATTTCAGCAGTTAACGAACTTGATCTTTCTTTTTGCATAAAAAGACTAAATAACGAGTTTGGTAATGAACAAACAATAATTACGACTGCTAGTACGGTAACAGATAAATATACATATATATATATATATATATATATATATACTAGCTCAGATACCCGGCTTCGCCCGGGAATTGATTTGAGGCTGAATGGTGATGGTATTTTTTGGCAAGGCTTTAATTTGCACAATATTTTGACATTTACCCGTCCCAGTGTTTAGGGTTAATACCCGTTGTTGGCATTTGTTAATAATAAAATTAATTTTTTATGTATGTCTTCACTGTCCTCCAAATTGTCATATTTCCCGCCTCCTGTGCATTATGCATAGATTTCAGTTATTAAGGACAAAATATTAACAAAGATTTGAATTAATTTTTCCAGGTGAGGTACCTCATAGTTCAAATTGGAATGAATTGTTGATCAATATTTCTACGCAAATTACTTGCTCCACGCATTGTTCCTGGAGAAATGTATAAAACAAAAGTTAATCTAAATAACAAAGTAAACAACTTTTGTTATGTGCATGTTTGTCGAAAAACAAATAGACAAAGAAATATCACGAATTTTTATTTCAGGCCTCCCTTATAACACCCACTCCCGTTCTAACCTAAAAATTTTAATATAGCTTATAATCATGGAAGAATTAATGCTAATTGACATACCGAGTTTTGTCATGTTTGGTTCAATCGTTAGCGCCCAATAAAATAGTTGACTCCCGCTTTAGTTTATAGTGTATATCTCATTTATAATTTGTTAAAAGACAAAAATGAATATCACAAAAGTTACTCTAAATAACAAAATAAAAAACTTTTGTCATGTGCATATTTGCTGAAAAAGCAATAGGAAACGAAATATCGCTATTTTTAATTTCAGGACTCCCATATAACCCCCACTCCTGCCCGTCCCTAGAAATGTTAGTATGGCTTATTATAAGGAAGGCGTTAGTACTAATTCACATACCGAGTTTGGTTTAGTTCGGTTGAGTCTTTTGTGCCTAATACATTGTTGACTCCCGCTATAGTTTTTAGCGTATAACTCATTTATACTTCCGTATACGGCAAAAGTGCATATAACAAAAGTTACTCTAAATTACAAAATAAACAACTTTTGCTTTGGGCACATTTGCTGAAAAAGCAATAGGAAACGAAATATCGCTATTCTTAATTTCAGGCCTTCCTTATAACCCCCACTCCTGTTTGTCTTAGAGAATATTAATATAGCCTAAAGTCTAAGTTGGGCTAGTAGTAATATACATACCAAGTTTCATAAAATTCGGTTCAGCCGTTTATGCGTGAAAAGGTAAAAACAAATAAACAAACAAACAGACACCAAAGAAACAAAATGCAGTTATGGTGTGTATGACACCATAAAAGTATAAAGTGTATTATGGTGTGAAACGAAAAGTTATCGTGAAATTTCGCGAAAAAAATCAATGTACAGACAGAGGTTACAATTTTATATATATATATATATATATATATATATATATATATATATATATATATATATATATACACACACAAAATATTGAACGAACCTCACATTCCACATCTCCTAGGTAGGATCGATGGACATTTGAAGAAAACGTTCAAAAATCGAGACATGAGTCCCTTAAGGGGAAATCTGCTAAAAATGTCACTATTTGTAAGCTTGGCATTATAGTGAAATGAAAGTATGCTTTGGCACGAAGTAAAAAATGATAGGCATATCAAATAGTAGGCAGATTCACAAGTAGTAGCATATATAATACTATATTGTTATATCTGGCAGTAGATGCCCTCATTATATCTACCAACAAGTATGATAATATAAAAGATTCATTAAACATACCTTCTCCAGTGCTTCCTGTTTTCTTTCTTCATCTTCTAAAATCCATTCAGCTTTTCTTTTCCTAGCTTCCCAATTTGCAGGTAATTTATTCCTCTTATCTTCCTCAATTACTTCTTTATGATTAAGTTGCCGTGCTTCATTCTAAAATGAGGAGAGTAAAAGCCAGCATTAAAAAAAAATTATGACTGCTTTGCAGATACAAATTAATTGCGCATTTAACGTAATAAATATTAGATTAATGAATATCTTTTTGTAAATATCAAATTAAAGAGTACAAAGAAAAAGAAAACGAATCTACTATTAGGAACCTACCCTCTTCAAGTGTAATTCCTTTAATTTTTTCATCCGTTCAGCAAGTTTGTCCTTTGCAGAGATTGAATTTGCCGATTCTGCAGAACTCATTTTTAAAATAATAATAATAATGTTAACGACACAATGTATAAAATACAATACTTGCAATGTAGTTAGCCAGAAGGTAGCAATATGTTGGTAAGGTTATCGATATTGACAAACAAAATAATTTTAACCTTGACAGTACTCGGTTTGGGGTTTCTCCAACAACTATTCTAAAATTAAGACTAAGTAATATCAAAGTAGATAGTAAGTATATATTACACAGAAAAAAATATATTCGCAATAATCAAAGTATTTCTCCAGATAAACTTTAACAAATTGAAAATAAGTTATTCTGTGAGTGAAATTTTTAATTTATACAAAGGTAAGCATCCGCAGTTAAGATAATTTTGGATTGAAAACAGCAAAGTCCGACTCAGAATGTTAGTTCTTCATTAAGTAATTTATCAAATGAAAATACAGTAAATATTCAACATCGATACCAGGAAGAAGCAACGTGTTGTAAAATATAGTCTGTTTCTATCGATGTAGAAAAACATAGATAATTTAGAAATCAATCAATGTTTTAGCAGATTTCCCTTAAGGAAAATCAGCTATTGAGGTCGTACTCATAACACGATTTTTAAAAGTTTTCTTCAAATGTCCATCGATCCTACCTAGGAGATGACGAAAAAAGGCCGCCACGCAGGGGCTGCGTAAACGAAGCATATTTCCCACGCGAAGGCTTACAATAGATAAATATACATACTGGTTACACCACCGCGATTAGGTAAATAAATACAAACGGTAATGAGAAATCTTTCAGTTACATGTTAATAACTCTACAACGGAAAGCGTCTGGATTGTAAACAAACAAGGCAACCAACCTGAATTATATACCGGAAAGAAAAACCATTAATGAAATATAACATATTAATTTAATTTAAAACAATTTGCCATAGCTACTGGTGTAATTTGTAATGAATCAGTTTTATCTGAATCACGTAAATTTTAGTAATCCAAGAACAAGAGAAGGGGGGGGCACCAGAACGTATATGTATATATATAAATATATATATATATATATATATATATATATATATATATATATATACACATATATATACAGTAGTGGTCATAGAAATTGCATCACTTAAAAATAATGAATGATCTCCTTGAACCAATGTTTTTCTTGACTTTTGATAATTATCAGATTTCCCTAAAGGGAAATCAGCTATTGAGGTAGTCCTCATGACGCGATTTTCGAAAAATGTCTTCAAATGTCCATCGATCCTACCCAGGAGATGACGAAAATAAGGTCCGTTCAAAACTATATATATATATATATATATATATATATATATATATATATATATATATATATATATTTGTCTGTTAACACTCTAGCGGTCGCAATTTTTGTTTGATCGTCACCAAACTCGGTATTTAATCGTTTTATGTAAAAAGGAAGATCAAGTTCGTTAACGGCTGAAATTTCACCAGTGGGAGGGGGGATTTTCAAAAATTCGAAATATCTCCGTTATTATGCATCAGATCGAAAAATTCTATAGAACCAATCTTATTGCAAATTAAATTTACTATAAATATTGTTATATACATTTATTCTGTATCTTGAATATTAACCAAGATATTTGTATTTTTATGAAGTCTGTGGTCGGGTATAGTTCGGACGTTTTCGTAACCACTCGGTTCAGGTGGAAGCTTCTTCTAACCTAACCTGTCGTTTCTAACCTTACCTTAACTTATTTACTTTGTGTGATTTATGCAAATATGGTTTGTTCATCCGCACCCCCCCCCTTCTTTAGTTCTTGTACTACTAAAATTTGAGTTATTAAAATATAAATTATTTTTACAATTCAGAAGCCGTTTCAGTTGGGAATTTATTTTAATTAACTGAAAGATTTCTTATTACCGTTTGTATTTACTCATGGTGGGCTTGTGTAACCAGTATGCAGATTTCTCTATTGTTAAACTTCACGTGGGAAATCTGCTTAGTTTGCGCAGCCCCTGCGTGACGGACTTTTTATAAGAAGAACAGTGTTGTGCCGTGACTCTGTAAGTAACATTATAGTGCTGTATTTAAGACAGTTCAGTGCCGTCTTGTTGTGCAGTTCAGTGATCGTGAGTGAATTATTGGACTGTGTAATCTGAAGAACAGTGACGCTATCTGTGAGTAGTAATTAAGAATAATTAACTAAGTGTATTCTGCATTGTTAAATAAATTGTGCAGTGATAAAAACTGTGAAACTTCTCTGTGTAGAAGTTTTGTCTCGTTAAATTTAATTTGCTGAGAACAAATACTTTTGTTTCTAGCTATGGCGGATGCCTTTGTCTGTGTTGTTTTAGATCATCCATGTGTTGGTCGACTCTTGTAGCAATCTTTTTACTTGTCGGTCCCAAATAAACCTTACCGTAATAACATGGTATCATTTATACCCCACTATCTTGTAAAAATTGGGTGTCTTTTGGGCTCTAAATATTCGTTGAATATTTTATGTGGTTTGAATACTGTAAATTATATTTTCAAAGTATCCTTGCCAGTCTTTCTGAAGCCCCCGCTATATAAGGGAGTGTTACGTTGCTGAATGGTTTAACTTGAGTATTTTCAATCCTTTGTTGAATCTTGGTGATATCAAGTTTCTTCTTAATACTCTTGTTACTTCCATTTTTTTTGTAGCCGTTGTAGTGGAGTTCTTCTTTTAACTGTAACAGAGCTATTTCATTGTGCAGCGATGAAACGCATTAAAAAATGAAATAATAATGCTTGCATTCTACGTTGCATGGCCGTCTGGAAAGTGCATTAGCATTATTGTGTTTCCCTCCTTTTCGATGGGCAATATTGATGTCGTAGCTCTGAAAGCTGTCCTTCTGGGTTCTTGAACTGCAGCAGCCAACGTAGTGCGGAGTGGTAAGGTGAAGTGTTGACCATACAAGTATTTGTGATAATGCTTGACGCACTCCAATACTCCCAGAGACTGCCGTCGGGTAACGTAATAATTTCTTTCGGGCTTGGAGAGTACCCGGCTGTAGTAGCCAATGACTTTTTCTGTCCCATCAACTATCTGAGAAAGCACTCCTCCTATTCAGCTATGAATTTCTGACCAGCTATTGGATAGGCAAGGACTGGTGCTGTGCACAAATGTTCCTCCAGCCTCTGAAACACGTCGTCCGCTGCCTCACTCCAGTGGTATGGTCGCGAGTTTTTGGTTAGCTCGTGCAAGCTGGTAGCGGTACTTTCCTGTTATGGGGACCCCTACTGGAAAATATCGATATTTCCGAGTTTATATCGATATTTTCCAGTAGGGGTCCCCATAACAGGAAAGTACCGTGGTAGCTACCTGAGCAAAGTTTGGCACGAATCTCCTGTAGTATGTGCAAAGCCCCAGGAAGCTACGCAGCTCATGAAGATTTCGTGTTTGAGGCCAGTCCTTTACTGCCCTTATTTTGTCCTCATGAGTGGAGGTGCCATCTGCTGCTACCAGATGCCCCAACTACTTGGCATTGTTCTGAAATAGAGCACATTTCGGCTAAAGTGCAGTTTAGTCCCCCCCCCCTTCTCCACCATCTTGTTTCGTTATAATCCCCGCCCTCGCTTAAAACCACCGATGGCGTATTTTGGAAATTTTAAAGTGTTAAAAAATATAAAGTTAGTACAACAAAACCCCCACCCTCGGTTTTAACCACCGATAGCGTATTTTGGAAATTTTAAAGTGTTAAAAAAGATAAAGTTAGAAAAACAAAATGGCCGCCGTCGTTATCGTGCGCCACCAAGGGGGGGACTAAAATACACTTTCACCCACATTTCTTCATGCGTAACTTTAGTCCAGCTGCTTTATGCGCTTAAATACTTCGACCAGGTTTTTCAGATGTTTGTCGAAAATCTTCCCCATAACAATTATGTCATCTAGATACACCAAGCATGTTTTCCAATTGAGACCCTTTAGCACACCTTCCATTAAACGCTCAAAAGTAACTGGGGTGTCGCAGAGCCCAAATGGCATCACCTTGAACTGCCATAAAGCAATTTCTACTTGCTAGTAGCCGTTTTACAAGTCCTAGGTAGAAAACCATTTTGTTCCAGCCAACGTGTATAAGGAATCGTAAATTCTGGGTAGCGGATAACTGTCTTTCTTGGTGGCGTCAGGAATGTTCAGAAAGGAAAATCAAGCCGTAGAATTCCCATTGTTTTTAAAATAAATTCCCTGCTTTCTAAAACATGTTAAAGTCTCACCGGAATAGGATTGTGTGGTTAAAAAGCATATTGAACGAAGATGTTTCCTTAAAATCTAAAAGTTCTAAGTTGATTCAGAGGATGGTTTTTGAGGTTTCTAAATTAAGGTTTGTTTTTTTTTAGTAAACTTTATTTTTTTTATTTTCAGGTTCTGTTAAAAGTATTTGTAAACCCGAAATTGCGAATAAAAATAAACGAATATTAAAGAGAATTGAATGTCCGTCAAAATGACAGCCAGAAAACATCCAGCAGCAATTATGTATCTGCTGAATTTATGTAATAAAACACAGATACATTGGAAAATCGTAAAAATCGATTTTTCTCTAATACTATTAGGAATAGGAACATATATCAATGGATCAAATGGAAAATTTTGTTCCTTTTGATGAGTAGAATCGCCTCTAGAAGTTTGTCTATCTACTTACCAAACACCCTGTCTAATCGCCTATAAATGATGTTATATACATTTTTTCACTATCATGAACATGAACTAAGATAATTGCACTTTTTAGTTTTCAGCCTTGAGTAAACCCTCAATCATGTTCATATCAACAATAAAGTGTTATATCATGAACCACTATACTGGAATCTTAAATACCAAATATTGTTTTAATAGAACTTTTATTGTGCAATTGTCGTATCGTGATTTGTTAATGACTGACTTAGGAAAAGAAAAATGGGGAGGAAAATTCATATTTCTGTAATTATGAGCCAAATCAAAAAATGTTATAGAACCAATTCTGTTAAACTATCATGTTCTACAATTGTTGTCCTATACATTTTTTCTTAGCTCAAATATTCAAACTTTTATTTTTTTTTAAGCTGCCAGTAAACTCCCATTTCTACCAATCAAATGTTAACTTAGAAATAGAGAATATATGGTAAAATGTGGTCAATAGTGTGTCATACCTGACTTAGGAAATCTGCTTAGTTTACGCCGGTCCTGCATGGCGGACTTTTATATTTCAATTCCATTGTGAATATTTTAGCAAATCATTTATTGGATTACTCATATTTAAAATTAAAAGAGTTACGATCTATTTTTTAAAATAAACTTTAATGTATTTTTTCTAATGGTACTATAGTTAAAATGAGAAAAAATTGGCTAAAGAGCATGGAAGAGCCAAAGCCTGCTACGAAGCTTTTTGAGGGGGGGGGGGAGGTCAATTGGCGTAATCCCAGTGATAATATATTGGCATTACGGGCCAAAGTTTGCTACTTTACTCAAGTAACTTCTCAATTGCCCCTAAGTTTTCACCGTGGACTGGAGGAGCTGTATTAGAATAATTTCAATTTTGTATTTTAATGCCGCTTTCAAATTCTGTAGGAGAGTAATTAAGTGCGGAAACCATAGTATCATCGCCGCCTCCACTATTTCAGATTTGTAAATGAATGTTCCTTGGTTAATACGAATGGCGAAAGCAACAAGTGAAGATAAAAATCAATAAAATCTGTGATCATGAGTTGGTTGATAAGACATGAACTGATCACCATAGCATTAAAAAATCCCCAAACATTTACCTAATCATAGTTGCTCAGTTCTGCCGGCAGAGCTCTCTTGAGAAAAACAATTAATGGTAGGAGCTGCCATCTGTAGTTCGAGCTAAGCTTCTTGTTGGCTGTTGAAACCTCTCCGTTTCCATAACATATGGTTTCACTGACGTGACAGTGGTTCAGTTTTCCATTAAAGGTATTTCTCTAATTACCCATATTTTTGTATATCCTGTGCATTCTTTGGAATATGGGTAATTGTGTACAAACTAATAGGCGTCTTAATCAGGGATTTTCACTTATTGGTAACGCACCCCCTAATATTGTTCGTTATTTTTTATAAATGTTTATTTTTCCCCTTTCAAATATGCTGCCATTTACTTTTTGTTTTAATTATTGAGTTATGACCCTTGAAGATTAAATTATATTGAAGAAACTTTTGTATTTTCAAATAAGGTCTTGGATATGTAGCATTTAGTGCTATCAACTTTTTTAAAATGGGATAAAGTGTATTATCAACTTAAACAATGGCTGTTGTAATAGAAACTACCATTGGGGACATAACAGTAGATCTCTTCATTGAGGAAAGACCACAAAGTAAGTGACATTACTCATACATCTTGATTAGTTTATGTTTTATATGTTTTAATATTTTTTATTTGTTTCAGCTTGTAAAAATTTCTTAAAGCTATGTAAGATAAAGTATTATAATTTCTGCTTGTTCCATTCAATTCAACCTAACTTCATAGCCCAAACTGGGGATCCGACAGGAATCGGTACAGGAGGAGAGTCAGTTTTTGGGTAATTTTTATGTTTGTTATTTTTGTTTTAAAGTTGTTTCAGTTTCTTTTAGCCCTAGAAATTCTGTATATTAGTACCATCTATTTCACAATTCAGTCCTCTCTTCATTTTTAAATGAAAAGTAGGTATTTCAGACCAAAAAATGTATGTTAAGGTAAATATAATTTTCAAATAAAATGTTTTAATCCCTCTATTGTTTTAATTTTTTTAGTGAATGTGATTTAACTTACTTAGTACCTTTATAACAACCATTGATTCTAGATGCCCCTGTAAAAAATATTAACATAATTAGCAAGTTTAGTTGTTGAACTGTCTTAAGTTCCTAGACCACTTTACTATGTCATTGTAGATATTTGGCTTTTCTGATACTGTTCCTAATAAAATCCTATTTTAGCAGATTTCCCTCATGGGAAATCAGCTATTGAGGTTGTTCTCATTACACGATTTTCAAAACATTTCCTCAAATGTCCATTGATCCTACCTAGGAGATGACAAAATTAGGTACCTATTATTAAAATTTTGACCTCCTCATTTTTGTATCCTTAGTGATTTTGGAGAAAATTGATATGGAGACATCTTGAATGAGGTGAGTGTACGTATACAGGCACACACAAGCTTATTTCTTATCCACTGGCCCCCTGTATTTATGAGCCTTCTGGGTCAAAAACTGCTTTTGTTTAAAAGATGTTTATTTTTCTAATTATTCCCAAAACGTTTTGAGTCTGTGCTCCTTTTCAAGGGGTAAAATTCATATTCTAAAAAATATTATTTACCATAAATGAATTTCATACACATATACTACCTATTACAACAGTAAAACTTTTTTTATGTATCATAGAAACTAAACCATTTACTTAACCTATTTAGTTAATATCTAGTCTTACAATTTTATTCCTTTAAAGTAATTAAATTTGTTATTACAGAAGCTTATAAAATAACGCAAGCTAAGGCCAAAGGATGGGAAACAAAATCATTTACTTAACCTGTTTTAGTTAACAACTAGTCATACAATTTGTGTACGCACACACAACACATACACACACACACACACACACACACACACACACACATAAAATATATACATACATACTTGGTTGTCATTATGGAATTTAAAGAATTTTAGTTGACCCCGAATTGGGCCCCAGGAATTTGGTTCAGTATTATGTAGTGAGTGATCAACCTGTATGACACACTCGTTAACCATGGAGGGCCTGGAATAAGTTGTCTCCAGGAGACTGACCAGTATAACCAGAGAGCGGGCAGTGGTCATATTCTCAATGGCCAGTTAGTTAGTTATGGAATCTGAAGAGTGCTAACCCTTATCATACCGACATGCTCTCAGACTGATTTACTCACTAGATTCCACTACCGCCGTAATACCGTAATGATCCAGAATGATCTGGTAGTGAACCAGTGTACTAACTTCACTCACACATTCAAGGATTGGCACACTTCATGTTGCTGGACTTAGGTGATTCAAAGTCTGGCACTGATCTATGGTGGGGTCCCATCAAACACATAAATTTGAAATTAATTTATTGTAAATCAGATTTTAAAGAATTAGGATTTTATCCCTGATGAGGGACACAGGCCCAAAACAGTCAGTGATATTTGGGTAACTAAAGATGTTTCAAAGAAAATCATTTTTTGAATATATGCTCATAAGGATTTTAATTATATATATACATATATATATATATATATATATATATATATATATATCTTAATATATATATATATATATCTTAATATATATAAATCTCCTGTCACGATGTTTGTCCGCGATGGACTCCTAAACTACTTAACCGATTTTAAATTAAATTGCCACACCGTGAGCAGTCTGGTCCAACTTGAGAGATAGGCTATATTAATTTTCTCTGAGACGAACAGGAGTGGGGGTTATAAGGGAGGCCTGAAATTAAAAGTCGTGGTATTTCGTTTTCTATTGGTTTTTTCGCAAATATGCACATAACAAAAGTTGTTTATTTTGTTATTTAGAGTAACTTTTGTCATAAACACTTTCATCGTATTCCGAAGTTTAAATAAGTTATACGCTTATGACTATAGCGGGAGTCAACAATGTTATTTGGGACAAAAGACCCAACCGAAATAAATAAAACTCGGTATGTGTATTAGCACTAACGCTTTCATTATAAGAAGCCATACCAACATTTCTAGGGACGGGCAGGAGTGGGGGTTTTAAGGGAAGCCAGAAATTAAAAATAACGATATTTCGTTTCCTATTGGTTTATCGGCAAATATGAACATAACAAAAGTTGTTTATTTTGCTATTTAGAGTAACTTTTGTTATATACACTTTTTTCGTATACCGAATTATAAACGAGATATACGCTAAAAATTATAGCGGAAGTGAAAAATTTTATTTGGCACAAAAGACTCAACCGAACTAAATAAAACACTCAGTATGTGTATTAGCACTAACGCCTTCCTTATAAAAAGCCATACTATTTCTAGGGACAGGCAGGAGTGGGGGTTATAAGGGAGGCCTGAAATTAATAATAGTGATATTTCGTTTCCTATTGTAGTTTCGGCAAATATGCACATAACAAAAGTTGTTTATTTTGTTATTTAGAGAACTTTGCTCAAGAATTCTTTTCAATATGAACTACCAGGTACCTCACCTGGAAAAAATAATTCAAATGTATGTTAATATTTAGTCCTTAATAATTCAAATCTATGCATAATGCACAGGAAGCGGGAAATATGACAATATGGAGGACAGTGAAGTCTTACATCAAAAATTAATTTTATTATTAACAAATCCCCAGAAACGACGGGTATTAACCCTAAACACTGGGACGGGTAAATGTCAAAATATTGTGCAAAATAAAGCCTTGCCAAAAAAATACCATCACCATTCAGCCTCAAATGAATTCCCGAGCGAAGCCGGGTATCTGAGCTAGTATATATATATAAAATGTAATTCTCTATTCTATGGATCAATGTCAAAATCTGATACTTAATTAACCCTCAATATTTAATTATTACTTTATTTAATTTTGATGATAAAGATTCTTCCTGGGACTTTGAAGTCTCAAAATTCAAAAAAAAAAAATATTCTTGAAAATCATTCAATGAGAATTTGTTATTTATCTTTAAGCTTTAAGCCTAGTCCACACTAGTAGACATGTTGCGCGATTTTGGTCTCTGAGACGTGTGTCAGGTTGTCTACGTAGACAGGTCTATAGACCAATCTCTGTCTACGGGCTTGTTGCGAGACCAAAAATCGCAGGTCTAAGGTCTCCCGATTGGAATGGGAGACTTAATGCAAAGTTTGACATATTGCGCAACATTTTGACAGTGTGGACGTACTTAGCGTCTAGAGACAAGACATCTTCACTCTGTTTCCAGCTAATTGCTTTGCAGACCTCTGGTACCATTTTCGATATTGCCTGCTTTGATATTCTGAAGGTGTACATGAGGCTCGTGAATGAGTCTCCACTTGCTAGGAAACGCAGTGGGACTGCCAGTCGAAGAGAAGCTGGGATGGTTTCCCTAAACTTTGTATCTTGCTTCATTATTATTCTTCCAACCATCAGAAGCAAGTCTTCAAAATCAGTAGTCATCAGCCGGGTAAAATTCCGAAAACCCATGGCGTCTTCCAATCTTAATTTATTTAATAGAGCTTTACCAAATCTAGGCCCTTCTGAAAGTACTTCGCGCGTCCACCAACATTTACATTTTCGTGTTCTTTCACTTATAATTACCACTAAACAGGAACTCATTCCACACAAAACAAAGTCCTCCATGGTGGTCTGTGAACATGAGACTGAGAAATTTACATCTTATTAGTGTGGACACTAGACGAGACAATGAATGGTGTCTCTAGACAGTCTATAGACCGTGTCTTGAAACCGTCTCTAGGCGATGTATAGACAAATCGCGCAACATGGTCTACTGGTGTGGACTAGGCTTAACGCACATTGTCTGTCCCCCCCCCCATGACATACATTATAAGCATTAACATAAATATAAATTAAATAATTATAACATTTTTCTTTGGATTTATTAGTGTTTTTTCTAAGGTGACTTTATCTTCCCCATATAAGTTTTTGGCTTCTTTATTACTATTACTTACTTTT
This sequence comes from Riptortus pedestris, assembly GCA_019009955.1. Classification (NCBI taxonomy): domain Eukaryota; kingdom Metazoa; phylum Arthropoda; class Insecta; order Hemiptera; family Alydidae; genus Riptortus; species Riptortus pedestris. The sequence goes on from CM032228.1 coordinate 134,575,864, forward strand.
TTCTTTAAGGCTGGTCTATGGAGAAGAATCAAAATATTATGAGGCTGAGAAAATGCCAAAAATTAAACACAACAAACCAGGATTATTGTCCATGGTTAACTGTGGAAATAACATGTATGTATTTTCATTTATTCCTTAGTTATCGCTTGATTTAATTGTAATTAACTAGCAGTTAGTAGGGGTTAATAACTCCAGTTTTGTCTTATTTCATGTTTCTTTTTTACAAATAATAAATATTTCATCAATTAAATATCATTATGAAGTAAATAATAGTAAATGGAATTTCAAATTAATTCTCCTTCAGTTTCATTGTACATTCACACTAATTGCTCTCTAATTTTTTATCATGTTTCATTGAGTTTTAATATTTTTATTAAGATTTCTGATTTGAGAGAGGTATTTTGATTATAAATAGTACTTTATGGAACTAAGGCTAATGGGGGCAAGTTAGCCCCCTTTTCTAGCCAGGTTGGTACTAAAGTTTTTATTCACTGATATTGTTTTAAGAAATTCCCATTGCCCACATGGAAATTAAACAGTATCTTAAATCTAGAGTACTATATCTTTATATATTTAATTCTACTGTACGTGTGTGTGTGTCACTGACTCCCCCTAAACGACTGGACCGATTTGAATAAATTTTTTTGTATGCGTTTGGGTAACACCCTGGATCGTTCAGATTCACAAATCAGCTCGGCAGATGGAGCAGGAGTGGGGGTTGTAAGGGAGACCTAAAATTAAAAATAGCGATATTTCGTTTCCTATTGGTTTTTCAGCAAATATGCACAGGATAAAAGTTGTTTATTTTGTTATTTAGAGTAACTTTTGTTACATTCACTTTTGTCGTAGAACAAAGTATAAACGAGATGTACACAAAAAACCTAAAGTGGGAGCCAACAATTTTATTGGGCACTAACGATTGAACCGAACTTAACAAAACTCTATATGTAAATTAGCAATAATTCTTCCATGATTATAAGCTATATTACATTTTTTAGGTTCGAACGGGAGTGGGGGTTATAAGGGAGGCCTGAATAAAAAATTCGCGATATTTCATTTGCTATTTGTTTTTAGGCAAACGTGCACATAACAAAAGTTGTTTTTTGTGTCATTAAAAGTAGCTTTTGTTTTAAACATAATATTATTAAATTTAATATCCTAATGGCTTGAAATATTGTGCAGGACTTCTGTCAGGTCTGCTACTTTATAAATATATTTTTGTAGAGGAGAAACTGATCTTTTTTTACAACTTTGAATGTATTTATAATAATTTTTCATACCTGGGGGTAGGAAGTATTCAACAAATTCTAGTAGGAAATATTTTCTAGGTTACCTTTTTGTCCCATGCATTGATGTCCATCAATTAAAATTTCTTATTTACATTTGTTTTTAATTTAGGTTGGGGTCTCAGTTCTTTGTTACTCTTGGAGCAGAATTAAAATCTCTCGAAGAACACTGTGTTTTTGCAGAAGTTACTGAGGGACATGATATACTTATCAAGTTGAATGATGCAATTTGTGACAACCAACATCGACCATTCCAAGATATTCGGTATGCTTTACTCTTTACTCTCGATGATTATTATAAATAAGTTGATTCTTCATTCTATCTATAAAACTTTACTGATCTCGTTATATAAAGTAGTCATATATTTCTTTTTTTTTTTTAACTTCTAGAATTACTCATACTGTTATTCTTGAGGACCCTTTTGAGGATCTCCCAGGACTTGTTATTCCAGATGCATCTCCCGATATTTCATCTATTCAAACTGCAGTAGGTATCTCAGTTATTGTGCTTGGAATAGGTGATTTTTAGAATTTTACTCCTTTATAAAATTGAATTGTTGTGACATATTTTTACAGGGGTATTTGGAACCTAGAATAGTTGGTTTCACAATCTGTATACAAAATGATCTTTTCATTATTTAAGATACTGGCCAAATCTAGAATTATAAGTAAACTAAGCAGTTTTCCCCACACACTGCAATATGTTAGGCTGATATCTTATCTCACCATCTATTCTCAATATATCTCTCAATAAGAAGCCTATGTAAACAGGAATTAAAATATTAGAGACTTGAGGAACTTCAAATGAAAATCAGATGAGTAAAAGTTGGGCTTTACAAAAGGTTGCATCCAAAAAAAATATGAATAACTCTATTAATATTTGATTCAGACAAAACTTGTATAAAACAATAGTTGTAGAATATTCAAATTCCAATAACTTTGGTCATGTAAAATTTTTCAACCTGACTCATAGTGTCCCAGGTATTAAGCATTTTCAATTAATCTCACCCCCTAAACCCTCCCCCTCACCCAAAGCCGATTTCAACCACTATCTATTATAATCTTCAGTCTCCTATGAAATATTTAAGTATCGAGTGCAGTGTTCATCAAATAAAATCATATAGTTTTGAATTTAAAATCTTAAATGATGATGTCATACCAAAAATATTTGCACATATCTCACTCACTAATAACTATATCTCACTAACTATAACTTATAAAAGTTCACTGAAAACAATATTTGATCTTTAAATTTTGAATGAAGTGTTTCATGATATAACAGCTTATTGTTAATATAATATGAGTATGAGTGGGGCTTTACTTATATCTGAAAATTAAAAATGCAAATATCTCTGTTAATATTCAAGGTAGAGGAAAAATGTATTACAGCATTTATTGGAAATTATATTTTCAATAAAATTAGTTTTATACATTTTTTCAATCTGACGGATGATAACAGAGGTTTTGGAATTTTCTAAATCCCCTCTCACATGCCTCACTTCTATCATTAATGAACTTCATCTTTAGTTTTACATAAAACATTTAAATATCCATTTTGATAACAATCAAACAAAATTTGTTGCTGTTAGCAGACAAATAAATAAATATATATATATATATATATATATATATATATATATATATATATATATATATATATATATATATATGTGATGTGAGTTTGTTCAACTTTAAACTTTTTTCTGAGTTGTTCAACTTTAAATATACATTTTTATTTCCATTTAAATTTTTATCAGTTGATATATGTTATAGAATGGCAGAATTGGTGCAGATGAAAAAATCAATGATGAAGAGGGCTTATCAGAGGCACAATTGCAAGAAATTAAAGCAGATCGTGAGGCTAAAGCAAGAGCTACTATATTGGAAATTGTTGGGGATCTACCTCATGCTGATGTTGCACCGCCAGAAAATGTGTTGTTTGTTTGTAAATTGAATCCTGTTACCACTGATGAAGACTTAGAAGTTATATTTGGAAGATTTGGAAAAGTCAAGAGGTAATTCTTTAATTGATATAAATGTAATCTCAAATTTAGTTGTCATGTTTCAGAAGCCTTTTTTCCCATATTTGTAATTAAACATTATTTTCAACAATGGCAAGTATAATAAAATTTATTTTTAGTTATCGATATCATGTTTTCCAGGTTTAACGGAGAAATGATGAAAAATGCATAATGACTTTTTAAAATTAATTAGTTGTCTTAAATACTATTTATATATAAATAAAATGAAAACCACTTTAGCCAGAAAAACTTGAAGTGCCACTGATTTTTGTCTAGTTCGATATGCCTTGTGTCAAGTTTTAAAGTTAGCATTTATTTGCCATATTTACTAAAAATTTGGATTAGTATAAAAATTGATTAAAGACTTTATTTCTGTTAGATCCAATCTATCTCAAGCATTTGATATCGTCAATGGCACTTTCAGTTACATCAGCCCATCTTCATTGCAGTAATAGATGTGCAAGTTGGAAACTAGGTAGCCACTGAATCAGACACCACCTTATGTTCACTTGATTCACAGTGAGGTGGTGATCTGACAGTGTCAACAACTAATGTAAAAGAGTTCATTCACCCCCCCCCCCATTGTGCCCGAATTCTTTTCACAATGAATCCTCACATTGCAGCCCTTAAATAGACAATACAAATCTGGACAATTTTTTCTCAAAGTGTGTGAATATTCACCTATTATTTTGTATTACAGTTGCGAAGTTATAAGAGATCATCAAACAGGTGATTCTCTGCAGTATGCATTTATTGAGTTTGAAGATCAAAAATCATGTGAACAAGCCTATTTAAAAATGGATAACGTACTTATCGATGACAGAAGAATTCATGTTGACTTCAGCCAAAGTGTATCAAAAATAAAATGGCGTGGAAAAGGTCTTGGAGTACAATATTTTGACAAGGTATCTTTTGTTTATTTATTTCTTATATTAAGATTTTATTAATATTATTCGAGCTCTTACTTCAAGGATGCAACTATTTTGTGTTTATTATAATTTAATTCGGGACTCAGGTTAGTCATGTCTGTTAAACTTTAGCTTCTATAATTTGTCCTTAATAAGCTTTGAGTTCAGGTCCTACTTAAGCAAAGAGACTATATTTAGTGATAAATCACCCTAATATGAAAAGGGAAATAAACCTTACTAATTAGCCATAGTTGCATAAAGCAGACTTAGAAACACATGTGTGTACACGCATGCACTACATATGTTTAAACAGTGGAAGTAAATTGAAGTAAAGAAATGGTATATGCATTTTTTGATTTTATAAAAAATTGTTAAAACAAGAAAGAAGCTGTGCAGCATTTGGTAAATACACAGCAATATCATTGAAACAATTGTGTTATTAAAATGAAATAAATGGGAGATTTGATAATGTCAACAAATGAACAAACCAGAAGAACAGAGTTTTCTAAAACTGCAACAATTATATCAGTGGAAATCTTTGAACACTAATCAATGGAATGTGTTCTGTATTAATAATTCTTTGTTCATTCACAAGATTTTTATGATGATAAGATTGGTTCATAAGTATTTTCCAAGACGGTAGTTAATAAAAACATTGAAAACTAAGTAGCTCAGGAAGGTCATTTGAGTTAAGGCGTTAGAAAATCTTGAGGTAGTTATGACCATTCCTAACACTTTAGCTATTCACTTCTGTCAAATGACTTTCCACAAGTCATCATTATTCATTTATACTCTTATTTTTTAATATGGGTTTTGAATAACGAAAAGTAAAGAGAAAAAGTCCATCTCACAGGACTAAACTAAGCAGATTTCACACATGCTGGTATGCCACACTACTAATCTCATCTCACCTCCCCTCTATTCCTAGTCCGATATAAGCCATTAATGAATATCAACACTAGAGTTGAATAAAATGGTTAAATATTGAGCATGGTGTAGATCAAATAATCATTTTTTATCAGTCAAGACCGGAAAATCTTAATTGATGATTTCATCACATTATATATTTGCTTGTACCTCACACAGTGAAAGTTCAATGATATATATATATATACAGGAGAGTATATCTAATATATTGCATAATTTTCTTAGTTTATTATTTCCTACAGATGCTATTTGATTTTTGCATCATGACTTTGATATAAGATATAATCTGTAATTTTATTATGTTATAAATAAATTAATCACTTCTTTGTTTTAGCCTGATGAAAAAGATGGTAGTAGCAGGAGCTCAGATCGTCATTCAAATAAAAGGGATTACTACAGGGATAGGGATCGAGAAAGGGAGAGAGATAGAAGTGAACGCAGTGACAGAAGACGTGATGATGACAGACGAAGAAGAGGGACTGACCGCGATGAAGACTATAGGCGAAGAGAAAGAAGGAAGGGAGAAGATCCACGCCGTAGAGATGAAGAGTCCTGGCGAGAGGACGATAGATGGGAAGATGATAGAAAAAGGAGAGATGTTAGAGAAGATAGGCGAAGAGATGATGATAGAAAGTATAGTAGCCGCAGGGATGAAAGGCGGAGAGAAGAAGATAGGCGCAGGGACATAGAAAAAAGGAGAAATGGCACAGAAAAAAAAGAGACTAATTCTAGGCGTCCAGAAAATCACATTGATGATAAAAAAATTGAACCTGCAAAGAACAAAGATTCAATTGAAAAGTCTCCTAAACAAGATTTGAGGTCTGACCATGTAAAGCACAATAGTGGGAAGCAGGATAACAAAGTTAAAGAACAAGACACAGTATCAAATACTAATGCCATTACTAAATCAAGAGAAGAAGTGTCTATAAATACTAGTGAAAGCAAAATGGAAGCAGAAGATTCAAACTCTAAGTTGACAAACAACTTTGATATAAATTTAACTGAAAATAGTACTGCTGACACCATAACACCAGAAAAATCAACTTCATCGTTAAAAGAAAAGAAGAAAAAAAGGAGAAAAATGAGCTCATCTAGTGAGAGCTCATCGACTGAAAGCTCGGAGTCTTCAAGTTCATCCTCCTCTCTTGATGTAAAAAGAAAACGTAAGCGGAAATTGACTGTAGCAAAGAAATATTACCACCGTGGAAAACTAGTAAAAGTAATTAAGAAAAAAAAAGATGATTCATCAGATTCAGAAAGTTCTGATGAAAGTTCAGATTCTGACCATAGAAGAAAAAAGACTAAGTACAAAAAGATAGTAAAAGTCATTAAGAAACGTAGACGCACAACAACTGATGATAGTGATAGTGATTCTTCTTCTTCTGAGGATTCTGATTCAAGTAGACCCCGAAAAAAGAGAAAAAAAAGTGACAAAAATTTGAAGAAAAAAAAGAAAGAAAGTAAAAAATCTAAGAAAAAGAAAAAAGTTGAAGCAAGTGATGATTCTTCAGCATCTGAAGAAATCGATAAGTACAAAAAAAAGAGTAAGAACTCTGAAGCTAAAAAGTCTAGAAAAGAAATAAGTGACTGATATTATATTTTATTAGATATGTAACACTTTCAGATATCTATTTTATTTATATTATATATTTTTTAAAATAGTAAAAAAAGAAGTGTAATTCGTTACATACTTATGGTTTTATATTTTATTAGTTTTACCTCACCAATGTTTATTTCATATTGGTTCCTTTTTTTTTATTTTCTTTTTCTGATTATATGGTTGTGCATTAATAACTAATTTTAAATACATTAACATAAATGTTTTGTTGTTGTTAATTTTTTTAATTTTTATTTATACATCACTTAAAGTAGATCACTTTGAAAATCCAGTGTTTTTCATGTGATCATTGTCAGTATTTTTCATAAAATTTAAATTTTTTAATAAAGTACATGAGTTTGTTTATTTGTTTTATGAGCTCATTCAATTTAATTTAATGCATTTTTCAGCACTAAAACATTTTATAAGGATTAAATTTAAACACATTTTACCTGATTTCTGTGTTGTGGTCAATTGAGCTTGTAAACATTGCTGTACATTTTTCATTCTCAGGCCATGAAAGTCCTTTTATACTTTAGGGAATCCGTTTATATTTTACTTTATTAAACTTGTTAGAGCACATAACATTTAACTTCAAATTCAATTATTTTTTAAATTTGAAAAAATACGATATTTACATGGAAACTGAAAATATCCATTTTTTTATAACTTAATTGAAGATGACTTTTCTTGACTTGAGGACTTTTCTTGAAAGACTTTAATTATATTGACTGTTCATACATTCTAGAAACTGTTATAACACTTAGGGTTTCCATAACTGTAGATAAAATATCTGTGCCTCTAACATGTTTGAATTTTTATAATAGCACATATATTATATAATTTTGTTATCTGTAGAACTTATGACACCCTCAGATGATTGGTAGCACTGGGGCCAAGCTAAATCCACTAAAACCATGAGAATTCATACTATCACAATATCTCTATTAAACATTGACAGGAGCCAATTGACCCTGTGCCACATTAGTCAATAAAAATATACCTGAAAATATCCAATAACACCGCCAAAGTAAATTATTGCTTTGTATTTTTGATGTATCACTGTTACTACTTATTTCCCATAATATGTTCTTGTATCCACATGCCACAAGTAGTAGGTTACCCCTGTGAATAAAGAGTCTTGATTTCCTTGGAAATAGGAATTTCAAGAAGAAACAAGGACATACAGTGGTTTCTAATTGTCTTCTGCATGAGATTATCCAACAACATGGACATCAGAAAACCACAAAGCGGCTCATAATATAACAGCTTCATTGTTAATATGACATGAGTAAGTTTTGGGGGTTTACTGAAGGCTGAATATTTAAAAATGCAAAAGTAACTCCGTTAATATTCAAGATAGAGAACACATGCATATAACAGCATTTATAGAACATTGCATTTCAGGTTTGGATGATGCCTTTGAGGATAAGGAGTTTCAGGTAGAGGCTGAGGACAGGGGAAGTGAGGGATCAGAACTTGGATCTAACAGATTTAATTTTGTGATGTGGGTGAAGAAGATAAGGTATTTATCTATGTGGACTCCTAGGTAGCAGATGGAATGGGAGGTGTTGTTGAGCTGAAAGGAGCGGGGGATGGGTGCTTTTTGTTTAAAGTACGAGATAATCAGGGCATCTGTCTTTCTGGGATTCACGTGGATGTTGATGGATTTGAGGTTGTCGGCAATGGTTTGGCAGACTGATTCTACCAGGAGTAGGAAGCAGGTGGGATTGAGGAAAGTGCTAACGATCGCCACGACGTCATCTGCGTATGCTACTACCTCAGTGTTGTGAAACCGTTGACATGCCTTAATCAAGGAAGGTGAGAAGGTAGAGCCCTGAGGTACTCCCACTCGGAGAGGATAAGAAGTCGCCGACCCTTACGTGGAAGGACCGGCCGTGTAGGAAGGAGCGAAGCATTTAAAGGAGTGCTGGGGCATCCATGCTTGCTGAGTGTGTTGAGGAGTTCGGCATGGTCAACGGAATCAAAAGCCTGAGTGCAGTCAATAGAAACCATGGCCGTTTAAAAGTTATCGTGAAATTTCGGGGGAAAAATCAATGTACAGACAAAGGTTACAATTTTATATATATATATATATAGATCTATATATATATATAAAATTGTAACCTCTGTCTGTACATTGATTTTTTTCGCGAAATTTCACCATAACTTTTCGTTTCACATGTCATAGACACCATAACTGCATTTTGTTTCTTTGGTGTCTGTTTGTTTGTTTGTTTGTTTATTTGTTTGTTTGTTTATTTGTTTGTTTGTTTGTTTGTTACCTTTTCACGCATAAACGGCTGAACCGAATTTTATGAAACTTGGTATGTATATTACTACTAACCCAACTTAGACTTTAGGCTATATTAATTTTCTCTGAGACGAACAGGAGTGGGGGTTATAAGGGAAGCCTGAAATTAAAAATAGCGATATTTCGTTTTCTATTGGTTTTTCGGCAAATATGCACATAACAAAAGTTGTTTATTTTGTTATTTAGAGTAACTTTTGTTATATACACTTTTGTCGTATACCGAAGTTTAAATGAGTTATACGCTAAAAATTATAGCGGGAGTCAACAATTTTATTTGGGACAAAAGACCCAACCGAATTAAATAAAACTCGGTATGTGTATTAGCACTTACGCTTTCATTATAACAAGCCATACCAACATTTCTAGGGACGGGCAGGAGTGGGGGTTATAAGGGAAGCCAGAAATTAAAAATAGCAGTATTTCGTTTTCTATTCGTTTTTTTGGGAAATATGAACATAACAAAAGTTGTTTATTTTGTTATTTAGAGAAACTTTTTTTATATACACTATCGTTGTATACCGAAGTATAAATGAGTTATACACTAAAAACTACAGCGGGACTCCACAATTTTATTTGGCATAAAAGACTCAACCGAACTAAACCAAACTCGCTATGTGAATTAATACTAACGATTTCCTTATAATAAGCCATACTAACATTTCTAGGGACGGGCAGGAGTGGGGGTTATAAAGGAGGCCTGAAATTAAAAATAGCGATATTTCGTTTCCTATTGCTTTTTCAGCAAATATGCACATAACAAAAGTTGTTTATTTTGTTATTTAGAGTAACGTTTGTTATATGCACTTTTGCCGTATACGGAAGCATAAATGAGTTATACGATATAAACTAAAGCGGGAGTCCACAATTTTATTTGGCACTAAAGACTCAGCCGAAATAAACCAAACTCGGTATGTGAATTAGTACTAACGCCTTCATTATAATAAGCTATACTAACATTTCTAGGGGCAGGCAGGAGTGGGGGTTATAAGGGAGGCCTGAAATTAATAATAGTGATATTTCGTTTCCTATTGCATTTTCGGCAAATATGCACATAACAAAAGTTGTTAATATACACTATCATCGTATACCGAAGTATAAATGAGTTATACGCTAAAAACTATAGCGGGAGTCAACAATTTATTAGGCACAAAAGACTCAACCGAACTAAACCAAACTCGGTATGGGAATTAGTACTAACGCCTTCCTTATAATAAGCCATACTAACATTTCTAGGGACGGGCAGGAGTGGGGGTTATAAGGGAGGCCTGAAATTAATAATAATGATTTCCTATTCATAAACAAAAGTTGTTTATTTTGTTATTTAGAGAAATTTGCTCAACACTTCTTTTCAATATGAACTACCAGGTACCTCACCTGAAAAAATTAATTCAAATGTATGTCAATATTTTCTCCTTAATAATTCAAATCTATGCATAGTGCACAGGAGACGGGAAATATGACAATATGCAGGACAGTGAAGTCTTACATAAAAAAATAATTTTATTATTACCAAATGCAAACAGCGGGTATTAACCCTAAACACTGGAACGGGTAAATGTCAAAATATCGTGCAAAGTAAAGCCTTGCCGAGAAAATAATATCACCATCCAACCTCAAATGAATTCCCGAGCGAAGCCGGGTATCTGAGCTAGTATATCTATATATATATAAAATTGTAACCTCTGTCTGTACATTGATTTTTTTCGCGAAATTTCACGATAACGTTTTGTTTCACATGTCATAGACACCATAACTGCATTTTGTTTCTTTGGTGTCTGTTTGTTTATTTGTTTGTTTGTTACCTTTTCACGCATAAACGGCTGAACCGAATTTTATGAAACTTGGTATGTATATTAGTACTAACCCAACTTAGACTTTAGGCTATATTAGAATTCTCTGAGATGAACAGGAGTGGGGGTTATAAGGGAGGCCTGAAATTATAAATAGCGATATTTCGTTTCCTATTGGTTTTTCGGCAAATATGCACATAACAAAAGTTGTTTATTTTGTTATTTAGAGTAACTTTTGTTATATACACTTTTTTCATATACCGATTTATAAACGAGATATACGCTAAAACCTACAGCGGAAGTGAACAATTTCATTTGGGACAAAAGACCCAACCGAAATAAATAAAACTCGGTATGTGTATTAGCACTAACGCTTTCATTATAACAACCTACACCAACATTTATAGGGACGGGCAGGAGTGGGGGTTGCAGGGAAGGCCTGAATTTAAAAATAGCGGTATTTCGATTTCTATTCGTTTTTTGTCAAATTTGAACATAACAAGAGTTGTTTATTTTGTTATTTAGAGTAACTTTTGTTATATACGCTTTTTTCGTATACCGAATTATAAACGAGATATACGCTAAAACATATAGCGGAAGTGAACAATTTTATTTGGGACAAAAGACCCAACCGAACTAAATAAAACTCGGTATGTGTATTAGCACTAACGCTTTCATTATAACAAGCTACACCAACATTTCTAGGAACGGGCAGGAGTGGGGGTTGTAAGGGAGGCCTGAATTTAAAAATAGCGGTATTTCGATTTCTATTCGTTTTTCGTCAAATTTGAACATACCAAGAGTTGTTTATTTTGTTATTTAAAGTAACTTTTGTTATATACACTTTTTTCGTATACCAAATTATAAACGAGATATACAGTAAAACTAAAGTAATTTGCGTAGAAATATTGATATGCTCAACAATTCTGTCCAATATGAACTACCAGGTACCTCACCGGGAAAAATTAATACAAATCTATGTTAATATTTTGTCCTTAATAGCTGAAATCTATGCATAATGCACAGGAGACGGGAAATATGACAATTTGGAGGACAGTGAAGTCTTACAAAAAAAAACGACGGGTATAAACCCTAAACACTGGGACGGGGAAATGTCAAAATATTATGCAAAGTAAAGCCTTGCCAAAAAAATACCATCACCATTCAGCCTCAAATGAATTCCCAGGCGAAGCCGGGTATCTGAGCTAGTATATATATAAAATTGTAACCTCTGTCTGTACATTGATTTTAAACGGCTGAACCGAATTTTATGAAACTACTAACCCAACTTAGACTTTAGGCTATATTAATATCCTCTGAGACGAACAGGAGTGGGGGTTATAAGGAAAGCCTGAAATTAAAAATAGCGATATTTCGATTCCTATTGGTTTTTCGGCAATTATGCACTTAACAAAAGTTGTTTATTTTGTTATTTAGAGTAACTTTTGTTATATACCTTTTTTTCGTATACCGAATTATAAACGAGATATACACAAAAACCTATAACGAATGTGAACAATTTTATTTGAGACGAAAGACCCTACCGAAATGAATAAAACTCGGTATGTGCATTAGTACTAACGCTTTTATTATAATAAGCCATACTAACATTTCTAGGGACGGGCAGGAGTGGGGGTTGTAAGGGAGGCCTGAAATTAAAAATAGCAATATTTCGATTGAACCGAATTTAACGAATCTTACATTTTTAACTTTTGTGATATTAATTTTTGACTTTTAACGAAGTATAAACGAGATATATACTATAAACTAAAGCGGGAGTCAACTATTTTATTGGGCGCTAACGATTGAATCGAACTTAACAAAACTCGGTATGTCAATTAGCATTAATTCTCCCATGATTATAAGCTATATTAAAATTTTTAGGTTCGAACGGGAGTGGGAGTTATAAGGGAGGCCTGAAGTAAAAATTCACGATATTTCATTTTCTATTTGTTTTTCGGCAAAGGTGCACATAACAAAAGTTGTTTACTTTGTTATTTAGAGCAACTTTTGTTTCATTCACTTATGTCGTAAAATGAAGTAAATACGGGATATAAGCTAAATCTATAGCGGGAGTCGACGATTTTATTAGTACTTATTTAAGTGTTTTTAATATAGGCATATTATGACAAATGATGTTATGTTTTAGCCTTATCTATTTCGATTATTTAGTACTAAGTATGATTCGGATTAGTGAGATTATAAATTCCCCTCACCCTTCGCCTCATTTATTTATTTTTCCTAGGAAATAACTTTGTTATTTATTTCCAATAGAAATTTAAACTATATGGAAGTGCATTTCCATTATTTAATTTGTATAATGTATTATTTTAAAAAAAAATCGTCCTGAATTTCCTCAAGGAGTGATAGGGGAAGTAGTAGGGAATCAAACTCTTTGATTTTGGTTATATACTATCTTATTTCCGATATCTTCATGTTATTGAAACAAATATGTACTATCATAACAATTAAATGTTAATGTCATTATGACAAAAGACAAAATGCTCTTAAACTCGATATGATTGTTTAAAGTATTACTTAGGTTGCAGGGACGGCTACGATCTCTTCCCCTCGACTAGGTTTTTGAATATAATTGAAATTATTTTTAGGGTAACACTATTATTTAATTCCATAAGGTAGATAAATTATTACAATAATATTTTGAATTAATAATTTAAGGAGAAGAGTGTTGATAGCTCTAATGCGAGAGCGGAAATAGACGGAGGCTAATAGAGTTAATTGAGTTTACTAATTTCCTTTGAAATGCTGGGCATTACGGGAAGTGATTACCACTAAGATCTACTATTATGAATATAACCTTACATGCTAATCTATGCTTAAACTATATGTGCTCGGATTGGTTTTTGACAGGAAATAAGTTTCATTATAGACGATATTTAATTGTAATAAATACTATCCATGATTATGGTTTGAAGTATTCAAAAAGGTGAGTTAAAAAGTGGCAAGGGATAGATTAGGAACACATTTTTATTTATTCTTCAAATATGAAATTTCTCATTTATAAGTAGCCTGCCTGACCCTCACAGCAAAACATTGCGCGCCAACGGGAGGTCTAGTTGTAAACATTGAAGCCTTGCCCAAAAACATACTATCATCATTCAGCCTTAAATGATTTCCCGAGCGAAGCCGGGTATCTTAGCTAGTATATATATATATATATATATATATATATATATATATATATATATATATATATATATATATATTTGTCTGTTAACGCTCTAGCGGTCGCAATTTTTGTTTGATCGGTACCAAACTCGATATTTAATCGTTTTATGTAAAAAGAAAGATCAAGTTCGTTAATGGCTGAAATCGAACCAGTGATAGGGGGGATTTTTGAAAATTCAAAATATCTCCGCTATTATGCGTCGAATCGAAAAAGTATATAAAATCAATCTTATTGGAAATTAAATTTAGTATAAATATTGTTCTATACATTTATTCTCTATCTAGAATATTAACCCAGATGTTTGCATCTGTATTCTGTGTGTGGTCGGCTATGTTCAGGACTTTCCGCTGAAAGCTAGTTTGGCCGTTTCCGTAACTGTTCGTCCCTCGTGAATTGGTTTAGAGCAGTGGCGGCTCGTGTATAGGCACTGTGGAACTGCAGCACCCCCAATTTCCACTTGATATTATATATAACATTTAATATAATGATTCTTTTTTCTTTAATTCTTTCTTTATATTTGTATAATATTGTTACGTTTTATTACAAAACCAGTAATAAACGTTGTTAATAAGAGTTCTTTTGGATTGCAAAATTAAACACACACAAGTTTCACAGTTTATCACTGCACAATTTATTTCACAATGTACAATACTCTTGGTTAATTATTACTACTCACAATATTACACTGATAGTGTCACTGTCCTTCAGGTTACACAGTCCAATAATTCACTCACGGTCACTGTCTTTTACTTCGTGGCACTGCACTGTCCTAAAATGCTCTAAACGGCACTAAACTGTTGCTTACAGACACGACACAACACTTTACCGCACTGTAGCGCTGAACATCCCTCGAAGACCGTGGAGCATTAACTGAACTGTGTGAGAGTCCCTTATATATACCTACCTGTAGAAGGGGCCAGTTCGAGAAAGGTCCAGAAGTTCCTGGAAGATGGGCAGCTATAATTAGATTCTGCGGGCCGCCCTAAATAGATCGGCCCTAATTAGATCAAAAGCACGGCTCCCTCTCCTTCAGGCAATCTTTCACGTATTAATTTTCGCAACACTATATAATCCTTAAGCTTAATGCAGTAACCATCCCCCAGTTTATGAAAAAAGATACAAAAATCTTGTATAGAACTGTGCTTCCAGCGGCGAGGTGTTTGACTGTTGTGCGCATGCGCACACAGGAAGCTCCACGGGAGGCTACAAGGGAGAGAGAGAGCACTGTCGTTCCCGCAGTGCCGACCTGTGTGTGTTCCCCCAGTGGGTTTTCTGGAGCAGCACCCCCACTAATTTTAGCTATGAGCCGCCACTGGTTTAGAGACTCGTTACTACTAATGTTATTATTAGGCAGATTTCTCTATTGTAAAACTTCACGTTGGAAATCTGCTTAATTTACGCAGCCCCTGCGTGACGGACTTTTTAAAATTCGAATTTTCCGCCCCTCTAAACCAGATAACCCTGAATCCCAAATGAACTACAAAATTTGTAATTGTTGTAATTCAAGAAAAGGATAATCGTTCAACGATATTAGTCACTTATTGGATTTGCTCCTTTTCGAAAGACATGAAGTTTAAGAAAATCAGAAAGAGTGGTTTTGTATTTCTGGAGTCCTGAAGTAGTTTACGAAAAAAAATCTAGGACTAAAATATTCAATGACGTCAAAATAGAATACCCATAAAACTCTTCATCATCAGTTCGAAAATCAGAAACTTAGAGTGGGGTGTTCGATTCCCGCCCTTGGCAGTAGAAATTTATTTAGTGACGAACTCATTAAATAAACTTCTTAGGCACACCCTTGCTAGAAAAGGGAGGTAACCTGTAGATAACCCAGAGTCATGATTGAGTTGAACATACTGTCCAATCAATAGTGAACTTTTCATCCTCCTGGAAAACGGTGCTGCAGTCATTTATCACATTTCCTTTGAAGAGATATACAGCACTCCACGGATCCAGACAAACCATGTCTGGAATTTCGATGCTGTTTTTTTTTTTTCCAACTCCTTACAGTTTACATGGGGACCTGCAAATACTAGATGCCTGTTTATTATCCTCAGTCCGATGGATGAGAGGAACGATGCCACTGGAGTCTGAAAGCACTATTGATGCTTTATTAAAGCTCAGCAAGATGACACACGTTTTACCAACTGCACTTCTCAGACTACGATCAGTTTTTCGTGAAGACACGAATCGGTGTACAAACTATGCGCCTGGCATATTTCTTTTCCAATTCAAACGTCCTGAAACCTATGATGCAGTTGCAACAGTTAAAGAAAGATCCCTTCAAGCTGAAGTCAGACACTTCATGTGCAGTACATCACGGTAGCTCCTTCTAGCACAAATATCTTTCTTCATGTTCACATGTGTTCTTTTGGGAAGATGCCGAGGAAACTACTTACCCCCTTTACTCAAAACCGTACAACATTACCAAGGAAACAACCACTTCACTGTCCGCATCTCTCTCTCTCTCTCTCTCTCTCTCTCTCTCTCTCTCTCTCTCTCTCTCTCTCTCTCTCTCTCTGTCTCTGTCTCTGCCTCTGCCTCTGCCTCTGCCTCTGCCTCTGCCTCTGCCTCTGCCTCTGCCTCTGCCTCTGCCTCTGCCTCTGCCTCTGCCTCTGCCTCTGCCTCTGCCTCTGCCTCTGCCTCTGCCTCTGCCTCTGCCTCTGCCTCTGCCTCTGCCTCTGCCTCTGCCTCTGCCTCTGCCTCTGCCTCTGCCTCTGCCTCTGCCTCTGCCTCTGCCTCTGCCTCTGCCTCTGCCTCTGCCTCTGCCTCTGCCTCTGCCTCTGCCTCTGCCTCTGCCTCTGCCTCTGCCTCTGTCTCTGTCTCTGTCTCTGTCTCTCTCTCTCTCTGTCTCTCTCTCTCTCTCTCTCTCTATATATATATATATATATATATATATATATATATATATATATATACCGTTTATTTATGGATATCGTTCAACGGCCCGTTTCCGGTAACCCTGGACTTTACGAAGATGTCTTATTTTTCGTCAAAGCTTATTTTTAACATTACAATATTTTGTTATTCTCTACGCGGTGAAATGTAGTAGGGATTATTATCATGAAAATACGTTTTTACATGTATTCAAACAGTAAATAATTTGTTTTATTATTAAGTTCAGAGCCAAGATACTTTATTTCTTTTACTATACTGTCTGAGCATACAGGCTAAATAGGTTCCCATGCTATTGTTCTGTTACAACGTTTTTCTTTTTCTTCAGTTTTAGTCTCTCTTCTCTTTCTATTGTTTTAGCAGATTTCCCTTAAGGGAAATCAGCTATTGAGGTCGTACTCATGACGCGAGTTTCGAAAAATTTCTTCAAATGTCCATCGATCCTACCCAGGAGATGACGAAAATGAGGTCCGTTCAAAATTATATATATATATATATATATATATATATATATATATATATATATATATATATATATTTGTCTGTTATCGCTCTAGTGGACGCAATTTTTGTTTGATCGTTACCAAACTTCGAATTTAATCGTTTATGTAAAAAAATGATCAAGTTCGTTAATGGTTGAAATCGGACCAGTGGGAGGTGGGGTTTAGAGGGGGGATTTTTGAAAATTCAAAATATCTCTGTTATTATGCGTCGGATCGAAAAATTGTATAGAATCAATCTTATTGCAAATTAAATTAACTATAAATATTGTTCTATACATTTATTCTGTATCTTGAATATTAACCGAGATATTTGCATTTGCATTCTGTGTGTAGTCGGCTATGTTCGGGACATTCCGCCGAGAGCTCTGGCGGCCGTTTCCGTAACTATTCGTCCCTCTTGAGTAGGTTTAGAGATGCCTTACTACTACAGTTGTTATTGGGCAGATTTATCTACTGTATAACTTCACGTGGGAAATCTGCTTAGTTTACGCAGGCCCTGCGTGACGGACCTTTTTTTTCTTTTTGAGATCTTTCACTCTTACAAAAGTCCGGCTTCTGATATGACCTATAATAAATACCCTAGTTGTCTCTTCGGTATATTTTGCTTGACAAATGTTCGATTATCTAATTAATACCTGTTTGGTGGACTAAGTGGGGTGAAATAAATAGTTCTGTGCACTTTTCAAATTGTATATTAAGAACGATCACAACATAACTTCTTCATCATGAGGATGTAATATTTACACCAAACAAGTCTATTCAGAGTATTTGCACTTCGCACTTTTTCGACGGACACAAAACTGTCTCAGTAAACTCAATATAATAAAGTTCCAGCTAGCGCGCGATACCATTTATTTTCTTTCGCATTTCTAACTTTGCACTAGCAATCCGGTTAACTATTTTCACTGACTGAACTTATTTAAAACCGTCTGGTATTTTTTATACCGCGAGGTTATCATATTTGATAGCGAACGACTCACGAGTACGTGCGTCGCCGCTACACCTGTGAGCGACTATCAATTGAACCACTATGAAACTTTTGAAATTGTTTTTCATTTTCAGTCTGTCTCCATAAACCATTCTGTTGGTCTCATTAAATACCTCTTGGAAACAGTTTAAGTCCCCCCCCCCTGAAACATGCGTCATATTGATTTTAATATACTCATATTTTTTGTCTATCTCCAGCCTTCTACACTTTACAATAAACAGTGCAGCTTTCAATCACTTCTAAAACAACAACAACAATACTTATTCATTGTCAACTTATGCTTATAAATCATCAACATCTACTTCTGAAATATGGTTTCTCACTATCATTCTTTTATATTTGCAGTTTCTTGCTTCTCACGCTTTAACGGAGCTCTTCCATCAGATTTTTACAAAATATCAGCCCCAAAGTGAAAGCACTTATTTCATCACTGCAGTCGACATTTGACATAATTTCACTGGCATTATGACTCAAAATCAAGTATGTACTTCTTTTAGAGGCAACTGTAGAAAAATGGTAAGCGTAGAACCTTTTCTGTCATCTCGCTTTAGAGAGGTAGCTTACGTTTGTCCTGATTATATTTGGATGTACCTATAGGCTTCTGGCTTCAACTCCTTGTTCACCGCCCCGTTCCCAATTAACACTGTGCCAATTAGGCTTCAATTGATGCCCAATTCATCAAATTTTAACAAGCACCAATAGAGAAAAATATGCAATGCTAGAATTTTTTCAAAATTAGAGAAGCTTAAGGATTATGACATAAAGTGAATTCAAAAACTTGTTATGGGCTGGGAGGGGGCTTGGCTGGTCCGGCTTTTTGGCATTTTAACCAGGTGCCTAGTGAATCTTATTATGAGTAGTGGAAAGATGTGTTAATAGGATGAAGGAGAATGAGTTTTTATGAAGTGTATCTCCCATTGCTACAGGAAATAGGAAGGTCGAATATGGGAATTGTACATAAATGAAAAGAAACAAATAGAACGGAATAGAATGTAAGAGGGTGATCGAAGGGTTACGAGATCATATCTATGACCTTCCTAAAGGACTATTTGTAAATGATGTAAAGCAAGGCCGTACTGGCATCCCAGAAAGGGCGCTGCCATTGAAATCACTTACAGAAATACAACTGCGTGCTTTTATTGATTAACTCACAAACGTATTTTTATTTTGACCGTCGGGTTTGATGTTTATTTCGAATTAGTTCAATTAGAAGACTTTGGAAAATAAAAACCTGTGTCCGCAGGGCGCAGGTTCGTATTTTCGGCCAGGCCGTGTCTGATTTAAGGGACTTCTGGACTGGAAGGAAAATGGAGGGGTTCTTTTGTAAGAGGAGTGTCTAAATGAGGGTTACTAGGGAGCAATCTTCTGCGACAAGAATTTACTGTGATGGAACACATAACAGTTGAACCTGAAAGGTATTAGGAATATCAGGATCAGTCTTGGCCCTTAAATTGGCTGTGACACGCAAAGCATGTGTTTTCAATATCCAGTTTGAGTACGCAAAGTAGCTATTTTCCGTCCTAGGAAGCAAAGTAAAACAGATGTTTTACTTTTCCGTCCTAGGAAGCAAAGTAAAACAGATGTTTTACTTTTCCGTCCTAGGAAGCAAAGTAAAACAGATGTTTTGGAAAACTTACTCTTGGTTATCTTATGTTATTGAGCGATTTCAGTTCAGAGGTAACCTGTGTTTACTATTTCAATACAATGTCGGGAGCTCAAGATCATCTTGAAATACCGGAAGTTATTTTAGAAGAAGCACATTAACATTACCACATAAATGTCTAAATATATCTAATAATAACAATTGTTCAATTAATATAAATTTTAATATGTAACAGCTGTCTAAATTTGATTTGTGTTACTTTATAAAAATGAATCAATTATAACTGAAATGGATATTTTTTTTTTACTATGTTTGAGCAGTATAATGAAAAGTAATTTTCATTACACGTACGAAAAGTGGCTTTCGGTGCTTGGCCAAATTTCCGAGCTCGGCTGCGCCTCGCTCGTAAAACTAGGCCTCGCACCGAAAACGCCCACTTTGCGTCCTGGTAATGAAAATGACTATTTTTTTTTTCTTTTTCTCCACAAAGGGGGAAATACTGTACATAAGGATAATGACATCACGAGTCTTAGTGGGTTCTTCGGTTATCACTTCTCTTTGTATGAGTAATAATTCAAAGTAAAATTGTGTATCCTTCTTGGTTCTTGTTAATTCGGATTTCAAAATCATATTTGGATTTTCATCATATTAATAGTTAATGAATTAAAGATGGACTTTTCTTAGTGTTTTGACAGGTGGCAAGACTGCTCTAGACAAGGAGAAAATAACCGCCATTGCTTCAGCAACAGTCTGTGTTAAGACGTGGTTGGTGTTCTGTAATAGTTGTTTTCGCGTAACTTTTTATTTACCGGTGATTTGTTCAGTGTATTGTGGTTTTGAAGGAAAATGTCAGATGAAACAAATAATCACAATGGAACAGAAAACGGTGACGTTCCTGAAATCGAGCTGATAATCAAGGTATGTTCTTTGATATAAATGGGTGTGAACTAGCCAAGTTCAACACTTTGTTTTAGTGCTTTGACATTTCAGGTTTTAAATGTTTTCTGTAAGATTAGCCTACGATATATTTGATATTACTTTTTAAACTTTCATATTATACTAGTATTTTTTGAGTACATACAGGAAAATAATTAATTTTATTTAAGTATTAATTAAACTTCAATTTGATTATACTTATTTTACGAAATGGTCTCATTTTGATTTTTCAAATAATTTTTTATTTGTCTGAGGAATATTTATATACTTGTACATACATACACATACACACACACATATATATATATATATATATATATATATATATATATATATATATATATATATATATATATATATAGGCATTTCAATAGTTATAATCCAGCATTTAGTTAAATATGAATATATCCATTCATGGGATTAGTTAAAATTTTGAAAAGATGAAAACATACACTTTGTGTTGTTCCTTTGACAGATGAAGTCTTTCCTCAGAGAGAAATTCCTATCATGAACTTTGGTTTCTGAACTAGTGTCGAAATGTTTCTCCCTGCACTATTATAGAACAGGAAATTTATAGATTAACTATTTCAATGTTGTGGGGTATTTGTGCATTAACTATCAGTGTTGATATTTGAGTATTTACTATTTTTAAGTTTCTATAGAGATACAATCTGTTTGCTACTATTTGTTGTCATTTCGTGTTTATGTGCTCTGAACGTCTCTACGTTAATTGTCATCAAGTTTGTTAATATAACTTAATTATTTTATAATTAAGTACAATTTTTCGTTGATTCAAACCGAGCTGATTAAAGAATGTATTTATTTCCTTAAATTTCATATACTCATGAATCATATACAGCTTCTTAGTGTATATGTGTTATAATAGTTGTTTTTTATTTTAAATAAGTAATTGAAACTACTCTATCTATCTTCAGACTATTGTTATTTTGAAAAATATAAATTTCAGAATGTTTCAGATACCTAATTTATTACATCTAGTTCAAGAAAATGTGACTAATCTGGCTACTACTCTTTTCTTGCCAGGGTGTGGCTTAGGTCCTTATTTGTTGAGACCAGTATTAAATTAATTATGAGAGTCAACCCTATTTGAAATTATAACCTTTTTTACTCATTTTAAAAGTTTTAACTTCATCAAATCCCTAAAGAACTATAATTAAATTGAAGATTATGATAAGACATTACAATAGCAGCAAAATATTAATTTTTTTTTTTATCTATTGCTGATAAGGATTTGATTGTCTTGGTGTAATACAATTTACTTTTCCTCCCTTTCTCATTAAATTTCATCTTCATCATAATTAATTTTCTACTTATCTCTTCTATTAATTTGTTTTTTAATCTTAATGTGTGTGACCACTCTTATTCCAACTTCATTCAATAAACCCTTTCTTGAATAGGTATATCAAACAACATAAAATGGTAGTGAAAATCTGTTTTTAACTTCCTTTCATACCTGCTTTATTACTTGCAGTGTGTGTGTACACATATATAAATGATATGCAACTTAAATAAGACTGTGGAGTGATATGAAAAAAATATATATTTTCTAATTTAAATATATACCCATCCTGAAAAATAACTGAACTATATTCTTTCTACTAGCCTTAGTTGCCACAAAAAAAAAGGGATTATATAGGGGTTACGTTGTTTCAGTTATTTAAAACTTGTCAATTTAGAGTCATGGGTGTTAGCATGTTAGCAATAGGTACTTATTTAGGGACGAAAACAAAAAATAAAATTCTTAGTCTCACCCTGGTTAGGAAAGGGTGGTAACCTGCAGATCCCATTAATTAGTCTTATTATTGCATAAATAATTATTATTAAATGTTTAATATTTTTATTCCAATGAGGTCAGGTCCTGTGTAGTTTTCAATTTTTTTATTTTTTTTTAGCCTACAGTTCAGATTTCACTATTTTGATCAAAGTTACCTATTTTGATCAAAAGCATTAGCAAGAATGTCACTAGTTCTGTAGATCATTGGTACGCCTTTTGTAGTGATGTTATAATGTCAGTTAGAAATTGTTAAATACTAACAAAACGTCTGATCCTTCACAAGTTTTTTAATAAAAAAAAAGTTTTAGTTTTTTAAAAAAAACTTGTGAAGTATTGGACGTTTTCTTCTCTCTAAGTACACAATATTCATCAGTTCCAACAACACTACTGTGAAATTGTTAAATGGTTTCATTGGTATCTAGTGTGAATGTTAGCAAAACAAGAATAACAAATTAAGATTTCTTCTACCAGTGGAACCTATAGTAAATGGAACTGTGTCAGTCTAACCCTTCTCTTTTGTACGAACTGTGCTTATCTCTATTATTAAATATGAAATTGAAAATTGTAAGTATACAGTTATTTTGTTAATTTAGCCCTATTAGAAAATAGTTTTATTTGATTATTTTTAGCTTTGAGTGAAGGTGATGTTATTAAAATATTGCACAATAGTATTATTTTAAGTCATTTGCTTTCTCAGAATTTTGAGCAGGACAATATTTTACTATTACTGGTAAAAGGGGTATACTTTAAAGAAAAGTTTTGGTGAGGCAATAAGGGCTTACAATTAAAACAAATTTTATTTTCAGAACTACAAGCCCATATTTGGAAGGCTAAATGTAAAAGGAATATGAAAATTTTTTGCAATAAAGCCCTGCCTGTCATATATTATTGGAAATTTTTTGTTAACTTCACAAAAATAACGAAGTTTTAATTTTTTATTTCTTTTAAATATATAAGTGGTGGAGGCAGTGGTTCAGTTGTTAAGGCACTGGATTTCTATTTTAGTGCCAAGTTTAAATCTCCAGATTACGCTCTAAATTTAATTTAGCTCTGCACTCGTTAAGCTTAACAGTTGGACTTTTATCATACCTCCAGTGCACACTTACCAGTGTGAGGTGATTGAGTGCCTATTTTGTTATGAGGTGAAAATGTTCCAAACAAACATTTTTTATTAGTATATTTCTCTGGAGGGAAATCATCAATGATGTTGTAGTCATGAAAAGATTTTCAAAAATTTGCTTCAAATGCCCATTATTCCCATCTAGTAGATGACAAAAATGAAGACCATTCAAATTGCAGGTGCATGGGTATATAAAGTTTTTCTGTTAACACTTTAGCATCTACAAAATTTTTCAATTTGTTCCAGTCTGGTTATATAAATTTTTCATTTAAATGCTTTGGTCAAGGAAGAGTGAGGGTTTAAGGCTAAATTGTAATATTTCACTGAAATGCAATAGATCAAAAAAATTAATATAACAAATATTATTGTTAATGTAGACTCTTACATATATCATCCCATACATATTCGTAATAATAATTCATATTTACGGAGGAATTGGAATGTTCAGATTATCAGCCATCAGTAAAACCCCCATTCCTAATCATGGACTTTACAGTATAAGCTATTATATTACCATAAATGTTTGCTTTAAATGTCAAGTCTTATTGTCTAAGCCTTTTACTAAGCGTGTAATAGAGAATAGAGAGGTGACATCATCTGTGGATTATCCCAGCACATAGGAAATCTGCATACCCCATACAGTCGTCCCTATTCATAGATATTTTTTATTTTTATTTTTGACGTCATTTTAATTTCACTAATAAAAAAAAAAACTGAAAAAGTGTCACAGTGCTAATATTTAGGACAGTAATTGTTATTGTAAAGTATGAGATTGTAATTTCTTACCAATAACAAAGTCTGTCATGCAAATGGTTTGAGAACTAAGCAGATTTCCCTCGCGCTGGAATGACCCTCGGGATCTCATCCCATTAATCCCATATATTCTGTATTTCTTCGGTTGAGAGAAACCGAAGGAATCGGCATTAGGCTGGACATGAGATGTTTATAGACTTATGTAGCAAAGTGAAAATTGGTAGAGTAGAAGGGGTGTAATGATATCTCAATACAAACAAATAAACATAAATCGCTTAACATCCGATTAAGGAAAACATGCATAGAACATTTGTTGTAGAAAATTAAATTTGAAACAAAATGGATTATGTAAGAGTTTCTGGCCTGACTGAGTAGAAGTGGGGGTTTGCTGAAGGCTGAAAACTGAAAAATGCAAATATCTCGGTTAATATTCATGATTGGGTATAAATGTATATAACAATATTTATAGTACATTTAATTTCCTATAAGATTGATTATATACATTTTTTCGATCCGACAAATAGGAAAACTGACCAAAACTCCAAAAAACAACACCATATATATATACATGTCGTAGACACCATAACTGCATTTTGTTTCTTTGGTGTCTGTTGGTTTGTTTGTTACCTTTTCACGCAGAAACGGCTGAACCGAATTTTATGAAACTTGGTATGTATATTACTACTAACCCAA
The DNA here is from genome assembly GCA_019009955.1 of Riptortus pedestris. NCBI lineage: Eukaryota > Metazoa > Arthropoda > Insecta > Hemiptera > Alydidae > Riptortus > Riptortus pedestris. The sequence continues at coordinate 134,601,183 of CM032228.1, forward strand.
CTTAGACTTTAGGCTATATCAATATCCTCTGAGACGAACAGGAGTGGGGGTTATAAGGGAAGCCAGAAATTAAAAATAGCGATATTTCGTTTCCTATTGGTTTTTCGGCAAATATGAACATAACAGTTGTTTATTTTGTTATTTTTAGTAACTTTTGTTATATACACTTTTTTCGTATACCGAATTATAAACGAGATGTACGCTAAAACCTATAGCTGAAGTGAACAATTTTATTTGGGACAAAAGACCCAACCGAAATAAATAAAACTCGGTATGTGTATTAGCACTAACGCCTTCCTTATAATAAGCCATACTAACATTTCTAGGGCGGGTAGGAGTGGGGGTCATAAGGAGGCCTGAAATTAATAATAGTGATATTTCGTTCCTTATTGGGGTTTCGGCAAATATGCACATAACAATAGTTGTTTATTTTGTTATTTAGAGAAATTTGCTCAACAATTCTTTTCAATATGAACTACCAGGTACCTCATCTGGAAATATTAATTCAAATCTATGTTAATATTTTGTCCTTAATAATTCAAATCTATGCATATTGCACAGGAGACGGAAATATGGCAATATGGAGGACACTGAAGTCTTACATAAAAAATTAATTTAATTATTAACAAATCGACAGCAACGACGGGTACAAACCCTTAACACTGGGACGGGTAAATGTCAAAATATTGTGCAAAGTAACCCATACCATCACCATTCAGCCTCAAATGAATTCCCGGGCGAAGCCGGGTATCTGAGCTAGTATATATATATATATAGTTTTGAACGGACCTCATTTTCGTCATCTCCTGGGTAGGATCGATGGACATTTGAAGAAATTTTTCGAAAATCGCGTCATGAGTACGACCTCAATAGCTGATTTTCCTTAAGGGAAATCTGCTAAAACCCATCACGGAGGATCTGCGTAGACCAAGCAGAATTTCCACGTTCGGGTATGACACTATTGATCTCACAATATATATATATACTAATTCGGCCATTAAAAAACTTGATCTTTAGTTTTAAAAGAAGCCGCGTTAGATATGGATTTGGGTAAAAATTCGATTTGAAGTGGTGGTTTCACTGACGACAAATAGAAATTAAAATGTTAATTGGACTTGAGGTGTTAAGTGTCTCAGGTACTTATGTTTCAATCCGACTCACAGAAACGGATTTTTTTTTTGAGTTTTCAATTATTCTTCCCTTTATCCCCCCCCCCTTCTTACGACGACGATATCGAGTATGGTGTTGATCAAATAAAAATAATGCAGTTAACAACCTAAAATCTTAAATGATAACGTCAAACCGAAAATAATAGCACTTATATGACACAGTGAATGTTCAATGAAAACAACCTTTGCAATATAAGTTTAAAATAAAGTGGTTAAAGATATAATAGCCAATGTGCTAAAATTCGGCAAGATATAAAAGAAGGCCGATCACTACAATCATACATATCTAACGCTGCTTCTTTTAAAACTAAAGATCAAGTTTTTTAATGGCCGAATTAGTATATATATATATATTGTGAGATCAATAGTGTCATACCCGAACGTGGAAATTCTGCTTGGTCTACGCAGATCCTCCGTGATGGGTTTTAGCAGATTTCCCTTAAGGGAAATCAGCTATTGAGGTCGTACTCATGACGCGATTTTCGAAAAATTTCTTCAAATGTCCATCGATCCTACCCAGGAGATGACGAAAATGAGGTCCGTTCAAAACTATATATATATATATCTATATATATATATATATATATATATATATATATATATATATATATATATATATATATTTGTCTGTTAACACTCAAGCGGTCGCAATTTTTGTTAAATCGTCACCAAACTAGGTATTAAATCGTATCATGTAAAAAGGAAGATCAAGATCGTTAAAGCCTGAAATCGAACCAGTGGGATGGGGGTGATTATCAAAAATTCGAAATATCTCCGTTATTATGCATCGGATCGTAAATTTGTATAGAACCAATCTTATTGCAAATTAAATTTGCTATAAATAATGTTATATACATTTACTCTGTATCTTGAATATTAACCGAGATATTTGCATTTGTATTCTCTATGTTCGGACTTTCCGCCGAGAGCTCTGGTGGCCATTTCCATAACTATTCGTCCCTCGTGAATAGTTTTAGAGGTTAGGTTAACTGTTTTTTTTGGGGCTAGAAACTACTGGGTTATTAGGCCCTAAATAATGTTTGAGGTTTAAGAGGTTACTTACTACTATAGTTGTTATTAGGCAGATTTCTCTATTGTAAAACTTCACGTGGGAAATCTGCTTAGTTTACGCAGCCCCTGCGTGACGGACTTTTTTTCTTCTTGAGCATGATGTTATACTTTTGTCACTTAATTATGCCTTTTAGGAATTTTACCTAAGGGAAAGCATTTATTCAGGCCTTTACTTCCTTAATTTTTGAGTTAGAGAAAAAAAAAAACGATTGAACCACATTCTAGGATTTTACTATTTTAACTAGATAGGTTGTATAATATGTTTCTATTCGATTTATAATAATGGAGATATTCGAGTTTTTGATGTTACCTTTTCCTAAACCCCCAATCTTCCTAACCTGTTTTCAGCTATTCTCAATTAATTAAAGAAATTTATCGATAATCAAGCCGGATACAATCTCAAATCTTAATTGGTGATTTCCCTTCAAGGAACTACTAAAAGTAATATATATATATATATATATATATATATATATATAAAATTGTAACCTCTGTCTGTACATTGATTTTTTTCGCGAAATTTCACGATAACTTTTCGTTTCACATGTCATAGACACCATAACTGCATTTAGTTTCTTTGGTGTCTGTTTGTTTGTTTGTTACCTTTTCACGCATAAACGGCTGAACCGAATTTTATGAAACTTGGTATGTATATTACTACTAACCCAACTTAGACTTTAGGCTATATTAATATTCTCTGAGACGAACAGGAGTGGGGGTTATAGGGGAAGCCTGAAATTAAAAATAGCGATATTTCGTTTCCTATTGGTTTTTCGGCAAATATGGACATAACAAAAGTTGATTATTTTGTTATTTAGAGTAACTTTTGTTATATACACTTTCGTCGTATACCGAAGTATAAATGAGTTATACGCTAAAAATTATAGCGGGAGTCAACAATTTATTTGCCAGGAAAGACTCAATGGAACTAAATTAAACTCGGTATGTGTATTAGCAGTGAGGCCTTCATTATAATAAGCCATACCAACATTTCTATGTACGGGCAGGAGTGGGGGTTGTAAGGGAGGCCTTAAATTAAAAATAGCGGTATTTCTTTTTCTACAGGTTTTTCTTCAAATATGCCCATGACAAAAGTTGTTTATTTTGTTATTTAAAGTAAGATTTGTTATATTCACTTTTGTCGTATAACAAAGTATATAAACGAGATATACACTAAATACTAAAGCGGGAGCCAATAATTTTGTTGGGCACTAACAATTGAACCGAAATTAGCAAAACTGGGTATGTGAATTAGCATTAATTCTCCCATGATTAAAAGTTTTATTTAAATTTTTACGTCCCAACGGGAGTGGGGGTTATGAGGGAGGCCTGAAATGAAAAATTGTGATATTTCGTTTCGGTACTTTCCTGTTATGGGGACCCCTACTGGAAAATATCGATTTTTCCGGGTTTATATCGATATTTTCCAGTAGGGGTCCCCATAACAGGAAAGTACCCGGCGGTTAAAACCAGGGGGGAGGGGGAGGTCCCCATAACAGTAAAGTATCCGGCGGTTAAAACCAGGGGGGGGGAGGGGACATTGATAATGGGGACCCCTACTGGAAAATATCGATATTTTCCAGTAGGGGTCCCCATAACAGGAAAGTACCTTCGTTTCCTATAAGATTCTCGGCAAACATGCACATAAAAGTTGTTTATTTTATTATTTAGTGTAACTTTTGTTGCATTCACTATGTTCGTAAAATGACGTAAACACGGGATATACGCTAAAACTATAGTGGGAGTCATTAATTTTATTAGTGCTTATTTAAATGTTTTTAATGAATGAATATTATGACAAATGATTTTATGTTTTAGTCACATATGATAATTCTATATATGATTCGGATTAGTGAGGTTATATATCTCCGTCGTCCCCTTCTCATTTATTTATTTCTCCTAGAAAATAACATTGCTATTTATTTCCAATAGAAATGTAAACTATAAGTGCATTTCCGTTATTTAATTTGCATAATTTATTTTTTAAACTAAGTCATGCTGAATTGGCACAAAGAGTGATAGCGGAAGTTATGGGGATCAAACTCTTTGGTTCTGCTAATATATTATCTTATTTCCGATATCTTGATGTTATTGAAACAAATATGTACCATCATAACAATTAGACGTTAATAGTAATGTTATTATGAAAAAAGACAATATCCATTTAAATTTGATATGATTTAAAGTATTACTTATTTTGCAAGGGGGGCTACGTTCTCTTCCCCTCACCTATATTTTTGAATATAAATCAAATTATTTTTCGGGTAATACTATTATTTAATTCCATCAGGTAGATAAATTATTAAAATAATACTTTGAATCGATATTTTAAGGAAAACGAAGGAGATGCTGGAGCGGAAGGAGGCCGGAGCCTAAACAGTTAATTGAGTTAACTTATTTCCTGTGAAATGATTTCCACTGAGCTCTACTATTACGAATATAATCTAATTACAAAACTATGCTTAAACTATATGAGCTCGGATTGGTTTTTGACAGGAAATAAGTTTCATTATAGAGAATATTTAATTTTAATAAATGCTATCCACGATTATGGTTTGAAGTATTCAAAAAGGTGAGTTAAAAAGTGGAGAGGGATAGATCAGGAACACATTTTTATTTATTCTTCCAAATTAAAATTTCTCATCTATACGTCGCCAGCCTGACCCTCACGGGAAAGCAATGCGCCCAGACGGGAAGTGTAGTAAACATTGAAGCCTTGCTCAAAAAAAAAAAAAAAACCATCATCCAGCCTCAAATGATTTCCCGAGCGAAGCCGGGTACCTTAGCTAGTATATATATATATCTTAATATATATATATATATATATATATATATATATATATATATAAGTGTCTTATATATATAAGTGTCTTAAATTTTCCCGAGAAAAAATAATGTTTTTAAATTTTGAGATTATGTATGTACGTTTATATGTAATTACGAATATGCATGTCCGCTCTCACTGCGGAACACGTGTATTAGTTTTAGTGGTGCAGGAAGAGAAGCTGCCTTTCCACCAGGAACCGGTCTGGGTAGGGAACTAACTTGTGGTATTGGCTTAACTTTCCCGCGAGAAAGTTGAGTCTTACTATCTCTTTGCTTGCTAATGAGTCCCTTGCCACCAACCCCAAGCCACACACGTTCTTCCTTCCTTACCAGAAGAATTATTTTATGTGCTCGTATTCATGCTCGTCATCGTCTTGAAATATATTCATATAGAGAAATATCGATTCACTCTATACGTTGCTACATTGTGAAACTCCAATTGATCAAGACCAGGAATCTTTCATTCTTTCTTTCTCCTCCTCTGTTCATTTTAGCGGATTTCCCTTACGGGAAATCAGCTATTAAGGTCGTACTCATGACGCGTTTCCGAAAAAATTTCTTCTCCCGATGGGCCTATGACAACGGCGATTTCGGCCTCTTCTCCGACAATGGCTCTTCTACGAACACCCAAAGACTCCCTCGGTCGAAGGGCGAAGGGGGAGGTTAATGGAAATATGATGAAATGTTAATATCTTTACCTCATGTATGTCTTTTAGTTTAAGTAAGTCATCTAAATAAATCTGTTAACAGCAGCGCAGGGGTTATATGCTTAGTCACTTTTATTTATTATCAGGCTTTTCTTTAATTTTATTAAATGTTGAAATTGCTCAATTTTTAATCCATACTTATTTATTTGCATTTTTTTTATCAGCGTTTTGAATGATTTAAGTTATTGTTTTAGAAGCGTTCGTTTGTTAACGACGTGCAATCCGCATTCTACTAGATAAATACAGAACTAATACGACTTCTTTCTTGTCTCTCTTTGTTCAGTGTTTTTTATTTGCTAAAACTCTTAGTTTATTCCTTTTATTGTACTTTACTTATTGAAATTCTCTGCTTCAATATTTAAATACTAAATTTTTACTGTTTATTATAATATATATCATACATTTCTTGATATTGATTTCGTAATTGATATATTTTTATGCAACATCTTATCTTTTTGTGTTTGGCCTTTTGAGAATAATTCATTTTTTTTCAAATAGATAATTCAATTGTTTCTTTTCTTTTCCATGCCATTCTGAATGATATAACATACGAAATAGATTCTTTTCTAACCGAATGGGGGGTATTTTTAGTTTTCGGCGATAAACTTCACTGTTTTAACGATAAGAATAATTAATATACAAAATACAAGTATCATTCAAAATTTGTAATCGCGAGGGCAAAGCCCGAATAGTTGCATGGCGATCCGGAAGGCATCGCTCGCAAAAGGGGTTAAGAGTGCGTAGCCCACTTCCTGGTGTGAGCTAATTTCTTTTTAAAACAGCATAAATCATTCATAGCCAACAGCGCTTGATTACATTGTACAGGAAGTTGATGTAAATGTTTACTTTCCTCTTTAGTTTTGATTTTATTGTGAAATCTTGGTTCCTTTAAGATAATTGGATTCTATATTTAATATTTCATTGAAATTTTGATCCTTGGTCAATTTTTATCTTGGTACTCTTTGATTTCAGTCGATTGTTCACCTTATAATTAAAAAAGTAAAAAGTTGTTTCGATATAACAACAAGCTGTGAACCTCTTTATTCTAATCTGAAATACTAAAAATTGTTTTCATGAGACCCTTTATTATGAGAGATATTTGAATGGATCTCGCATAATTTCGTTGTGCGATGACGTCATGAGATACTATCCTGGATATTTAACCATTTTATTCAACACTACAGATCATATTTGTGACTGGCAGAAATCGGACCAGGAATAGTGGTGGTTTTGAGAGGTAGGGGATTTCGAAAATTCAAAATATCTCGGTTAGTATTAGTCGGATCGTAAAATGTTATAGAATCAATCTTGTTAAACTATTGATGTTATTCGTAGTTCGTTCTTCTTTTAAGCCCCCTTTCTACTCATCGATTTTTTCCTTTATAGAAATAAAGGTGAGATAAGATCACGTGTTTTATACCACGACGGTCACCAGCTGTCGGAAATCAGCTTAGTTTAAGCAGCCCCGGCATGACGGACTTTTTTAAATTCACGTCCGCAAAATCTTAATTTTATGATATGACACAACGTATTTACATGTATCTCTCACAGTATACATTCAATAAAAACAATATTTGTTATTAAAGCTTGGAATAAACTGGTTTATGATATAACAGCTTATTTTGAGTCGGAGATGGGGTTTACTGAAACCTGAAAACTAAAAAATGTCAATATCTACGTTAGCATTAAAAAGATAGAGAATAAATGTATATAACAATATTTGTAGCACATTTTATCTATATATATATAAAATTGTAACCTCTGTCTGTACATTGATTTTTTTCACGAAATTTCACGATAACTTTTCGTTTCACATGTCATAGACACCATAACTGCATTTTGTTTCTTTGGTGTCTGTTTGTTTGTTTGTTTGTTTATTTGTTTGTTTGTTTATTTGTTTGTTTGTTTGTTTGTTACCTTTTCACGCATAAACGGCTGAACCGAATTTTATGAAACTTGGTATGTATATTACTACTAACCCAACTTAGACTTTAGGCTATATTAATATCCTCTGAGACGAACAGGAGTGGGGGTTATAAGGGAAGCCAGGAATTAAAAATAGCGATATTTCGATTCCTATTGGTTTTTCGGCAAATATGCACATAACAAAAGGTGTTTATTTTGTTATTTAGAGTAACTTTTGTTCTATACACTTTCGTCGTATACCGAGTTATAAACGAGATATACGCTAAAACCTATAGAGGAAGTGAACTATTTTATATGGCACAAAAGAATCAACCAAACTAAATAAAACTCGGTATGTGTATTAGCACTAACGCTTTCATTATAACAAGCCATGCCAACATTTCTAGAGACGGGCAGGAGTGGGGGTTATAAGGGAAGCCAGAAATTAAAAATAGTGATATTTCGTTTCTTATTGGTTTTTCGGCATATATGAACATAACAAAAGTTGTTTATTGTGTAATTTAGAGTAACTTTTGTTATATTCACTTCTGCCGTATACGGAAGTATAAATGAGTTATACTCTAAAAACTATTGAGGGAGTCCACAATTTTATTTGGCACAAAAGACTCAACCGAACTAAACCAAACTCGGTATTTGAATTAGTACTAACGCCTTCCTTATAATAAGTCATACTAACATTTCTAGGGACGGGCAGGAGTGGGGATTATAAGGGAGGCCTGGAATTAAAAATAGTGATATTACGTTTCCTATTGCGGTTTCAGCAAATATGCACATAACAAAAGTGGTTTATTTTGTTATTTAGAGAAATTTGCTCAAAAATTCTTTTCAATATGAACTACCAGGTACCTTCCCTGGAAAAATTAATTCAAATTATACTATATTATTATAATATTTTGTCCTTAATAATTTAAATCTATGCATAATGCACAGGAAATGGGAGGATGCACAGGAACATAAAAAATTTATTTTATTATTAACAAATCCACAGTAACGACGGGTATTAATCCGAAACACTGGGACGGGTAAATCTTAAAATATTGTGCAAAGTAAAGCTTTGCCAACAAAAAACCAACAACATTCAGCCTCAAATGAATTCCCGGGCGAAGCCGGGTATCTGAGCTAGTTTGCAATAAAATTGTGGTTCTATACAATTTTCCCATCCGACGTATAAGCATTTTCAGTATAATAATCTGGCATTTTTTAAATTTCTGTATCCATTACCCCACCCCCCTTTCTTTGACATTGCCTTATGAATAAGCCAACATATCATCCTATGAATAAGCCATCCTATTTCAAGCTGAAATCTTTTTTATATGAGATACATGCAAATGCATGCTGATGGGCCCCCTTCCCCGCTTTTAATCTTGGATTACTAATATTAGAGTAATTGAGGTGAAAATTATTCTGGTTCATTATAAATTACAACACTAGATAGAGTAAATATTTGTCAATGAAATTAATATATTATATTCAGATATATTTCAGTAATTGTTTTACTTTCTAGTCAACAATATTTCTGTCTATCTAGTCAGCTCTGGGAGATTGGCTGACCTGTTTGCTTATAATTCAGACGCTATCTGTTGTGGAGGTTATTAAAATGTCAACTGGCTAAAAGGTTTCTCGTTAACATTTTTATTTGTTCACTTAATATTCACAGTGGTATTGATTTATCAATTGCAAAACTTCACGTGGGAAATCTGCTTAGTTTGGGCAGTTGATGCGTGACGAATTTTTTTTCTCCCAACCGGTTTCTAGAATATCATATAAAGAAATTGTTCAGGTTGCGAAACTCATAAAGGTCATCCAACGACATAATTATTCATGCTATTGAATACTATTCGAAATTTGATCTTTGACCATTGGCCCTTTTTTCATTCATTTATAAAAAAGTTCGTCACGCAGGGGCTGCATTTCATAAAAATGCAGATATCTCGGTTAATATTCAAGATAGAGAATAAATGTATATAACAATATTTATAGTAAACTTAATTTGCAATAAGATTGATTCTGTACAATTTTTCGATCCGACGTACAGTAACGGAGATATTTCGAATTTTCGAAAATTCTCCCCTCTAAACCCCCCCCCTCCCACTTGTCCGATTTCAGCCGTTAACGAACTTGATTTTTCTTTTTACATAAAACGACTAAATATCGAGTTTGGTACCGATCAAACAAAAATTGCGACCGCTAGAGCGGTAACAGACAAATATATATATATATATATATATATATATATATATATATATATATATATATACATACTAGCTCAGATACCCGGCTTCGCTCGGGAATTCATTTGAGGCTGAATGGTGATGGTATATTTTTGGGAAGGCTTTACTTTGCACAATATTTTGACATTTACCCGTTCCAGTGTTTAGGGTTAATACCCGTTGTTGGCGTTTGTTAATAATAAAATTATTTTTTTATGTAAGACTTCAAAGTCCTGCACATTGTCATGTTTCCTGTCTCCTGTGCATTATGCATAGATTTGAATTATTAAGGAGAAAATATTGACATACATTAGAATTAATTTTTTCAGGTGAGGTACCTGGTAGTTCATATTGAAAAGAAGTGTTGAGCAAATTTCTCTAAATAACAAAATAAACAACTTTTTTTACTTGCATATTTGCCGAAACCCCAATAGGAAATCATTATTATTAATTTCAGGGCTCCCTTATAACCCCCACTCTTGTCCGTCCCTAGAAATGTTAGTATGGCTTATTATAAGGAAGGCGTTAGTGCTAATACACATACTGAGTGTTTTATTTAGTTCGGTTGAGTCTTTTGTGCCAATTTAAATTGTCTCCTGCTATAATTTTTAGGGTATAACGCCTTTATACTTCAGTATACGATGATAGTGTATATAAAAAAAAGTTTCTCTAAATAACAAAATAAACAACTTTTGTTATGTGCATATTTGCCGAAAATGGAATAGGAAACGAAAAATCACCATTATTAATTTCAGCCCTTCCTTATAACTCCCACTCCTGCCCGTCCCTAGAAATGTTAGTATAGCTTATTATAATGAAGGCGTTAGTACTAATTCACATACCGAGTTTGGTTTAATTCGGTTGAGTCTTTAGTGCCAAATAAAATTGTGGACTCCCGCTTTAGTTTATAGCGTATAACTCATTTATACTTCCGTATACGGCAAAAGTGCATATAACAAAAGTTACTCTAAATAACAAAATAAACAACGTTTGTTATGTGCATATTTGCTGAAAAAGCAATAGGAAACGAAATATCGCTATTTTTAATTTCAGGCCTCCCTTATAACCCCCACTCCTGTCCGTCCCTAGAAATGTTAGTATGGCTTATTATAAGGAAATCGTTAGAATTAATTCACATAGCGAGTTTGGTTCAGTTCGGTTGAGTCTTTTGTGCCAAATAAAATTGTGGACTCCCGCTATAGATTTTAGCGTATAACTCATTTATACTTCCGTATACGGCAAAAGTGCATACATATAACAAAAGTTACTCTAAACTACAAAATAAACAACCTTTGTTATGTGCATATTTGCTGAAAAAGCAATAGGAAACGAAATATCGCTATTTTTAATTTCAGGCCTCCCTTATGACCCCCACTCCTGTTCGTCTTAGAGAATATTAATATAGCCTAAAGTCTAAGTTGGGCTAGCAGTAATATACATACCAAGTTTCATAAAATTCGGTTCAGCCGTTTATGCGTGAAAAGGTAACAAACAAACAAACAAACAGACACCAAAGGAACAAAATGCAGTTATGACATGTGAAACGAAAAGTTATCGTGAAATTTCGCGAAAAAAAATCAATGTACAGACAGAGGTTACAATTTTATATATATACACACACACATAAAGTTTTGAACGGACCTCATTTTCGTCATCTACTAGGTAGGATCGATGGACATTTGAAGCAAAATTTCGAAATGAGTACAACCTCAATAGCTGATTTCCCTTAAGGGAAATCTGCTAAAAATATGCAATATAGTTAGTAGTTCATCTGGTAGTGAAACCTATTTGAATTAAAACAAAATAATACCCACCGAAAAAATATTTCCAGAGTAAGGATTGCTTGTTTAGTTTTGTTATCGTGAAGAGTTCTGTATTAGCCATAACTTTCTTGCCTTATTGAGTATGTTCGAGGTGAGGGTGATAATGTACTTTGTTTAAGTAGTTGGCCATGAGCACTGTTAAGTCCTTGACACAATTATCAGTGATCCTCTCTACAATAGAGTTTGCTATTACATAAAACCAATGAAATATTAAAATTGCAGTATTTTTCACCTTCACATATATGTAGCATAGCTTTTAAAATGACAATGTACATTTTTTTTGTGGACACCTTCATCTTAAGAAACTTCACTTATGTTAGGCAACATGTGAAATTTTCGACCTCACTGAGTTCTGATTGTGGATATAATAGTTCATGATTCTTTTATATAAGAAATGAAAAAAAAAGAAAAAAAAAAACTTCACTTTTTATAAGGTATAATATAAGATGAGGTTCCTGCTAAATTTGTTGCATGTTTCTGGGGTTTATAAAAACAATCTATAAGTCATCAATCCTAAGAGATGATGGTATGAGTGCTGTCAGATACATTCATAATGTGTAAAAAAAAACAGTCCGTGACGCAGGGGCTGCGTAAATTTAGCAGATTTCCAGCGTCTTGGTATAACACTTTAGTGATCTCATCTCACCTCATAGTCTCTATTTCTATGTAAACAGAACAGCAATTGTAGAGCATCAATAGATAAACAAGAATAGAAGGGTCTATAACATTTTTCGATACGACTCATAATAAAGGTGATATTTTTTTTATAGAGGCAACTTTGTTAAATTACTGATTGATGATCTACAATTTTAGTATTATGCATTTTTTCTTATCTCAAGTATTAAATGAATTATATTCGTGCTTTCTTGTGTTCAGCTTTCAGTAACTTCCCCACGCTATCTACCGGTTTTGTTTACATAGAAACAAGAAATATGTCGTTAAAGGAGACCACAAGTGTGTTATAACAGCTTATTGGGAATCTGCTTAGTTCACTCAGCACCTATGCTCATTGTAAACCCCCACTTTCTTGTGAGGAGAGATTTCCCTTCAGGGAAATCAGCTATTGAGGTTGTACTCACGACGCGATTTTAAAAAAATTTCCTCAAATGTCCATCGGTCCTATCAAGGAGATCACGAAAATGAGGTCCGCTTAAATTGTGCTGAGGAACTCTACCCCTCACAATTTTTGTTTGATTATCACCAAACTCAATATTTAATCGTGTTATGTAAAACGGAAGATTGAACTTGGCAGAAATCGAACTAGTGGGAGGGGGGGGGATTTCGAAATTAGGAAATATCTTTGTTACTATAATTTCCATCGAAAAATTGTACATAGCCAATCTTATTGGAAAGTAAATTACCTATAAATGTTGTTATAAACATTTTTTCTCTATCTCAAATATTAACTGAGAGATTTGCATTTTTTAATGTCCAGCCTTCATTAACCCCCTCCCTTTCTTTGCCATTGCGTTATGAATAAACCAATACATCTTGAGCCGTCCTATTTCAAGCTGAAATACCAAATATTGTGTTGAACAAATCTTTTTTATATGAGATACATGCAAATACGTTCTGATGACCCCTCCCCCCGTTTTTATTCTTGGATTACTAATATTAGAGTGATTGAGGTGAAACTTATTCTGGTTCATTATAAATTACAGCACTAGATATAATAAATAGTTGTGAATAAAATTAAATATTATATTCAGTAATTGTTTTACCTTCCGGTCAAGAATATTTCTATCTATCCAGTCAGCTCTGGGAAGTTGGCTGACCTGTTTGCTTTCAATTCAGACGCTTTATGTTGTGGAGGTTATTAAAATGTCAACTGGCTGGAAGGTCGTTATCATTTTTTTTGTTCACTTAATATTCACAGTGGTATTAAGTGTGACAAGTATGTAGATTTTTCAATTGTAAAACTTCTCGTGGGAAATCTGCTTAGTTTGCGCAGTATCTATCTGCGTGACGCACTTTTCTCTGTTTGCTACTACGGCTAATTGTGACATGTTATCCTATAGGTTACCACCCATTTCTAACCTTGGCGGGACTATGATTTTTATTTAATGAATGTGTCACTTAATAAATTCCTTTTGCCCAGGCGGGAAAAGAACTCACCACATTAGGTTTACCAAATGAAATTAATGCCAACGTTTCATCTCCCTTCGCTAAACTGAGTCCCTATCTCCATATCGGAGTTAAGTGGAAGTTAAGGGAAGTATCTGTCCTGACTATACTACATAAATCTATAAAGTAACGGTAATAGTCATCGAGCTCAGATACAACAAGATGTTCATTGATTCAAATATATCACAATTAGTACATGAAATGAGGCATAAATTAGAATCAGAATAATTCCAATCTGACAAGAATTCAATGCAACCAGCTTGGCTACGGTAATGGAAATTTTTCATAACGAATTAAGAATATTCATAACTTCCGTTTAACAACAAAAGATCAGTTGACCAATTAAAAAAAAATGTGTCATTGTATGCAGATGATTACGGAACATGTTTTTGCCCTTTCTATACTGGTAATAGAACCATCTTAGTATAAACAAGAAATAAATAAACGTGATATGGATAAGATATTTTATATTTAAAGTTCCTTGAGATTGCTTGAATGAAGGCATAAATAATTCAAAAAGCTTTCCCCTAGATTTTTAATGATTAATTTGAGGATATAATAAGCACTGCTATTTTTAATATTATTTCAAATTACCAGCGATTTTTAAACACATTTTTGAATTATCTACGATTCAATTAACTGCTTTCACTCATATAAGCCCTCCCCCTGCCTGTTCCTCGTCCGATTTCAGTCATTAACGCCTTTGAGTGTTGACTTAAACGAGTAAATATCGATTATAGTGTAGATCAAATAAACAGTCTCAAGTAAACACATAAAATCTTTTAATTAATGACGTCATCACACAACGTTTTTGCATTTATCTCACAAGTAAAAGTTCTATGAAAACAATATTTGGTATTTAAGCTGCGAATAAAGTGTTCCATGGTATCCCAGTTTGTTTTAATGTGATTCTACTTCTCTGAGTGGGGTGGGGGTGGGCAATACCTCCCTCACCAATCTTGTCCAAATTAAATATATTATAAATGTTGTACTATATACGTTTTCGCTATCTAAATATTAAATACAGAGATTTTAGCATTTTCTTGATTTTTTAGCCTTTAGTAAACCATCACTTTTGTAACACTTAAACACCACTTTAAACAGTTAGCGGATGCATCATGAAAAGTCTTATTCTAAGCTTAAATATCAAATATTGTTTTCGACAATTCTTTAACAGGCGAGGAGATGAGTATTACGTTAATATATAAGTTCTTTGATGACGTGAAATTTCCATGAATTTTATTACATCACTTCAAAATTTTTATTTATTCTACACTCCATATTTAACACTTTTATTTAACAATAATGTTCATATTCTTTATTGACTGAAATTAGACAAAGAATGGGGGGGGGGGGTAGTAGGAGTTGAAAATTCAAAATATCTCCGTTATTATCAATCGAATTGAATGTTATTATTGAACCAATCTTGGTAAAGTATTGTTTCTCTACAATTTTTGTATATCTTACTTTTTGTCACTCAAATATTCAGAGAATAATTCGTACTTTTTTTTTCAGCCTTCAGCATTTCTCATTCAAATTGGATTTTTATTTATAAACTTTTTAAATTGTCTGCTTATTATATATATATATATATATATATATATATATATATGCGCACGCACGCATACATTCATGCGAGCGCGCTGAGATAAGTAGTCCATGCCGTCATTTGGCAAAACTGTTTATTTTATACAGCCTCTGCGTGATTGACTAATTTTAAATCTAACGTTGGCAAATATTTTCTTCTGGAAACCAAAAAATAAAATAAACAATAAAATACGTTGAAAATGCATGCATGTATATGTGTGTATATATATATATATATCTATATATATATAAAATTGTAACCTCTGTCTGTACATTGATTTTTTTTCGCGAAATTTCACGATAACTTTTCGTTTCACATGTCATAGACACCATAACTGCATTTTGTTTCTTTGGTGTCTGTTTGTTTGTTTGTTTGTTTATTTGTTTGTTTGTTTGTTTGTTTGTTACCTTTTCACGCATAAACAGCTGAACCGAATTTTATGAAACTTGGTATGTATATTACTACTAACCCAACTTAGACTTTAGGCTATGTTAATATCCTCTGAAACGAACAAGAGTGGGGGTTATAAGGAAAGCCTGAAATTAAAAATAGCGATATTTCGTTTCCTATTGGTTTTTCGGCACATATGAACATAACAAAAGTTGTTTATTTTGATATTTAAAATAACATTTGTTATATACACTTTTGTCGTATACCTAATTATAAAGGCGTTATACGCCAAAAAGTGATAGCAGAAGTCAACAATTTTATTTGGTACAAAAGACTCAACCAAACGAAACCAAACTCGGTATGTGAATTAGCACTAACGTCTTCCTTATAATAAGCCATACTAGCATTTCTAGGGACGGGCAGGAGTGGGGGTTATAAGGGAGGGCTGAAATTAAAAATAGTGATATTTCGTCTCCTTTGTCATTTTTGGCAAATACGCACATAACAAAAGTTGTTTATTTTGTTATTTAGAGAAACTTTTATCATATACATTATCGTCGTATACCGAAGTATAAGGACGTTATACACTAAAAATGATAGCGGGAGTCAACAATTTTATTTGGCACAAAAGACTCAACCAAACTAAAAAAAACACTCGGAATGTGTATTCGGCAAATATGCACATAACAAAGTTGTTATTTTATTATTTAGTGAAATTTGTTCAACAATTCTTTGGAACTACAAGGTACCTCACCGGGAAAAACTAATTCAAATGTATGTTAATATTTTGTGCTTAATAATTCAAATCTATGCAAAATGCACAGGAAACGGGAAATATGACAATATGGTGAACAGTGAAGTCTTCCATAAAAAAATACTTTTATTATTATCAAATCCACAGAAACGACGGGTATTTAAACTAAACACTGGGACGGGTAAATGTCAAAATATTGTGCAATGTAAAGCCTGCTAAAAAATACAATCACCATTCGGCCTCAAATCAATTCCCGGGCGAAGCCGGGTATCTGAGCTAGTATATATATATATATATTTCATTCACTGTTTATAAATAAAAACTTTTATTATTATTATAAATAAAAACTTATTATTATTATTATATATATATATATATATATATATATATATATATATTTCATTCACTGTTTATAAATAAAAACTTTTATTATTATTATTATATATATATATATATATATATATATATATATATATATATATATAATTCATTCACTGTTTATAAATAAAAACCCGATGAGTAGAAGTTGGGTGTGCTGAAAGCTGAAAACAAAAACTAGCTCGTGCCAGCAAGGGGGCTACGCCCCCTTGACCCCCTAGAAAAAGCGGGGCTGCCTTCGGCAGCGCCACAACAGTTAAAGCAATCCCTTCGGGATCGCCGTAAATCGACTCGTGCTTCGCCCTCTTGAATTCTATATTTTAATTATACATGTATTTTCCAGATTCGTAACTCTTAACGTTACATCTGTTAAGTTCAACTGAAAGAAATGATCCCCATTCGGTTGGGAAATAATTTATTTCATGTCATTCAAGTAGAAAGAATATGAAAAAAGTTGTACTATTTACCTGATGAATAATGAATGACCTATAATCACGAAAACCTTTATAATAAGAGAACAAATTGATATAAATTGTATAATCTAATTTACATATTATGAAATCGTTATCAAGTACATTACCTTAAAAAATATCCATTAGAATAAACCGTTTTATTTAGTTTTGCAAATAGTGGAAATAGGGAAAGACTATTTAAATGGCAACAATTGCCATAAGTAAACATAAGTAAAGTTACAAATAAAATAAGGAATTAAAAGTTTTTGTAAATAAAAAGCATTGAGAGTAATGAAAAGAAAAGGAATAATAAGAGAAGGAAAAGAAGTCGTTTTAGTTCTTTGATTATCTGGTAGAATGCGCCTTACACGTCTTTACAAAACCAATAGTTCTAGACAAATAATAGAAAAAAGTCAAAACCCTCAACAATAATAATGCAAATTGAATAACTTTAAATGAAGAAAAAAAAAACAATTTCGAAATTCAATCAGCTAAAAATAAATTTTGGTAATAAATAACAGAGTTTGAAAGTTAAAACCTCTCGCTGCTGAAAGCAGCTTTATTTAGACGACATACTTAAACTGCAACGACATACATTAGATAAACATATTAACATTTCATTACATTTCCATTAACCTCGCCCTTCGCCCTTCGACCGGAGACCGAGGTGGTCTTTGGGCGTGCGTAGCGGAGCGATACCCGGAGAAGAGGCCGAAATCGGCGTGGGCTTAGGCCCAACTGGAGAGGAGGGAGAGCGGCAGAAAGAGAGGAGTTTTAGGAGAGTCGATTTCGGAGGGTCTGTACAGGGCTGGGAGGGTTCGGGGGTAAGGGAAATCCCCTCGGTGGCTACCTAGAGCGTACGCTCCTGCTGAAAAATTACGTTTCGAAAATAAAAAAATGAAGCAATAGAACGGGAGTTTCGGGGGTCGCAAGAAAAAGTATACTTTCGAGTTCGATCGTCATTTGTCTGGATGGGAGTCGGCGGTTATTCGCGTTTGAGGTGTCGAACGAAAGGGTATGTATCCGAGAGTTTTTCCCCCGATCGGTAAAGCGATACTCGGAACGGGCAGAAATATAGCGAATTCAAGACGTCGGGGGGGAGGTTGTGAATAAAAAATTTCGGAGGGGCTTATCTCGCCGGGAGTGGAAGCTACCTCGAATCCGACAATATTTCAAAGCAAAAAGCGACCATGACGAACAAAACGGTACCTGGATCTCGAAAATCCACCGAGCGGTTCTGGCCGAATAATTCAAAACGGGCTTGTGGCTTTAAATTATAGAATGAAAAAATAAAATTAATTGTTTTTACTGCTACATTCATAACGTTGGAGTCGAAAGGACTTAGAACACAAGTTCTGTTGGTGGATAATGCAATGAAGGACTATCAAATCGTCTTTTTGCACATTTAATTCAGTTGCTTTTTCATTCAAAATTCTGATGAATCCTTTACGTAAGCCGACCATAGAAGGTGCATCATCTGTGTATACTCCAACAAATTTTGGCCATGACAAGCCAAAACTTGCGAATACCTTTTGAACTTCATTAAAAAATGTCCTCTCTTGTAGTAGCTCCTTTTAATGGCAGTAAAGCAAGCAATTCCTCAGTAACAGTGAATTCGTTATCAACACCTCGAATAAATATAGCCAGTTGAGCTGCGTCAGTCAAATCGGTACTCTCGCCTAATGCTATGGAAAATTATTCAAAACCAGTTATACGGTCAGTCGATGTTGTTTTTATATCATTAGCCTAATATTTCTAGACGTCGGACAACAGTTCGCCTCGGCAAACTAATTTTTTTCAAATTCTTTTTTCTTTTCAGGACACAAAACACTGCAAAATTTTAACATTCACCCCTTGATATATTCTAGTTCGGCAAATGTTTTTAACGAATTTGCTAATTTTGAACTAACTATAAAACTAGCTTTCACAACTTTATCTAGTTGTGTTCTTTATTTATGAAACAATTGCTGTTGTTTTTCCAAATTTGCTGTAAGCTTCTGGATTTTGTCTTTTCTTCTTTGTCCTGTCAGTGAGTGCAGCATAAGATGCTTAGTTGAGTAATGCCTATTTATATTGAATTCTTTCATCACTGAAATTGGTTCATTACACAGCAAACAAATAAGCTTACAATTGTGCAAGATCAAAAATAATTCTTCAGTCATTTTTCTTGAAACTGGCTACCCTCTGTATCTACTTTTCGTCTCTTTCCACCAGACATCATTATCGTTTACTTTTCGTTCGATAAACTTAATAACAAAATATAATTATTAAGCACTCAAGATGCACACAAAGTCACGAAGCAAATTGTTTGCGCTAGGACATCGCTTGTTATAAAAAATATTATTATTGTTATTACAATTTTTAAACAATCAATTTGATTGGAAATGTAATATTCTACAATTGTTGTCTTTTGAACACAAATATTAACCGATGGATTAAGGTTTTTTACTTCCCCTTTTCATTAGTTTTTTAATTAATCATACTTCTACCCACATACTTTTCATTTTAATCGATCGAATAAAGTACATCAATAAACATTTCGTATCCAGCTAAAATTTCAAGATCTGCGTAACGCACGTTTTTCTTCTGTTTCAACAATTTTTGGGTTATCTTATTTAGTTAAAAAGTCAGTTTTTCTGGAGAAGGTGGAACCCATTTTGCATCTAGTTTAGTCCTCATAATTAATGTAAAACAAATTTTTAATTAACGGATCAAAGTAGGATACTCCTTCCAAGTGTTTAGAAATATTATCAGTGGTTTGTTGTGGGAATTTTCGTAAGAGACGGTAGGTGTGCCTTTAGCTGAATTGGAATTGGAGTAATTGACTAGATATCCAGGGTGTCCTAGTTCAATTCTCGGGAGTTGTGAAACGGTTTTCCCTCAAATAAATAATAGTCGAATTGTTCATTTTGATAACTGTCAGTGTATTCAATTCTATCTATTCTATAAAGAAATAACTAGTTTCTTCAATCTTTGACAAAGAGGTGTTGCATTCGTCTGAGATTCCTCGTGGGGAAATCGATTTTATTGAGAGGATTTTTACAAAAAGTAGTCTTGTCCCAGACTACATTTGTAGACGACAGAACTAGATATTCAGAATACGAGGCAGGAATCTGGAATTGTCATCCGTTTTTACGTTTAATTAAATTCCTTTTTTCATTTGTGATAATGTTATGAATGCGTTGAAGATGGATTGAAAGAGTAATGTAAAGGGTTAGGAATGTTCACGAGAGATGAAAATCAAGCTATGTTTTACTCATTAATGCGTGAAAGTTGAAGGCCGTTAGTAAGGCCCCAGATTTCACTTTGCTAGCTTGTTCCACTGTTCTGCACTTCTTAACTATTATCCAGGAAGAAATATTGTACTTCCTTGATACTTCCGCTGCAGCAATAAACATTCTACATTCAATACACATCTTCACTTTAAGTGTGGGCATTTATTTCAGTTCTCATAAGATGTTTTATGTTAATGGGCGTCGTATCTTTTTGATCTTCCTGTCGGAAATAAAAAAAATCCATCGTTCTAATTTCCTATGATTAAATTATTTATTATCCGGCTCTTTGTTTGTCACTATTTAACGAATACCTGCAAACTAAATTACCAAAAACAAATATCCCGATTACAAATTAATTTTGGACATCTCCGCGTATAATATACTTCCTCGCCTCCTGGCAATCTACGTCCATGACAGAATACTTTTTTCACTATGATTTGTTTAATAATAAATTGCAATAAACTAATATAATTCGTAACTTCTTATTTTAAGCCTATACAATAAATATTCCGTATTATTTTTATTGGACCTTTCGACGTTCGATTCATCTTATGGGTTTCTGTGAGTATAGTAATATAAAAGAGCAGCTTCCGAAAGAACAAAATGGTTGCAATTACAAGGTGCAGCGTTTAGATTATGATGATAAACTGAAGATCACAGTTGTAGCTGAATCGAAACAGAGTGAGTGGAGCATGCAATAGCCGTACCTCCGTTATTATTACTCTGATCTTAGAGTTTTATAAGTCTTAACTCGTTGATAACGTAGTGTACTATAATTTTTATTCTATAACTTGACTATGATCGGAGTTATTTGTACTTTTGCCTTTTTATCATTCTGTAACCCCATTCCCATTCGAGGGAATTTAAATTTCAGCTACTGTTTCACTACACATATCGTGTCCAGGTATTGTAATATTTCAAGTCTTGTATTGAAGGGGTACGATAAAATGAGAAATGAAAATGAATGTGGTCATTATCTTTTCTGGTATGCACTGTGGCTTCATCATGGGTATTTCCTGCACGTGGGAAATGTGAGAAATTTGTGCCGGCCCTGGCTTTAACAATGTTTTTAGTGTGATGTCGAGAGAGATTTGTGAAATTAAAAATAATGTGTATACAACTATATTTTACTTACTTTTTCTGGGGGTAAACTTTTATGTATCGTATATATATGAAAATTCAAATAAGGTCTGAATTGATCAGGGGATGTTAGCTGTAGTATCCGAAAGCATGTTATGAATTTTGGCCAGTAAATAGATGGATGACATTTGTTTGTTCCCTCTGTAGTCACGCTGTACTATTGTCCAAGTAACTCTTTAATTTGCGTGCCGTGATCTTTATTGTTATATTAGTTATTAATTAATTCTAAAATATCACATCACCTAAAGCGTTACCAGAACCCATCTACCAGCGGTTCATCACTCATGGCTACCCCTTCTTAATTAAGATACCAAGTTCAACTACTACTTCAAAATTATGGCATAGGAAAAAATTAGCTTGGATTTTTATTAGATCATGTAACAAACTAATGTTGTGCCATGCCTAATTGGCTACCTGTTGCAATAATTCTGCTTAGGTCAATAGTCGGACATTTTAGCTGAATACGCACAAGAAAGGCCCACTGAGCCCACCACGTGGAAATTAAATGTGAACAAACTGTCTAAGGTTACTTACTCATTGATTATATTTAAACGTTTCCCCCCGAACTATTATTTTGGCACAAATCCAGTATGCATCTGCTGTTTGCAGATTAAACTTAAACAAACCAACAAATTTAATGACCTGTTTCCCAGATCTTTTGAAGATAGCCCCTCTAACTTCGAGTAATTTAACCTCGGGACCATCGATTCTGCTAATTTTTAAATACTACCGGTCAAAATGCCTACAAAATGGTTCAATTTCATATTTTCTAGATTATCCCTCCTCTTGCCAAGCGTATTTTATGTTCACGACAGCAAACGCTTGTCATGCGCCGCTCAGTCCGACGAACTTCTAACTCAAACATGTCTGATAAAGGAGCTTGGAGAAAACAACTTTGTTATGTGCACGTTTGCCTTAAAACAAATAGAAAATGAAATATCCCGAATTTTTATTTCAGGCCTCCCTTATAACCCACTCCCATTCGAACCTAAAAATTTTAATATAGCTTATAATCATGGAGAAGTTAGTGCTAATTCACATACCGAGTTCTGTTTAGTTCAGTTGAGTCGTTTGTGCCAAATAAAATTATTGACTCCAACTATAGTTTTTAGCGTAGAACTCATTTATACTTCGGTTTACGACAAAAGTGTATGTAACAAACGTTACTCGATATAACAAAATTAACAATTTTTGTTATGTTCATATTTGTCGCCAAAGCAAAACGAAAAGAAATATCGCATTTTTTTTAATTTCAGGCCTCCCTTATAACTCACACTCCTCTTCGTCTCATTGTCAGAGAATATTAATATAGCCTGAAGTCTAAATTGGGCTAGTAGTAATATACATACCAAGTTTCATAAAATTCGGTTCAGCTGTTTATGCGTGAAAAGGTAACAAACAAACATACACGAAAGAAACAAAATGCAGTTATGGTGTCTATGACATGTGAAACGAAAAGTTATCGTGAAATTTCGCGAAAAAAATCAATGTACAGACAGAGGTTACAATTATATATATATATATATATATATATATATATATATATATATATATATATAGATAATTTTGAACAGACCTCATGTTCGTCATCGCCTAGGTAGTACCTACTAATATACATACCAAGTTTTGTAAAATTCGTTTCAGCCGTTTATGCGTGAAAGCTACAAATTCCAGATATCGTGTCTATGGCGTGTGAAACGAAAAAGTATCGTGAAATTTCTAGAAAAAAATCAATGAACAGACAGAGGTTACAATATTATATATATATATATATATATATATATATATATATATATATAATTTGTGTGTGTGTTAATGCTCTAGTCGTCCCAATTCTTGTTTGATTTACCGAACTCGATATATAACGTTTTACGTAAAAAGAAAGATCAATTTCATTAGTGGCTGAAACCGATCCATTGGGAGGGCAAATTTCGAAAATTCCAAATATTTGAAAATAGTATAGAAATTCTATTGCTTAGAAAATATCAATAGTTGTTCAATACATATTTTCTGTACTATGGACATTGACCGAGATATTTGGATTTTTTCGTTTTCTTCTCAGTAAATCCCGCTCCTCCCTCCTACTCAGGCCATATTAACAGTAAGCTGTTATATCATGAACCACCAAGGTTAAATACAAAATATGGCTTTAATTGAAGGTTTACTTTGTGGGATAATTACTTGCAAATATGTGGTTATGACGATATAAATTTTTCGTTCTTTACTCAAAACATTCTTCACATTATCAATGCCATACTCGATATTTAACCGCTTCAGTCAACACTAAAGAACCTATTTTTTATTGGCTGAAATGGGACTTGGATTAATGGGGGTTTAAAGGGGGGGGGGGGCTACGAAAAATCAGTATATTTCCGTTATTATAAGTCTGATCCAAAAATGCTATAGAATCAATCTTGTCTACAATTGTTGATCTATGCATTTTTTCGTAACAAAGTTCTAAGCTAACTAAGAGTTATTACTACTGTCTTGATTTCTGTCTTAAGTAACCCTCCCCTTCCCTTCAATTCATCGGATCCCTCAGGGGAACAAAGCTATAGAGGGGGTACTCATGGGGCGATTTTCGAAAAATATCCATCAATCGTACCTAGGAGATGTCGAAAATGAGGTCCGTTCAGAATTATGCATATATGTTTGTCTGTTACCGTTTGGTCGTTACCAAACTTGATATTTCTAAGTATAATGCAAAACTAAATATCAAGTTCGTTATATATCGGACAAGTAGGAGGGAGATATTTTGAAATTTTGATACCTCTGTTATTATACATTATGTCGGATGAAAACGTCGTATAGAACCAATCTTATTGAATATTTTATTGTCTACAAATATTGTTATTCACGATTTTTTTTCTCTATTTCAAATATTATTCCAGATATTTGCATTGTTTAGTTTTCAGACTGCAGAAGCCCCCAATCTTTTCATCATTTAATATTTTACGTTCTAAACTGCATAATTTTTATTTGATCAACACCACACTCTATATTTAACCATTTTATGGAGAACTAAAGACAGGACAAATATTGATTGCATAAGAAACGCGGAAGGTGTGGGTGCTATGCAGGTCCGCCCAAGTTCTGTTCAGAATGAAGCTATTCAACAATATAATGAGCGTTGCCCTATAAGTGTCCGACATTTGGCAAAAAAAAATAAACTGCTATCCTTTTTAAGAGTTCAACGATTTGTTTAATAATTTGTCATTTGGAATCATATGGCGATCTACAATAATATCAACACTACCTAGTTTTGGGTGGGTACCTGCCCTTCCAAACAAGGAAACTCGAATAGAAATAAGTAGTTGAAAATAGTGTTGAATTGGCAAATGCTGTGAAAGTTTGTTGAGGACAATGCCAAGACCTCTGAACCTAAATGGGCTGAGAGGACGAAGGAGACCCTGAATGACCTCAAGGCCCATCATAGAAGTGCTGAGTTGAAATTCTGCAATAGACTTGAGACCGAGTCCAGCGTAGCTGAGGATTTAGATTATTCAGAGAAACGGTGCTTAAATGAGTCTTCCTTGGACTAGAAAAGAAGAAAATGGTTTCATTAAACCAAATATATAAAAAATAACAAATATTAAAAACTAAGCGCTCCAACGAGTGAGTTATTTCTTATACAAATTTTCTTGTTAGTTTTTAAAAAATAATGCAATTATTCCAGTATATTTAGTATAACACCGTGTTAGAGATGAAAATAACATTTAACTTTTTAAATTTTGAAATCTCTTGTATTTTAATTCAAACATGTATTTTTTTTTACAATATAGGCGCACATACTTCATTGTGAAAACTTCAAAACAAATTATTGTTTGAGATTTGATGCTTGTACTTATCATAATTTTCCCCACTTTTATCTATAATGCCTTGCATTACCACTAAAACCTCTGTAACACATATTGAAATGTGGGACACGTTGACATATGCACCACATAAAGGCCGAGGGAATTTATTCACATATTACACGTTTCGCTGAACTTTCATTTCTCTCTAGGATGAATAGGTTATTTTTCTTAATCTTGGAACTTTCTCTGTATTTTTTACTTCTTGCTCCTTTCTACTTTAGATAGAAGGCACTCATAAAATTTATTGTTTTCTTTCGTTGCGAGAATCAATAGAGTTGTGTTACACAAAATAAAATACATTAATAATCTTTATATATATAATTCTACTGTACGCGTGTGTCACTGAACTCCTCCTAAACGGCTGGACCGATTTGAATGAATGTATCTTTTTGTACGCGTTTGGGTGATGGTTTAGCGTCACAAATCAGCCCGGCAGATGGAGCAGGAGTGGGGGTCGTGAGGAAGGCCTAAAATTATAAAAAGTCCGTCACGCAGGGGCTGCGTAAACTAAGCAGATTTCCCATGTGAACTTTTAACATTGGGAAATCTGCATACTGGTAACACAACACCACCGTGATTAAATTCAAACGGTAATGAGAAATCTTTCAGTTAATTAAAATAAATTCTCAACTGAAACGTCTTCTGAATTGTAAGAATAATTTATATTTTAATAACTCAAATTTTAGTAGTCCAAGAACTAAAGAAGGGGGGGGGGCGGATGAACAGAACGTATTTGCATAAATCACAAAAGGTAAGGTAAGGTTAGAAACGACAGGTAAGGTTAGAAGAAGCTTCCACCTGAGCCGAGGAGTTACGGAAACGGCCGACCTAATCCGAACTATACCCGACCACTGACTTCATAAAAATGCAAATATCTCGGTTAATATTCAAGATATTGAATAAATGTATATAACAATATTTATAGTAAATTTAGTTTGCAATAAGATTGGTTCTATACAATTTTTCGATCCGATGCATAATAACGGAGATATTTTAATTTTCGAAAATCCCCCCTATAAACCCCCCCGCTCCCTCTAGTCCGATTTCAGCCATTAACGAACTTTTCGAATATCGCGTCATGGAGTAGGACCTCAATAGCCGATTTCTCTTAAGGGAAATCTGCTAATAGCGATATTTCGTTCCCTAATGGTTTTTCGGCAAATATGCATAGGTTTAAAAGTTGTTTATATTCACTTTTGTCGTATAAGAATGTATAAACGAGATATACACTAAAAAAGTAAAGTGGGAGCCAACAATTTTATTGGGCTTACGATTGAACCGAACTTAACAAAACTCGGTATGTCAATCAGCATTAATTCTTCTATGATTATAAGCTATACTAGCTCAGATACCAGGCTTAGCTCGGGAATTCATTTGAGGCTGAATGGTGATGGTATTTTTTTGGCAAGGCTTTACTTTGCACAATATTTTGACATTTACCCATCCCAGTGTTTAGGGTTAATACCCGTCGTTTCTGTGGATTTGTTAATTATAAAATTAATTTCTTATGTAAGACTTCACTGTCCTCCATATTGTCATATTTCCAGTTTCCTGTGCATTATGCATAGATTTGAATTATTAAGGACAAAATATTAACTTACATTTGAATTAATTTTTCCAGGTGAGGTACCTGGTAGTTCATACTCAAAAGAATTGTTGACCAAATTTCTCAAAATAACAAAATAAACAACTTTTGTAATGTGCATATTTGCCGAAACCCCAATAGGGAACGAAATATCACTATTTTTAATTTCAGGCCTCCCTTATAACCCCCACTCCTGCCCGTCCCTAGAAATGTTAGTATGGCTTATAAGGAAGGCGTTAGTGCTAATACATATACCGAGTGTTTTATTTAATTCGTTTGAATCTTTTGTGACAAATAAAACTGTTGACTCCCGCTATAATATTTAGAAGATAACGCCTTTATACTTCGGTGTACGACCATAGTGTATATGACAAAAGTTTCTCAATTAAATTCGATACGTAAATTAGCATTTATTCTTCCATGATTATAAGCTATATTAATTTTAGCAGATTTCCCTTAAGGGAAATCAACTATTGAGGTTGTACTCATGGCGGAATTTTCGAAATTTTTCTTCAAATGTCCATCGATCCTACCTAGTAGATGACGAAAATGAAGTCCGTTCAAAACTATATATATATATATATATATATATATATATATATATATATATATATATATATATATTTGTCTCTAGCGGTCGCAATTTTTGTTTGATCGGTACCAAACTCGATATTTAGTCGTTTTATGTAAAAAGAAAGATCAAGTTTGTTAACGGCTGAAATCGCCCAAGTGGGAGGCGGGGGGTTTAGAGGGGAGGATTTTCGAAAATTAGAAATATCTCCGTTACTGTACGTTGGATTGAAAAATTGTACAGAACCAATCATATTGCAAATTAAATTTACTATAAATATTGTTATGTACATTTATTCTCTATCTTGAATATAAACCGAGATATTTGCATTTTTATTAAATCCGGGCGGCTAGCGGACGAGAGTTATTTTCCCGCCAAAAGCTAGTCCGACCGTTTCCTTGACTGGCTCGTTAAATTTCTCTATTGTAAAACTTCACGTGGGAAATCTGCTTAGTTTATGCAGCCCCTGCGTGACGGACTTTTTAGCAGATTTAAATCAGCTATTCAGGTCGTACTCATGACGCAAGTTTTGAAAAATTTCCTCAAATGTCCATCGGTCCTACCCAGGAGATGACGAAAATGAGGTCCGTTCAAAATTTTATATATATATATATATATATATATATATATATATATATATATATATATATATATATATATATGTCTGTTAACGCTCTAGCGGTCGCAATTTTTGTTTGATCGTTACCAAACTTCATATTTAAGCGTTTTACGTAAAAAGAAAGATCAAGTTCGTTAATGGCTGAAATCGGGAGGGGGGTTTAGAGGGGGGATTTTTGAAAATTCGAAATATCTCCGTTATTATGCGTCGGATCGAATAATTGTATAGAATCAATCTTATTGCAAATTAAATTTACTATAAATGTTGTTCTATACATTTATTTTGTATCTTGAATATTAACCGAGATATTTGCATTTGTATGCATGTGTGTGGTCGGCTACGTTCGGAACTCTCCGCCGAGAGCTAGCACGGGCCTTTTCGGTAACTGTTCGTCCCTCGTGAATAGGTTTAGAGATTCCTTACTACTACTGTTGTTGTTAGGCGGATTTCTCTATTGTATTCACGTGGGAAATCTGCTTAGTTTACGCAGCCCCTGCGTGACGGACTTTTTTTTTAGGTTCAAACGGGAGTGGGGGTTATAAGGGAGGCCTGAATAAAAAATTCGCGATATTTCATTTTCTATTTGGTTTTAGATAACGAAAGTTGTTTTTGTGTTATTAAAAGTAGCTTTTGTTTTAAACATAATATTATTAAATTTAATATCCTAATCGCTTGAAATATCATGCAGGACGTCTGTCGGGTCCGCTAGTACTTTTATAATTATATAGCGTGGCACAGTCTTTTCGGTATATTCCAGCTTTGAATACACACTAATAACTTTTATTTAGCTCAGTAGTGATTGATCTTTGAGGTTTGGATTTTAGCTTATGTCCCATGGGGGACTAAGTTTACAATATTTATTTAAATTAACAAATTTAATGTCATAATAATTTTGTTTATGACGTTAAATTTATTAATTGTCATCTGTAGACTGCAATATTTGCACCCGCGTCAACTGCCCACGGCGCGTCAAATTAGAAAAATAATGCACTGTGGCGAAACTTAATATGCAGACCTACAGATTTTTCCTCTTGCATCTTATTGAGTATTTTATTGCTTATAAATGATGTCCCTATCTCGAATATTAACTGAGATATTTGCATTTTTTAATTTTCAGCCTTCAGTAAACCCCCACTCCTACCCATATTAACAATAATCTTAAAAAAAAAGCCTTAAATACCAAATATTGATTTCGACTTTTTAATTTTTGCTAGATGTGAAAAATATGCAAATACTTTGTGTTATGACTTCATCAACTCATATTTTACATTCATAGCTCGAAAATGTTCTATACTGTACTCGATATGTTAGCGTTTCACTCAAGGCTATATATATTATTCGTTAATGGATAAACTCAGGACCAGAGAGAGGGTGGGGCGGAGGGGGTTTAGAGGAAGGAGGAATTCGAAATATCTCCATTATTATGAGGCGGATCCAGAGTTATAGGACAAATCTTGTTAAAACTTACGATGCTCTACAATTCTTGCTCAATATGAATTTTTACGTAACTCAAATATTAAGCAAGTTATTCATACTTCCTTGTTTTCAGTTTTCAGTAAATCCCTCATCTACTCTTGGGATTTTTCTTTAGAAATAGAGTATATATGATGCGAGGAGATTAATAGTATACTAGTACGAGGGAAATGTTCTTAGTTTAAGCCAGGCCCTGTGAGGCGGACTTTTCACTTGAAGTATCTCATTAACTTAACATCCCAAGCCCAACTAGAATTTCACTTCAGCCGACAGTAATCTCCCACTTCTACTCATAGAGAGAGAATATATTGTGAGATGAGATGACCTGTGTCATTCTTACATGTGAGTAATCCGCTAAGTTTATGCAGCCCATCTCAAGGGAACTTCTGAGGTAAGGAAACCTTAGTGTTCGTTCTTGGAATTCGAGAAAAATGAAAGTTAGTGAAACGTGCAATATGCATATATATTCCCTTGCTCTATATGTGGCGAATATACCAACAGGTCCTACATTTAAATATAAGTTATAGAAATAAATACGACTTATTGTTATTATGTTACCTCCGTTATTATTATAAGTCGGATCGACAAATGTTGATGTTTTTCAAAATTTTATTTTCTGTTACACGTCTTATTATAGGAAAAATGGTAACAGATCTACAGCGTGCCCAACACGTTGGAAATCAGCTTATTACGTAGCTCCTGCCATTTTTGTTTGATTAATGTATAGTTTGTATGTTTTCATGACGTTGATTAAGTTTCAATCCTCTCTGAGAAATTTGGTCTCGCTTGAAGTAAACTTTATATGGTCTGAGACCTCTAGGTGCCATGTGTAAATTTCCATTAAATATCGTCTTGATGTATAAGTTGGATCTTTGTCTAAATCCAATCATTTTAGAGAATCATTTTATTTAGTCTTTCTTGAAGTATAAGTTCTTTATTAACATCTATTGTAGTATATTGAGGAGGCACGTTATTTTCTGTGTGTGTGTGATATTTCCTCGAAGAACATTGTTATGAAGTGAATGAAAATGAAAGTAAGTTAGTGAGTGGGAAAGAGTGGCTGATGAAAGTGGCTTTAAGGATGATTGTGCCGGCGGTGGCTGGGGCGGTGAAAAAGGGGCCAGCTAGCGGAGGCGGCAAGGTCATGTCCCCGCTCCACAATACCTTTTCACTAGCTTAGACTTCTCATTCACTCTCATCCTTCTGGCCTCTCTACTATTCCCCATTTACAGCTAGAATCTCCAGGGGTTGTTTCTTCTAACCACTTCTTTATTCATGTTCCTAAGGGTACTAGGAGAAGTTCATCCTCAAAAAAAAACCTCGAAATTCAACAAGTCATTATTATATTATTTTTTTTCCAAGGCTTATTCTTCCGGAGACCATTCATTATTGTGAGTCATTGAGCAGCTGCTTGAATAAAGACGTAGTTCTCTTTGGTTTTTAATGTCTGCACTAATACGTGGGGGAACCTGTCCAGCTGACCATTTGACCTCCCAACCGTCGTAAGGCTTGATTTTCAATTCCATTTTCTCACAAGGTTTGCAATTCCTCTTGTCGCAGCAAAAACATCTTGAGGCAATAACAACAAATTTATACATTTGGGGTTGCCCTCTGTCGACAATACTTGACACCGTAAAGGGACGTTTACTTTGAATAATGTTTATTAACCAAAACCTTCAATACTTGTTGCTACTGCCTTCCTGACCTTCTTGACGAAGTTGTTAAGTAATTGGATGATTTATCAAAGTACCCTCTTTTGGTCCTTACATTAAGCAGTAAAATATTAGAGATCTTTGTATGGAATTATTTTACTAAACATTTAGAATGTATCATATTTTTTTATTTATTTATTCCCATTCTGGTAAATCGAATCATTGTGTTCTTGGACATTTTTTAGTTTCGTTTCTTGTCGTTTCATAGTCTGATTAAAAAAAAACCCTGACAAGAGGATGTAACTAAGCCGATCGATTTAATCTGTAGGATTTGTCTGAGATTAGAGTATACGGAAGCACTGGTCTAATCCTGCTCATACTACATTTCTAGTTTAAGCTTGTCAGGGGTGTTTTCGTGATTTTTTTTTTTCAACCGCAGCATTAATATTGTGCCAATGAAATTTGGCAGACTCTAATTATCATAATTATTTTACTCAAGTAAAAATTAAACATACATTTGATCTGTACCCCGTAATCATTATTTCCTCTATTTTTTAAAAATCTACGATTATTATCCCTGCCAAACAAGTTATATAAAACAGAAAAGACAAGGTTCCTGAAATTCCTCTAGCGATCGCAATTATTGTTTTATCGTTACCAAAGTCGATATATATGCGTTTCATGTGAAACTAAAGATCAAATACATTAACGGCAACAGCTGAATTCGGACTGGGGGAAGGGGGTTTTAGACAGGTTTTTCGAAGGTTCAAAATATCTCCCTTGTTATACGTCTGGTCGAAAACTTGTATAGAACCAATCTTATTAAAAATATAATGCTCTATAGATGTTTTTATATTATATTTACCTCTATCATAAAATTAACCGAGATATTTGCATTTTTTAATTTTCATCCTTCAGTAAACCCCCACTATTAGTCATCGCACTTTTAACAACAAACTATCTGATCATGAAACGTCTTATTCCAATCTTAAGTTCCAAATCTTGTTTTCAACAGATCTTTACTAAATGAGATACATTCAAATACCTTGTGTTATGACTTCAATTTATATTTTACGTTTTTAACTAGAAAATGTTTATTTGATCTATACCGTGTTCGATATTTATACTTGTCACTATACATTAAAGATAATATAATGGCTGAAATCGAATCGAATAGGGGGGGGGGGCTTAGAGGATGGAGCAATTCAAAATATCTCTCCATTATTATGTGGTCGATCGAAAAATATTAAAGGACATATTCTATAATTTAAAGCCACAAGCCCGTTTTCGACCTGAATTATTCGGCCAGAACCGCTCGGTGGATTTTCGAGATCCGGGTACCGTTTTGTTCGCCATGGTCGCTTTTTGCTTTGAAAAATTGTCGGATTCGAGGTAGCTCCCTCTCCCGGCGAGATAAGCCCCTCCGAAATTTTTTATTCCCAGCCTCCCCCGCGACGCCTTAAATTCGCTATTTCTCTTCACGTTCCGAGTATCGCTTTACCGATCGGGGGAAAAACTCTCGGGTACATACCCTTTCGTTCGACGCCTCAAACGCGAATAACCGCCTACTCCCGTCCCGACAAATGACGATCGAACTCGAAAGTATACTTTTTCTTGCGACCCGCCAAACTCCCGTTCTATCGCCTCATTTTTTATTTTCGAAGCGTCATTTTTCAGCTCGAGCGTACGGTCTAGGTAGCCACCGAGCCGATTTCCCCTACCGCACTCCGCCGCCCTGTACGGACCCTCCGAAATCGACCCTCCCAAAACTCCTCTCTTTCCGCCGCTCTCCCTCCTCTCCCGTTGGGCCTATGCCCACGCCGATTTCGGCCCCTTCTCCGGCTATCGCTCCGCTACCGACGCCCAAAGACCACCTCGGTCTCCGGTCGAAGGGCGAGGTTAATGGAAATGTAAAGAAATGTTAATATGTTTATCTAATGTATGTCGTTGCTGTTTAAGTATGTCGTCTAAATAATGCTGCTTTCAGCAGCGAGAGCTTTTAACTTTCAGGCTATGTTATTTATTATCAAAATTTATTTTAAGCTGATTGAAATTCGAAAGTATTTTATTTTCTTTATTTATAGTTATTCAATTTGCATTATTATTGTTGAGGGTTTTGACTTTTTTCAATTATTTGCCTAGAACTATTGGTTTTGTAAAGACGTGTAATGCGCATTCTACCAGATAATCAAAGAACTAAAACGACTTCTTTCCTTCTCTTATTTTTCCTTTTCTTTTCATTGCTCTCAATGTTTTTTTATTTGCAAAAACTTTCGTAATTCCTTATTTCACTTATATTATAACTTTACTTATGTTTATTTTTGGCAATTTTTGCCATTTAAATAGTCATTCCCTATTTCCCCTATTTACAAAAGTAAATATAACGGTTTATTCTAATGGATATTTTTTAAGGTAATTTACTCGGTAACGATTTCATAATATGTAAATTTAGTTATACTTTTTATATCAATTTTTACTCTTATTATAAAGGTTTTCGTGAATATAGGTCATTCATTTTTCTTCAGGTCAATAGTACAACTTTTGTCATCTTCTTTCTTCTTGAATGACATGAAATAAATTATTTACCAACCGAATGGGGACCATTTCTCTCAGATGAAATTTACAGATGTAACGTTAAGAATTACGAATCTGGAAAATACATGTATAATTAAAATTTAGAAATCATGATGGTGAAGCCCGAGTCGATTTACGGCGATCCCGAAGGGATCGCTGTGCCAGTTGTGGCGCTGCCGAAGGCAGCGCTTTATTAAGGGGGTCAAGGGGGCGTAGCCCCCTTGCTGGCGTGAGCTAGTTTTTTTAAACTAGCGATGCTCTAAAAGTCTTGTTTTATACATTTCTTCGTAACTCAAATATTATGGAAGCTATTCGTTCTTTTTGGCTTTCAGTCTTCTGTGAACCCCTATATCTACTCATCGGATTTTTATTTCAAAGTAGAGAATATATGGTAAGATGAGATCGGTAGTTTGTGGTACCAACACGTAAGATGTTGCTTAGTTTACGCAGCTCCTGCATAACGGACGTTTTCTGTTTAGGGGATACCATGCTTTGTGTAAGGCCGTATATAATCTTAATAGTTTTGAGCAACTTTAGCTGGTAACTATGTTTTTTTTTTAGAATATATTAGAATTAAATTATTTATTAACGTCCACTTTTTGCAACTAAGGCTATAATTTGGTCGGGTTATCTTCAGGTTACCACTCTTTCCTAGCCAGGGTGGGATTTTTTTTTTTTTTTTTTTTTATTTTTTTTTTTTTTTTTTTTTTTTTTTTTTTTTTTTTAGCTAATACCCAGCTAATTCAATTTCTTATGTACTAATGTAGTCAGATGGCTACTGGGTGAGAGGAAGAATAGGCCCTTATGCTAAAACCAGAGCAGGACTAATGATTTTATTTAATGAATCCCGTCGCTAAATATATTCCTGTTGCCCAGGCGAGAATCGAGCTCGCCACTCTAGGTTTGCCATGTGATATTAAGGTCGACGCTCTAACTCATTTGGCTCATCATAGCCCCCTACATTAAAATAGGGGGTTATAAATATATTTTAAAATTATACTGTTGCGAAAATTATTTACTTGAAAATCATGTATTTAAGAAGTATGTACGAAGAAAATGAAGGCACTCCTGCAGAACGGTGGCGCCAGGGTCAAGTCTAGAAAATCTACTAGGCGACGGAGCCGACTCGGCTCGCCCTACAGTTCTCAGGATTCTTACCAGTGATTAACAGTGCAGCTTTTAGTGAAAGTGCTTTTTAGTTGCAGGGCAGTGCAGTGTTTTGTGAAGATCAGTGCAGCCCCGTGTTTTGTGAGCATTAGTGTTTCGCGTCATCGTGAGTTATTGTACTGTGAAATAAGAAATGAAGTTATTAGTGCCTATTATAATAAATAATACAGTGGTAAAATTTGTGTATTTAATTTTGAAATCCTAACAAACCCTAATAATCAACGTTTATTTTTGTATAATTCATTGGATTAGTTAACAATAAATACCTGTGTTTATCAACCTGTGGGTCGCGACCCTCTGGGGGACGCGAAGCCTCTGTAGGGGGGGGGGGGGGGTCGTGAGAGGTCAAGAGAACTCAGTAAAAAAAAAATCAATGAATTTTAAGAAGGTAGATATATTAATAAAAAGTTAACAAAATGAAACCCGTTGTGTTATTTATACAAACACATTAACAAAATAAACGCAGGGGTTGCGTAAACTAAGCAGATTTCCCTCGTGAATATTAAGTAATTAAATACAAAGGGTAATAAGAAATCTTTCCCCTGCCGGCGGGAAGCGTCTCAAATTTAAACGAACACGTCTGCCAACGGCTTACCGGAAAGAATAACAATAACTGAAACATATTCGTTTTATTGAAAATTATACTTAGTACTATAATTTAGTATGAATCAGATTAATTTTTATCTCAATAAATCATATTTTAGTAGTCCAAGAATTTAAGACGGGGGGGGGGGCAGAAGAACATATTTGCATTTATCACGTATAATAAAGGTCTCTGGAAGACAATATTTGGTATTTAAGTTCGAATAATACTGTTTATTATATAACTGAGTATTGCTTATGTAGCATGAGTAGATGTGGGGGGTTTACTGAAGGCTGAAAACTGTAAAATGCAAATATCGCGGTTAATATTCAAGATAGAGAATTAATGTATATAATAATATCTATAGTAAATTTAATTTGCAATAAGATTCATTCTATACACTTTTTCACACACAAAACAAAACAAACAAACAGATCGGCCAGGCTTACACCTGAAAGAAAAACAATTACTGAAATATATCAGAATATAACATATTAATTTTATTTAGAACTATTTATATTATATTAATATAACTATTTATATATACATATATATGTATTGGTATGAAACTCGATATTTAGTTGTTTTGTGCAAAAAGAAAGAGCAAGTTTGTTAACGGCTGAAATCGGACCGGGGGGGGGGGGGTTAGAGGGGGAGAAATTTGAAAATTTGAAATATCTCCGTTACTATAAGTCAGATCGAAAAATTGTATAGAATGAATCTTAATGTAAATTAAATTTACTATAGATATTATTATATACATTAATTCTCTATCTTGAATATTAACCGAGATATTTGCATTTTTCAGCCTTCAGTAAACCTCCACTTCTACTGGTGTTACATAAACAATACTCTGCTACATAATAAATCGCATTATTCCAAGCTTAAATACCAAAAATTATATTCGAGAGACCTTTATTATACAAGTTACATACAAATATGCCCTGGTGATCGCCAACCCCCCCCCCCACCCGTCTTAAGGTCTTGGATTACTAAAATTTGATTGATTGAGATAACAATTATTCTGACTCATTATTAATTACAGTACTAGATATAGTAAATAGTTCTAAATAAAATTAATATGTTATATTCTGATGTATTTCAGTAATTGTTTTTATTTCCGGTGTAAGCCTGGCCGATCTGTTTGTTTACATTTCAAACGCTTCCTGTCGGCAGGTTATTGAAATTGACTGAAACATTTCTTAGTTCCGTTTGCATTTGTTCACGGTGGTGTTGTGTTAGCAGTATGTAGATTTATCGATTACTAAACTTCACAAGGGAAATCTGCTTATTTTACGCAGCCCCTGCGTGATGGACTTTAGCAACATTAAACATTAAATCGTGTTCCAAATATAAGCGATTTCTTAGTTTACTTTTTATTTGGTCCATTAATGAAAATGTCAACTCTCACAAGGTAGAAAATGGATTCAATCACTCCAAAGCCTCGGTTGTTAATTTCGGGTATTCTGTTTTTCATATGAACCAAAAGGTTCGAAATTTTCAGACTTGAATTCCAAGTGTAACATCCCATCGGCAGATATTTCTAGGAGATTCTCTTTGAGTTTAGTCGCTAAATGTACCTAATTTATAGCTGAATTTAAGAACGGATTTAAGATCGATCTTTCCCGGGGTGGGGGGGGGGAGGGAGATCGCGACCAATTGTCAATGGGGTCCCAAAATATTTTTTGATACTGGGGGGGGGGGTCGTGTCATGAAAAAGGTTGAAAAACACTAATATATACAAACGACCCCTTTAATTTGTATATAAACTACTTACTTATCAACGTTTGGTAATCTCGTCTTTTTATGAGTCATAATGGCCCGTAACAAGTTTATTTGGTGATAAAAGTCTCCATTTAATGAGAGACTAATGAGTTAAAGAACAGGTTGGATATATTTTCAGTGCCATCTCATATCTTAAGGCACAACGATTTCATCACAAATGTATTTGAAAGTATGATTATTGGTCAAACGAAAGGGAAAGCATAGAAACCCATTTTTTTACAAATCAAACATTTTATGGATTCCATTCCAGTGGGTATTCTAATATGAAAAAAAAAACAGCTTCTGAAAGATGCTAATGGTTGAAACTCCGTAGCCTTAGGTCATAGTGATGATGATTATGCCATTAAATTATACATGAAAACACTGATCTTTAATATACCTAGGGAGATGAAAGCTATCACTTTTGTTATTGGAGGATTGAATTATTTTATTTGTCTTTCCTTCGTTGGCCATTATGTATGAGACCATATAGAGTGATAACAGTTTTAATTTCCTTCCTATGATATTCACCTTTCATGTTTGCCTCTTATTGGAATGCAATACGATAACTGAGAACCAACGCCTAGAAGAATAGTTGTGCAGAAATCAAGCAATCAGTTCACTCGCTTTATCCATAAAAGTTAGTGACTTCTATTTTTAGACTCATAAATTTCAAGGCTACTTGAGTAGTATTAGTTACCATTGAAATTTTACTGTTTGTGTTTGCTCTTTCCATGTGTATTTTTATTTTATCGAGTTACGTTTAAATGAAGGCCTTACGTTATGTGATTTATTAACGTCCCCCTTTTCTAGCCAGGGGAAGGAGTTTATTTAATGAATTCGTGACAAAATAAATTCCTATTACCAACGTGAGAATCGAACTCTCTCGACTCTAGGTTTAACAAGTGAGAGTAAGTCCAACGACTTAACTCACATGGCTAACCCGAACCTCGGCAGGACCTTCTGAATTCATTAATTGGATATGGTTTAATAGCATAGATGTTTCACATGACATATGATAAGTAAGTTTCTTCTAATATCCATTTGAGGAGATGGCGAATATTAGATCGCCAGCATGTAAACTGATCGTGTTGCAATCCTGCTTTGTTTAGGCAACGCCTGCGGGCGGCTTTTACTATATTTTGATTAAAGGAAATCATAGTTTGTAATCAAGGAGCAATTTTCGAAACATTTCCTCGAAATTCCATCGATCCTAGCTATATGAGGAGAATGAGGTTCTTACAAAATTATTTATATACTACCTAAGTTACCCGGCTTCGCCCAGGAATTCATTTGAGGCTGAATGATGATGGTATATTTTTGGCAAAGCTTTACTTTGCACAATATTATGGCATTTCCCCTTCCCAGTGTTTAGGGTTTATACTCGTCGTAACTGTGGATTTGTTAATAATAAAATTATTTGTTATGTAAGGCTTCACTGTACTTTTATACTAACAAATACTTTTATTATTAACAAATCCACAGCAACGACGGGTATACACCATAAACACTGGGACGGGGAAATATTACAATATTGTGCAATGTAAAGCCTTGCCAAAAAAAAAATACCATCATCATTCAGCTTCAAATGTGTTCCCAGGCGATGCCGGGTAACTTAGCTAGTGTATATATATATATATATATATATATATATCTATATATATATATATATATATATATATACAATTTTGAACGGACCTCATTTTCGTCATCTCCTGGGTAGGATCGATGGAGATTTAAAGAAAATATTTGAAAAACACGTCATGAGTACAACCTCAATAGCTGATTTCCCTGCTAAAAGAAAAACCGGATGAAATGGATTATAAATCGTTTTCCGGCAGTTCGCGAAACTATAAAGGAAAATAAATGAAAATACCGAGAAGAGAAAAGTATACACATTGGGTATAGTGTAGGGCTTGCGATGAATAACATACGTAATCCTTACTCAGTTAAAATATATACAGAGAGTAGCCAATTACCTTAGCACACACACAAATTAACCATACTCTAGGGAGCACAATTTTTACAATACCAATCCTTTATTATAAATTGGGTCGAAAAGTATTATAAGACCTTTCTAGTTGGTAATGAACTACAATTGTTGTATACATTCTTCTCGACACATGAATGCTAAC
The DNA here is from genome assembly GCA_019009955.1 of Riptortus pedestris. Classification (NCBI taxonomy): domain Eukaryota; kingdom Metazoa; phylum Arthropoda; class Insecta; order Hemiptera; family Alydidae; genus Riptortus; species Riptortus pedestris. Next base: position 134,640,996 of record CM032228.1, read on the forward strand.
GGAAATGTTTGTATATTTGGCCATCAGTAAACCTCCACTCTTGTTTTGTGGTTTTTACAAAAAGCTACTATATCACTAAAAATCTCGACTCTAGCTTTATTTTGAACTCTTTACATGGGGTTTTGAGAAAGGGAGAATTAGAGATTAGAGACAATTTGCATATGACATTGTTTGTGATGGAATAAGACGCAGATATGAGATCATCTAGGTGTCATTTTGACGGATTGAAAGTAATATAAGCGTCCAGTATATATATATATATATATATATATATATATATATATATATATATATACACACACGTACACATACACGTTTGCGCTTTATCTTAGACTTACATATTACTAAACTACCTATATGTGCACCCGTCGTTGATGGGTTCAAATAAATATCTTTTCCAGTGAAAATGATATAATGATGTGTGCCCTAAATAGTCCTTTCATATTCATAACACTAGCTAAGTTACCCGGCTTCGCCTGGGAATTCATTTGAGGCTGAATGGTGATGGTATTTTTTTGGCATGGCTTTACTTTGCACAATATTTTGACATTTACCCGTCCCAGTGTTTAGAGTTTATACCTGCCGTTGTTGTGGATTTGTTAATAATAAAATTAATTTTTTATTTAAGACTTCACTGTCCTCCGTATTGCCATATTTCCCGTCTCCTGTGCATTATGCATAGATTTGAATTATTAAGGACAAACTATTAACATAGATATGAATTAATTTGTCCAGGTGAGGTACCTGGTAGTTCATATTGGATAGAATTGTTGAGCATATCCATATTTCTATGCAAATTACTTGCTTCATACATTGTTCCCGAAAAAAATGTATAAAACAAAAGTTACTCTAAATAGTAAAGTTAACAACTTTTGTTATGTGCACGTTTGTAGAAAAACAAATAGACAATGAAGTATCGCGAATTTTTATTTCAGGCATATATATATATATATAAAATTATAACCTCTGTCTGTACATTGATTTTTTTTCGCGAAATTTCACGATAACTTTTCGTTTCACATGTCATAGACACCATAACTGCATTTTGTTTCTTTCGTGTATGTTTGTTACCTTTTCACGCATAAACGGCTTAACCGAATTTTATGAAACTTGGTATGTATAGTACTACTAACCCAACTTAGACTTTAGGCTATATTAATATTCTCTAAGACGAACAGGAGTGGAACAGGAGTCAGGATAAGGGAGGCCTGAAATTAAAAATAGTGATATTTCGTTTCCTATTGGTCTTTCGTCAAATGTAAACATAACAAAAGTTGTTTATTTTATTATTTAGAGTAACTTTTGCTATGTACACTTTTGCCGTATACCGAATTATAAACGAGATATACGCTAAAACCTATAGCGGAAGTGAACAATTTTATTTGGCACAAAAGATTAAACCGAACTAAATAAAACTCGGTATGTGTATTAGCACTAACGCCTTCATTATAATACGCCATACCAACATTTCTAGGCACGGGCAGGAGTGGGGGTTGTAAGGGAGGCCTGAAATTAAAAATAGAGGTATTTCATTTCCTATTGAGGTTTCGGCAAATATACACATTAAAAAAGTTTTTTTTTTTTTGTTATTTAGAGAAACTTTTGTCATATACACTATGGTCGTACACGGAAGTATAAAGGCGTTATCTTCTAAAAATTATAGCGGGAGTCAACAGTTTTATTTGGCACAAAAGATTCAAACGAATTAAATAAAACACTCAGTATATGTATTAGCACTAACGCCTTCCTTATAATAAGCCATACTAACATTTCTAGGGACGGACAGGAGTGGGGGTTATAAGGGAGGCCTGAAATTAAAAATAGTGATATTTCGTTTCCTATTGTGGTTTCGGCAAATATGCACATTACAAAAGTGGTTTATTTTGTTATTTTGAGAAATTTGGTCAACAATTCTTTTCAATATGAACTACCAGGTACCTCACCGGGAAAAATTAATTCAGATGTATGTTAATAGTTTGTTCTTAATAATTCAAATCTATGCATCTGGAACGGGAAATATGACAATATGGAGGACAGTGAAGTCTTACATAAGAAATTAATTTTATAATTAACAAATCCACAGAAACGACGGGTATTAACCCTAAACACTGGGATGGGTAAATGTCAAAATATTGTGCAAAGTAAAGCCTTGCCAAAAAAATACCATCACCATTCAGCCTCAAATGAATTCCCGTGTGAAGCCGGGTATCTGAGTTAGTATAGCTTATAATCATGGAAGAATTAATGCTGATTGACATACCGAGTTTTGTTAAGTTCGGTTCAATCGTTAGTGCTCAATAAAATAGTTGAATAAAAAAATAAACTACTTTTGTCGTGTGCATATTTGCCGAAAAATCAATAGGAAACGAAATATCGCTATTTTTAATTTCTGCCTTCCCTTATAACCCCCACTCCTGCCCGTCGCTAGAAATGTTGGTATGGCTTGTTATAATGAAAGCGTTAGTGCTAATACATATACCGAGTTTTATTTATTTCGGTTGGGTCTTTTGTCCCAAATAAAATTTTTCACTTCCGCTATAGGTTTTAGTGTATATCTCGTTTATAATTCGGTATACGAAAAAAGTGTATATAACAAAAGTTACTCTAAATAACAAAATAAACAACTTTTGCTATGTTCATATTTGCCAAAAAACCAATAGGAAACGAAATATCGCTATTTTTAATTTCTGGCTTCCCTTATAACCCCCACTCCTGTTCGCCTCAGGGGATATTAATATAGCCTAATGTCTAAGTTGGGTTAGTAGTAATATACATACCAAGTTTCATAAAATTCGGTTCAGCCGTTTATGCGTGAAAAGGTAACAAATAAACAAACATACACGAAAGAAACAAAATGCAGTTATGGTGTCTATGACATGTGAAACGAAAAGTTATCGTGAAATTTCGCGAAAAAAATCAATGTACAGACAGAGGTTACAATTTTTTATATATATTGATAGATAGATAGACGTATAATATACTTGTCCCGTAACATGAACAGAAAAATTGAAGCTGATTTATTTATTCAGGTTATTTAATTCATTGATCACAATGACATACCATAAATGTACGTGACTAATCTTATCTAATTCCTTGTAAGGACTTATAGTATTATCTTGCATAACAGGTACTAAATATCAATGGTTTATCTCTTCTTGGTTTTTTAATTCTCTCTTAAATTGAGTTACTAAATGGGCTTTTCAAAATTAAATCTTCAGTTGACTACGTCAAGCGAACTGTTAAAAACATCTCAATGACATGGTTCTCCTTTGAATTGCTAATTCCTTTCAGATTATCTCAGGGTTTGTTTGTTAGCCTTAAGAACTATTTAGAATGGATGTTTTTTAAATGTTTTTAACGCTCTAGCGGTCGCAATTTCTGTTTGATCGTTACTCCGTATCTGAACGTTTTATGTAAAATGAAATATCAAGACGGGGGGAGGGGATTTCGAAATATTTCCGTTATTATACGTCGGGTCAAAAAAATAGATAGAACCAATCTTATTGCAAAGTAAAATTACCTATAAATGTTGTTATATACATTTTTTCTCTGTCACAAATATTAACCGTTTTTTCATTCCTCTATCTATCTATTTTTATTCCTCTATCAAGAATAGTTGGATTTTTTCGTTTTCATCCTTAAATAAACATTAACTCCCACTCCTGTCATATTAAAAATAAGCAGTTTTGTCATGAATCTCTTTGTTGTAAGCTTAAATACCAAATATTCTTTTCATGAGACCTTTACTTTGCGAGATACATGCAAATTCGTTTTGTGGTGACGTCAATTAAGATTTTACGTTCTTGCCTCGAAAATGTTTATTTGAACTATACCATACTCGCTATTTAACTGATCAGTCATCACTAAACATATTTTTTATTGACTGAAATCGGCCAGGAATAGGAGGGGTGTTGAAGGAAGGGAGATTCATCATCATCATCACTGGCGCTACATCCCGCGAGGGGACAGGGCCTCTTGCAGCTTTGACCACCAGTCATCTCTGTCGTGCGCCGCCATCTTCCAATCCCGAATCCCCAGCAATCGAAGGGGGATTCGAAAATTCAAAATATCTCCGTAATTATGAGTCGGATCTTAAAAGGTTATAGAACCAATGTTATAAAACGATCGATGCTATACATTTTTTCTTAACTCAAATATTAAGTGAGTGATTAATTCGTATTTTCTTGATTTCGGCCAGAATAGGCAGTGAGACGAGATCACTAGTGGTGTCTTACCAACACGTGGGAAATCGGTTTAGTTTACGCTGACCCAGCGTGGCGGATTTTTTTTTTGTTATATATTGTTTCTATAACTCGAATATTAAGCGAGTTATTTATATTTTATTGGTTTTAAACTTCACTTTACCCCCACTACCTAGGAGATGACGAACATGGGGTCCGTTCAAAATTGTGTGTATATATATATATTGTCGCAATTATTGCTTGATCGTTACCAAACTCGATATTTAGTCGTTTGATAAAAAAAGAAAGATCAAGTTCATTAACGGCTGAAATCGGACTTGGGGGAGGGGCTGGGTTTAGAGGCGAAGAATTTTGAAAATTCGAAATATGTCTGTTACTATATTTCGGATCGAAAAAGTGTATAGAACCAATCTTAGTATAAATGAAATGTACTATAAATGTTGTTCTATGAATATATTCATATTAATAATAAGCTGTTATATCATGAACCTCATCATTACAAGGTTAAATACCAAATATTGTTTTCAACAAACCTTTATTATATTAGATAAATGCAAATACGTTCTGTTTACCCCCCCCCCTCTTGTTTTGTTCGTATATTTCTAAAATCTGAGTTATTGAGATAAAAATTGTTTTGATACATTACAAATTACTGCACTAGCTATAATGAATAGTTTTCAATAAAATTAATATGTTATATTCAGATATATTATATTAATTGTTCTTCTTTCCGGTTTAGAATAATTCTATCCATTCAGCGCTGCGATGTTGGCTACCCTGTTTGTTTCAGACGCTTTCTGTTGTAGATATAAAGTTGTAAATTGGCTGAAAGATTTATTATTTACTGTTTCTATTTGTTCGCTTAACATTCGCGATGCTGTTACCAGTATGCTGATTTATCTGTTGTAAACCTTCCAGTGGGAAATCTGCTTAGTTTACCCAGCCCCTGCGTGACGGGCTTTTTGGGGTTTTAGTCACCTTCTCCAAATGTTAAACAAATCGTTTACGCTCCGTGTAGTAACCTCCTCCTCCCCCCCCCTCTCCCAATCCCATCCCCACAAACTTGATTTATTCCCCAAAATGCATTTGTTTAAGCTTATTTGAGTCCCTTACTGTTTGTCAAATTGTGGCGTAAATGTAAATGATGACTTCATGGATGAGAATATTTCTGTTGTTAAAGGGTTGACGTCACATGAGGTTCGTGGGTCCAGTAAAACATTAATACATAAATTTTTATATTAAAATAAATGGAACTAGAGAGCCCATTCATTCCTTTTTTTATTTCTTAATTTCCCCTATACTGACACTATTATTTTCTGGTAAAATAATTCGTAGATCCGGTTTTAGAATTGATAACAGAGATAGCGAGAAGAGCAATTGGAGGGATCTCCTGTGTTAAAATGGAGAGGTTTGTATGACATCATCCGGGCCACTCCGTCTTAGTCATAGGCTCTCCTCCCATCCTCTGCCGTCAGTGAATGCCATTCTGCTTGTCTCCTTTAAAACGGCGACAAAAGGTTTTCAAGTATTGATATAGCTCTTAAATTGTTTTAATCCATCCGGTTTCAAGTTTATACGATTTATATGTAATTTTAGCCAAACATTAATCGTATAACAACTTTGTGGGTTACCCCAACCAATTTTGAACGAATGTTTTGTTAGCTGATTTCCCTTAAGAGAAATCAGCTATTGAGGTTGTACTCATGAAGCAATTTTTGATCGATTTCTTCAAATGTTCATCTGTGATTTCCAGGAGACGATAATCCGTGGTCCCTTATATTATAAAGATATATATATATATATATATATATATATATATATATATATATATATATATATACACACACACACACAACACTGTTCTTCTTATAAAAACACTTTACCGCACTGCACTAAGTCTCACTGTAGCACTGATGTGAACATCAAGACAGGTGAGAATAAAATTGACTCGCTCGCGGCTGGCCGGCTCTTTATACAGGTCGTCAGCATACATCAAAGGGGAATTGACTGGGCAATTCGACGGGCCTAGTAGGGGCTCGACTCTCTGAAGGATTATTCATGTATTTAATTTTCGCAACACTATATATATATATATATATATATATATATATATATCTATATATATATATATATATATAACCAACTTTTGATATTCTACAATTATTGCTATAAACATTTTCACATAACTCATTTTTGAAGCGAGTTCTTTGTACTTACTTGTTTTCAGCACTCACTACTGCTTATGGGATTTTCACACAGAAATAGATATTATACGGTGAGATGATATTACTAGTGTATCATTCCAGCACATGGGAAATCTTCAAAGTTTACACAGCCTCTGCATGATGGGCTTTCTCATTTAATTATAGTATTGTCAGTCATCGAAGCTGAAGTTAAAATTAAGTAAATGGAAATTGGAACAAAAGCAGGTGATATACTAACAAAAATATGAATATTATATTTAATCTTCAGGACGTCTCTGAATTACTTCAATTTAGCTTGATCAATTGAAAAATAGAAATGTTTGCAACCGGTTTTATTATTACTTATTAACGTCCACTTTGTGTACTGGGGCGGGTTATCTACAGCTTACCATACTTTTCTAGTCAGGGGTTTCACTAAAGGTTTTATTTTGTGGGTCCATTACTAAATAAAATCATATTTCCTCTCAGTATACCTTCATACCCAGTTTTCGCCCTTCAGTATGCATCTACTCCTATTCATTTCATATTAACAATAAGCTGTTATATCACTTAGCACTTTATTTGAAGCTTTAATACAGGATATTGTTTTCATTGAGTTTTACTGTTTGACGTACATACAAATGTTTTTTAGCCGAAATTGTTTATTTGCTTTATACCATACTCGATATTTAACAATAAGCCAATATATCGGCGATTGTCTTCTTCAAGCTTAAATAGGTGGACCTACTAAACTAATCGTGTTGTAAATGTAATTTTACATCTGTAACTGTTTTCTAAATTTCTTTTTTCTTTTTCTTTTTTTTTAACGCGAATATTGACCGCGATATTTGCTTTTTAGTCCTCTCCTTTTTCGAAGGAGATTTTCTCTTCTGGCACATGAGCCATTAAACTTCTCGTGCCCAGCTTAAATTTTAAGTCTTCTTATTTCAGGAGAATGAAGCAGTAATAGTGGCAGGTCAGTAGTAGTGTTCTGCTTTTTTACACAGTCCCTGCGCGGCGCACTTTTTTGGTCTCGTGTTATTGGTCTGTATATGGTAGTAAAAATTAATTGCGGATTTTACGAATATGTATCAGCTTGTTTTAAGAAGATTTAAGGCGAAGCCTAGACGGCGGACGAAATGGCGAGATTATAAGGGTCACTATGGGAGACGGCTCGTAGAAATGCCAGGGAATGGTTTAGAAGGGAGCTTAGTCGTTGCAAGCTCTCTCTTTCACTCGTCAGAAAGGCCGTGACACACGTTGATAAGGTCAACAGGCAAGGGCTTTTAGCAGTAGCTGACGAAGAATAAAAGTATTTGTGACGTGGATATACCTTGACACTCTTAGAGGAAAGCCAAATAAATGTTGTTTCAGCTGACAAAGTAAAACCTGAGGTGCAGTTTAGGCGTATTATTCACGTATAATATGAAATTATTTTATTCATTTATATGAGTGACTGAAGATTTTTCTCATTTCTTTTATTTATGTTGTAAATGTTAAATACTGGTTTATGTATGAATAGCCTATATTATATAAGATTTATGCTAATAATATAAAAAATTCTATTCGCCTTGAGGACGGGGCTTCCCTTAGCCAAGCTACAGACTCTAGAGCATGAATAAGATGGACTATCTCCGGTTATGAAGAAAACTGATGGATGACATTTTTTGGGTTGTAATTTTGTGTGAAATATAAAAATCGGCTTGATAATAATATTAACTCAAACCGTCAGGGGAACTTACTTTACAAGGGCAATAAAAATTATTCCCCTAACTTTATTTTAGAAAATTATCTATCAATTTTGGGATATATTACTATAAACACTTGGAAAAGTGTAGGGGCTACTTAACTAAGCAGATTTCCCACTTGCTACACCGAAACACTGTTGGCTTCATATTACCTTCTGTTTCCTATTTCTCTCTTTGTTAGAGCTGTATGTAAAGCTTAGATGGATTTTATAAAATTGTAATTATTGGCGACATTTCTGCAACTGAGGGTATTTGGTAGATTTTAGCAAATTTCCCCTAAGGGAAATCAGCTATTGAGGTCGTACTCATGACGCGATTTTCGAAAAACTTCGTCAAATGTTCATCGATCCTACCCAGGAGATGTCGAAAATGAGGTCCGTTCAAAATTATATATATATATATATATATATATATATATATATATATATATATATATATATATATATATATTTGTCTGTTAACGCTCTAGCGGTCGCAATTTTTGTTTGATCGTTACGAAACTCGATATTTAACCATTTTATGTAAAAAGACAGATCAAGTTCGTTAATGGCTGAAATCGGACTAGAGGGAGGGGGGGGATTTTCGAAAATTTAAAATATCTCCGTTATTATGCATCGGATCGAAAACTTGTATAGCACCAATCTTTTGCAAATTAAATTTACTATAAATATTGTTATATACATTTATTCTCTATCTTGAATATTAACCGAGATATTTGCATTTTTAAGTCTGTGAGACATATGGTCGGGTATAGTTCGGATTAGGTCGGCCATTTAGCAGATTTCCCTTGAGGGAAATCAGCTATTGAGGTCGTACTCATGACGCGATTTTCGAAAAATTTCTTCAAATGTCCATCAATCCTACCCAGATGACGAAAATGAGATCCGTTCTAACCTTACCTTACCTTCGTTACTTTGTGAGATTTATGCAAATACGTTCTGTTCATCCTCCGTCCTCCCCGCCTCCCACTTCTTTAGTTCTTGGACTAGGGTCATTCCATCTCAAATCATCCAGGCCATGTCACCCATGGTTTCAGATTTCAATGAACATTTTTTTAACAACACTTTTTATCTTCCTTATGAAGAATATAAAATTTTACATTGATATCTCCAGTAGTTTTTGTGAAAAAAATGCTGAAATATTGAGAAAGTTTGTGTAACTGACATTTTTAAGGTTGCTTATTTGGACACATTGTATTAGAAAAAAAATCATAACTTTAGTGATTTTCAACATATCAAGATAAAATTTTCACTAAAGTGTTCACAAAAGCATGGAGATACAGGAAAAAAATAAATTGATGATCATATTAAAATATAAGCCCCCCCAAAATTTCACAAACTGCATCTTTATTAATTTTTTTTTTTAAGAAACCCCAATTTTTCAAATATGCTTTTGCACATGAGGCAGAATACTTAAGCAAGCAAACTTTTTTTTAAATTATGCGTTAATGTGCAAACTAAAAGACTATGAAAGAAAAACAATGGCTTTTTGAGTGCTTATGCATTTTTTTGGAGATAAACCAAAATAATTTGGAATTTTCTCAAAAGATTCTATTCTATGAACAAATATGAAAAATAATAACAAAAAAAATTAAGTAATGGTTAGTTTAGGTGTATGACCTTTTAAAAAGACTTACGAATTTAAAAAAAAATTTCCTTGGTTTAATTAAAATGTAATATTTATTTACAGAATTGATAAATAGGGAAGGATACACATATAAGATTAAAAAAATTAAATCTCTATTAAATGACAAATTATCATTTGAAAAACTGGAAGAACTGGATTATCTTAAATGTATTATAAATCTTTAAATATATTACTATTTAGTGATGCCTTTTTTTTCAAATCAAGAGGCATTGTTCTTGAATGTCAGTTAAGTCCTTTTCGGGGACATTTTATACTCTACCAGAGTCTTGTTGTTGGTGCAGCGTTATGTTAGCACCTTATTAGAAATGAAAATGGTAATTTTTCATTTATTCCATAAAAGTACAATATATATATATATATATATATATATATAGATTTAATTCACTTAAGAAATAAAATACATTAAATAATCAGTAAATATTTTAATATAATTATTTTATTTGACATATTGCATAGCACATGATTATTGCAAACTAAAAGACTATGAAAGAAAAACAATGGCTTTTTGAGTGTTTATGATTTTTTTTCTAATACAATGTGTCCAAATAAGCAACCTTAAAAATGTCAGTTACACAAACTTTCTCAATATTTCAGCATTTTTTTTCACAAAACTACTGGAGATATCAAAGTAAAATTTTATATTCTTCATAAGGAAGGTAAAAAGTGTTGTTAAAAAATTTTTCATTGAAATCTGAAACCATGGGTGACATTTTTACATTTTGCTGGATGATTTGAGATGGAATGACCTACTACTAAAATTTGATTTGTTAAAATATAAATTATTCTTACAATTCAGAATCCGTTTCAGTTGGGAATTTATTTTAATTAACTGAAAGATTTCTCATTACCGTTTGTATTTAATCATGGTGGTGTTGTGTTACCAGTATGCAGATTTCCCTATTGTAAAACTTCACATGGGAAATCTGCTTAGTTTACGCAGCCCCTGTGTGACGGACTTTTTATTATCTCTCGGTGGTGGCTATCCTTCTTTATCATAGAAAACACAGAATGGTTTCTCATTATCTTCTACATGAGAACAATCAATAATGAGATTTGAGAGAATTTCACTTGAGGCCATGGTGTCACTCACTACTTTTAGCAGATTTCTCTTCAGGGAAATCAGCTATTGAGGTTGTACTCATGACGGAATTTTCAACATTTTTCTTCAAATGTCCATCGATCCTACTTAGTAGATGACGAAAATGAGGTCCGTTCAAAACTGTATGTATATATATATATGTATATATATATATATATATATATATATATATATATATATGTGTATATATATATATGTATGTCTGTTACCGCTCTAGCGGTCGCAATTTTTGTTTGATCGTTAAGAAACTCGAAATTTAGTCGTTTTATGTAAAAAGAAAGATCAAGTTCGTTAACGGCTGAAATCGGACCAGTGGGAGGGGGGGGGGGTTTAAAGGGGAGGATTTTCGAAAAATCGAAATATCTCCGTTACTGTACGTCGGATCGAAAAATTGTATAAAATCAATCTTATTGCAAATTACATTTACTACAAATATTGTTCTATACATATTTTCCGTATAATGAGTATTAACCGAGATATTTGTATTTTTTGTAATGAGTTCCGCTTTCAGTAAACCCCTACTCCTACAAGGGATATATCTATATATATATAAAATTGTAACCTCTGTCTGTACATTGATTTTTTTCGCGAAATTTCACGATAACTTTTCGTTTCACATGTCATAGACACCATAACTGCATTTTGTTTCTTTGGTGTCTGTTTGTTTGTTTGTTTGTTTATTTGTTTGTTTGTTTGTTACCTTTTCACGCATAAACGGCTGAACCGAATTTTATGAAACTTGGTATGTATATTACTACTAGCCCAACTTAGACTTTAGGCTATATTAATATTCTCTCAGACGAACAGGAGTGGGGGTTATAAGGGAGGCCTGAAATTAAAAATAGCGATATTTCGTTTCCTATTGCTTTTTCAGCAAATATGCACATAACAAAAGTTGTTTATTTTGTTATTTAGAGTAACTTTTGTTATACGCACTTTTGCCGTATACGGAAGCATAAATGAGTTATACGCTATAAACTAAAGCGGGAGTCCACAATTTTATTTGGCACTAAAGACTCAACCGAATTAAACCAAACTCGGTATGTGAATTAGTACTAACACCTTCATTATAATAAGCTATACTAACATTTCTAGGGACGGGCAGGAGTGGGAGTTATAAGGAAGGCCTGAAATTAATAATTGTGATATTTCGTTTCCTATTGCATTTTCGGCAAATATGCACATAACAAAAGTTGTTTATTTTGTTATTTAGAGAAACTTTTTTTTATATACACTATCATCCTATACCGAAGTATGAAGGCGTTATACGCTAAAAGTTATAACGGGAGTCAACAATTTTATTTGGCACACAGACTCAACCGAACTAAATAAAACTCGGTATGTGTATTAGCACTAACGCCTTCCTTATAATAAGCCATACAAACATTTCTAGGGACGGGCAGGAGTGGGGGTTATAAGGGACGCCTGAAATTAAAAATAGTGATATTCCGTTTCCTATTGGTGTTTCGGCAAATATGCACATAAGAAAAGTTGTTTATTTTGTTATTTAGAGAAACTTTTGTTATATACACTATCGTCGAATACCGAATTATAAAGGCGTTATACGCTAAAAATTATAGCGGGTGTCAAGAATATTATTTGGCACAAAAGAGTCCACCGAACTAAATAAAACTCGGTATGTGTATTATCTCTGACGCCTTAATTATAATAAGCCATACCAATATTTCTAGGAACGGGCAGGAGTGGGGGCTATAAGGGAGGCCTGAAATTAAAAATAGCAATATTTCGATTGAACCGAATTTAACGAATCTTGGTATGCGAATTAGCATTAATTCTTCCATGATTATAAGCTATATTAAAATGTTTAGGTTCAAACGGGAGTGGGTGTTATAAGACAGGCCTGAGATAAAAATTCGCAATTTTCATTTTCTATTTTTTTTTTTGGCTAACGTGCACATAGCAAAAGTTGTTTACTTTTGTTATTTAAAGTATCTTTTGTTGTATTCACTTTTGCCGTAAATGAAGTTAACACGGCATATACGCTAAATCCATTGCGGGAGTCATTAATTTTATTATTGCTTATTTAAGTGTTTTTAATAAATGGATATTATGACAAAAGATGTTATGTTTTAGTCTTATATGATAGTTGCAAGTATGATTCGGATTAGTGAGCTTATAAATCTCCGTCGCCTCCTCATTTATTTATTTATTTTCCCTATAACTTTTTTATTTATTTCTAATAGAATATAAACTATAAGAGCATTTCTGGTATTTAATATATACTCGATATGAATGTTTAAAGTATTACTAGGTTGGAAGGGGCCTCATCTAGCATTTTGAACATAAATGAAATTATGTTTAGGGATTTATTATTTAGTTCCATCAGGGAGATAAATTATTAAAATAATATTCTGAATCAATATTCTAAGGAAAACAACGATGATAACGCTCCTGCGAGAGCGGAAATGGACGGGAGGTAATTGAGTTTAGTTATTTTCTGTGGAATGCTGCCACGACGGGAAGTGATTTCCACTGAGGCTTACTAATACGAATATAATCTTATGTATAAAACTATGCTAAAACTATATGTGCTTGGTTTGATTTTTGGCAGGAAATATGTTCATTATAGATGACATTTAATTGTGATAAATGCTACCCATGATTATGGTTTGAATTATTCAAAAACCGTGAGTCAAAAAGTCGTGAGGGATAAATTAGGAACCCATTTTCATATATTCTTCAAAACTAAAATTTCTATTCTATTAATCCTGAAAGTTACACTTTAGGATTGGCTGTTTTGAAAAAACAATACATCGTGGAGGGAAGTGCAATTGTACACATTAAAGTCATGCTATAAAAATACAATCATTAGTCAGTCAGCAATGATTTCCCGGGCATCGCCGGGTACCTTAGCTAGTTATTAATAAGCTGATATCTAATGAACCACCTCATTATTAGGTTAAATACAAAATATTGTTTTCAACAAAGCTTTATTTTACGAGGTACAAACAAATACGTTCTGTTGACCCCCCCCCCCTTTTTTTTCTTGGACTACAAAAATCTGAGTGATTGAGATAGAAATTATTTTGATTCATTACAAATTACTCCACTAACTATAATAAATAGTTTCCAATAAAATTAATATTTTATATTCAGATATATTTCTTTAATTGTTTGTTTTTCCGGTCTATCTATCGATACTGCACTACAAGGTTGGCTAACCTGTTTGTTTACAATCCAGCCGTATTACGTTGTAGGGACTATTAACTTATATTGTAAATTCACTGAAAGATTTCTCATTGCCGTTTGTAATTATTCACTAATATTCATGGAAGTGTTACCTGTATGTTTATTTATCTATTGTAAACCTTCGCTGGCTAACCTGCTTGTTCCTTAATCATGTGAAAATCTCATATGCGTCTGAATCGCATTTCCCCCCCCCTTTCTATTTTCTTCCCGGATTCCTAAATTTGGAATGGTTGTGATTAAAATTATTCTGGTCTATTATTAATTACAGTACTAGATATAATAAATAGTTATATGAATAAAATTTATAACTTATATTCAAATATATTTCCGTAATTGCTTTTATTTCCGGTAAAAGCTGGCTAACCTGATTGTTTAGAACTCCATCTTTTGTGTTCTTGTTGTTTTTTGAGATTGAATTGTTTTTAATTTAATCTCGGATCCTAACGGACGAGAGTTACTTTCCCGCCAAAAGCTAGTTCGGCCGTTTCTTTGACTGGCTCGGCTCTCGTAAAAATTTCTCTATTGTAAAACTTCACGTGGGAAATCTGCTTAGTTTACGCAGCCCCTGCGTGACGGACTTTTAAAGCTGCAAGGGGAAGTCTATAATATAGATGAGGGATTGTGAGGCTTAATGAAGATTCTAAACCTCAATTAGGTGTACCATATTTTTTTGTGTTCATTACTTTTTCATTACAAGAACTCCTCATTTCTAAAATTAAATAAAATGATCTGAGGCCTTAAATAATGATTTTTCAAATAGCTCAAAATCAAGTTTGTAGTTCAGACTACAGATTTATCAGATACTGTAAACTCTAATATTCATATCTTTAGTATTTACATAACCTAAAAAAGTATAAGTTGTTTGAAAGTTTATTATTAAATATAGCATTAGATATAGTTGTATACCCTGAGAGATGTAATCACTGGGAATTGAACAGGAATGTTAGTGGTGATAACACATGGCTGACTTATTTTGCTTGAAGTGGCTTGATTGAATTTCTGATGTATGTCTTAAAATGTCCAGAAGGACTCTTGTTAAGAAATCATTTTTTCCATTTGTATGGACTCACCTTAAGTGGTATACCTTTGTTACAATGATCTACTTTCTTGATATATGCAAATATGCACACAACTTGTTTCATAGGAGAGGATAATACTGGCTTATGTTTACTATAACTATGCCTTCTGTAATTCTGACACTTGCAACTAACATCTATTTAGCACCCCAGTAATACTTTTTTTCTTCTCTTCTCTTAAATAAAATTTGTATGCAAAATAAATACCCTTATTTGTTAATATGTATCAAATGTTCATTATAGATCATACAAATATATTTTTATTACACACATTAATACTAAACAATTAACATAATAAACATTAATAATTGATAATGAATTTAGTGAAATACATATTTACTTTTCCATTCCTTCTAGGCTTCAACAATAGATGGCAGGAGGAAAGGAGCTTGTCTTTTCTGCCAGGAATATTTCATGGACCTTTATCTTCTTGCAGAACTTAAAACAATATCACTTAAAGTTACAACAGTAGACATGCAAAAACCACCCCCAGACTTCAGGTAAATGAGTGAATCTATACTGTGATAACCAATATCATTATAATTATAATCTCTCTCTCTCTCTCTCTCTCTCTCTCTCTCTCTCTCTCTCTCTCTCTCTCTCTCTCTCTCTCTCTCTCTCTCTCTCTCTCTCCCTCCCTCTATCTCTCTCTCTCTCCCCCTCCCTCTATCTCTCTCTCTCTCCCCCTCCCTCTATCTCTCTCTCTCTCCCTCTCTCTATCTCTCTCTCTCTCCCCCTCCCTCTCTCTCTCTCTCTCTCTCTCTCACCCACTCTCCCTCTCTCTCTCCCCCTCTCTCTCTCTTTCTCTCCCCCTCCCTCTCCCTCTCCCTCTCCTCCTCCCTCTCTATAAATGTTGTTTTATAAACATTTTTTGTATCTCTAATATTAAGTGATTTATTTGCATTTTGTTTTCAGCCTTGAATAAACCACTATGTCAAATCACCTTTTGTTACACAATATACTAATATTCAATGACTTCTCTTATTCTAACCTTAAATAATGAATATTGTTTTCAAAAAATCATTACTAGATGAGATAAAGGCACATATGTTCCGTGTCATAATACCTTATTCATTTTTTAACAGTTTCATGCAGCTTTAACCCTTTCCACTCCAAGGCTTTTTTTGTTTTTATTCCACCAGCTCCACGCTAAAATTACGTTTTATTACTTTTAGTGTTTTTTGTGTATTTTGTAAAAAAAAAAAAACGACAGTATGGAGGGTTATTATACTTATATGCAATTATAATCGACCGATCACTACTTTCAAAACGCGTTACTTGTTGCACCATCAATCCGTTTCCGTGCCCCACAGCGAATTGATTCAGTCACAGTCTTATCCGCCAGGAAAATTCACACCATATATGATATTACAGGTCTTTGCATGAAAACAAACACGATGATGCACAGAGATAAGTTGTTTACGATGCGAACAGATAACGGTGCGATAACAACTAGTTTTATTATGTAGCATCGATAAAATTTAATTGAATTATAGTATCTTACAATTCTAGAATATGTTTCATTCATTCGTGACTCAAACATTTCAGTAACAAAAATCCCTCCTGTTTTATAATTTTCCGCAAAAAGAGGTATTACACCATGTCGAGTATCACTCGACAGTGGAGCTAGTGGAACAAAATCAGTGTCGAGTGACACTCGACATTGGAGTGGAAAGGGTTAAAGGCCATAGCCATTAGTTGCTGAAATTAAACCAGGAGTCATTAAACGACTCATCTCCAGCTTTCATTTCAATTCCTGTTTACATAGGCTTCATTCTAGAGGAGAAATATAGAGTAAATGTTGATATGAGATAGCCATTCCATCACGAGGGAAGTCTAGTCTGCTTAGTTTATGCTGCACTTGTGAGGCAGCCTTTTTAGCATCGTGAAGATAATGTAAACCATTGTGAACAAAGGTTAACATAAACAGAATGAAGAACTTACATTAGCGGTAAACAGTTGCCTAACCTGTAGATACAGAGGAGTAGGGAGATGGTCTTATGAGGGACCACTTCTCCTGTGATAATTAAATAGTCAGACTGTATTTTCATGCATAAGCATCAGAGTTGGACAAAATTGTAATTACAACTACTAATATAATTAATTTTTGATAATGGGCAACTACATCTATCAACTAAAGTAATTGTAATTGCATTTTCACTACTATAGTTAGTATTTGAGAAAATCAGTAGTTCCAAAAACAACTACAGTTAGTAATTGTAATTGTAGTTATAGTTGCAACTACAGTTATTTGGGTAGTTACTTTAAAAAAGTGGCTGAAGCAGTTGAGGCTATTAAGAAATTACTACATCCAATGTCTTTGTATTTATATTTTATTATATTACATATACTACATTATTATTATAACAAAATAATTTTAAAGCAAATAAATGAAAACTAACAAAAATAAATGTAAATTCCTTTTTACATTTTCCCAAATCGAATGAAATAAAATAATTCTTTAAAATTTAAACAAATTAACCTTTAAAACTACTCTTAAATCAAAAGTAACTTTTCTGATAGTAGGGTATTCATCGAGACTATGAAAGTTCTTCAGAACAATCACAAATATAATTGCAAATTATCATTTCGGCCTTAATTTCAGCTTGGTCACCTGAACATAATTCGTCTTCCTTCTCCCAAAAATCAATGTAGTTGAAATATCATTGCGAAATTCTAGAGAATATATCTGAAAAAAATTGGAATATGTTTTGAACTCTTGAAAAACATCATGTCCATGCTTCCTTCAAATGAACAAGAAAATTTGATGATGAATATTGGCTTCCTTTAATTATTTTTTCTTCTGGCACTAAACATCCAAATTTGTTCCGGACATTTGTTCCAGCCTGTCCTGCTTCCCCTCATTCAAATGTGCCGGGACCTGCACGCCTATGCAGGTCTATGCCTGCTCACTCCATACCCATCACCCGCACTTCATCAGTCTTGTCAGTCAGTGTCCAGCCTTCAAGGAAACTCCCCATTTTTACAATGTTTAAACTCAAGTACCGTGCGGTAATTAAATTCTTTTGTGAAGAGGGTCTTACTCCTGCGCAAATTAAAGAGCGCTTGGATTATGTATACGGGCAGTCCTCCCCCTCGTATTCCACAGTGCAAGAATGGGCAAAATTATTTAAGTTAGGGAGAGAAAGTCTAGAAGACGACCCACGTCCTGGTCGCCCATTGGAAGCTGTCACTTCTGAAACAATCCAACTTGTGGAATCTGAATTGCTGTCTGACCGGCGAATGAAAACCAAGGAAATAGCAGTGAGGTTGGGGCTTTCAAAAACAAGTGTTTTGAGGATCATCAAAGAACCTTTGCATATGAACAAGGTTAGTGCAAGATGGATTCCAAACATTCTTTCAGTTCATCAAAAACAGGAACGAGTTCACTGCTGCAAGGAATTTTTACGCGAGTATAATGCCGACCCAAAGAATTAGTTGGACTCAACTGTAACTGAGGATGAGACAATGGTTCTATATTATGACCCACTCAGCAAAAGAGAGTCCATAGAATGGAGAAGACCAGGAGAAGCGCCTCCTTTAAAGGCAAAAGTCACGCAGTCATCAAAATAGGTAATGGCCACAATTTTTTGGGACTGTAAAGGAATACTACTGATAGATTTTAAAGAAAGGAATACCACAATGAATGGTGAGTATTATGCAGCCCTACTTCACTGGTTACGAGACGCCATTAAAGAGAAGAGGCAAGGGAAGTTAAGCAGAGGCGTCCACCTCCTTCAGGACAATTCCCCTGTCCACACAGCATTTATTTCCAAGGCCACTGTGAAGGACTGTGGATTCCAAGAAATCTCTCACCCACCCTACAGCCCAGACTTGGCCCCTAGCAATTTCTACAGACGAAGAGCTCCAAGCAGCAGTGGAAGAACATTTTTTTAACAAAGAAGAAAATTATTTTTTTCATGGTATAGAAATGTTGCCAAAGCGTTGTAATAAGTGTGTTGAACTTAGAGGAGAATATATTGAAAAAACAGTAAAACCAGTTTTTTTCTTTCACCTTAGCTTCTATCCCAGGCCGGAAACTTTTGGACCTTACTACGTAGCATTTATTAGTTGAAAAAGTAGTTAATTACAAAAGTATTTAATTACTGCCCAACTCTGATAACATAAAACTCTCATTTTAATCCTGGGAGGACTTGAAGCGAGGAGAAATTAATTTATTCTAATTGAAGAAATTATATATACCCCTCCCGATGACAGATTTATATCAGCCTTTTTTTTATGGGAGTGCACTAAGTTCTTTATTTTCCTTTGTTTTGCTCCCCTCTCCTCTCCTGACCTCTCATTAGCTTATGTTTACAAGTCGTTTATTGCTTATACTTCAAATACATTAAAGTAAAGCACATAATACTAATGCTTTTTCATATATTTGTTAAACTTATTTAGTTATCCTTGTCTTTTATTTTATAGGATGACAAAATACCTTTTCTTGGCTGCTATTTAATGAGAGCATAGCTTTTGGAGCACATACTCTATTATCAGTAAATTTATTTTGCTGGACCATGCAGTACTACAGACACATTGATGATAGTGTGTACTCTGAAAGAACTATGCGTTAATGTGCCATTAATTCATCCTTCGTCCACCCTCTAACCTCCCAAAATCTAGAATCTAGGTCTTGTTTTATTTATCAACCCCCCCCCCCCCCCATCTTTTATTAGTCTTGTCATGCATGCTTGTTACAGGACAAATTTCGAAGCAACTCCTCCTCCAATACTTATAGACAATGGTTTGGCGGTACTTGAAAACGAAAAAATTGAGAGGCATATAATGAAGAATGTACCTGGAGGACATAACCTTTTTGTGCAGGACAAAGAAGTTGAAAACCTCATTGAAAACCTTTACAGTGTAAGTACTAGTATAAGTTAAGTCTACCGTTTATTTATAGTCGTATGTTGTAGACCAAAAATTATAAAGATTAAGATACTACTTTTTTTCTTGCTTTTTCTTTAATCATTTAATAGAATAGAACGCGCTATGAAATTATTTTTTGTTTTCATTCCATTGAGATTCGTTATCAAGACAAAAGTGGTTTGGAAACCTAAAACTCCTTATATTACAGCAGTTGGTAATGAATGCTTATTTCTATTGCCAAATCTGTGGGTAGATGCTGTCATTACTATCTGGTCATAGACTACTAATGTGGCAAACATTTTTGATGCAAGAGCACCATTTTCAATCTTGTCAAAAGTTGTGCTGAGTAGTTTCTTGGCCTTTAGTCTGTGAAGGCAACCAACCAATAGTTCACCATTGAACTACATACAAATAGCTTTTAAGAAACTACCCAGTACAAATTTTGACAGGCTTGAAAATTGTACATATGAATCAAAAGCACTTGCCACTTGTACTTGACGATTAGCTAGTAATGATGCCATCTACCAACAGATTTGACAATAGGATTATTTATATATATATATATATATATATATATATATATATATATATATATATATATATATATACTGGCAGTACCTACTCTACTTGTTATGACTGCTTAATACTTCTATTTGTATAAAATGTGATAGGCTATTTTTTTTTTAGTTGTCCACATGCTTCAGAAAAGAAAAGTTTCCGAAATAGCCACCCAAAGTCAAATTTATTTACATGAACCGCTATTAACCCATTTACTTATTTGCTATGATTTATTTACTTTTATTATTATTATTTATTAATGCCCACTTTTTGCTTCTATGTCTAATTGGGACGAGTTATCTACAGGTTACCACCCTTTCCTAGTCAGGGTAGGACTAAGGATTTTATTTAATGAGTTGAACTCGTTTATTTACTTCAATTACTCAAAAAGAGAATTACATTTAAGCAAATTTTTAAAATTGAGAAGTTAACGGCAAATTTTTTGGTTATACTATTGCGTTATTTTGATATTGCCTATTATACTTGTTTACTAGTTGTTGGGGATAAGTATTTGCGTACCTTTTTGTCTTTCTTCAGATTCCTCTGTAATGGAACAAAACTCTATATTATCTCTTATTCACTTTCTCTTTAAGTAGGATCCCTATATAAACAGGATTTGAAACTTATACAGTGCATGAGTTGTTTAGTAATATAACAGCTTAGTGTTAAAAGGCGAGTAGGGGTAGGGCTACACAGTAAAACAAACTCTTTTAAGATCTGATTACCTTCAAGAATTATAGAACTTGATCTTCATTTTAAGATGAAATATATAAATATTGTGTTGATATGGGAGAAAATATAAAATGTGATGGGATTTGACTTTAAACTGTAATGACATTTTTTTGTTTAATATAAATTTTATATGAAATAAACTTTCTAAATATTATGCCTTGAAGAATTAACTAGGATACTTTAGGAAATTCTTCTAGAAGTAATTTATTATTACGAAATAAGAAGAACAAATTTCTATATTTTTGATTAACAAATAATATTTTAAACATTTTTTTTTATTATTTATAGTTTAAAATTAAAGAAAAAAAATTAATAATCATTAATTGACAGGTAGGTTATTCAAATAACTACATAATGATGTCACCTCACATTATATTCTCTATTTCTCCAATAATAAGAAAGAAACCTACGTAAACGGGACTTCAATTATAAGCTGGAAATAAGATCTTTATTGATACACTTGCTTTAAGTGAAAATTGCATGAGTAGAAGTGGGGGTTAACAGCAGAGAGAGCTAAAAAAATACAAATAACTTGATTAATATTCAAGCAGGAGAAAAAACTTTTAAAAGAGCATTTGCAGAATATTTCATTTTCAACAAGATTAGTTGTATTTTTTCATTCCGACAAAAGATATCATAAAAAAATATCCAAGGCATTTTAGTGCTGATGTATATATTCATACTGATTGGAGGGTATAAGTCCAAATGTTTATATTGGAGCTTTAATTAATTTTGTTCAGATTATACAATATTATCATAATCAAATTAATGCCATATATATAAAGGAATCTCAGTTCACCTAACCAAACAATAGAGTAATAGGTACTAACTATAGTGATGTTTGTTTTATAATTTTGTTTTTTCTCATTCCAGAGGCTAAAGCTCATGTTATTAAAGAAGGATGACGTTTCTACAAATGCACTTCTTTCTCACCTTCGAAAAATCAATGACCATCTTGGCAAGAAGGGAACAAGATTCTTAACTGGCGACACTATGTGTTGCTTTGATTGTGAGCTTATGCCTAGGTTACAGCACATCCGGGTTGCAGGTATACATGTTATTTTATAAATATATAAAAAATCAGAATTTATCATTAGATTTCATTATATAGATATAATTATAATACTTTGAATAACTTCCCAAAATATAATTTTACTAGCTAATATGCCTGGCTTCCATTGCTCAGGAAATCATTAGAGACTGAATAATGATGGTATTTTTTGATAAGGCTTTACTATACACAGTATTTTTACATTTACCGTCTTAGTGTTTAGGATTACACCCGAATATCTAGTAACTATTGCGAACTTGCAGAATTTTTCAGTCTCAAAATATTTTTCCAGTTTTTCATGAATCCCTTTCAATTTTTCAAAATACCATGGCCAATATAAATTATAATATGATATAATTAATTACATAATATAAATTATATCATTATAATCATTCGTCATTATTATCATAACTGAAGTAGGCTCAGGAAATATTTAACCTGAATAATGAATTCGATTTTTATTCATGCCAAGGCCATAATAAACCCTATCTATTTAAATTTCCTGCCTGTTTATTTCCTTTTACTACCTTTACAGTTTTCTGAGAACTATGGGGAATCAATATATAGTATTATTGTTGAGTCAGGTAGAATATACGTTAAGTGATTTATAAAAAATCCCATTTCTTTTTCTAATCATCATGGGTCGTATAAATCATTATCATGGATAGTATTCTATATTCTGTGCAATATAAGAATAGAAGTTCCTATCCCCAAAAGCTGTTTGAAACACAACAAATGCAGCTATTTTATGTACCTAATATAATTATGCGAAAAAAAAGTGTCTATGGGAAAAATTACTTTAAATCTCAATGTTTATGTGTCAAAACCTGCAAGTCCCTAAAAATGTTAATGCAGGTTATAGTCTAGGAGGAGTTAATGTTAACTCACATTCTGTGTTTTCTTTAGCAAGGCTCAGTTCTCTGTGCCCTACAAAATTGTTGACTCCTTTAGTCTTTAGTGTATAACTTGTTTATACAACAAAAGAGTGTTTAATAAAGGTTACTTTAAATTACAAAATGAACAACTTTTTTAATTTACAAATTTGTTCAAAAACAAATAGAAGACGAAATATTTTGATTTTTTGTTTCAGGCTGCCCTTATACTCCCCTCTTCTCTGAGAATATTAGTATAGTCTAAAATCTAAGTAATACACAACCAGATTTCATTAAATTTGGGTCAGTTGTTTAGGCATGAAAAACACACCAAAGCCAAAATGTGTTATATTATTTCAGTTTCATGTCAAATGAAAAGTATCGTGACATTTTGAGAGAAAAAAATCAAAAACAGACAGAGGTTATAATATTTATATGCAGAATAAGGTTAGCTTAATAGGGAAATACAATTAACTCAAGGAACTGAGAAGGTTTTGTAATTAATTCAATGTAGTTTTATATATATATATATATATATATATATATATATATATATATAAAATTGTAACCTCTGTCTGTACATTGATTTTTTTCACAAAATTTTACGATAACTTTTCATTTCACATGTCATAGACACCATAACTGCATTTGGTTTCTTTCGTGTATGTTTGTTACCTTTTCACGCATAAACGGCTGAACCGATTTTTATGAAACTTGGTATGTATATTACTACTAACCCAACTTAGACTTAATCTATATTAATATTTTCTGAGACGAACAGGAGTGGGGGTTATAAGGGAGGCCTGAAATTAAAAATAGCGATATTTCGTTTCCTATTGGTTTTTCGGCAAATATGCATATAACAAAAGTTATTTATTTCATTATTTACAGTAATTTTTTTTATATACTCTTTCGTCGTATACCGAAGTATAAATGAGTTATACGCTAAAAAGTATAGCGGAAGTCAACAATTTTATTTGGCACAAAAGACTCAACCGAACTAAATGAAACTCGGAGTGTGTATTAGCACTAATGCCTTCATTATAACAAGCCATGCCAACATTTATAGGGACAGGCAGAAGTGGGGGTTGTAGGGGAGGCCTGAAATTAAAAATAGCGATATTTCGTTTTGCATTGATTTTTCGGTAAATATGCACATAACAAAAATTGTTTATTTTGTTATTTAGAATAACTTTTGTTATATACACTTTCGTCGTATACCGAAGTATAAATGCGTTATACGCTAAAAATTAAAGCAGGAGTCAACAATATTCTTTGGCACAAAAGACTCAACCGAACTAAATAAAACTCGGTGTGTGTATTATCACTGACGCCTTAATTATCATAAGCCATACCAACATTTCTAGGGACGGGCAGAGGTGGGGGTTATAAGCGAGGCCTCAATTTAAAAATATTAGTATTTCGTTTTCTATTGGTTTTCTACAAATATGCAGATGACAAAAGTTGTTTATTTTGTTATTTAAAGTAACATTTGTTATATTCACTTTTGTCGTATAACAAAGTATAAACGCGATACACTAAATACTAAAGCGGGAGCTAACAATTTTGTTGGGCACTAACGATTGAACCGAACTTTACAAAATTTGGTATGTGAATTCGCATTAATTCTTCTATGATTATAAGCTATATTAAAAGTTTTAGGTTCGAACGGGAGTGGGAGGCCTGAATTAAAAATTTTGCGATATTTCATTTTCTATTTGTTTTTCGGCAAACGTGCACATAACAAAAGTTGTTTACTCTGTTATTTAGAGCAACTTTTGTTTCATTCACTTTTGTCATAAAATGAAGTAAATACGGGATATACGCTAAATCTATAGCGGGAGTCGACGATTTTATTAGTACTTATTTAGGTGTTTGTAATATAGGCATATTATGACAAACAATGTTATGTTTTAGTCTTATCTAGTCTTAGTTTTAAGTATGATTCGGATTAGAGAGGTTATAAATCTCCGAATTTCCCCCCTCCTCATTTATTTATTTTCTCTAGAAAATAACTTTGTTATTTATTTCCAATAGAAATTTGAACTGTAAGAGCATTTCCATTATTTAATTTGTATAATGTACTATTTAAACAAAATCATGCTGAATTTCCTCAAAGAGTGTTAGTGGAAAAAGGAATCAAACTCTTTGATTTTGGTAATTTATTATTTTATTTCCGATATCTTCATGTTATTGAAACAAATATGTGCTATCATAGCAATTAAACGTTAATGGTAATGCCATTATGACAAAAGACAATATGTGTTTAAACTCGATATGATTGTTTAAAGTATTACTTTGGTTGCAGGGACGGCTACGATCTCTTCCCCCCACCTAGACTTTTGAATATAAATGAAATTATTTTTAGGGTAACACTATTATTTAATTCCATCAGGTAGATATATTATTACAATAATATTTTGAATTAATAATTTAATGAGTAGAATGTTGATAACTCTAATGCGAGAGCAGAAATAGACGGGAGGCTAATAAAGTTAATAGAGTTTACTTATTTCCTGTGAAATGCTGTCATTACGGGAAGTGATTTCACTGAGATCTACTATTACGAATATAACCTTACGTGCTAAACTAAACTGCTCCAAAATGAATAGGGATATTGGCTGTTTTGAGGTATGTATGGGACCTAGCATATTTTTTTTTTTATTATTATAAATATCATTAATATTTATTAGAAATTATTGTCTTTTTTCCCCCATAAAAAAGAAATTTAATTAAGATCGATTTAATTAAAATTAATAGGATAAGAAAAGTATATACGTGCTCGGATTGGTTTTTGAAATGAAATATGTTCATTATAGATTATATTTAATTGTAATAAATGCTATTCATGATTATGGTTTGAATTATTCAAAAGTGGTTAGTCAAAAAGTGTAGAAGGATAGATTAGGAACAGATTTTTATTTTTATTCTTCATAACTAAAATTTCTATTCTATTAATACCCAAAATTTACCCTTTGGGATTGCCTATTTCGGAAAAACATTACATCGTGGAGTGAAGTGTATTTGTACACATTGAACTTTTGCTATAATACCATCATTAGTCAGTCAACAATGATTTCCCAGGCATCGCCGGGTACCTTAGCTAGTATGTATGTATGTATGTATATATATATATATATATATATATATATATATATATATATATATATATATATATATATAAAATTGTAACCTCTGTCTGTACATTGATTTTTTTCGCGAAATTTCACGATAACTTTTCGTTTCACATGTCATAGACACCATAACTGCATTTTGTTTCTTTGGTGTCTGTTTGTTTGTTTGTTTGTTTGTTTATTTGTTTGTTTGTTTGTTTGTTACCTTTTCACGCATAAACGGCTGAACCGAATTTTATGAAACTTAGTATGTGTATTACTACTAACCCAACTTAGACTTTAGGCTATATTAATATTCTCTGAGACGAACAGGAGTGGGGGTTATAAGGGAGGCCTGAAATTAAAAATAGCGATATTTCGTTTCCTATTGGTTTTTTGGCAAATATGCATATAACAAAAGTTGTTTACTTTGTAATTTAGAGTAACTTTTGTTATATGCACTTTTGCCGTATACGGAAGTATAAATGAGTTATACGCTAAAAACTATAGCGGGAGTCCACAATTTTATTTGACACAAAAGACTCAACCGAACTAAACCAAACTCGGTATGTGAATTAGTACTAACGCCTTCATTATAATAAGCCATACTAACATTTCTAGGGACGGGCAGGAGTGGGGGTTATAAGGGACGCCTGAAATTAAAAATAGTGATATTCCGTTTCCTATTGGTGTTTCGGCAAATATGCACATAACAAAAGTTGTTTATTTTGTTATTTAGAGAAACTTTTGTTATATACACTATCGTCGAATACCGAATTATAAAGGCGTTATACGCTAAAAATTATAGCGGGTGTCAAGAATATTATTTGGCACAAAAAAGTCCATCGAACTAAATAAAACTCGGTATGTTTATTATCTCTGACACCTTAATTATCATAAGCCATACCAATATTTCTAGGGACGGGCAGGAGTGGGGGTTATAAGGGAGGCCTGATATTAAAAATAGCGATATTTCTTTTTCTACTGGTTTTTCTGCAAATATGCACATGACAAAAGTTGTTTATTTTGTTATTTAGAGAAACTTTTATTATATACACTTTTTTCGTATACCTAAGTATAAATGAGTTATACGTTAAAAACTACTGTGGAAGTTCAACAATTTTATTTGGCACAAAAAACTGAACCACACTAAACCAAACTCGGTATGTGAATTAGCACTAACGCCTTCTTATAATAAGCCATACTAACATTTCTAGGGACGGGCAGGAGTGGGGGTTATAAGGGAGGCCTGAAATTAAAAATAGTGATATTTCGTCTCCTATTGGGGTTTCGGCAAATATGCACATAACAAAGTTGTTTATTTTATTATTTAGTGAAATTTTCTCAACAATTCTTGCAACTACAACGTACCTCACCGGGAAAAACTAATTCAAATGTATGTTAATATTTTGTCTTAATAATTCAAATCTATGCATAATGCACAGGAAACGGGAAATATGACAATATGCAGAACAGTGAAGTCTTACATAAAAAAATACTTTTATTATTAATAAATCCACAGAAACGACGGGTATTTAAACTAAACACTGGGACGGGTAAATGTCAAAATATTGTGCAAAGTAAAGCCTTGCCAAAAAAAATACCATCACCATTCAGTCTCAAATGAATTCCCGAGCGAAGCCGGGTATCTGAGCTAGTATATATATATATATATATATATATATATATATATATATATATATATACACACATATACATATACATATACATATACACACACTGGTATTAGCTCCTTTAGTTTGATCTATACACTGCCCCAAAACAAAAATTCAGTATGAATTGCAACAAAATCCTGATTTCACTCTGTATCATGTTGGGAATTTGTGCATGTTACACATATAGTAAATAAAGTATAAGCATGTGTTACAAATATAGTGTTCAGAAAATATTCAGAAACAAATCCACTAAAATAGTCATGTATAACAAAAAGTCCGTCACGCAGGGGCTGCGTAAACTAAGCAGATTTTCCACGTGAAGTTTTACAATAGAGAAATTTCAAAATAGAGAATCAAACAGTTACGGGAACGGCCCGAACTAGCTCTTGACGGAAACTCACAACTAGACCTGAAGTTAGCCGATCTCATCTCAGAAGCTGAAAACAGAAAAATGCAACTATCTCGGTTAATATTCAAGATAGAGAAAAATGTATATACTAATATTTATTGTAAATTTAATTTGCAATACGATTGATTCTGTAAAAGTTTTTGATCCGACGTATAGTAACGGAGATATTTCGAATTTTCGAAAATCCTCCCCTCTAAACCCCCCCCCCTCCCACTGGTCCGATTTCAGCTGTTAACGAACTTGATCTTTCTTTTAACATAAAACGACTAAATATCGAGTTTGGTAAGGATTAAACAAAAATTGCGACCGCTAGAGCGGTAACAGACAAATATATATACAGATACAGTTTTGAACGGACCTCATTTTCGTCATCTACTAGGTAGGATCGATGGACATTTGAAGAAAAATGTCGAAAATTCCGTCATGAGTACAACCTCAATAGCTGATTTCCCTTAAGGGAAATCTGCTAAAACCTAGTTACTCAGAATTATTATCCAATGCTGTTAAAGTTTATCAAACATTCTATAGTTTGAGATTATCTAATCTAGAAACAGCGATTCTCAAGGTGTGAAAGCCAGCTGTTAGTAAGCACTCCCGAAAGAACTTATAATAGTAGAGACAGTATTTAATAAGAGAGACTCTAGGAGAGAAGAGGAAGTATAGGGAAATGGACTAGAGAGTATATACAGATGGGGCTGTGAAGGGTGGATCTCAGATACTGCATCATGAGCTAATAATGAAGAACCTGCAGAAGAGCATGCACAGTATTGCTGAAAATATAAATCAGCGGAAAACTGATAGTCAAAGAAGATTAGTTAAGTATCATCTCCTCAACCTTCAAAATGACAATTTGAGCTCAATCTGTTAATAGTCTCTCTTGCTAATGCCAATGAAGTGTACATTATAGAATGTTATACTTAATATTTCTTATATTACACAAATGTGTAAACAATTATTTCATTCTATTCAGCCATTTTTTGTCAATAGAGTGGTTAGATAAAAGTGTTGAAGAAGTCAAGAATCAAAGTTTGTCAGAAACATTTTATATTTGTTAATGATGAGTAAAATATTTTCAACTTGATAAATGATTATATTTAAAATGAAATTTTATTTTAAAGCAAGTTTTGTTTCCACTGCTAGAACTTCAAGCAGATTTTGTCAGCTACAGATTTTTCTAAGGGCTTAAAAATGGTGTGTGCTAAAAATTAAATGCAGTTTACTAATGGAATGACTTTGCACACTGGACTAAAAACAATTCAAAAGATGTATGTAGCTCATAGGCTAGGGAAAATATTTGAAAATTCCTAAACCAACAAGGCTCCCAGGGCATTATATTTCACTGACAAGGTCACAGGAAAAAATAGACAGATTAGCAAATAGTGGTTTAGTGAACCATCCTTTTTGAGGAAGGAAGAATGTTAAGAAATTTCCAGAATCAAGAATGGAAGATAGTTAAGTCAGAAAAGTTGTATACTTAATTAATCTCATTCTTAACGAAGATGGAATATCGAATTTCTGGTCAGAATATATGTAGTAGATTTGATTATAACAAAAAACCTAGAATTTTTAAAAAATGAATAGAGGGAAAAAGACTAGATTCTCCAAGTTCATAGAGCTGTAAAAAGTAGTTGGAATAGGTGTCTTGTTTGTTAAAGTTTTAGATTTAAACTGGTAATGAGGGTATTACTTTGGGCTATTGTGAGTTTTACTGTAAAGAAATAAATATAAAAACTTTTCATATCTATGACCTGAGCTCAGCAATTGAAAGTGAAAGTGACTCAAGATCTTTCAACATAGGTATCATTATGGCGAGTCAAAGAGGTTTCCCTTCAGTACGATAGTCTTTAGGTTGGTCAGCCAATGGCACAATAATAAATATTTAAATATTATTTTCAACAATATTTAGCCATGTTTAAAATTTTAATTTTGCAGTAAAATTGCCTTGTTCATTTGCATTAAAACTTGTAGAAATAGCTTCAAGTTAACTTTAGATCCTATTCAATATCAGTTTTTAAACCCACTTCTGACACCGTCCATCACAGCATATATACTATTTTTTTAATAATATTTTACATTGCTGGGAAAGATTTTATTGTCAATTAATCAGCTATCTGCTCCAGAGGTGCAATTTTTTGCTGGATTTTTTATAGAATTCCATTCATCTTTGTCTGGCAGTATTTTTAGTTTGTTTTGCTATCCCGATGTATTTAATCATCTGTTAAAGCTAATCCCCTTAAGGGTTTTTTGAAATAAATCGAGGAGCTAACCAAACTAAAAAAAACTGCCAGATGAAGATGGAGAGTTCTATCCAAAATTTGCAATTCAGAAAACAATCTGAGCTCTGCGGCAGATAGCCACTTAATTCATAATATATATATATATATATATATATATATATATATATATATATATATATATATATATAAATATTCTTATCTTAATATTATATGGTGCTAATGAGGGAAAATATTCAGAGAGTGGTTTCCCATTTCCTTCTGTCATAGATAGTATTGCAAAATTTGGCTGTTGTACCACATATGCAGCCACTATCCCTTAATGTCTTTATCATTCCTACAATCCAGGATACCTGATCCAAGAACTACAATGTAGGCCGACAATGTTGTCTTAGTAGCATGACTAGGAGGTAAATGCACCAAACTGATAGGGTAGATTCATTAATAATGATTTTCTGATTTATGTCAAAATTCCAAATTAACCTTCTGTCTTTCCAATCTATTTCTATATTACCCATGTAGTCAAAGATTAGTTTCCAGTTAACGGTATCAAAAGTTTTTTCTAAATCAACAAATACAACTAACTACCTTAGTATAAATGGGGAGTGGGGAGTTAGAATTAAGCAAGGTTTCTGTCACCTTATTTGTTCAATATATTCTTCGAAGATGCAATAATGAAAATGAAAGAAACAACTAAAGATTAACAGTAAATCCTTTCATTGTATCAGGTTTGGAGATAACATGTACTGGTGGCAAAGCCCAAAGTAGATATGATTAAATGCTGAAAGTCTTAAAGGATGCCCCAGATCAGTTCAAACTCAAGATAAATGCACATAAAAAAAAGTTTTGGTAGTAGAGAAGAAATAAAGCCAATGAAATAGAAATATTAGAAATGGAAACCTTATACATTAAAATAGTGAAGGAGTTTTATTACCTATGAAACACCATTACTGAAGTTGATAGAAGATTAGACCTTCCTATACAAATCTTTAAAAGCAAAAGGAGTATTTTAACTAATAAACATGGATACCAAAAAAATGTTTGCAAAGTCTTTCATACAGAATGTACTGCTTTTTGGGAGAAAAAGTTGGACTTCCATTGAATGGAATATAATATATTGGAAGCTA
The DNA here is from genome assembly GCA_019009955.1 of Riptortus pedestris. Classification (NCBI taxonomy): domain Eukaryota; kingdom Metazoa; phylum Arthropoda; class Insecta; order Hemiptera; family Alydidae; genus Riptortus; species Riptortus pedestris. The sequence continues at coordinate 134,672,805 of CM032228.1, forward strand.
TGGAAATGTGAATTTGGCCTTTAATCACAAAACAAAATGGACTCAAATAAAATTCGTGGAAGTTCTGGCAGTGAGGTAAATGAAAACGAAAGTCTTATTAAGCCATGGAAAAAAGGAGGGTGAAACTTCTTGGTCATATCACAAGGCACAATGATTCCAACAAAAATATATTTTAAGGCATCAAACATCTTAAGGATTTCAGTGGGTATAGTAATATGAAAAGAGCAGATTCTGGAAGAACTCATTGGTTGCAACTGCAAGGCCATAGCCTTGAGATCATAATTGATTGTGCTAACTTTTCACTCTTTGAATTCAGGAATTGTGCTTTTCTCTTGTGTCTATTTATTATTATGATCCATTGTCATGTTCTTATGTGTCTTTTTGTTTTACAGGAAAATACTTCAGGGACTTTGAAATACCTAAAGATTTCAATTATCTTTGGCGTTACATGTTAAATATGTACCAGTTAGATGCTTTTACACAGAGCTGTCCTGCCGATCAAGACATAATTAACCATTACAAACTTCAGCAGGTAAATTTCTTTCAGCTTCATTTTTATTTCATTAGTATCATATAAAATATGAAAATAACAAATTACATAATCAAAAATAGAAAAATCATGAAGATATTAAAAAAGTCCGTAACTCAGGGGCTGCATAAAATAAGCAGATTTCCCACGTGTATTGATAGGGGGGGGGTTCACTCAAGGCTGAAAACAAGAAAGTGCTAATAGCTCGCTTAATATTTAAGTTAATAAAAAATGCATGAACTATAACATCTTTCGATCAGACTCTTAGTAATGGAGATATTTTTAATTTCAGAATCCCCTTTTTTAACCACCCCCCTTTCTATTCCAGGCTTGGTTTCAGCCATTAAGTAATATGATCTTTAGTATTGAATGAAACAGTTAAATATCAAGTATGGTGTAGAACAAATGAATATTTTCAAGTTAAGAACGTAGAATCTTAAATGTTGACATCATCACACAACTTGTTTGTATGTACCTCACATAGTAAGTAAAAGGTCAATGAAAACAATATCTGGTATTTAAGCTTCCAATGAAGTGGTTCATGTTATAAAAGCTTATTCTTAGTATGACTTGAGTAGGAATTGGGGTTTATTGAAGAATGAAAACTAAAAAATCCAAATATCTCTGTTAATATTCATGATAGAGAAAATACTTATAGGACAACATTGATAGGAAATTAAATTTTAATTTTCAATATAATATGTTCTATACAATATTTTGATCTGACATATAATATTCGATTTTTTTTTAGTGTCAGTTGGCTTGCCAAGCAGTTATCAATGATTTAATTGATGAATAAAACTAGAGAGTTTGGTGGTTTTCATTATTAATTTACAATGCCATCATTGAGCTCATTGGTTAGTTAGAAATGCATACATTGTTCATAACACCTTAAACAATCAATTAACTTACAACAGTAACAATAGTAATTTCGAAATATGAGCCTAATGAGATTCTTAATCATTTGCTAGTTTTTATCATTCAAGAAACGTAACTACAATGATTATTCATTACCAAAATAAAAAATAATTATTTTCGTATGAAACGACTGCTAAATAAAAGTAGTTTCAAGTCCTAAATATATGGATAATAAACTAATTGTGCATTAACTATGATTTTATTGAGATTAATTTCTGCCTGCAGGGAATGAAAATGAAGAAACATGAAGAACTTGAAACACCAACATTCACTACGTCTATTCCACTTGATGCATCTGTTGAAGAATAACATTTAAAATTATTTCCAACTAAAATATTTTATTATTGATAGCCATTTTTTCTTCTGAAAGAAATATTATTATTTATTGAGTGTGTCTTTGCCATACCAAGGCAGCGTTGCCTTTTGATGTAAAAGATGAAATTGCATTGTATTTGTCAGACCAATGTGTATTTTATTTTTTTCTTTCTAATATTTTTGTTTGAAGCATTGCGTTCATGAATGCTTCTAAAACTACTACGTTTGTGCTGTACTTACAATTGCTTTTACTAAAATATTACTAAGTACCTTTTTAAGTAGTTCTTACTACTTAATTGCTAATTTTATTTTAGGAAAAAAATTATTTTGAGAGGTTTTACTCTGAATAATTTTGTCCATGCTTTTCTAATTAAGTGTAATATAGAGTATAAATGTAAATACATCGTCTTTTCACTTAATGCATTATAAGTTGTAAAATATTTTTGAAACTGCAGACTTATTGAAATTTATGAGACTTCTATATTAATAGTGTATTAAAACTTATCCATCCCTGAGCTGCTTAATGACTGCATGCTTTAGCATGCCAATAAACCATGTGCCTTAAATATTTTCACCTTTATTTAAGTAATCAAATTAGAATAGTTCGAATTGTGTAAATTTCATTACCAGTACTTACTGGAATTAACAAAGGTTTATTTATTAGTTGTAAAATAAAATTTTGAAACATCAATGATTGGTTTTTATTTAGTATCCCTTAATTTTTATTTGGCCAAGAAATTGTTTTGAACCTACTCATCTACTAATTAATATTAGTTACGATTATAATTAAGCTTTAGTTACATTGATTAATTTAATTGTTTGAATAATAAAAAAATAAAATTAGTAGGATAGGGAATTAAATAAAAAGTTCATTATGCTGGTATGAGACAAGCAATGTCATCTCACATTCTTTACACTATTTCTCAATTTTTAAAGAACTTTATGAATAGAAGACTTTAAATTTAAAACAAGACATGGTGGTAATGTTTGAATCTATATGTATGTACAGAAGAGTGATTTTGGATGTGAAAGGTGTAGAGAGAAATAAACAAGAGAAAGTGAATCCATTTACACCTTTCATCTTTTGAGCTTCCCTTTAAATACAAGAGTAAGGCTTCAACTTTCAGAAAAAATCTGATGTCCTCATTACATAAGTTCCTTGCACTTCTATTAAATTAAACAAAATGTTGGGTTGCATTTCATTTGAAAGTGGTATATAATATCTCTGTTTCAATACATAGGCTATTAATTTATAGATCTTTTATTTATTTTGATAAACAAAAAAGGTACTATGCAAATTTTTTGTATCTCTAATATGAATGGAAAAAATTGACTTTTTTTATTTTTGTCTTCCTCTAACCCCCCTGTGCCCCTTAGTCGATTTCAATAGGGGAGCTGCACAACAATCCCAAATATGAAATTTCAACACTCTAAAGCTAGCCATTTTTGAATTATGCGATAAACCTACAGACAATATGCTCAATAACCTCCACCCTCCTACACTTACTCACTTAGAACTTACCAAGTTTAATTTCTTTTGAGTTCTGTGCCGAATCCACATTTCTTTACTCACAATTATGAAAACAAACAATGTTATTAAAGAAACTGATTGATTATATATACATATAAACACACACACACACATATATATATATATATATATACACTAGCTAAGGTACCCAGCTCGGGAATCATTAGAGTCTGAATATTGATGGTATTTCTTATTTGGCAAGGCTACAACTTCACTTCCCATCTGGCCAAATGGTTTTCCCGTAAGGGTCAGGTTGGGAACTTAGATAATTTAAATTTTAGTTTTAAAGTATAAATGAAAGTTAGTCCCTTATCAATCCCTCTTCACTGTTTGCCACACCATGAATAATTCAGTTTATAATAAACGCTTATAAACGCTGAGCGCTTTCGGGGACTAAATCCCCATCCTCCGAGCTAAAAAACAATGTAACACCATAACAAAGGAGTCAAAAATCAGTTCTTAAAAATGTTTTACATAGTTGGTCATATAACAATCAGTCTATAACATTATAAAATTTTTTTCCAATAATAACACCTATATTCAAAAACACAATTACAATCAAAATATAACAAATTAATAATTACTATTTAAACATTAAAATAATATTATAAGCAAAAATTACCGTCAGAGCGTAGGGCGATCTTATAGACTTGCTACACGGCTAAACCCTGCAGATGCACTGAGGCCAAGGGGATCATTCCAAGCCGCTAGGGAGGGGGCAGAGACAAGTCTGGACATGAGAGACGTGTTTGTGTCAGTCTGCACATTTACATTGCCTTTATTTATGGCTTTTTCCAGCTTTATTTCAATAGCCTCCACCATGTCCAAGAGATAACCCTTAACGCCACTATGAATCAATTTTATCTGGTGGTCTCCAGCATGGTGGTTGTGCTCCTTACAGTGTGCATAAAACTCTGACCCTGCTCTCATGTGTTCCTTAGCCCTGATCCGTAACTTCCTCTCTGTCCTCCCAACGTAGCTGGCTTCACACATCCCACACTTCATCATGTACACCCCTGATCTGTCTCCTAGAGGAGTAGCATCCTTGATTTTAGAGACAAAATTCAGAAGTGACGCCCTCTTTCTGTAGGCTATTCTAATGCCCTGCCTGTTTAGTTTCCTTCCCAGGATTTCCGAAAGCCGGCCCAAATATGGCAATACTCCCCAGGATTTAACCTCTTCCCCCCCACCCCTAAAAGTCTCCCTCATCAATTTTTTAGAAACCCTCCTGCCATATATTTTTCTTATAAATTCGCGACTATGGCCATTCCGTTCTCCTAAGTGGTAAATATGGCATAATTCTTTCTGGAAATTTTCATCGTCCATTGGAACAGACAGGAGCCTGTCAATGAGATAGATGAAAGGGGTTTCTTTTACCCTGGGGTGTTGGAAAGACATTTGGTTTATACTTATGTCCGTGCAAGTCGGCTTTCTATAAATAGAAAATTTAACCCCCTCTCCGCTCCTATAAATGTTTAGGTCCAGGAAGGTTATTTTTCCTGCCTCATCTTGGTCCAAAGTAAATTTTATGTTGGGATGTTGTTCATTTAAGTAGTTGTGCATCCTATGCAAATCCTCTGTTGAGCCCTCAAAAATGCACAAAGTGTCATCTACATAACGTGCCCAGAATTTAATTTTGTTTTTAAAGGGGTTTCTGTCCGACATTATGAAGCAATGTTCAAACCAGTTGACCAACCAAGTGGTCAAACCAGTGGGGGGGATGTTTGAATACATGTATTCAAACATACCCCCCCAGGAAGCGTGGTCGCTTTTTGAAAGGGCACTATATTATAAAAGATCCGATCAGCCCCCTAGCGCCCGATGTATTCATGAACTGGTTTGAACATTGCTTCATAATGTCGGTTAAATTTTCTATTTATAGAAAGCCGGCTTGCAAGGACATAAGTATAAACCAAATGTCTTTCCAACACCCCAGGGTAAAAGAAACCCCTTTCATCTATCTCATTGACAGGCTCCTGTCTGTTCCAATGGACGATGAAAATTTCCAGAAAGAATTATGCTATATTTACCACTTAGGAGAACGGTATTTATAAGAAAAATATATGGCAGTAGGGTTTCTAAAAAATTGATGAGGGAGACTTTTAGGGGTGGGGGGGAAGAGGTTAAATCCTGGGGAGTATTGCCATATTTGGGCCGGCTTTCGGAAATCCTGGGAAGGAAACTAAACAGGCAGGGCATTAGAATAGCCTACAGAAAGAGGGTGTCACTTCTGAATTTTGTCTCTAAAATCAAGGATGCTACTCCTCTAGGAGACAGATCAGGGGTGTACATGATGAAGTGTGGGATGTGTGAAGCCAGCTACGTTCGGAGGACAGAGAGGAAGTTACGGATCAGGGCTAAGGAACACATGAGAGCAGGGTCAGAGTTTTATGCACACTGTAAGGAGCACAACCACCATGCTGGAGACCACCAGATAAAATTGATTTATAGTGGCGTTAAGGGTTATCTCTTGGACATGGTGGAGGCTATTGAAATAAAGCTGGAAAAAGCCATAAATAAAGGCAATGTAAATGTGCAGACTGACACAAACGTGTCTCTCATATCCAGACTTGTCTCTTCCCCCTCCCTAGCGGCTTGGAATGATCCCCTTGGCCTCAGTGCATCGGCAGGGTTTAGCCGTGTAGCAAGTCTATAAGATCGCCCTACGCTCTGACGGTAATTTTTGCTTATAATATTATTTTAATGTTTAAATAGTAATTATTAATTTGTTATATTTTGATTGTAATTGTGTTTTTGAATATAGGTGTTATTATTGGAAAAAAATTTTATAATGTTATAGACTGATTGTTATATGACCAACTATGTAAAACATTTTTAAGAACTGATTTTTGACTCCTTTGTTATGGTGTTACATTGTTTTTTAGCTCGGAGGATGGGGATTTAATCCCTGAAAGCGCTCAGCGTTTATAAGAAATAAAATTGTGAGGAGCCATAAAAAAGTTTTGTGATTAACCATTCATCACCCTCACCACCAGCTAAAAATAAATATGAATATTAATATAGCCTAAAGTCTAAGTTGGGTTAGTAGTAATATACATGCCAAGTTTCATAAAATTCGATTCAGCTGTTTATGCGTGAAAAGGTAACAAATAAACAAACAAACATGCACAAAAGAAATAGAAGAAGTAGTTATGGTGTCTATGACATGTACATGTGTAACGAAAAAGTATCGTGAAATTTCGAGAAAAAAATCCATGTACAGACCGAGGTTTTATATATATGTAAACATAGACCTATATGAGGTTGACAGGGAAGTGACAGGACAAAGGAAGTATCCCCACACCTCTCTAGACTCAGTGGTGCCAACCTACCACTCCTTTAGGATTTCAATCATATAATACTTTAAATTATATTAACAAATCTGATTACATTATCTTCACAAAAGCTTTAAAACTGTTTGTTCGAATAATTTTCACATTTTAATTAAAGTATTAGATGCACTTAAGGGCAAATCACGTAACATGTAAACATAGACCAATATGTTCTTCACTGTTCTTCTTATTACACAGTCTAATAACTCACTCATGATCACTGAAATTCACAAAAACATGGCACTGCTCTGCAAGTTAAACGCACTATTATTCACTTGATGAGAACAAACTAAACTCATTCGGGGCGGGCTGTGTCCCTTTTATAGCTTGTCGGCAAACATCAAACAGACTGCCGAGAAATGACTAGACATATTGTCTAGAACAGTCCCTGCCCCAGTAGACACTTTGGGCGCCAATAGTCAGTCCTTCATCTGTCGGCTCCTTTCATCTCCTTCGTTTTTCTTAAATATGAGATTAACCCTGTTTAATTTTTCATGTACTTAATTTTTGCAACAATATTGTTACGTTTTTGTATTACCAACACCAGTAATAAACGTTTATAATAAGAGTTCTTTTGGATTGCAAAATTAAATACTCGCAAGTTTCACAGTTTTTATCACTGCAAAATTTATTTCACAATGCACAATAAACTTGGTGGTTATTCTTAATTACTACTCACAGTATACACTGATAGCGTTACTGTTCTTCAATGAGTCACAGTCCAATAATTCACTGAAATTCACAGAAAGACGGCACTGCACTGTCCCTTTGCTTCGCGGCACTGCACTGTCTTCTACTTCGCGGCACTGCACTGTCCTTTACTTCGCGGCACTGCACTGTCTTAAACACGGCACTAAACTGTTACTTACAGTCACGGCACAACACTGTTCTTCTTATAAAAACACTTTACCGCACTGTACTAAGTCGCACTGTAGCACTGATGTGAACATCAAGATCGCTGAGCATAAACTGACTCACTCGCAGCTTGCTGGTGCCTTATATATAGGTGGTCGGCATAGATCAAAGGGGAATGTTCTAGTTCATTCCAGGCTAGGCGGGACGAGCCCAGTAGCGTCTCGATCTCTTTGATCTACGCCGCCTTTCCAAATACGCGACTCTCTCTCTCTCTCTGAAGGATTATTCATCTATTTAATTTTCGCAACAATATCAATATTTCTACGCAAATTACTTGCTTCATACATTGTTGTGCAAAAAAATGTATAAAAAAAAGTTACTCTAAATAACAAAGTAAACAACTTTTGTTAAGTGTGTGTTTGCCAAAAAAGAAATAGAATGTGAAATATCGCGAATTTATAAAATTAATGATGAATATTTTTTTAATGGTTTTGGAATACAAACATGCCTGGTACATTAGAAAAATAAATTCAGTGTAGCATTATGCTCTAAACTAAATATTATAAATAATAATAATAATGATAAATAATCAAGACAGTTTACTAAAACAAATTTATTTTCAACAATTATAAAATATTAAAAAAAAATTATACTGCTTTTTTTGTCTTCGATTTTCCACCACTTTTTTTTGACTTGGCAGATTTTGTTGGTACTGTTTTCCCACCTAAAACAAATTGAAGATATTAAAATTAAGTTTAAAAATTTTAAAAACTGATACCAATATCAGGGAAGAATAAACCTAGACTATTTAAAGTATCTTATCCGACACAGTGAAATGATATTTGAACCCGTATGTACCCTGAACCTCCAAGAAGAGATAATGAGTTAAAAGTATCTCTAGTAGAGTTTAATTTTCCCTCTGTAAACCTGTCTAAAACTTATGCTAGATATGATATGCTAAGTAACATAGCAGCTTAAGTAAAAAATGGCATGTATAGGAAAGGAGTAGTTTGAAATTAAAAGAAAAATAATAATTTTCAAGAAAAAGAAAAATGTACAGAACAACAATTGTAGTACATTCCTTAATCATTTATATGATTAAATGACACTGTATATAATATAATATATAATAATAAATTCAATATACTTCAATTTAAGAGAAGGCAGGTTATTATCTACTTTTTCATTACCAAGAGAATCACAAAAAATAAAAAATTCTTACCCCATAATAAGCCACTGAACATTTTAGTTAAGGCAAATATTAGAAGAGCTCCTGATACATTAACAACAGCAAAAATTCCTCGCTGAGCCCAAGTGAGCTCCCTGAGAAAAGGATAAAGCCACACTCCTTCAACAAAGTAAGTTCCATAGAGACTGAAATAAACAGCACTGTTTAGATTCTAATAATTTTTACAAGATTTCCACTAGTTTAACACAGTGAAATCCAAATTTATTGCAAAATTAATTCTTTTTTTTTTTTTTTTTTTTTTTTTTTTTTATTAGATTGATCTGAAGTCATTGTTTTTGTAGCAAAAGCTTAGCTACCTATTATAAACTTAACCTTTATAATGGTATTTAATCCTTACAATTGGGTTCAAGAAAATGCTAATTAGTGAAGTGATAATATTAAAGTTAACTTATTCAATAAATTCCAAGTGATATGAGACATATGTTGTGCACATACACATATAACTGGTTTGTGTGAATGGTTAATATGCACAACAAAAAAAATGAATCTGAACAAATTTTCTTAAAATTTAAACCCTTCTAACAGGCAGACTGACAAAATGTTATTTTTTAACCCTCCAATAAAATTTACACAAATATGTTAATGAATATGAATTAAATTAAACTAGTTAATAATTAAGAAATGTCAGAAGTTTTCCTTAATATAAAGGGCACTAGGAATGTTTGTAATACAGATAATTATTAAATTTTTGCCAAACTAATTTCTATCACATTCTATACATCTCTCCATCCTTTAGCCAATTTTTAAACCAGCTCTGCCAAGTTTCACGAGGGAGTATGGCATCCAAGTCCTGAAATGGCCCCCAAACACATTCCTTTCACCTTAATTTTTATATTTGGAAACTGTAAATTTTCAGGGAGTAAGATGTGAACTGTCAGTAGGGAGTTGAAGAAGTTTGGTCTGTTGTGATCTTAAATATTTAGAGCAGGCTTTGGAGCATTCGGAACCACGAGCTCATTCTTGAATTTTGGTGCAGGTTCTTCATATATTTAATTACTTTAACAGGCACTCTTCAAACTACTTCTTGAATGTGACTTTCTTCTCTATAAGCAAATGACATGCTCTCCAATTCCACACAGCAAAACTATCATTACTAGTGTTCTCATTCTGTCACTGACTTTTATTTTCCTCTGATGGGTTTCTTTTTCTGATTGCTAAAATACTTTAAATTACTTATGACGGAAGTTCAACAAAAAATGAAAACTCCAAATGATTATTCAAATCATTTTTATTTCTCAACTAGTTTTGTGTCTCAACTGTTGTATGATGCCTCATCAGGAGAATTTCAACACAAAGGAACTAAACTAACGCTACATCTTTCTTAATGACCTTCCACTAGCCATACCAGTTGGAGAATGGCTTACAAAGTATGGAGGGTGAAGTCAGCTGATTTATATCAATACGTCACAAAATAAAAATATATCGATTATCCCTAATGAAGTTTAGTCTAAATCGTAAATGGCCATACTTTGTGAGCCATCCTCTGGCTGGTATGGCTAGTGGAAGATCATAGAGAAAGATGTAGCGTTAGTTTAGTTCCTTTGTGTTGTACTTCCACTGGTAAGGTATCACACTACTAGTTGAGAAATAAAAATAATTTGATTAATCATTTGAAGTTTTCATTTTTTGTTGACCTTCCACCATAGACTAGTTAAGGAAAGTTCATATTTTCACAATACTTTAAATTATATTTTTGGTAAGCAAGTAAATCCACTCACACATACATACAATATTAGTATTCTATGCATTTGCCTCAACTGATTCCCCAGTTTAAAGATAAATATGAGTAAAACAGATTGTGTAAATATTTTTTAGTAATCCTCGAAAAATAAACATATTTTTTCATAAAAATTTAATGATTATCTATATATACATTATTGCACTATTTGTATTTTAAGGAATAATGCATTAAACTTACCAGACTGCATAGCTTCCCAAATAAAGTCCTATTGCCTTTACACCAAAGACAAATGAAGGAAAAGCATGATTTACCAAACACATGTCTATAATTGCAGCAAGAGAATTTAATGAATGAATTGCATGGTTAATCCAGTAAGGGATAACTTGATCAAGCCATCTGGGATATACTAGCTCTCTATCCATAATATATAAAATCCAAAATGTTATTGTCACAACCTAAGAAATAAAAATAGACAAACCTTTAGATTGATAGAGTATACAAATTTATACATATATTTTTAGTAAAGCTTAAATTCGTATCTCCTATTCATAATTTTCTCAATAAACTAACAAATTCCATGATGTGTCTCATTCCCTTCTTAAATAATATATCATTACGCTAATAATAATACCTTGTAAATCTACAGGAAATATACTAAAGCTACTCGTTTATAATTAGGGAGTTCATATATTATAATCAATCCTTACAAAAATGAAACACAGTACATAAAGATGGGATATCCTTCAGGCATCATCAATTGAGGTATTCCTGTGATATGATTTATATTTCTGCAGTCCAGAAGTAAAGTCCACTATGCCCATTTGTGGCCAAAATGAGATTAATAGCACTTTCCTATAGGAGTGTGAACTATTAAATCCCACTCAATTTTAAATGTGATTGGGCATCGTTATCTCTAGTGTGTGTATGATAGGAGTTAAGAATTATGAATTATACAAATATAAGAAAAGTCCGTCACGCAGGGGCTGCGTAAACTAAGCAGATTTCCCACGAGAAGTTTTACAATAGAGAAATCTGCCTAATAACAACTGTAGTAGTAAGAAACCTCTAAACCTAAAACATTATTTAGGGCGTAATAACCCAGTAGTTTCTAGCCCCAAAAAACAGTTAACCTAACCTCTAAACCTATTCACGAAGGACGAATAGTTATAGAAACGGCCGCCAGAGCTCTCGGCGGAAAGTCCGAACATAGCCTACTGGTGACCACACGCAGAATACAAATGCAAATATCTCGGTTAATATTCAAGATACAGAATAAATGTATAGAACAATATTTATAGTAAATTTAATTTGCAATAAGATTTATTCTATACAATTGTTCGATCCGACGCATAATAACGGAGATATTTTGAATTTTCAAAAATCCCCCCTCTAAACCCCCCCTCCCACTGGTCCGATTTCAGCCATTAACGAACTTTATCTTCCTTTTTACATAAAACGATTAAATTCCGAGTTTGGTAAAGATCAAACAAAAATTGCGACTGCTAGAGCGTTAACAGACAAATATATATATATATATATATATATATATATATAATTTTGAACGGACCTCATTTTCGTCATCTCCTGGGTAGGATTGATGGACATTTGAAGAAATTTTTCGAAACTCGCATCATGAGTACGACCTCAATAGCTGATTTCCCTTAAGGGAAATCTGCTAAAATGTATTCCAAAGTTAATTACGAAACATACAAAAAATAAATGAGCTAGATATAAATTACTGCAGTCAAAACAATATTGATTCTTACCCTAAGTTTTTCTATTCATGTTATGTTTTTATAATTAAATTAATGTGAATGAGTAATATTCCTCAAATACATAGAACACTATGTCATATAAATCAACATGTTTATGTGGGATATACAACACAATGTACACATTTATTTATATATAAATATATATATATATTGTTTTAATAATAGGCTTGGTGTGCCATAATTGTGACCCATGATGAATCTTTTCAGTCCATATTCAACCTCATAACATGCTCCAGTGACCATAACTTTGGAATTTCCAATGGAATGCCATACTTTTTATGATGGATTCATGTAGAAAATCAAATTCTAAAACGAGTTTATATCGGTGAATTTTTTGATACTTGACACCTCTTTATTTAACCCTTTCCTTGCGCAAAGCCACTATAGTGGCTTGTATCAAACCACTGTAGTGGCTTTGCTCAAGGAAAGGGTTAAGAAACAGCACATTTTATTCAAAATTAAAAGTTGTAGCTAAAAAAATTAGCTTCAAAACAAGAAGTCTGCGGGAAAACGAATGGATGTATATATATATATATATATATCTATATATATATATATATATATATATATATATATATATATATATATATATATTAATCCACCAACTATGCACTTACTTTATATTTAAAGAATCTATTTTACCAATGGCAGCTTATTTTGTTTTAGCCTATTTGTCCATTAGCACTGATTACAAAGCTACAATTCTTAAACTTCAAAATGTTTAATAAATTGAGTTTAGAGAATTTTTGTAAAAATACTACTTATGCCTCAAAGCTTAATAAAAAAAAGAGGACCTAAATGTCACTTTTCAATAATAACAAAAAATTGCAATTCTTTATCTGTTTGCTTGCTGTGTTTGATATTTTAGAGTAACAACAAAATTTGAAGATAGTTTAAGGCTTTTAGGTTAAATTTTAATTGAATAATACCCTCAACCTTTTTTTGGAGCATTATTTTCTCAAAAGAATAGTTTTGATTGAATGCTCTAGCATGCATATGCCAACATCTATATACATATGCAGTAATATAAGAAGATCTTGTAATTAAGCATTATATTAGCACTGCTAACTATAGTATATCCTTCCGTTGACTATTTATATAGTATATTATTTTCCAAGGAAAACTTTTTCAATTTGTGTTTCATGAAACTAATTATAAAAAGAAGTTGTTTCAAAATAGTTTAACTTACAAAGGCCATGGGACCAGCAATTGTTGTAAATAAGCAATTACTAAATGAACTCAGCTTCTCTTTTAGATTGTGAAGCGGAGATATAATTTCCAGGAAATGGACAATGACACAACAGGTGAAGTATAGGAATTGTGTCCCCTGGAACAAGTATAGACATTATTCCTATTTGATTAGCAAAATCATTAATAATTTATTTATTTATTGATTTTTGATTAATCATAAAAATAAAAAACCTTACATAAGTCCAGTTAGTAAGGAATCTAAAAGTATATTTCCCCACTGCCTTAATATTCTCGTCATTTGATTTCTGGTTCTGTGATCCTGAATAGTAAAGACAATAAGAGACGTAGGCATAAAAGCCAAGAGCAGCCAAATGAAAAGCTTTTAGAAGTAGTGCCATTTTTAAACTAAAAAGAAAAAAAATAATGGTTAATAGTATTTATGAATTACAAAGAAAAATACTTGAATTAGAAAAATGTATATCATATAGGTAATTTATTTGAAAAAAGAAAAAAAAAAAGAGGGTTGTGTGTGTGTGTGTGTGTGTATATATATATATATATATAAATATATATATATATCTATATATATAAGGGGGGGGGGAGGGAGGAGGAATTTACATAATGTGTTCATATCAAATACCCACCATGAAACTTTAAGAAAACTTGGATCAAGGCTCAGAATCCACATTGATTAAAGGCAAAAAGATATCTCATACTTAATGTTCAAAGAAAATATTGCTAAATAAGTTAACTCACATCAAAAGCTTAAGGAATTCCTTCCTTCTCTTTTTAATAAATAACAAATGTTTGAGCATGTTGTCTTAACTTGTTTGTCAAGAGAGTGAAAATTACCCTGCAAATATTTGTTCTTCACCAAGTCAGATTTATAATTATACTAATAAGTTGTGTCAAGGAAATAAATGTAATATTTATTCTATCATAACATTTTATTAGTAACACATATTTCATTAACTTATTACTGTTTTAGCTAAGGTCTAATGAATAATAATGATGACTGCATATTCATTTATTGTTAAGATAATTTCTTATTAAAAAAACTTCTCATTAATTAAGTAATAAAATGGTTATCTTATTCTTAAATTGCTTTTTATAAGTATAAAATAAAGAATATAAATATAATTATTTATCTGTTTACTATTGCAATTTATTTTATATACAGAAAATTCATAAACACTAATAACTCGACTACCGGTTAGACCTATTCTTAATTTGCAAAAACATAAAAGTCTTGTAATTTTAACTTTATTTAGTTCTTGAAATTAAATGGATTAGTTTTTAGTATTTCCAGCACATTTCCTAATTTCCATATCTATATCATGACATGATTTACTAAGAGTATATAGAAAAAATGTTTGTATTTTGCCTTTCAAGGTAACAATTTTCATACTGAGGCGTGAGGCAATGTCAATTCTCTACATTATATATTATTTTTCAAGCAAATTTGTAATTTTTACTTTTAATTTCTGTAACTCTTTCAGGCCTTTTATTTGCACAATTTCTAGAGCCAAATGAGCAGATGCCCATTAAGTACTTTTTTGTTACAATTTTTATAAACAAAATTTCTGGGTGAAGAGATTCTACAGTTACTATTTAAGAAATCAAGCTAAGAAGAAACAGATGAAGCTGCAAATGATTTCTGTATATTTTAATGATTCGTAAGTGATAACTTATAATTAACTATGACACATGCCCAAGACAGTTCTACTTAATTCTATATTTTTCAACGTTTCTTCTGATATTTATTTTACATACAATAAAAAGTCAACGGATTCTTCAATACAGTTATTTTTCTGTGCAATTAAAAAAAAAAGGTGTCAGAATTGTGAACTCCTAAGGATATTTGGAGCCATTAGCAACACAGATCTAAGGATTGAAACACCCACAACAGTGAATATATATATATATTCATCAGACTACCAACCTCCACAAGAAATCAGGAGGCAACCAAGAGAAGTAAGCTACGACACTGATGATATGCGAGGTCATCAAAAAAGGCTTTATGAGCAAGCTTATAAATACTATGCTACTCAGAGACTATAACAGCACCTAAGTACAAGTAAATAAAAGCAGAGGAGAGAGGATAGAACTGAAATGCCTCTCTATATCTCTAACTGACCACTTTACTTCATTTAAGTTACTCTATCACTGCTTGCTTATATTCATTTTAAAAACTATATTGTAGGAACTTGATCATCCACATGCCTGCCAACTCAGCTACTGACAATAAAATATGTCAATTTTGTATAGTGAAGTACAGACATTATTTGGTACATTTCAAATTGGTTAAGACCATGAAAATTTAGAGGACCCCTGGTCTGATCTTACTATACACCATATATGTTGCCAAAATAGGGAAGTAGATTGTAGACTGCAAGATAAAATTTATATCCAATTCCTAACCATATAGTATGAATAAAGCACTGGGTTTTAATTATCTTAGCCTCCAATTTTGAGGGGAACACCAATATATATCAATAAAATAAAATTTAAAAAATATTGTTTTTAATAAAATAAATTTTTGTGATGGATAAAGATACAACTCCTTTTACTCGATTGTTAACAGTCTTATCCAATACTTCAAGATTTCACATTTGTTTTGCCCTAGTCATAGTTAAAGAAGTATGAAGATTTTAAAGAACTAGTTAGACATCAAAATTCTACTAATATGATGAACTTTCAATACCACTAATTATGACAAGTTTTTAAAAATTTGCAAAAAATTAGTAGTATATTTTCATCAGCAGGTTCAATATTATTTTTTAAATGTAATAACATAATTAAGAAGTTAAGCTCTGAGGTAAGGGGGGGGGGGAGAGTAGCATGCAAATATATGTAGTTTTGTGTGGCAATGCCTAATTCACTATCCATAGACAGACTTAGTTCCATTTTTCACTCATTAGTCACTTCTCACTGGAATATTTCATTCATGTTGTTAATTATATAAGTCACAAGTATCTACTTTTTCTCACTTTCAATTTACATAAATTCTTTCTCATGCATACTATGGAATACTAATTAGTTTTATTATCAAACAGTTAATTGTTGTTACTTTTTGTTTTAGAAAAATAAACATGTTATTATAGTACTCAGCTCAATTCTATGTATTTAAAGCCAAAGTGTTGCCAACAATCAAAACGTATCTTTTTGTTATAATTATAGTTGACTATCTAAAGAATATGTGGGTGTGTTTGTCTAAATAGTTAAACCATTTGTCACAGTAATTGAATTTAATTATACTCTTGCTTATTAAATTATAAACACAGAGAATTACTCAAATATATAATTCTACTAATATGCTCAATTTGATTTTAAAAAATGACCAAGACATCCTATCATAAAAAAATTTACATTCTAAATTATGAAAAAAAAAATGAACGTATTACAATTTGGATTCAGTAAAAGTGTGAAGTAATTAATTATTAAAATTAGCACTAGGGGGTAGAAGCAGTGCTATGATGAGGTAGCTATGTTAGAATCAAAATTTTGTTTTAATTCTTAGGGTCAAGGTTACTCTCCTTTATCTAAAAGAATGAATAAGCAAGAAATGCTAAAACAATGATTCAGAAGGAAGCTATTTCTGGAGGAAGACATTTTTTTTTTCAGTATTAAATAAAAGAACATTGTGTTTTTAAATTGAATTAAATTCATTTAAGTTGAATGACATTTAGAAAATAGAAATGTTGGCTAGTACATAGTGAATTTACTGGAATTTAACTTTTATTTATGAAATAATGAATATAAATATAACAGGAAAAATATTTGACAGAATAAAACGGAAAAATCCAACATTTATATCCTCCTTAAACTCCCTTAATGTAAATATGCTCTAATAACAATAATAAAATATCAAAAGATTACCAGCATACCAATAGATTAACTGGATTACTAAAACGTAATTGAACAGCGGTGATAAGGCACTTATTTCCACTTGCGTTAAGACTTGCCTGCCCTACATACTACTGGTTACTTGTAGCTGAACGAGTTCAAGATTTACAGTTATCTAGAGACTCCTTGTGTCGTGTCATGCTCAGATTGATGCAGCAAAAAAAAAGAAGTCAGTTGCCACGTAGTCAAATCGAGCGCCATCGTAGTGACTGCGGAAAGATAATGTGGAATTATTGATTACTCATAGTCGCACCTAGGGAACTGTCCTCCTCCCTCCCACTCACCCTATCATCAAAAAATTAACTGCGTCCTTGGAAACTGGCCTTACTGATAATGCTATACTCCATAAATTACACATCTGTTTTCCCACAATTATGCAAATTAATTGAAACGATTTAATTTTAAAGAGAGCCACCTGTTATACACCTTTATAATGAAGTAGACGACTTTCTCTTTTAATAAATATAAGAAATTCTTTACAGGAGTTCCAAATGCCATAAACCCAGTGTAGCTATTAGTGCAAGCATTGCGTACCTACTTATTATTTTGTTTACTGAAGAATAAGTCGCTCATATATTGAATGTCATTTGAGTTACTCCGTCTATATATTATGATATCTATAAAGATATCAATCAGCTCCCTCCTGCACACCTCTCTCCAATGTAACTTAGAGCAGCTACTCGCGTATAAGCCTCTTCTGCTCTACATTCGATTATTTAACAGATTTCCCTTAAGGCCAATTATGTGTAAGGTTTAGGTTTTGAAATACATGGCTATCTTATTTATATTCTAATTTTTTGCAGGATCAACTTTTTTTAATTCTTAAAAATGATACTTATCCTAATTTTAACCCTCGGTCGTGCGCGTCAAGAATATTCCGCCTCCGGGCGCGTGTATCTCAGAGATCATCCTAAACCGTTTTTACGGAAATATAGTTTTTTTAATATATATTTTGCACTAAAATGTTCAGTGTGTGATTAGAAACCATACCAGAGGAAGTATTTGTTTGAAAGAAGTAAATAATTTTCAAAATTGACAAGTATTATAATAAAAAAAATCTTGGTAGATAAAATAATCAAGTTGGTTATAGATTCATTATTATTAAAACCGAGGACGATAATTTTTAAAATATAATTTAAAAATACAAATATCAAAAGAAATTGTTTAAGTGCAAATGTCTTAATTATACATAATTCATTTCAGTTTGTGAACGATATAAACAAATTATCTAAATATAACTTCATTCAAAAATAAGTAGCACGAAATCACTTTTAGATAAGACAAACTTATCTAAATTTTAATGTACCAATCCTTTTAAAAACAGCAGTTTAATTATTATCTCGTTTGAAGAGCTGCATTACAATTAGGACAAAGCATGGAACTATGTTGTAAACAAATTTTGTTTTTGCAAACCTCACAAGAGTAATTAGTAAACCTACATTTCTATTCAGGTTTGCTTGGTTCTCAACATTTTCTTTTGTTCGTTGTAGTGGAGGGACTTTTTTTTATTTTTTTCTGTACTTGAGTTCAATGTATGGTCCAATGAGCCTCTGTACTCTTCAAGTTTCGTCCTTAGTTCGGTTGGTAAACGTGTACTATTGTCGTACAATATTTTCTTGTGCAAGTTCTTCTGAAAGGTCATGTATGAGCAAAATAATAGAAAAACAGGTTTATATGATTCCATTTAATAAAGAGAAACTTAATTGAGGTATATATTTATGAAACACAGATTTCAAAAAAACTTACGAGATCGAGCGCGTGGTATCTAGGAGATTAAACTGAATGACAGGTGAAACACACGACTCCATCAAACACAGTGACACTACTGACCTTGAGGGGGGGTCCCCTAAACCACATAACTCAAAGCACTACACCACCATTCTCTTCTAGTGAGACAAATATTTCTCCAGCAACTATGTATCTGAGAGATTACGCGCCCGACGAAGGGTTAAAACGTCTGTCACGCAGGGGGGTTGCGTTAACTAAGCAGATTTCTCACTTGCGGGCATACCATATTACTGATCTCATCTCACCATATATTTTACATTTATAAATAAAAATCCGATGAGTAGATGGGGGGGGGGGGGGTACTAGGTTTAGTTTGGTTTAGTCATTAGTGCCCAATAATGGGTATAGTTTTTAGCGTATAACTCCATGTATACTTCGGTAAACTACAAAATTGCGTATAAAACAATTTATTCTAAATAACAGAATAAACAACTTTCGTTATGTGCGTATTTGCCAAAAACAAATAGAATGTGAAATATCGCGAATTTATAAAATTAATGATGAATATTTTTTTAATGGTTTTGGAATACAAACATGCCTGGTACATTAGAAAAATAAATTCAGTGTAGCATTATGCTATTTTAGCAGATTTCCCTTAAGGGAAATCAGCTATTGAGGTCGTACTCATGACGCGAGTTTCGAAAAATTTCTTCAAATGTCCATCGATCCTACCCAGGAGATGACGAAAATGAGGTCCGTTCAAAATTATATATATATATATATATATATATATATATATATAGATAGATAGATATATATATATGTCTGTTAACGCTCTAGCGGTCGCAATTTTCGTTTGATCGTTACCAAACTCGATATTTAAGCGTTTTATGCAAAAATAAAGATCAAGTTCGTTAATGGCTGAAATCGGACCAGTGGGAGGGGGGGTTTAGAGGGGAGGATTTTCTAAAATTTGAAATATTTCCGTTACTATACGTCGGATCGAAAAATTGTATAGAATCAATCTTATTGAAAATTAAATTTACTATAAATAATGTTATATACATGTATTCTGTATCTTGAATATTAACCGAGATATTTGCATTTTTCTGTTTTCAACTTCTGAAATGAGATCGGCCAACTTCGGGTCTAGTCGTGAGTTTCCGTCAAGAGCTAGTTTGGGCCGTTCCCGTAACTGTTTAACCCTCTATTCTGAAATTTCTCTATTGTAAAACTTCACGTGGGAAATCTGCTTAGTTTACGCAGCCCCTGCGTGACGGACTTTTTAATTTCAGGCCTCCCTTATAACACCCTCTCCTGTTCGAGAGAATATTTCTGTTCTACGTCTCAGAGAATATTAATATAGCCTAAAGTCTAAGTTGGGTTAGTAGTAGTATACATATTAAATTTCATAAATAAACGTGCACATAACAAATGTTGTTTACTTTGTTATTTAGAGTGACTTTTGTTTTATACATATTTCCTTATAACAATGTATGAAGCAAGTAATTCACATAGAAATATTTATATGCTCACCTGGGGAAACTAATTCAAATGTATGTTAATATTATATCCGTAATAATTCAAATCTATGTTATTTTTTTAACGCCAGTAACAGATTGCAGCAAGTAATGTATACTGCCCACTCCCTTCTCTTAATTCTCGAGAAATGCTAGTTTGTACTTAAGTGTATTTAATACTTTATTTAATTAAAACGTGAAAATTATTTGAACAAACAGTTTTAGATTTGTGAAGATAATGTAATCAGATTTGTTAATATAATTTAAAGTATTATATGATTGAAATCCTAAAGGAGTGGTAGGTGGGCACCACTGAGCCTAAAGAGGTGTGGGGATACTTCTTTTGTCCTATCAGTTCTTTCGGCATCCCTGCCGACCTCTAATTGGTACCTCACCTGGATAAATTAATTCAAATCTATGTTAATATTTTATCCTTAGTAATTTAAATCTATGTTAATATTTTATCCTTAATAATTCAAATCTATGTTATTTTTCCTCCTAGACCTCATATTGGTCTATGTTTACATGTTACTTGATGCTTATACTTATAGCAATGTAGTGTTATTTTCAGGAACCTGAATTCACTTGAGGATGAACGCTGGGGAGGTGCACCCAGTTATTTCTGGCATTTATTAACTCTGCTCCCTTAATATACGTATATGATATACGTTACTGAACACACAATGCACCAATATGAATATACAGTATACAATCGAGACTTACAAAAGAGTATTTTTAATAGCGGTTATGAAGTACCTAAAACAGCTGTCACCTTTGGGCTTTGTACCGCATCGAGGGAAAGGAACTTATATTTATTTATGTTTTGGAAGAAAGAATTTTAATAATTAATTATATGGTCCATTACACTTTTTTTTTAAAAAAAAAAAAAACCATATGCACAGGAGACGGGAAAAATAAAAATATTGAAGACAGAGAAGCCTTACATAACAAATAATTTTATTATTAACAAAGCCACAGCAACGACGGGTATAAACCTTAAACATTGGGACGGGGAAATGTCAAAATGTGCAAGGTAAAGGCTTGCCGATAAAATACCATCATCATTCAGCCTCAAATGAATTCCTGGGCGAAGCCGCGTAACTTGGCTAGTATATATATATATATATATAACACACACACATAACTTATGTGTGTGTGTGTGTGTATACATAAGGTACAACGACTTCAGTAGCCATGAGATCATTATAATATACATACATCCTAATCCTACCTAAGGTACTCGGCGATGCCTGGGAAATCATTGTTGAGAATGATGGTATCTTTATAGCAAGGCATCAATGTGTACAATTACACTTCCCGCCTGGGCGTATTGTTCTGAAAGGACCTGGTTAACTGTTAAGTTCAGTCATATTAGCGTTTCACACCGGAATGAGATAGTAAGCTGAAAATTGGTATACACCTTTATTTAAGATATTCATGGTCAAATGTCAATAAAATTGGGGTTTTGAAAATAACTTATCTCCTATGGCTTTAATACTATTCGTACTTATTATAAATATTGCACAAAATGAAATTTTGTATACATCAAACTCATTTATCAGATTTACCTCAAGGGAAATAATCTATTGAGGTTGTACTCATGACATGATTTTTGAGATAGAGGGCGTTGAACGCGCAGCGTTTAGCTATCAACAGCATAATGCAAGGTCAGCCGTTATTATATAATACACCGTATAAAGTCTAAGAATCTTAAAATTATATATATTTATAAACAATTGGCATTTTTTATTAATAATTATATTACTTTAGTAATAACTTTCATTAATCAAGTACATTCTCCATCATCTGTTCGTGTACCTAATAGTTAACTGAGCTTACTTTAATTATATGTAATTGTATGCTAACTACATATTAAAAACAAAAAAAAAAATGAAGTACATTTTCTTTAAAATATATAAACCTTCAAATATGATACATTAGGGCCCGATTATAAAAATTAAATTATTTATTAACGTCCACTTTTTGCAACTAAGGCTAATTGGGACGGGTTATCAACAAGGTACTACCCTTTTCTAGCCAGGGTGCGACTAAGGATTTTATTTAATGGATTCCGTCACTAAATAAATTCCTGTTGCCCAGGCGGGATTGAACTCGCCATCTAGGTTTACCATGTGAGATTAAAGTCAACGCTTTAACTCACAGAGAATTATAAGATTACTAGCTCAGATACCCGGCTTCGCCCGGGAATTCATTTGAGGCTGAATGGTGATGGTACTTTTTAGCAGGCTTTACATTGCACAATATTTTGACATTTACCCGTCCCAGTGTTTAGGATTGATACCCATCTTTGCCGTGGATTTGCTAATAATAGAATATTTGTTCGATAAGACTTCACTGTCTTCGATATTTTTATATTTCCCGTCTCTTATACATGTAAATAAGGTGAATTTTTATTTCAGGCCTTCCTTATAACCCCCCTCCCGTTCGAACCTAAAAATTTTAATATAACTTATAATCATGGAAGAATTAATGCTAATTGACATACCGAGTTTTGTTAAGTTCGGTTCAGCCGTTAGTGCCCGCTAAAGTTTTAACGTATAACTCATTTATACTTAGGTATACGACAAAAGTGTATATAACAAAAGTTACTCCAAATAGCAAAATAAACAACTTTTGTTATGTTTATATTTGCGGAAAAACCAATAGGAAACGAAATACCACTATTTTTAATTTCAGGCCTCCCTTACAACCACTCCTGCCCGTCCCTAGAAATGTTGGTATGGCTTATTACAATGAAGGCGATAGTGCTAATGCACATACCGAGTTTTATTTAGTTCGGTTGAGTCTTTTTTGGCAAATAATATTGTTGACTCCCGCTATAATTTTTAGCGTATAACTCATTTAAACTTCCGTATACGGCAAAAGTGTATTTAGCAAAACTTACTCTAAATAACAAAATAAACAACTTTTGTTATGTGCATATTTGCTGAAAAAGCAATAGGAAACTAAATATCGCTATTTTTAATTTCTGGCCTCCCTTATAACCCCCACTCCTGCCCGTCTCTAATAATGTTGGTATGGCTTATGCGTGAAAAGGTAACAAACAAACAAACAAATAAACAGACACCAAAGAAACAAAATGCAGTTATAGTGTCTATGACATGTGAAACGAAAAGTTATCGTGAAATTTCGCGAAAAAAAACAATGTACAGACAGAGGTTACAATTTTATATATATATAGATTCTATTATACGAAAGTTCTATTTATAGCGAGTAGAGACAGATGTTTACCTGAATAGTAACCATGTTTATTCCTTAGTTAGAAATTATATTTTGGCAAAGACGGACATATAATCTGGACAGTTATGGCTGATCGCTTCTGAAGAAAAATACATACTCTCTGCTACACTAATTTCTTAAATCGACTACCATTTACCGAAAGGAGCCTCGCCAAGATAATGAAATCTCAGAAGCTATGGCAGAGATTTTTAATTACATCGGACATCATGACGATTCACAATTTACATTCATGTCCTAACGGAGTATGTACCAGATAATAATACTATAATTACTAGTTTTCAACAAAAATATTTAACAGATATAATAATTATGAAAGAAGTAGGATCTTTTACAATCGTATCTTTCGTGATACACAAGATATATATATATATATATATATATATATATATATATATAATAACATATATATATATATATATATATATATATATATTATATATATATATATATATATATATATATATATATATATATATATATAATAACATATATATATATATATATATATATATATATATATATATATATATATATATATATAATAACATATATATATATATATATATATATATATAATAACATATATATATATATATAATAACATATATATATATATATATATATATAATATGATATATATATTTATAAATATAAAATTGTAACCTCTGTCTGTACATTGATTTTGTTATTTAGAGTAACTTTTGTTATATTCACTTTTGTCTTATACCGAATTATAAATGAGTAATATACTAAAAACTATACTGGCGTCAACACTTGTTTTTGGTACAAAAGACTTTGCCTAACTAAACAAAACTAGGTATGTGAATTAGCACTAACTCCTCCATGATAATAGGCTGTACCATTTTTTTGGCAAATATGCACATACAAAAGTTGTTTATTTTGTTATTTGAAATAACTTTTATTAAACATACTTTTGTCGTATACCGAACTATAAATGAGATATACGCTAAAAACTATAGCGGGTGTCAACAATTTTATTGATCACTAATAACTAAACCGAACAAAATTCGGTATGTGAATTAGTATTAACTCTTCCATGATTATAAGCTATATCAAAATTTCTAGGGACGACTTAGAGTGGGGATTGTAAGGAAGGCATTATATGAAAAATCGCCGAACTTCGTTTCCAATTGGTTTTTCGTGGCACATGCACATATTAGAAGGTGGTCATTTTGTTATTTAGAGTAACTTTTGTCGTAAAATGAAGTAAACAAGGGATATACGCTAAAACTATAACGGGAGTCAATAATTTTATTAGTACTTAATTAAGTGTTTTTAATATAGACATATTATGACAAATTATGTTATGTTTTAGTCTTATATGGTTGTTCTAAGTATGATTAGGATTAGTAAATATGGGTTTAAACTCGATATGATTATTTAAAGTATTTCTTAGTTTGCAGGGAAGGCTACAATCTCATCCCCTCACCTATTTTTATATATAAATTACATTATTTTTAGGGTACCACTTTTCTTTAATTCCATCAGGTATATTAATTATTAAAGCATTCCAAGCTTTAATATTTTGAATAAATAATTTAAGGGAAACAATGTTGATAAACCTCATGCGGGAGAGCAAGTTGACGGGAGGCTAAAACAGTTAATTGAGTTAACTTATTTTCTGTGAAATACTGGCATTACTGGAAATTATTTCTACTGAGATTTACTACTACGAATATAATCTTATCTACAAAACTAAGCTTAAACTATATGTGCTCGGATTGGTTTTTGGCAGGAAATATGTACATTATAGATGATATTTAATTATAATAAATGCTCTCCATGATTTTGGTTCGAATTATTTAAAAACGATGTGTCAAAATGTGGAGAGGGATTGATTAGGAACTCATTTTCATTTATTCTTCAAAACTAAAATTTCTGTTCTATTATTCCCCAAACGTTGCCCTTTAGGATTGGCTATTTCGGAAAAACATATACTTCGTGGAGGGAAGTGTAATTGTACACATTGAAGTCTTACTATAAAAATACCGCCATTAATCAGTCATCAATGATTTCCCGGGCATCGCCGGGTACCTTAGCTAGTCTATATATATATATATATATATATATATATATATATATATATATATATATATATATATACTAGCTCAAATACCCGGCTTCGCTCGGGAATTCATTTGAGGCTGAATGGTGATGGTATATTTTTGGCAAGGCTTTATTTTGCACAATATTTTGACATTTACCCGTCCCAGTGTTTAGGGGTAACACCCGTCGTTTCTGGGGATTTGTTAATAATAAAATTAATTTGTTATGTAAGACTTCACTGTCCTGCATATTGTCATATTTCCCGTTTCCTGTGCATTATGCATAGATTTGAATTATTAAGGAGAAAATATTGACATACATTTGAATTAATTGTTAGCAAATTTCTATAAATAACAAAATAAACAACTTTTGTTATGTGCATATTTGCCGAAGCCCCAATAGGAAATCACCATTATTAATTTCAGGCCTCCCTTATAACCCCCACTCCTGCCCGTCCCTAGAAATGTTAGTATGGCTTATTATAGTATAAGGAAGGCGTTCGTGCTAATACACATACTGAGTGTTTTATTTAGTTCGGTTGAGTCTTTTGTGCCAAATAAAATTGTTGACTCCCACTATAATTTTTAGCGTATAACGCCATTATACTTCCGTATACGGCAAAAGTGTATATAACAAAAGTTACTGTAAATAACAAAATAAACAACTTTTGTTATAGGCATATTTGCTGAATAAGCAATAGGAAACGAAATATCGCTATTTTTAATTTCAGGCCTCACTTATAACCCCCACTCCTGCCCGTCCCTAGAAATGTTAGTATGGCTTATTATAAGGAAGGCGTTAGTACTAATTCACATACCGAGTTTGGTTTAGTTCGGTTGAGTCTTTTGTGCCAAATAAACTTGTGAACTCCCGCTATTGTGTTTAGCGTATAACTCATTTATACTTCCGTATACGGCAACAGTCCATATAACAAAAGTTACTCTAAATTACAAAATAAACAACTGTTGTTATGTGCATATTTGCTGAAAAAGCAATAGGAAACGAAATATCGCTATTTTTATTTTCAGGCCTCCCTTATAACCCCCACTCCTGATTGTCTTAGAGAATATTAATATAGCCTAAAGTCTAAGTTGGGCTAGTAGTAATATACATACCAAGTTTCATAAAATTCGGTTCAGCCGTTTATGCGTGAAAAGGTAACAAACAAACAAACAAATAAACAAACAAACAAACAAACAAACAAACAGACACCAAAGAAACAAAATGCAGTTATGGTGTCTATGACATGTGAAACGAAAAGTTATCGTGAAATTTCGCGAAAAAAATCAATGTACAGACAGAGGTTACAATTTTATATATATACTAGCTCAGATACCCGGCTTCGCCCGGGAATTCATTTGAGGCTGAATGGTGATGGTATTTTTTTTTTTTTGGCAAGGCTTTACTTTGCACAATATTTTGACATTTCCCCGTCCCAGAGTTTAGAGTTTATTATACCTGTCGTTGCTATGGATTTGTTAATAACAAAATTAATATTTCATGTAAGACTTCACTGTCCTCCATATTGTCATATTTCCCGTCTCTTGTGCATTATGCATAGATTTGAATTATTAAGGAGAAAATATTGACATACATTTGAATTAATGTTTTCAGGTGAGGTACCTGGTAGTTCATATTGAAAAGAAGTGTTGAGCAAATTTCTCTAAATAACAAAATAAACAACTTTTGTTATGTGCATATTTGCCAAAACCCCAATAGGAAATCATTATTATTAATTTCAGGCCTCTCTTATAACCCCCACTCCTGCCCGTCCCTAGAAATGCTAGTATAGCTTATTATAATGAAGGCGTTAGTACTAATTCACATACCGAGTTTGGTTTAATTCGGTTGAGTCTTTAGTGCCAAATAAAATTGTGGACTCCCGCTATAGCTTATAGCGTATAACTCATTTATGCTTCCGTATAAGGCAAAAGTGCATAAAACAAAAGTTACTCTAAATAACAAAATAAACAACTTTTGCTAGGTGCATATTTGCTGAAAAAGCAATAAGAAACGAAATATCGCTATTTTTAATTTCAGGCCTCCCTTATAACCCCCACTCCTGCCTGTCCCTAGAAATGTTAGTATGGCTTATTATAAGGAAATCGTTAGTATTAATTCACATAGCGAGTTTGGTTTAGTTCGGTTGAGTCTTTTGTGCCAAATAAAGTTCTGGGTTCCCGCTATAGTTTTTAGCGTATAACTCATTTATATTTCCGTATACGGCAAAAGTGCATATAACAAAAGTTACTCTAAATTACAAAATAAACAACTTTTGTTATGTGCATATTTGCTGAAAAAGCAATAGGAAACGAAATATCGCTATTTTTAATTTCAGGCCTCCCTTATAACCCCCACTCCTGTTCGTCTTAGAGAATATTAATATAGCCTAAAGTCTAAGTTGGGCTAGTAGTAATATACATACCACGTTTCATAAAATTCGGTTCAGCCGTTTATGCGTGAAAAGGTAACAAACAAACAAACAAACAAATAAACAAACAAACAAATAAACAAACAAACAAACAAACAGACACGAAAGAAACAAAATGCAGTTATGGTGTCTATGACATGTGAAACGAAAAGTTATCGTGAAATTTCGCAAAAAAAATCAATGTACAGACAGAGGTTACAATTTTATATATATATAGATAGATATATATAAAATTGTAACCTCTGTCTGTACATTGATTTTTTTCGCGAAATTTCACGATAACTTTTCGTTTCACATGTCATAGTCACCATAACTGCATTTTAGCAGATTTCCCTTAAGGGAAATCAGCTATTGAGGTCGTACTCATGATGCGAGTTTCGAAAAATTTCTTCAAATGTCCATCGATCCTACCCAGGAGATGACGAAAATGAGGTCCGTTCAAAATTATATATATATCTATATATATATATATATATATATATATATATATATATATATATCTATATATATATAGAAAGTCCGTCACGCAGGGGCTGCGTAAACTAAGCAGATTTCCCACATGAAGTTTTACAATAGAGAAATTTCACGAGAGCCGAGCCAGTCAAAGAAACGACCGAAATAGCTTTTGGCGGGAAAGTAACTCTCGTCAGTTAGGCTCCGAGATTAAACTAAAAACAATTCAATCTCAAAAAACAACAAGAACACAAAAGATGGATTTACCGTTAATGATAGCAGCGCTCTGTACACTTATTACACCAACACTAAATAGTACCACAGAATATCCATTATTTGTAAGACTTAATACTGCTGTGAATATTAAGTAAACAAATAAAGGGCAAGTCAAATGGTAAGAACCTTCCTGATAGCAAACAGCATGAGTTCTAAACAATCAGGTTAGCCAGCTTTTACCGGAAATAAAAGCTATTACGGAAATATATTTGAATATAAGTTATAAATTTTATTCATATAACTATTTATTATATCTAGTACTGTAATTAATAATAGAACGTAACCTACAACGTAATACGGCTGGATTGTAAACAAACAGGTTAGCCAACCTTGTAGTGCAGTATCGATAGATAGACCGGAAAAACAAACAATTAAAGAAATATATCTGAATATAAAATATTAATTTTATTGGAAACTATTTATTATAGTTAGTGGAGTAATTTGAAATGAATCAAAATAATTTCTATCTCAATCACTCAGATTTTTATAGTCCAAGAAAAAAAAAGGGGGGGGGTTAAGAGAACGTATTTGTTTGTATCTCTTAAAATAAAGCTTTGTTGAAGACAATATTTAGTATTTAACCTAATAATGAGGTGGTTCATTAGATATCAGCTTATTATTAATATGTCACTAGTAGGAGTAGGGGTTTACTGAAAGCGGAACTCATTACAAAAAATACAAATATCTCGGTTAATACTCATTATACGGAAACTATGTATAGAACAATATTTATAGTAAATGTAATTTGCAATAAGATTGATTCTATACAATTTTTCGATCCGACGTATAGTAACGGAGATATTTCGATTTTTCGAAAATCCTCCCCTCTAAACCCCCCCTCCCACTGGTCCGATTTCAGCCGTTAACGAACTTGATCTTTCTTTTTACATAAAACGACTAAATTTCGAGTTTCGTAACGATCAAACAAAAATTGCGACCGCTAGAGCGGTAACAGACAAATATATAGATAGATAGATAGATATATATATATATATATATATATATATATATATATATATATATATATATATATATATATATATATATAGATATATATATACAGTTTTGAACGGACCTCATTTTCGTCATCTACTAAGTAGGATCGATGGACATTTGAAGAAAAATATCGAAAATTCCGTCATGAGTACAACCTCAATAGCTGATTTCCCTGAAGGGAAATCTGCTAATATATATATATATTTGTCTGTTAACGCTCTAGCGGTCGCAATTCTTGTTTGATCTTTACCAAACTCGGAATTTAATCGTTTTATGTAAAAAGGAAGACTAAGTTCGTTAATGGCTGAAATCGAACCAGTGGGAGGGGGGGTTTAGAGGGGGGGATTTTTGAAAATTCAAAATATCTCCGTTATTATGCGTCGGATCGAAAAATTGTATAGAATACATCTTATTGCAAATTAAATTTACTATAAATATTGTTCTATTCATTTATTCTTTATCTTGAATATTAACCGAGATATTTGCATTTGTATTCTGCGTGATACTGGTCACCAGTAGGCTATGTTCGAACTTTCCGGCGAGAGCTCTGGCGGCCGTTTCTATAACTTCGCCCCTCGTGAATACCTATTCACACCTATTCAGAGGTTAGGTCAACTGTTTTTTGGGACTAAAAACTACTGGGTTGTTACGCCCTAAATAATGTTTTAGGTTTAGAGGTTTCTTACTACTACAGTTGTTATTAGGCAGATTTCCCTATTGTAAAACTTCACGTGGGAAATCTGCTTAGTTTACGCAGCCCCTGCGTGACGGACTTTTACTTCTTATTGTTTCTTTCGTGTGTGTTTGTTTGTTTGTTACCCTTTCATGCAACTGCTTTTCAACGGCTGTAACGAATTTTATGAAACTTGGTATATTTGTATATTACTACTAACCCAAATTAGACTTATATTATATATAATTCTATAATAGGCTATATTAATATTCTCTGAGACGAAGAGAAGTGGGGGTTATAACGGAAGTCTGAAATGAAAAATTGGGATATTTCGTGTCCTATTAGTTTCTCGGCAAACATCCACACAACAAAAGTTATTTATTTTCTTATTTAGAATAACTTTTGTCTTAAAATGAATTGAAAACGGAATATAGGTTAAAACTATAACGGAAGTCATTAATTTTATTAGTACTTATTTAAGTGTTTTTACTAAATGCATCTTATGACAAAGATGTTATGTTTTAGTCATATGTGATAGTTCTAAGTATGATTCGGATTTATGAGGTTATAAATCTCCGTCGCCCTCTCCTCATTTATTTATTTTCTCTAAAAAATAACTTCGTTATTTATTTCCAATAGAAATGTAAACTATAAAAGCATTTCCAATATTTAATTTGCATAATGTATTATTTAAACAAAGTCGTGCTGAATGTGGGCAAGGAGTGATAGCAGAAGTTGCAGGGAATCAAACTCTTTGGTACTGGTAATATGTTATTTCCGATATCTTGGGGTTATTGAAACAAATATGCACTATCATAATAATTAAACATTAATGGCAATGTCATTATGACAAAAGACAATATGCATTTAAACTCGATTTGATTGTTTAAAGCAGGGGTCTCCAAACTACGGCCCGTGGACAGATTTTGTCCGGCCCGCGGAGAGCTAGCATACTTGAAAATTCGTTTTAGAGAACATATTTTTTATTGCAAATTAAATTTAGTTTACTGAAGTATTCTAATTTTATGTTGAACAATTATTAATATGACATCTACATTGATATGGCCATGGGCTAACAACTCATAACATTGTTGTAGACTTATTGTTATTCTTTTTGTGATAAGTTGGATAAAGAAACACAATATGCAGTGTTGCCGTTTTGCGGACTTTAGTCCGATTTGCAGCCTTTTTTTAAACGTTGGGTACTTTTTCGGACTTTTTTTTTCATCAGTAGACTATTTCACTTTTTACCACCGGCAACAATGATAATATAATTTTGGCCCTCGGAACTTACTGGAGTAATCAGTATGGCCCTAAGGCTGGAAAGTTTGGAGACCCCTGGTTTAAAGTATTACTTAGGTTGCAGGGAGGGCAACGGTCTCTTCCCCTCAGGACGTTGGCTGTCCAGTTTGTTTATTCAGACGCTTTCCGTTGTAGATATTAACTTGTATATTGGCTGAATGATTTTTTATTACCGTTTGTATTTATTCTCTTAACATTCACGGTGGTGTTACCAGTATGTAGATTTATCTGTTGTAAACCCTCCCGTGGGAAATCTGCTTAGTTTACGCAGCTCTGCGTGACGGACTTTTTGACCTTGACATGGAGTATCTTTTTTTTTTTTTTTTATTATTATGATTATTTTACGTCCACTTTATGCTACTAGGCTAATCGGGACGGGTTATCTACAGGTTACCATCCTTTTCTAGCCAGGTTGGGCCTAAGGAGATTATTTAATGAGTCCGTCATTAAATAAATTTCTACTGCCCAGGGCGGGATTCGAACCCGCCACTCTAGGTCTGCCATGCGAGATTAGGACCAACGCCCTAACTCGCACGGCCAACCCGAGTAAGTAAGTCATAACCGCTATTTAAAATACTCTTTTGTAAGTCTCGATTGTAAACTGTATATTTATATTGGTATTTAGTAAAGTATATCATACATTAACGGAGCAGAGTTAATAAATACCAGTAATAACTGGGTGCACATCCCTATCGTTCATCCTTTTAAATTATTTATTTATGATTATTAAACAAATTCATATTCCTGAGAATAACACTACATTGCTAAAAGTGTAAGCATCAATTATCATGTAAACATAGACCAATATGAGGTCGGCAGGGAAGCGGCAGAACTGATAGGACAAAGGAAGTAGCTCGACACCTCCCTAGCCTCAGTGCTGCCAACTCCTTTAGGATATCAATTATGTAATACATTAAATTATATTAACAAATCAGATTACATTATCTTCACAATACGAAAACTGTTTGTTCAAATATTTTTCACGTTCTAATTAAATAATGTATTAAATACACTTAGAGAAAACCGGCGTTTCTCATGAATTAATGTTTGTGATAAGAGAAGGGGGGGGGCAGTATACTTTATTGGGTGCAAACTGTTACTGGCATTAAAAAATAACATAGTTTTGAATTATTAAGGATAAAATTCTAACATGGATTTGAATTAACTTATCCAGGCGAGGTAACGGGTAGTTCATGCTGGAATGAATTGTTGAGCATATCAATATTTCTACACAAATTACTTGCTTCATACCTTATTTTACACAAAAAAATAATTATAAAACAAAAGTTAATCTAATTATATAATAAAAGTAAACAGCTTTTGTTATGTGCACGATTGCCGAAAAATAAGTAGAAGATGAAATATCACGAATTTTTATTTCATGCCTCCCTTATAACCCTCACTCCCGTCTGAACCTAAAAATATTAATATAGCTTATAATCTTGGGAGAATTAATGCTAATTCACATACCGAGTTTTGTTAAGTTCGGTTCAATCGTTAGTGTCCAATAAAATAGTTGGCTCCCGCTTTAGTTTTTTGAATATATCTCGTTTATACGTTGTTATAAAACAAAAGAGAATATAACAAATGTTACTTGAAATAACAAAATAAACAAATTTTGTCATGTGCATATTTGCCGAAAACCCAATAGAAAACGAAATACCACTATTAGCAGATATCCCTTAGGGGAAATCAGCTATTGAGGTCGTACTCATGACGCGAGTTTCGAAAAATTTCTTCAAATGTCCATCGATCCTACCCAGGAGATGACGAAAATGAGGTCCGTTCAAAATGTTTTATATATATATATATATATATATCTATATATATATATAAAATTGTAACCTCTGTCTGTACATTGATTTTTTTCGCGAAATTTCACGATAACTTTTCGTTTCACATGTCATAGACACCATATCTGCATTTTGTTTCTTTCGTGTATGTTTGTTTGTTTGTTTGTTTGTTTGTTTGTTTGTTTGTTTGTTTGTTTGTTACCTTTTCACGCATAAACGGCTGAACCGAATTTTATGAAACTTGGTATGTATATTACTACTAACCCAACTTAGACTTTAGGCTATATTAATTTTCTCTGAGATGAACAGGAGTGGGGGTTATAGGGGAAGCCTGAAATTAAAAATAGCGATGTTTCGTTTTCTATTGGTTTTTTGGCAAATAGGCACATAACAAAAGTTGTTTATTTTGTTATTTAGAGTAACTATTGTTATATACACTTTTGTCGTATACCGAAGTTTAAATGCGTTATACGCTAAAAATTATAGCGGGAGTCAACAATATTATTTGCCAAAAAAGACTCAACCGAACTAAATAAAACTCGGTATGTGTATTAGCAGTGAGGCCTTCATTATAATAAGCCATACCAACATTTCTATGGACGGGCAGGAGTGGGGGTTATAAGGGAAGCCTGAAATTAAAAATAGCGATATTTCGTTTCCTATTGGTTTTTCCGCAAACATAAACATAACAAAAGTTGTTTATTTTGTTATTTGGAGTAACCTTTGTTATATACACTTTTGTCGTATAGCTATGTATAAATGAGTTATACGTTAAAACCTTAGCGGGCACTAACGGCTGAACCGAACTTAACAAAACTCGGTATGTCAATTGGCATTAATTCTTCCATGATTATAAGTTATATTAAAATTTTTAGGTTCGAACGGGAGGGGGGTTATAAGGGAGGCCTGAAATAAAAATTCACCATATTTACATGTATAAGAGACGGGAAATATAAAAATAGCGAAGACTGTGAAGAATTATCGAACAAATAATTCTATTATTAGCAAATCACCAGCAACGACGGGTATCAATCCTAAACACTGGGACGGGTAAATGTCAAAATATTGTGCAATGTAAAGCCTGCTAAAAAATACCATCACCATTCAGCCTCAAATGAATTCCCGGGCGAAGCCGGGTATCTAAGCTAGTATATATATATATATATATATATATATATATATATATATATATATATATCTATATATATATAAAATTGTAACCTCTGTCTGTACATTGATTTTTTTCGCGAAATTTCACTATAACTTTTCGTTTCACATGTCATAGACACCATATCTGCATTTTGTTTCTTTCGTGTATGTTTGTTTGTTTGTTTGTTTGTTTGTTTGTTTGTTTGTTTGTTTGTTTGTTTGTTACCTTTTCACGCATAAACGGCTGAACCGAATTTTATGAAACTTGGTATGTATATTACTACTAACCCAACTTAGACTTTAGGCTATATTAATTTTCTCTGAGGCGAACAGGAGTGGGGGTTATAGGGGAAGCCTGAAATTAAAAATAGCGATATTTCGTTTCCTATTGGTTTTTCGGTAAATATGAACATAACAAAAGTTGTTTACTTTGTTATTTAGAGTAACATTTGTTATATACACTTTTTTCGTATACCGAATAATAAACGAGATATACGCTAAAATCTATAGCGGAAGTGAACAATTTTATTTGGGACAATAGACCCAACCGAAATAAAAAAAACTCGGTATGTGTATTAGCACTAACGCTTTCATTATAACAAACCATATCAACATTTCTAGGGACGGGTAGGAGTGGGGGTTATAAGGGATGCCAGAAATTAAATATAGCGATATTTCGTTTCCTATTGGTTTTTCGGCAAATATGAACATGACGATAAACAAGAACATTTCAATTGTATGAAGCATTTTAAAAACAAGTAGCTGTTTCATGAGGAGCAAAGTATATTACTCCCCGCCCCCCTTACTCTAGCTTTCACTGGAACCTTAATTAATCTGAAGTAAGTAATTTCATCCTTTTCACTTTTTTCGTATACCGTATTATAAACGAGATATACGCTAAAACCTATAGCGGAAGTGTATTTTGTTATTTAGAGTAAATTTTGTTATATAAACTTTTTTAGTATACCGAATTATAAACGAGATACATATATGCTAAAACCTATAGCGGAAGTGAACAATTTTATTTGGGACAAAAGACCCAGCCGAAATAAATAAAACTCGGTATGTGTATTAGCACTAACGCTTTCCTTATAATAAGCCATACTAACATTTCTAGGGACGGGCAGGAGTGGGGGTTATAAGGGAGACCTGAAATTAATAATGGTGATATTTCGTTTTAATAACTGAGATCTATGCATAATGCACAGGAGACGGGAAACATGACAATTTGGAGGACAGTGAAGACTTACATAAACCAATTAATTTTATTATTAACAAATGCCAACAACGGGTGTTAATCCTAAATAGTGGGACGGGTAAAGGTGAAAATATTGTGCAAACTAAAGCCTTGCCAAAAAAAATACGATCACCATTCAGCCTCAAATGAACTCCCGAGCGAAGCCGGGTATCTGAGCTAGTATATATATAAAATTGTAACCTCTGTCTGTACATTGATTTTTTTCGCAAAATTTCACGATAACTTTTCGTTTCACATGTCATAGACACCATATCTGCATTTTGTTTCTTTCGTGTATGTTTGTTTGTTTGTTTGTTACCTTTTCACGCATAAACGGCTGAACCGAATTTTATGAAACTTGGTATGTATATTACTACTAACCCAACTTAGATTTTAGGCTATATTAATTTTCTCTGAGGCGAACAGGAGTGGGGGTTATAAGGGAAGCCTGATATTAAAAATAGCGATATTTCGTTTTCTATTGGTTTTTCGGCAAATATGCACATAACAAAAGTTGTTTATTTTGTTATTTAGAGTAACTTTTGTTATATACACTTTTGTCGTATACCGAAGTTTAAATGCGTTATACGCTAAAAATTATAGCGGGAGTCAACAATATTATTTGCCAAAAAAGACTCAACCGAACTAAATAAAACTCGGTATGTGCATTAGCACTAACGCCTTCATTGTAATAAGCCATACTAACATTTCTAGGGACGGGCAGGAGTGGGGGTTATAAGGGAGGCCTGAAATTAAAAATAGTGATATTTCGTTTCCTATTGGTTTTTCCGCAAATATAAACATAACAAAAGTTGTTTATTTTGTTATTTGAAGTAACTTTTGTTATATACACTTTTGTCGTATACCTAAGTATTAATGAGTTTTACGTTAAAACTTTAGCGGGAGCCAACAATTTTATTGGGCACTAACGAACTTAACAAAGCTCGGTATGTCAATTAGCATTAATTCTTCCATGATTATAAGTTATATTAAGATTTTTAGGTTCGAACGAGAGGGGGGTTATAAGGAAGGCCTGAAATAAAAATTCACCTTATTTACATGTAAGTATAAGAGACGGGAAATATAAAAATATCGAAGACAGTGAAGTCTTATCGAACAAATATTCTATTATTAGCAAATCCAAGGCAACGACGGGTATCAATCCTAAACACTGGGACGGGTAAATGTCAAAATATTGTGCAATGTAAAGCCTGCTAAAAAGTACCATCACCATTCAGCCTCAAATGAATTCCCGGGCGAAGCCGGGTATCTGAGCTAGTATATATATATATATATATATATATATATATATATATATATATATATATATCTATATATATATAAAATTGTAACCTCTGTCTGTACATTGATTTTTTTCGCGAAATTTCACGATAACTTTTCGTTTCACATGTCATAGACACCGTATCTGCATTTTGTTTCTTTCGTGTATGTTTGTTTGTTTGTTTGTTTGTTTGTTTGTTTGTTTGTTTGTTTGTTTGTTTGTTTGTTTGTTTGTTACCTTTTCACGCATAAACGGCTGAACCGAATTTTATGAAACTCGGTATGTATATTACTACTAACCCAACTTAGACTTTAGGCTATATTAATTTTCTCTGAGGCGAACAGGAGTGGGGGTTATAAGGGAAGCCTGAAATTAAAAATAGCGATATTTCGTTTTCTATTGGTTTTTCGACAAATATGCACATAACAAAAGTTGTTTATTTTGTTATTTAGAGTAACTTTTGTTATATACACTTTTGTCGTATACCGAAGTTTAAATGCGTTATACGCTAAAAATTATAGCGGGAGTCAACAATATTATTTGCCAAAAAAGACTCAACCGAACTAAATAAAACTCGGTATGTGTATTAGCAGTGAGGCCTTCATTATAATAAGCCATACCAACATTTCTATGGACGGGCAGGAGTGGGGGTTATAAGGGAAGCCTGAAATTAAAAATAGCGATATTTCGTTTCCTATTGGTTTTTCTGCAAATATAAACATATCAAAAGTTGTTTATTTTGTTATTTGGAGTAACTTTTGTTATATACACTTTTGTCGTATACCTAAGTATAAATGAGTTATACGTTAAAACTTTAGCGGGCACTAACGGCTGAACCGAACTTAACAAAACTCGGTATGTCAATTAGCATTAATTCTTCCATGATTATAAGTTATATTAAAATTTTTAGGTTCGAACGGGAGGGGGGTTAAAAGGGAGGCCTGAAATAAAAATTCACCATATTTACATGTATAAGAGACGGGAAATATAAAAATATCGAAGACTGTGAAGCCTTATCGAACAAATAATTCTATTATTAGCAAATCCACGGCAAAGATGGGTATCAATCCTAAACACTGGGACGGGTAAATGTCAAAATATTGTGCAATGTAAAGCCTGCTAAAAAATACCATCACCATTCAGCCTCAAATGAATTCCCGGGCGAAGCCGGGTATCTGAGCTAGTATATCTATATATATATAAAATTGTAACCTCTGTCTGTACATTGATTTTTTTCGCGAAATTTCACGATAACTTTTCGTTTCACATATCATAGACACCATAACTGCATTTTGTTTCTTTGGTGTCTGTTTGTTTGTTTGTTTGTTTGTTTGTTTATTTGTTTGTTTGTTTGTTACCTTTTCACGCATAAACGGCTGAACCGAATTTTATGAAACTTGGTATGTATATTACTACTAGCCCAACTTAGACTTTAGGCTATATTATTATTCTCTTAGACAATCAGGAGTGGGGGTTATAAGGGAGGCCTGAAATTAAAAATAGCGATATTTCGTTTCCTATTGCTTTTTCAGCAAACATGCACATAACAAAAGTTGTTTATTTTGTAATTTAGAGTAACTTTTGTTATATGCACTTTTGCCATATACGGAAGTATAAATGCGTTATACGCTAAAAACTAAAGCGGGAGTCCACAATTTTATTTGGCACAAAAGACTCAACCGAACTAAACCAAACTCGGTATGTGAATTAGTACTAACGCCTTCCTTATAATAAGCCATACTAACATTTCTAGGGACGGGCAGGAGTGGGGGTTATAAGGGAGGCCTGAAATTAAAAATAGCGATATTTCGTTTCCTATTGCTTTTTCAGCAAATATGCACATAACGAATGTTGTTTATTTTGTTATTTAGAGTAACTTTTGTAATATGCTGTTTTGCCGTATACGGAAGTATAAATGAGTTATACGCTAAAAACTATAGCGGGAGTCCACAATTTTATTTGGCACAAAAGACTCAACCGAACTAAACCAAACACGGTATGTGAATTAGTACTAACGCCTTTATTATAATAAGCTATACTAACATTTCTAGGGACGGGCAGGAGTGGGGGTTATAAGGGAGGCCTGAAATTAATAATAATGATTTCTTATTGGGGTTTCGGCAAATATGCACATAACAAAAGTTGTTTATTTTGTTATTTAGAGTAACTTTTGTTATATGCTGTTTTGCCGTATACGGAAGTATAAATGAGTTATACGCTAAAAACTATAGCGGAAGTCCACAATTTTATTTGGCACAAAAGACTCAACCGAACTAAACCAAACTCGGTATGTGAATTAGTACTAACGCCTTTATTATAATAAGCTATACTAACATTTCTAGGGACGGGCAGGAGTGGGGGTTATAAGGAAGGCCTGAAATTAATAATAGTGATATTTCGTTTCTTATTGCATTTTCGGCAAATATGCACCTGAAAAAATTAGTTCAAATGTATGTCAATATTTTTTTCCTTAATAATTCAAATCTATGCATAATGCTCAGGAGACGGGAAATATGACAATATGCAGGTCAGTGAAGTCTTACATAAAAAAATAATTTTATTATTAACAAATGCCAACAACGGGTATTAACCCTAAACACTGGAACGGGTAAATGTCAACATATTGTGCAAAGTAAAGCCTTGCCAAAAATATACCATCACCATTTTGCCTCAAATGAATTCCCGAGCGAAGCCGGGTATCTGAGCTAGTATATATATATATATATATATATATATATATATTTGTCTGTTAATGCTCTAGCGGTCGCAATTTTTGTTTGATCGTTACCAAACTCGGAATTTTATCGTTTTATGTAAAAAGGAAGATCAAGCTCGTTAATGGCTGAAATCGGACCAGTGGGAGGGGGGGTTTAGAGGGGGATTTTCGGAAAATTCAAAATATCTCCGTCATTATTTGTCGGATCGAAAAATTGTATAGAATCAATCTTATTGCAAATTAAATTTACTATAAATATTATTCTATACATTTATTCTGTTTCTTGAATATTAACCGAGATATTTGCATTTGTATTCTGCATTGGTCGGCAGGAGTGAGCTGTTTGGTACTTTCCGAAGAGAGCTCTGGTGGCCGTTTTCGTAACTATTCGTCCCTTGTGTATAAGTTTAGTAATCCCTTACTACTTACTACACTTGTTATTGGGCAGATTTCTCTATTGTAAAACTTCACGTGGGAAATCTGCTTAGTTTACGCATCCCCTGCGTTACGGACTTTTAATGAATATAAGCTGATTTAGTTGTTATCTATGACCCTTTTACTCCTTCGGGTAAATTATGGAAGTATTTTATTAATATGTTCCATAGGGGCATTACCTCTTCTTTGAGGTCCGAGGGTAAGTGCCTGGAATAGACTCCAGCGATGAAGGTTTTCACCTTGTTTGCCTGGAACAAAATTAGCAAATATAAATATGAATAGTATTGGCCTTAATCTCACATGGTAGAACCTTGAGTGGTGAGATCGATTCTCGCATGGGCAATAGGAATTTATTTAGTGGCGGCATTAGGGTAACTAACTGATACCAAAGAAACAAATTTCAGATATCGTGCCTATGGCATTTTTAAACACTTAATGTTTTGAATAAATAATTTAAGGAAAACATTGCATTTTATGAAACTTGGTTGTAATATACATATATTACTACTAGCCAAACTTAGACTTTAGGCTATATTAATATTCTCTGAGACGAAGAGGAGTGGGGGTTATAAGGGAGGCATGAAATTAAAAATAGCGATACTTCGTTTCCTATTGTTTTTTCGTCAAAGTTGTTCAAAAGTTGTTTATTTTGTTATTTAGAGTAACTTTTGTTATATACACTTTTGTCGTATACCGAAGTTTAAATGCGTTATACGCTAAAAATTATAGCGGGAGTCAACAATATTATTTGCCAAAAAAGACTCAAACGAACTAAATAAAACTCGGTATGTGTATTAGGAGTGAGGCCTTCATTATAATAAGCCATACCAACATTTCAATGGACGGGCAGGAGTGGGGGTTATAAGGGAAGCCTGAAATTAAAAATAGCGATATTTCGTTTTCTATTGGTTTTTCCGCAAATATAAACATAACAAAAGTTGTTTATTTTGTTATTTGGAGTAACTTTTGTTATATACACTTTTGTTGTATACCTAAGTATAAATGAGTTATATGTTAAAACTTTAGCTGGAGCCAACAATTGTATTGGGCACTAACGGCTGAACGGAACTTAACAAACCTAGGTATGTCAATTACCATTAATTCTTCCATGATAATAAGTTATATTAAAATTTTTAGGTTCAAACGGGAGGGGGGTTATAAGGGAGGCCTGAAATAAAAATTCACCATATTTACATGTATAAGAGACGGGAAATATAAAAATATCGAAGACAGTGAAGCCTTATCGAACAAATAATTCTATTATTAGTAAATCCACGGGAACGACGGGTATCAATCCTAAAGACTGGGACGGGTAAATGTCAAAATATTGTGCAATGTAAAGCCTGCTAAAAAATACCATCACCATTCAGGCTCAAATGAATTCCCGGGCGAAGCCGGGTATCTGAGCTAGTATAATATATATATATATATATATATATATATATATATATATATATATATATATATACTAGCTCAGATACCCGGCTTCGCTCGGGAATTCATTTGAGGCTGAATGGTGATGGTATTTTTTTGGCAAGGCTTTCCTTTGCACAATATTTTGACATTTGCCCGTCCCAGTGTTTAGTTTAAATACCCGTCGTTTCTGTGGATTTGTTAATAATAAAATTATTTTTTTATGTAAGACTTTACTGTTCTCCATATTGTCATATTTCCCGTTTCCTGTGCATTATGCATAGATTTGAATTATTAAGCACAAAATATTAACATACATTTGAATTAATTTTTCCCGGTGAGGTACCTTGTAGATCCAAGGAATTGTTGAGCAAATTTCACTAAATAATAAAATAAACAACTTTGTTATGTGCATATTTGCCGAAACCCCAATAGGAGACGAAATATCACTATTTTTAATTTCAGGCCTCCCTTATAACCCCCACTCCTGCCCGTCTCTAATAATGTTGGTATGGCTTATTATAAGGAAGACGTTAGTGCTAATTCACATACCGAGTTTGGTTTAGTTCGGTTGAGTCTTTTGTGCTAAATAAAATTGTTGACTTCCGCTATCATTTTTAGCGAATAACGCCTTTATAATTAGGTATACGACAAAAGTGTATATGACAAAAGTTTCTCTAAATACCAAAATAAACAACTTTGGTTATTTGCATATTTGCCAAAACCCCAATAGGAAACGAAATATCACTATTTTTAATCCCCACTCCTGTTCGTCTCAGAGAATATTAACATAGCCTAAAGTCTAAGTTGCGTGAAAAGGTAACAAACAAATAAACAAACAAAAAACATACACGAAAGAAACAAAATGCAGTTATGGTGTCTATGACATGTGAAACGAAAAGTTATCGTGAAATTTATATCTATATCTATATATATATAAAATTGTAACCTCTGTCTGTACATTGATTTTTTTCGCGAAATTTCACGATAACTTTTCGTTTCACATGTCATAGACACCATAACTGCATTTTGTTTCTTTGGTGTCTGTTTGTTTGTTTGTTTGTTTATTTGTTTGTTTGTTTATTTGTTTGTTTGTTTGTTTGTTACCTTTTCACGCATAAACGGCTGAACCGAATTTTATGAAACTTGGTATGTGTATTACTACTAGCCCAACTTAGACTTTAGGCTATATTAATATTCTCTAAGACAAACAGGAGTGGGGGTTATAATGGAGGCCTGAAATTTAAAATAGCGATATTTCGGTTCCTATTGCTTTTTCAGCAAATATGCCCATTAGAAAAGTTGTTTATTTTGTAATTTAGAGTAACTTTTGTTATATGCACTTTTGCCGTATATGGAAGTATAAATGAGTTATACGCTAAAAACTTTAGCGGGAGTCAACAATTTATTAGGCACAAAAGACTCAACCGAACTAAACCAAACTCGGTATGTGAATTAGTACTAACGCCTTCCTTATAATAAGCCATACTAACATTTCTAGGGACGGGCAGGAGTGGGGGTTATATGGGAGGCCTGAAATTAAAAATAGCGATATTTCGTTTCCTATTGCTTATTCAGCAAATATGCCCATAAAAAAAGTTGTTTATTTTGTTATTTACAGTAACTTTTGTTATATACACTTTTGCCGTATACGGAAGTATAAATGAGTTATACGCTAAAAACTATAGCGGGAGTCCACAATTTTATTTGGCACAAAAGACTCAACCGAACTTAACCAAACTCGGTATGTGAATTAGCACTAACGCCTTCCTTATAATAAGCCATACTAACATTTCTAGGGATGGGCAGGAGTGGGGGTTATAAGGAAGGCCTGAATTTAAAAATAGCGGTATTTCGTTTCTTATTGCATTTTCGGCAAATATAAACATAACAAAAGTTGTTTATTTTGTTATTTAGAGTAACTTTGGTCATATTCATTTTTGTCTTTTAACAAAGTATAAACGAGATATACACTATAAACTAAAGCGGGAGTCAACGATTTCTTTGAGCGCTAACGAGTAAACCGAACTAACAAAAACTCAGTATGTCAATTAGCATTAATTCTTCCATGGTTATAAGGGAGGCCTGAAATAAAAATTCGCGATATTTCATAGTCTATTTGTCTACGGGAAATATGACAATTTAGAGGACAGTGAAGACTTACATAAAAAATTAATTTTATTATTAACAAATGCCAACAACGGGAATTAACCCTAAACACTGGGACGGGTAAATGTCAAAATATTGTGCAAATTAAAGCCTTGCCAAA
Organism: Riptortus pedestris; assembly: GCA_019009955.1. Lineage (NCBI taxonomy): Eukaryota > Metazoa > Arthropoda > Insecta > Hemiptera > Alydidae > Riptortus > Riptortus pedestris. Next base: position 134,717,088 of record CM032228.1, read on the forward strand.
AAAATAACATCACCATTCAGCCTCAAATCAATTCCCGGGCGAAGCCGGGTATCTGAGCTAGTATATATATAAAATTGTAACCTCTGTCTGTACATTGATTTTTTTCGCGAAATTTCACGATAACTTTTCGTTTCACATGTCATAGACACCATAACTGCATTTTGTTTCTTTGGTGTCTGTTTGTTTGTTTGTTTGTTTGTTTGTTTGTTACCTTTTCACGCATAAACGGCTGACCCGAATTTTATGAAACTTGGTATGTATATTACTACTAGCCCAACTTAGACTTTAGGCTATATTAATATTCTCTAAGACAAACAGGAGTGGGGGTTATAAGGGAGGCCTGAAATTAAAAATAGCGATATTTCGTTTCCTATTGCTTTTTCAGCAAATATACACATAACAAAAGTTGTTTATTTTGTAATTTAGAGTAACTTTTGTTATATGCACTTTTGCCGTATACGGAAGTGTAAATGCGTTATACGCTAAAAACTATAGCGGGAGTCCACAATTTTATTTGGCACAAAAGACTCAACCGAACTAAACCAAACTCGGTATGTGAATTAGTATTAACGCCTTCCTTATAATAAGTCATACGAACATTTCTAGGGACGGGCAGGAGTGGGGGTTATAAGAGAAGCCAGCAATTAAAAATAGCGATATTTCGTTTCATATTAGTTTCTCGGCAAGTATGCACATAACAAAAGTTGTTTATTTTGTTATTTAGAGTAACTTTTGTTATATACACTTTTATCGTGTAACGTATTATAAACGGGATATACGCTAAAAACCTATAACGGAAGTTAGCAATTTTATTTGGCACAAAAGACTCAACCGAACTAAATAAAACTCGGTATGTGTATTAGCACTAACACCTTCATTATAATAAGCCATACCAACATTTAGAGAGGCGGACAGGAGCGGGGGTTGTAAGGGAGGCCTGAATTTAAAAATAGTGGTATTTCGTTTTCTATTCGTTTTTCTGCAAATGTGCATATTACAAAAGTAGTTTATTTTGTCATTTAGAGTAATTTTTGTTGCATTCACTATGTTCGTAAAATGAAGTAAACACGTGATATACGCTAAAACTATAGCGGGAGTCATTAATTTTATTAGTGCTTATTTAAGTGTTTTTAATGAATGAATATTATGACAAATGATTTTATTTTTTAGTCACATATGATAACTCTATATATGATTCGGATTAGTGAGGTTATATATCTCCGTCGTCCCCTTCTCATTTATTTATTTCTTCTACAAAATAACATTGCTATTTATTTCCAATAGAAATGTAAACTATAAGAGCATTTCCGTTATTTAATTTGCATAATGTATTATTTAAACTAAGTCATGCTGAATTGTACAAAGAGGGATAGCGGAAGTCATGGGGATCAAACTCTTTCGTTCTGCTAATACATATATTATCTTATTTCCGATATCTTGATGTTATTGAAATAAATATATACCATCATAACAATTAGACGTTAATAGTAATGTTATTATGAAAAAAGACAATATCCATTTAAAATTGATATGATTTAAAGTATTAATTATTTTGCAGGGAAGGCTATGTTCTATTCCCCTCACCTATATTTTTGAATATGAATCAAATTATTTTTCGGGTAATACTATTATTTAATTCCATCAGATAGATAAATTATTAAAATAATACTTTGAATCAATATTTTAAGGAAAACTATGGAGATGCTAGAGCGGAAGGAGGCCGGAGCCTAAACAGTTAATTGACAACTTATATCCTGTGAAATGATTTCCACTGAGCTCTACTATTACGAATATAATCTTATTTCAAAACTATGCTTAAACTATATGAGCTCCGATTGGTTTTTGACAGGAAATAAGTTTCATTATAGAGGATATTTAATTGTAATAAATGCTATCCACGATTAGGGTTTAAAGTATTCAAAAAGGTGAGTTAAAAAGTGGAGATAGATAGATCAGGAACACATTTTTATTTATTCTTCAAAATTAAAATTTCTCATCTATACGTCGCCCGCCTGACCCTCAGGGGAAACAACAATTTTTTTTTTTCTATAAGTCGCCTGCCTGTCCCTCACGGGAAAACAATGCGCTCAGACGGGAAGTGTAGTAAACATTGAAGCCTTGCTCAAAAAAAAAAATACTATCATCATTCAGCCTCAAATGATTTCCCGAGCGAAGCCGGGTACCTTAGCTAGTATATATATAAAATTGTAACCTCTGTCTGTACATGGATTTTTTTCGCGAAATTTCACGATAACTTTTCGTTTCACATGTCACAGACACCATAACTGCATTTTGTTTCTTTGGTGTCTGTTTGTTTGTTTGTTTGTTACCTTTTCACGCATAAACGGCTGAACCGAATTTTATGAAACTTGGTATGTATATTACTACTAACCCAACTTAGACTTTAGGCTATATTAATTTTCTCTGAGACGAACAGGAGTGGGGGTTATAAGGGAAGCCTGAAATTAAAAATAGCGATATTTCGTTTTCTATTGATTTTTCGGCAAATATGCACATAACAAAAGTTGTTTATTTTGTTATTTAGAGTAACTTTTGTTATATACACTTTTGTCGTATACCGAAGTTTAAATGCGTTATACGCTAAAAATTATAGCGGGAGTCAATAATATTATTTGCCAAAAAAGACTCAACCGAACTAATTAAAACTCGGTATGTGTATTAGCAGTGAAGCCTTCATTATAATAAGCAATACCAACATTTCTATGGACGGGCAGGAGTGGGGGTTATAAGGGAAGCCTGAAATTAAAAATAGCGATATTTCGTTTCCTATTGGTTTTTCCCCAAATATAACCATAACAAAAGTTGTTTATTTTGTTATTTGGAGTAACTTTTGTCATATACACTTTTGTCGTATACCTAAGTATAAATGAGTTAAAACTTTAGCGGGAGCCAACAATTTTATTGGGCACTAACGGCTGAACCGAACTTAACAAAGCTCGGTATGTCAATTAGAATTAATTCTTCCATGATTATAAGTTATATTAAAATTTTTAGGTTCGAACGGGAGGGGGGTTATAAGGGAGGCCTGAAATAAAAATTCACCATATTTACATGTATAAGAGACGGGAAATATAAAAATATCGAAGACAATGAAGCCTTATCGAACAAATATTCTATTATTAGCAAATCCACGGCAACGACGGGTATCAATCCTAAACACTGGGACGGGTAAATGTCAAAATATTGTGCAATGTAAAGCCTGCTAAAAAATACCATCACCATTCAGCCTCAAATGAATTCCCGGGCGAAGCCGGGTATCTGAGCTAGTCTATATTTAATTTCAGGCCTCCTTATAACCCTCACTCCTGCCCGTCCCTAGAAATGTTAGTATGGCTCATTATAAGGAAATCGTTAGTACTAATTCACATAGCGAGTTTGGTTTAGTTCGGTAGAGTCTTTTGTGCCAAATAAAATTGTGGACTCCCGCTATAGTTTTTAGCGTATAACTCATTTATACTTCCGTATACGGCAAAAGTGCATATAACAAAAGTTACTCTAAATTACAAAATAAACAACTTTTGTTATGTGCATATTTGCTGAAAAAGCAATAGGAAACGAAATATCGCTATTTTTAATTTTAGGCCTCCCTTATAACCCCCACTCCTGTTCGTCTTAGAGAATATTAATATAGCCTAAAGTCTAAGTTGGGCTAGTAGTAATATACATACCAAGTTTCATAAAATTCGGTTCAGCCGTTTATGCGTGAAAACGTAACAAACAAACAAACAAACAAACAGACACGAAAGAAACAAAATGCAGTTATGGTGTCTATGACATGTGAAACGAAAAGTTATCGTGAAATTTCGCGAAAAAAATCAATGTACAGACAGAGGTTACAATTTTATATATATATAAAAATATATATATAAAAATAGCGATATTTCGTTTCCTATTCCTTTTTCAGCAAATATGCACATAAAAAAAGTTGTTTATTTTGTTATTTAGAGTAACTTTTGTTATATGCACTTTTGCCGTATACGGAAGTATAAATGAGATATATGCTAAAAACTATTGCGGGAGTCCACAATTTTATTTGGCACAAAAGACTCAACCGAACTAAACCAAACTCGCTATGTGAATTAATACTAACAATTTCCTTATAATAAGCCATACTAATATTTCTAGAGACGGGCAGGAATGGGGGTTATAAGGGAGGCCTGAAATTAAAAATAGCGATATTTCGTTTCCTATTGCTTTTGCAGCAAATATGCACATAACAAAAGTTGTTTATTTTGCTATTTAGAGTAACTTTTGTAATATGCACTTTTGCCGTATACGGAAGCATAAATGAGTTATCCGCTATAAACTAAAGCGGGAGTCCACAATTTTATTTGGCACAAAAGACTCAACCGAATTAAACAAAACTTGGCATGTGAATTACTACTAACGCCTTCATTATAATAAGATATACTAACATTTCTAGGGACGGGCAGGAGAGGGGGTTATAAGGAAGGCCTGAAATTAATAATAGTGATATTTCGTTTCCTATTGCATTTTCGGCAAATATGCACATAACAAAAGTTGTTTATTTTGTTATTTAGAGAAATTTGCTCAACACTTCGTTTCGATATGAACTACCAGGTACCTGACCTGAAAAAATTATGCCAAATGTATGTCAATATTTTCTCCTTAATAATTCAAATCTACGCATAATGCACAGGAGACGGGAAATATGACAATATGCAGGACAGTCAAGTCTTACATAAAAAAATAATTTTATTATTAACAAATGCCAACAACAGGTATTAACCATAAACACTGGAACGGGTAAATGTCAAAATATTGTGCAAAGTAAAGCCTTGCCAAAAATATACCTTCACCATTCAGCCTCAAATGAATTCCCGAGCGAAGCCGGGTATCTGAGCTAGTAGATAGATAAAATTCTAACCTCTGTCTGTACATTGATTTTTTTCGCGAAATTTCACGATAACTTTTCGTTTCACATGTCCTAGACACCATAACTGCAATTTGTTTCTTTGGTGTCTGTTTGTTTGTTACCTTTTCACGCATAAACGGCTGAACCGAATTTTATGAAACTTGGTATGTATATTAGTACTAACCCAACTTAGACTTTAGGCTATATTAAAATTCTCTGAGATGAACAGGAATGGGGGTTATAAGGGAGGTCTGGAATTAAAAATAGCGATATTTCGTTTCCTATTGGTTTTTCGTCAAATATGAACATAACAAAAGTTGTTTATTTTGTTATTTAGAGTAACTTTTATTATATAAACTTTCTTCGTATACCGATTTATAAACGAGATATACGCTAAAACATATAGCGGAAGTGAACAATTTTATTTGGGACAAAAGACCCAACCGATCTAAATAAAACTCGGTATGTGTATTAGCACTAATGTATTCATTATAATAAGCCATACCAACATTTCTTGGGACGGGCAGTAGTGGGGGTTGTAAGGAAGGCCTTAATTTAAAAATAGCGGTATTTCGTTTTCTATTGGTTTTTCTGCAAATATGCACATAACAAAAGATGTTTATTTTGTTATTTAAAGTAACTTTTGTTATATACACTTTTTTCGTATACCGAATTATAAACGAGATATACAGTAAAACTAAAGTAATTTGCGTAGAAATATTGATATGCTCAACAATTCTGTCCAATATGAACTACCAGGTACCTCACCGGGAAAAATTAATTCAAATCTATGTTAATATTTTGTCCTTAATAGCTGAAATCTATGCATAATGCACAGGAGACGGGAAATATGACAATTTGGAGGACAGTGAAGTCTTACAAAAAAAAAAAAACGACGGGTATAAACCCTAAACACTGGGACGGGGAAATGTCAAAATATTATGCAAAGTAAAGCCTTGCCAAAAAAATACCATCACCATTCAGCCTCAAATGAATTCCCAGGCGAAGCCGGGTATCTGAGCTAGTATATATATAAAATTGTAACCTCTGTCTGTACATTGATTTTTTTCTCGAAATTACACGATAACTTTTCGTTTCACATGTCATAGACACCATAACTGCATTTTGTTTCTTTCGTGTATGTTTGTTTGTTAGCTTTTCACGCATAAACGGCTGAACCGAATTTTATGAAACTCGGTATGTGTATTACTACTAGCCAAACTTAGGCTTTAGGCTATATTAATATTATCTTAGACGAACAGGAGTGAGGGATTATAAGGGAGGCCTGAAATTAAAAATAGCGATATTTCGTTTCCTATTAGTTTTTTGGCAAATATGCACATTACAAAAGTTGTTTATTTTGTTATTTAGAGTAACTTTTGTCATATATACTTTCGTCGTATTCCGAAGTACAAATGCGTTATACGCCAAAAAGTATAGCGGGAGTCAACAATTTTATTTGACATAAAAGACTGAACGGAACTAAATAAAACTCGGTATGTGTATTAGCACTAACACCTTCTTTATAATAAGCCATACCAACATTTCTAGGGGCGGGCAGGAGAGGGGGTTGTATTGGTTTTTCTTCAAATACGCACATGACAAAAGTATTTTATTTTTCTATTTAAAGTAACTTTTGTTATATTCACTTTTGTCGTATAGAAAAGTATAAACGTGATATACACTAAAATCTAAAGCGGGAGCCAACAATTTTTTGGGGCACTAACGATTGAACCGAACTTAGCAAAACTCGGTATGTCAATTAGCATTATTCTTCCGTGATTATAAGCTATATTAAAAATGTTAGGTTCAAACGGGAGTGGGGATTATAAGAGAGGCTGAAATGCGAGAAGACTAATGCGGTAGCGGAAGATGACAGGAGCCTTACCAGTTAATTGAGATAACTTATGTCCCGTCTGGCATTGCTGGAAGTGATTTCCAGTGAGATTCACTATTACAAATATAATCTTACGTGCAAAACTTTGCCTAAACTATATGAGCTCGGATTGGCTTTTGAAAGGAAATATGTTCATTATAGATGATATTTAATTGTAATAAATGCTACCCATGATTATGGTTTGTATTATTGAAAAACGGTGAGTCATAAAGTGTAGAGGGATAGACTAGGAACACATTTTCATTTATCCTTCAAAACTAAAATTTCTATTCTATTAATCCCCAAAAGTCTTCAGGGTTGGCTATTTCGGAAAATCATTACGTCGTGGAGGGCAGTGTAATTGACACATTGAAGTCTTACTATCAAAATACCATCATTAGTCAATCAAGAATGATTTCCCGGGCATCGCCGGGTACCTTAGCTAGTATATATATATGGTACTTGTGTATTATATTCACCACATTTTAGTTCCACGCTAGAGTGCGGTACTGTTTTAAGTAGTACGATTCATTGCCCGCCAGGGAGGTTATACTTACCATATAACCTTCTACGGGATTATAATGATAAATAAAAGAAAACACAATTTTTAAAAATAAAACATTTTATTCACATTTAGGCGGGAAATGTGTGGAAATACTGTTCTTCATATCTAAGGACACAACTCCCTCATGTAACTGTTCCAATCAATAGCAGTCTTATTGGAAATTTTGAGTTGTTTTTTGCAAAAATTGACAGATGTCAATTCTTCGCAACAGCAGTAAATGAACTTCAATGCATTACAAAATGGAATTTTACTTCCTTCGAACCAAGTGTCAATCCGAACGCCGACTTGCTCACCACACTTTCTTACATTACACTTCCAAAAAAGACTTTTTTTTCCACTATAAAGTTTCATACAATGTGATTTAGAACACTTTCTTCTGAAAGTCAAAATATTCCTCTCATGTAAATATTTAACAGCGTCTTCTTCAGTCGTTGGCAAATCCCAAAGAGGCATTTTTAAAGGACTAAGAAACTCTAAACAGCACAATAAACAGCAAACGCAACTATGACAAAAGATAACCTCATTAGCCTGGGAGAGCTAGCGTCGCACTTCAGTAGCGCATTCTAGCGTGGAGTTACGTTTTATTACAACACCAGTAATAAACGTTGTTAATAAGAGTTCTTTTGGATTGCAAAATTAAACACACACAAGTTTCACAGTTTTTATCACTGCACAATTTATTTACAATACACTACACACTTGGTTAATTGTTCTTAATTACTACTCACAGAATGCGCTGATAGCGTCACTGTTCCAGTTATTACACAGTCCAATAATTCACTCACTGTCACCGAAGTACACAAAAAGACGGCTCTGTATTGACTGTCCTTTAACGCGGCACTAAACTGTTACTTACAGTCACGGCACAACACTGTTCTTCACATAAAAACACTTTACTGCACTGCACTAAAGCACATATGAGCACGAGTACAAAACTAAAACCTGACTAGGGTCGGACAGGGTGTCTTATATAGATTGGCGGAAAAACATCAAAGGGACGGCCCAGGCCCTTCCGGAACAGAACTCGATCATCTGTCGGCTTCTTTGATCTACCTCGCACTTCCCAAATACGCGACTCTCTGCTAATCCTTCATTAAGCGAGAAAACGTTCAAGTCCGGTACATGTCCACCATGCCTGGTCCACTTATGGTCGAACTTCACATTTCTCAGCTTATGCTGCAGATCCACTTGGATAGTCAAACCTACTTTAACGTATGTGCTTCTCAATTTCATCATAATATTTTCTGCACTAGTTTCACTCACAATTAATGAAATTACATTATCACTTAACAATTGAATGATAAGGTTGCGCGCCTTCGCATCCTTCTGCTTGAAATCAGTACCTTTCTTTACATCTTCAGTCGGCGAAATCATGTCCAGTAGATTATTAGCATCTAACAATGCCTTCACTCTAATCTCCCAAGTAGAAAAGTTCCGGCCGTCAAACGGCTTAACCACATTTGTAAGTTGTTAAACCGCCATGCTGCTTCCCCCAGGACCGGTACAGCAATTATCACCTTTTATTGGAAATTCTCCGATTCGTACTTAAATAAACTTAGGAACCGCTGGGGGCGCAACAATCACTACGAGCGCCCAAAAATCACCTCGGTCTCCAGTCGTTATCAGGCGAGAAAAAAAATTGACGATCGAAAAAATCCATAAATATTCGCGTAAATCGATGCATTTAACGCTCCACACTAAGTTCTGGATAACTACAGTAAGAAATCTTGTTCGTGATAGTAAGTACATGAAATGCTATAAAACAAGTTATCTTCCCAAGGCACCTCTAATTGGAAACCTACCATATTACCGCCTCAAGGACGGTCAAGTCTTTCATCATGTTGGCTCTTAACTGTGAAATGGGTAACTCACAGTGGTCACACATATCACAAACTTTTTATTAAAACAGTTATTAACAAGTGGACCCTGGAAGTTCACATCACAACAACAACAACTCACAGGAACTACCCAGCATACGTTCTGAGGCTCAGTGGTGTGCCATTCCACACTAAATCAAGAGGTATAATAACTTTGGCAACGATCTTGGCCAGTCATTTGGGAGTCATCAAGAAGAAAGGCATATATTTGCCTCTCCATATGCATGGTCAAGAAAGCTATACACCTTGACCTAGTTTCTTGCTGCTCCAGGGAGTCATTTCTTGCAACATTAGACAGATTCACGGCTTGCAGAGGAAAACCAGTCCCTTGGGCTGTGGCATGAGCTTTGTTGGTGCTGCCAAGTTGAAGGATGCCCTCATCTTCTCTCTTGAGTTGATGAAGATGAGGCTATCATACATCATGCTGTTAATGAATCTATCGTAGTCATTCAACCCAACTTCTGATCCACATTTCGGGGGAATATGGGATCCTCAACAGAGTAATTGGTGATATACCCAAGACATTTGAGGAATTGACAAGTCTTTTGCAAAATTGAAGGCATCCTTAACTCCAGGCGGTTAACTTCCTTGGGAGGACATCGAGAATCTCACTCATTTCTTGATGGGCCGCCCTCTCACATCAGACATCTCAGTAGAAGAAATCAGCCCAGCCTGTAAAGGAGATGGGACATGGTGTGTCAGAATCTCAACACGAGAGTGCCGAGCACAAAGGATTAAGTCTATCCTCGGCTAATACTTCAACCAGCTCAGTCGACATAGCCCACCAGACAGGTTACAACTACAGGGTGTCTCAGGCCTATTCACCGAGGATTCTTAACAACTGCTGCCAGTCAGCCATTGCTCACTACAAGAGGTGCAGCTAGATCTCTCAACTGCAGCAACAAGTGCGTATGATCACTATTACTGATAGCATATCTCGTAAACGGAGCATGGGACATAAACTAACATTAGGTGCTCATTAGTTAATTCATTGCAAGATCAGTATGTTGTTATTAAGTAAGTTAATAACACTGAGTTATTTATTAGGTGGGGCTCAGGTTAGCCATGTGAGTTAAAGTGTTGACCGTAATCTCGCATGGTAAACCTAGAGTGGCAAGTTCGATTCGCTCCTGAGCAAAGGAAATTATTTAGTGACGGAATTCATTAAATAACATCCTAAGTTCCCAACCCATCCTCACCCTGGCTAGAAAAGGATGGTAACCTGTAGATAACCCGTCCCAATTAGCCTTAGTTGCAAAAAGTGGACGTTAATAATTAATAATAATATTATTAGTTATCAAAACATTGCAATAGAGCATTATAATTTTTTCCCCCTGTATATTATAAGCATAATTTTATTAATGATTACATCATTAAAGAATTTAATTGTTTTATACATTTGTACATATGTTTCTTTTTTGTTGTTCATCACCCCACCATAAAAGTAAGCAGATCCAGGATTCACAAACTTATGTTTATAGAGGCAATCGGTATTAGGAGTGTCAATGTGAAACTCCTAGCCACTGCAACAAAAACCTTGCCACAAAAGATACTGTCATCATTCAACCTCTAATCATTTCCCAAGCAAAGCTTGGTACCTTAAGCTATATGTATGTGTATATATATATATATATATATATATATATATATACTATCTATGCTAAAATGGTGATATTTCGTTTTAGCAGATTTTCCTTAAGGGAAATCAGGTATTGAGGTTGTACTCATGAAGGAATTATCAAAATTTTTCTTCAAATGTCCATTGATCCTACCTAGTAGATGACGAAAATGAGGTCCGTTCAAAACTGTGTATATATATATATATATATATATATATATATATATATATATATATATATATATATATATATATATATATATATATATTTGTCTGTTACCGCTCTAGCGGTCGCAATTTTTGTTTGATCTTACCAAACTCAATATTTAGTCGTTTTATGTAAAAAGAAAGATCAAGTTCGTTAATGGCTGAAATCGGTCCAGTGGGAGGGGGGGGGGGGTTTAGAGGGGAGGATTTTCTAAAATTCGAAATATTTCCATTACTATACGTCGGATCGAAAAATTGTATAGAATCAAGCTTATTGCAAATTAAATTTACTATAAATATTGTTATATACATTTATTCTCTATCTTGAATATTAACCGAGATATTTGCATTTTTATTTTTGAAATCGGGGTGGATAATGGTTGAGAAGTAGTTTCCCGCGAAAAGTAGCTTTTGGCGGTCGGCCATTTTCTTAACTCTTCGGCTCTCGTGAAATTTCTCTATTGTAAAACTTCACGTGGGAAATCTGCTTAGTTTACGCAGCCCCTGCGTGACGGACTTTTCTATTGTTTTTTTAGCAAATATGCACATTCCAACAGGTTTTTTTAAACAGTAATTTTTGACATGTGTAGTTTAAACATGATATACTAAAAACTATTAAAGAAGTCGTCAATCTTAGAACTAGAGATGACAATTAAACATTGCATTTATAATTGAATAGCCTCAATATTTGTATTTTAGGAAATGTGGTCTTGTCTTTAGTGTGCATTAATATTTATTGAGTGACAGACTTTTTATTTACATACTCTTTTACTTCACAACATATTATGAGAACAGGCAGAGGGGGAAAAAGTAACACCGTGTAATATGATATGTAATTTATTATAATTAAAAATGAGAAAAATATATTTATAAAATTTAAAAATGATGATATAAAGAGAACTATATACAGAGTGAAATATATATTTTCAGTAAAAATAAAATGTTACTATTAAAATTACACACTAAAATTTAAAGAAAAATGTAATGTAGTATAATTTGTAGTTTATTGTAATGGGAAGATGTATTCAATCTCAAAAGAAGCAGTGATCCAAAAAGAAGAAAAATTAAATGGGCTTATTTTTACATATCTGCTTTTCAAATGATTTTTATTCTTAATATATATATATATATATATATATATATATATATATATATATATATATATATATATATATTTATTTGTTTACCAAATGTTTCATATTAATACTCTGAAATCATAATACACTTAAGAAACACAATAAAAATAACTAAGTTCACTCGATATTAATAAGCTTAATAGATGTAGTGAAATATGATACTTACAATAAATTTAAGGTCAGGTGCTGTAGAATATCTCTCAAGACAAAGACTGAGAATGACTCCACAGGTAAACATAAAAGACACAACTGAATATGGAATGGTACCAAAACAGCCTGTTGAATGATGCTAGAGAGCTCCCACCTCTAAATAGTGATGATTTTACATTACGGTCATAATGAACCATGTTCCTCATCATCTTGTACATATCTCATGGCGAACATAGTTCGTCACCCGCAGGCAAAGTGTTATAATTAAAAAATTGTAAGTATTTTTCCCATCTATTTAAATTTATTATAGTGTGTGTGCATCCGAACATGCATATATTAGTCCTCTGCCAACTCCAAGTAGTCAAAATTGTTGAATGATTGTTTTCAAACTCAACATTTAAATGTTCCAACTTTATTAATGAGAATACATATCTTATCCCTAATAATATATTTGACTCCTTTTATTTTTTCCAGTGTTTTTTAAAAATAATATATATATATATATATATATATATATATATATATATATAAACATATGCATTAGACATGTTTGCTGAGCACTAAATAATCCCAGGCTGTTCACAAGGTTGGACTAAAAATATGTTTAAATTATTATCCATTGATAACAAGCAAAACTGACAGGGTTTTTAAAAGGGCATACATTCATTTAATATGTCAATTAAAAAAAATAATAGAAAAGCCAATGAAATCAAAATGAAAGTAAACCTGTATTTATTATTGTACATATACATAGCCTTAAAAATTTATAAGAGGGAACTGATGATGATAACTAGATTTTCTTATTAACAAAAAGGTAATAATATTATAATACAAAAACTAAAATAAATAAGCTCATCTATTAAATGTTTCCTTAAAAAAAAAATTAATAATAAATAAATAGAATAATAGTACCTCATAAATGGGCCCTTTTGTAGATTTTTCTTGTTTTTATTTAATATGCCAAAAATTAAGGCAACATAACACTTATAAACATGCTTTAACATTTACAATATCTAAGTAAAACAAATTACAACCAACAGAAAAATATACAAATACATCTTCAAATAAATATTAAGATGAAATTAAAGCAGAAAAGGAATACTCTTATAAAGAGTTGAAAGATATTTTTACGAACACAATTAAACAGAAGAAAATCCATGCCAATTTCTTAATACACTCTAATAATAATAAGCGGCACAAAATAAGTTTCAACATACAACTTTGCTCATTCTTCACACACTAATCAAATTACTGGCTGACTTGAATATTTAATACAGTTCACAAATTAAAGACTTATTTATTTAAAGACAACAAATGTCCTTAGGGAATCCTAGTCATCTCAATAAGGTCTAAACTGGCCACCAGGAACAAAGTTGTGAGATATTTTCCCATATGGGGAGCCACCTATTCCACCAAATCTATTTCGAATAACACCAACATCTCGGCTCTGCATAAAATTTCCACCTATTGCTCCACCACGAGCTGACTTCCATTTTGCCTGCCAATTGGCCTGCCTAAAGTTATTTCTTCCATTCACTTTATTGATATGCTTTCTCGAAGAAGTATGCTACAATTACAAAATAACAAACTGTGAGTAATTAATAAAAGGATATTGTTACATATATTTTGCATTCTCAAATATTGGAAGATTAAAGTAACTAAACTAGTCTTAATAAAAATATATTATACAGTTTACTTTCAACAAATAGTTCTTAATAAAATCCAAGTTATTATGTTAAACTAAACGTAATGTTTAACTTTGTAGAGTCACAGAATTGAATGGAGGAGCTAAAGAGACATAAATAGCACACCTGATTACCAGAAATTTCTGAAGTCTTGTAACAAATAGTAATTAATTATTTGGAAGTTCTAGGCTACAAATTTAAAATTATAATTATAATCAGGATAATCTGTAGCCTTACTTTAAACTTCAAAACTATAAGTCAATTATTTCAATGTACATACAAAAGCAACCCTGCCAATTCTAAAATATTTGCTACTGCGATAAATATATCCTCATCAAAACGTGCTGTTTGAACATAGCACTGTACTTATATGGTAATGATGACACCTTTAATTGGGCTCTTATTTTTTGGATGGCCTCTTCTGAAACATAAAGCCCATAAAATATCATTCCTATCCATCTAGTAAGTCATTTGTTTGATTCCATTAGTTGGGTTTCCAGGAATAGTTTTCACCTATACTTGGTCTAATATCTGATGAATTCTCCACCACCTTTTTCTACAATAAGTAGGATGAAAGTCAGAATTTAGTCAGTATTCAATTTTTCCCCCCTAAGTGGTTATTACATATTGATCTGCAATGGGTGATAAAAGGAAGCATACACCATTGTGATAAGTGCACCATCATATTTCGCCTCGACCGTGGAGAAGGTTTCTTCTAATTGTACAAACATTCTTTCGTATGCATCTACTTTGGAGGAATGTACTGCCAAATTGTTCCTAACAAAAATTTATCCCAATGTATCTGATTTTAAAGCAAGTGGTGGATGGATGGCTTGATAAATTCAAAGAAAGACGCGGTATTCGTTACCTTGCCATAACTGAAGAGAAATTATCTTGTGACAGCAGTAATGAACCTCTCTGGCAAGAATAAGAAAGTCAAGTTAAGGAACAAAAAAAGTTTGTCATGCAGGGACTAAATTAACTAAGGAGATTTCCCACGTGCGTCACATATATTTATATTTATCTCAAAACTTAAAAGTTCAATAAGAATAATATTTGGTATTTCGGCTTAAAATAAAGTGCTTAATAACATAACAGCTTATTAGTAGATTTCCCTTAAGGGTTTTTTTTATTTATTTATTTAGATTTTCCCAAAACAATTGAAACTTTTCGATAATCCAAACACCCCCCACCACCTGCAGCAATTAGTTTGGATTACAGAGATTGCACTGTATATGTATGCATAAATGAATAAGGTTGGCCCAAATATACAGCCCAGTTTTAAAATATATTAAAAATACTTAGTTTTTATCCTTTCTAAGAAATCCAAAAATCAGTAATACAACACACAATAAGAAAGCTTATAAAGATGGTGAATTTTAACAAATTCAATAAAAATCAATGTAAACTAAAACTTCCTTTTCAATTATTTCTATTAATTATAGAATTATAGAACCATTATTAATGGTTTAAAGGACTATTATTATTATTATCAACTATTATTATTTATCAACTTTATGCTACTACGGCTAATTGGGACAGGTTATCTACAGGTTAGCACCCTTTTCTAGCCAGGGCGGTGCTAAGGATTTTATTAAATGAATTTGTCACTAAATAAATCCCTATTTAACCAGGCGAGAATTGAACTCTCTACTCTCGTTTTACCATGTGAGAAGAACACATTTTAATAAAATATAAAACAACATGTTATAATAGAACGATATAGTTCTATAAATATTGCTTACGAATATCCTGTCCTTTTATAATAAGATAATAATTACCCTTTCATTAATCCTGAAAATACTTTTTCTTCTATCCATGTACCCAATATAACTATAAATCTCATCTCATACATAAAAGAAATTGTCAAAGAACACAGCATAGAAGAATTTCAGGTATACTTATATCTGAATAATAATTGCACCTTGTCCGTACTGAGACCATAAAAGTATTTCTGGCAAAAAAAAGGATCTTAGGGTCTCAACTAAGCCCTCTTTATTATTTTGAACTGGCAAATGTTCCTGGGCATTTACAATGCAAAATTTAAAAATTTGTCCTCTTAAGTCATTATAACCATTAGTCTCATATACAGATAGAACCTACCAGGTTAAAGATTAGCTATGGTTGACAAATTACCACTTGGTTTAAAGGTGATTATAATAAGGGGTTTTTATTCTCCTGTAGAGATTTATGGTTATAGTCACAGAGGAATAATTTTTAAATGTTGCATTTAAATGCCCATGAGGGTGAAATGTTTGTCAGTTGAAAATTATAAAGATATGATTGAGACCTTAAGATCCTTTTTTTCCAGAAATATCTGAATAATGTTTTTGTTTTCTACTATATTAACAATCTAGATCTGGTCTGTAATCTCGGAGAAACCTGAATGATCTTATTACATATGTGTGCAAGTAAATGAACTTAAAAAGGGAGGAATATTTTACCATGGTGTAATTTGTGATATAAAAATGACATTAATTACCTGTTCAAGCTGTTGAGCTGAATTCACATGGATGTTGCAAGTAGCACAGTACAGCAAGTTCGGAGTGGCATCCACACCTAAAGCATGTATCAATACTATCTATTTATCACATCATGAAAAATGATGGGATAAAATAAATCTGATTGATCACACGCATACAAATTACATGTAGTAATCATTCAGATTTAAATTCCACAATCAAAAGGTTTAAACAAACATTATATGCAATACAAATATCTATGCTTTCCTTGATATTAACACAACTAGGAACATTAATTATTTATGTGACTAGCTATTTTTCAGCCTTAATAATAATTCTAACCTTTAATGAGTGAGAAGGTATGCGAAGTGAAACCAATACATTACAGAATGTTGTAATGCATATATAAACTAGCCAGGAATAAAAAGAAAACTAAAAAATAAATGTTTTCTTCTAGCTCATAATGCCAATAACACTGCACCACCTTTCCTTTGTTTGAAGCCATAGAAGCAAATGGGGAACATTTTTCAAGCCTCACTTCAGTGGGGGAAATTTTTCTGCCCATTCTCCAATTAGCTCATCTGCCAATTGAGATCAGAACTGAAAGGTGAGTAATGGGCTTCTGGAGGGAATGTACCTTAAAAGTTGTTTTGTACAAAATATAACTGCTTACAATTTCCGCATCTGTGAAATAATAAAAGTTTCATTCGCCATCTATGCTGTTCCAAGTGATTGTATATGTGGCCAAAAGTTAATCAAACAGATCCACCCCACCCAATTGATTATTATGATCTGCAATGGGTATTGGAACTCCTATCTCTTCTTTCTTCCCCTCGACAGCTCCAAATTCGTCAGGATTATGGATGGTTGAGACCATTTAAACCGGCTTCCTTCTCCTGTTCTGCCATTTCAAAACTGAAATGTCTCCAGCTTGTGTGCAACCAAAATCTCCTCCTGTTCTCATTTCTTTGACTGATTTCAGTTTCTCATAAGGGAATATACTGCGGTTGGAATGGAGGGTACTGCAACAGAAAAATCATTCCTGAAGTAGTCTTCCAGCGAGTTTTAAGCTTGAATTTTTTTTTATATTTTATATAAAAGTGGAGCATGATCTTTTATTTTCATAATTCTTTGTCGCATCTTCAACCAGTCTTTCGCCCATAAATCCTTAATTTTGATAATTCTTCAATGCATCTTCAAACCAGTCTTTCTCCAAGTCAAATTTCAGGCAGAGCATCAGCTTTTCATATTCAAGTCTATAGCTATGATTCACACCATATCTTGAATTCTCGTTATATGTTGTGTCAAGTGGCACCTTCCCTTGAATTTCACCATCGACTCATCTCTTAAGAGGTTATATTTTTTTTAATTTGCGGTTCATATAAGTTAAAATTTGTCAAACTTTATAAAGCACATTGAAGCCCTCTTGTCCAGATCTTGGTTGCTGATTATTATCATTAATAGGCAACTATTTTAAAAATTTCAAAAATCCCTTAGCTGGCATAATTTCTGAAATACGTTCAATAGAGAAATTCCGGTTTTGGCTCCATTTGAGGAGCAGGGATGGAAGCGTTTGGAACCCTATAATATTATTAGCCTATAATTATTAGCATGCCTAAAAATACATGCAGTTCTTCTACGCCAATTTCCAATGAGCTCTTCTGTTGTCTGCTGTATAAATTTGAATGAGACACTTAAGTGCCCCAGGAATGTTTATGTAGAAAACAAAAGAAACAAATTTTTAGGGCTTGGTGGCTTGAAATATCCACCTAGCATGATGTCAGTAGGGGCTGCCGAAATTTAAAATTTCTCTATTTCCTCAGACTGTGGTCTTTTTCATCGATTGTAAAATATCTGGATCAAAATCATCAGCATTTAATAACTCTTAGTCCATTGGGTCATCGTCTGAAATCTCAAATACTGATGGGAATGGCAAATTTCTGAAACGGCTGGTGCGTTAACCTGGCATACTTGGTGAATTGGGAGCACTAAATTCACTCTGTTGGCTCCCTGACCTTAGCATTTGGCAGGCTAGAAGTGGTGTGGTAGAAGGACTGGGGCTGAAGTTCCTTCTCATGATATTGCCTCGGACGTGGAGCTGTTTTCACCAGCCGAGGCAAATAATTTTTGAATAGTGGGTCTGATGCCCACATGGACAATGGGAATTGATTTAGCGATGGATACACTAATTAAAATTTAAAATCTGTAATTTAATATAACAAAATCAATCACTTCATTTCTAGACAATTACAAACTGTTAGACAAAGCACAATTTACTAATGTAAAATTACAATTAATATAAAAATTCATGTTTAATCTTAAGAAGTTATTTTGTAAATGCTCAATGCTTTAATATTTGTAACAGTGATCGGTAATTACTTAATTTTAACAGATTTTTTATATTTAATTGTTCCATTTTAACAAATACAACTTCTTAAACATTCACAACAGAACATATACATACAATTTCTAGAAAATAATCAGGGATCCTTCATTACCTTGATTGAAGAGACAATGTAGAGAAAAAAAAGAACAAGTTCTGATAAATACTTTTACCCGGCAATCAACCATTATCAAAATAAGCTTTGGGCTAAAAATTTATATGATTGTTGAATAAGGAAAGATGAGAACACTTTTCATGAAGTAAAAATATTTTCATATCTATCTTTCTATACAATAAATATGATGAATTTTACTTACGTGGCTTAGTTGAGTCACGATCATTGTTTATTTGGGCATTGCTCACTGCTAAAGGTTCATTAGACTGGCTTTTATTTTTATGTTTCTGACCTGATAGAAAACATAGCATTATTTATGATAATTTGGTATTTATATGAATGACATTTTACATGTGATAGAAAATAACTTTATAATATCAATCCTATTTAAAGCATATAATTGATCTTGGTTTCAAATTAAGTTTTCTCTTGAACTATTCACATTTTACAAGCTCATGATTTTTTTGTTCATAAGGGGGGTATTCCCTTTCTAGGAGATATCTTTCTCAGTTTCAGTTTTTAGAGTTTTCTGGGCATGTAGTGTTTTTTTTACAACGTAATGGGCCATATAATTCATAACCATATTTTTTTTAATATAATTTTTTTATTATAAATTAAGTAATATTCACAATTTCTGTTCCCAAAAGCAGCCCCAAACACATCAAATATGCCTATTTTAAGAATTTAATAGCCATTCTTAATAATATTCTACTGTAACCCGACGAAGAAATATAGTATTCATAATGTTTCACATTCTCAGTTCTGTTTATTATTTACTCAGTTCTGTTTATTATTTACGTCCACTTTATGCTACTAGGCTAATCGGGACGGGTTATCTACAGGTTACCACCCTTTTCTAGCCAGGGTGGGCTCAAGGAGTTTATTTAGTGAGTCCGTCACTAAATAAATTTCAACTGCCCAGGGCAGGAATCGAACCTGCCACACTAGGTCTACCACGTGAGATTAGGACCAACGCCCTAACTCGCATGGCCAACCTGAGCCCTCACAGTTCTGTGCCAACAACCATTAGTGCTCAATAAAGTTTTGAATCCCTCTTTGATTTTTATCGTTTATCTCGTTTTTGCTTCATTATAATAGAACAGTATATATAACTAATGTTCCTCTAAATAACAAACTAAACAACATTGGTTATAAGCACATCTGTTGAAAAAACAATAGAAAAGGAAATATTGTGATATTTCATTTCAGGCCTTCCTGATAACCCCCACTCTTCTTTTCTAAAAATATTCATATAGCTTATAGTCAGAGTGGATTTAATACTAAATTACATACGGAGTTTGTTGAGTTCGGTTAAGTCTTTTATGCCCTTCAAAATTTTTGACTCCCACTATAGTTTTTTGTGTTAATCTCATTTATACTTCATTCATGTATATATATGTATATATATATATATATATATATATATATATATATATATATATATATATATATACTAGCTCAGATACCCGGCTTCGCCCGGGAATTCATTTGAGGCTGAATGGTGATGGTATTTTTTAGAAGGCTTTACATTGCACAATATTTTGACATTTACCCGTCCCAGTGTTTAGGATTGATACCCATCTTTGCCGTGGATTTGCTAATAATAGAATTATTTGTTCGATAAGGCTTCACAGTCTTCGATATTTTTATACATTACTCTTATACATGTAAATATGGTGCATTTTTATTTCAGGCCTCCCTTTTAACCCCCCTCCCGTTCGAACCTAAAAATTTTAATATAACTTATAATCATGGAAGAATTAATGCTAATTGACATACCGGGTTTTGTTAAGTTTGGTTCAGCCGTTAGTGCCCGCTAAAGTTTTAACGTATAACTCATTTATACTTAGGTATACGACAAAAGTGTATATAACAAAAGTTACTCTAAATAACAAAATAAACAACTTTTGTAATGTGCATATTTACCGAAAAACCAATAGAAAACAAAATATCGCTATTTTTAATTTCAGGCTTCCTTATAACCCCCACTCCTGTTCGTCTCAGAGAAAATTAATATAGCCTAAAGTCTAAGTTGGGTCAGTAGTAATATACATACACTATTACGAATATAATTTTATCTAAAAACGAGAAGAAGTATGTATGCTCTGAGTGGGTTTGACAGAAACTATGTGCATTATAGATACTATTTAATTATAATAGTATCTATAATGATTGTGATTTGAATTATTCACAGTGTGTCAAACAGTAGAGAGGGATTGATTGGGAACTCATTTTCATTTACTCTTTTTAACTAAAATTTCTATTCTATTAGTCCCCTACAGTTACCAGGCCCTTATGGAGAAATTAATACGCCCAGACAGCAAGTATAATTTTTCACATTGAAGCCTTGCTATAAAAATACCCTCAATATTCAGCTTCTAATGATTTCCCGAGCGAAACTGGGTACCTTAGCTAGTATATAGATATATATCTATATATATATATTATATATATAAATATATATATATATATATGTATGTATATATACATATATATATATATATATACATATATACACAGTTTTGAATACACCTCATTTTCGTCATCTTCTAAAAAGCATGCAAGTGCAGCTGCAGGACCAAAGGGTGAAATTATAAAATATGTATTTATTTACCCCAAAAAAATGTCCTGCCACCCTTAAAGAAATCATCTAAGGTTTTGAAAACCTCTTAAAAAAGAAAAAAAAAATTAATTTATTTTAATTTTAAAGAGATTTCCTCGGTATGTTTTTTGTACCTTGTGCTAACAACTTTAATAAATTCGACGGATGCCAATCTACTTAGCTCACTTGATTTCCCTCCTAGTCCATGTCGATTTCATAGACCTCGGCTGAGAGCCTACTGTTATATGACTTTTGTACTCATAACGTGATTTAAATTAAACTATCTCCATCTCTTAGACGTCATATCAAAAGTTGTATAGAACCAATATTATTGAAAATTTGATTACTTATAAATGTTTTAATATATATTTATATGTTTTCTCTATCTTCAATATTAAGTGAGACATTGGCATTTTTTTTATTTCAACCTTCAGTAGACCCCAATTTTAGCTTAGCACTTGAAAAATAAGAGAATATATCGCACTAGTATTTCTAAAGTGACACAACTCAAAAATCGGTGTTTTTGAGTTATGACTATGAAAGAAATTGGTAAATATCTGTTTATGAATCATCAAAACCGTATCAGCCTTGCTTCAGAGCTTTTCCGCCAGAGGGCACTTGTGTCACATTGTCAGTTGAGTCTTGAATTTTGTGGTGAACTAAAGTGAAAACCAAGTTCAAAAGTGCATTATTTTGAGTTGTGACATTGTTAATGTTTCAAAGTCCGAGAAGACGTTGTTCTATTTGCATCGCTGTTGTGTCGATTTAGCTGACTCAGGTAATGTAACAACTGTTGCTTATTTCCGAGTTATGTCATTGTTGATAAATTAGTTTAAGTAATTTTGAGTTATGTCACTTTTGATGAAATGTGCTTTTTTTTCTTTTCTGTATTTAAAAAGAGATCCGGTGACCATCGTTTATGACTGAATCGAAAAAGGATGAAATGCTGAACATTTCCTTTGCTTAGAGTAAACCTTATAATCTTTTATTTGAGCTATTCTAATCGAACTTTGAAAAAAGTTAACCTAACCTACTTTGTTACGACGCATACACTACTTTATGTTAATAGCTTATTAGAAAGAGGATGGAAATACTAAACATTTATTTTGCTTTATTATTATGAAACTATGAATTTTTGGTGATTAAAATATTTTAGTTTCCAAAGTAGGAAGAAACTGTTTGAATTTCGTGTGGGTAAATCTTTTTGATCTTCACCGCACCCTCTCATAAAACGTTTGTTATACATGATAAAAAGAAAAAAGCCCATTATCAAAATTGAGGGACATTTCATTCGATTAGTCTATGAAAAGTTTTGTTTGGGTTTAAACTTTGAAAAAGGTTTTTGTTTCAGGGTTGGAAGCCCTGCTGATTTGAAAAATGCAAAACTATTCAAGCCGCACTCAGAGGATTTTTAGGAAAAATGGGCAAAAGAAACTAATATTAAGATTACAAAAAAAAAACAAGAAATTTTTACGCAAAATCCAACTACAAACTGGAGGAAAATAGATTGATACAACGTTATTAGTATTAATAATGAAAATAACCAACTAACGGATATTGACACTTCAACTGGCATCCATGGTTTCAAATGTCAAACCGACCCCCCCCGAATCACTTGATGAAAATGATAACGATTTTACTGTCACAGAATATGATTGTGATTGCCCTACAGTGACATGGCGATTAACAAAAATAAAACCAATAATTTTTACTACGTGTCGCCTGTGCACAGTAATGAAAGCGACGTTGGATGATTCCAGACGCCCGGCAAGAAATTTCACACACAGTTCAACTGATGGTTTGTCTGAAAAGTTCAGACGAACATGACGTTGTTCATTGTTCCTCGGACAGTTTCAGGCAAACCCCGTAGTTGGATCCAGTTCTTTGGAAAACTCTAGATAAAAGGTAATGTTGATTAAAAATGAAGTTGAAATCGGGAAACACAAAAAAAGGAAGGAAAAGGGGGAAGAAAGCCTGAAAATTGGATACATAAACAAACAGGCATCATTGCTAAGAAATTCCGGAAAAGCTTACCAATCGTCATCGAAAATATAGAAAAGCAATTTCCTCAGAGGAAAGTAGGTCCACCATGCGGAGAAAAATGCAGACTCCGCTTGTAGTAATAAGATCAATAATTTAATTCGTCAAGAAATTTTTGATCATTACTGGGGCCTTGCTAATTTAGAGAGGCAAAGGGAATTTATTGTTCGGCACTCAACGTTTATAAAACCCAAATACCGATACTCGAGCACCCAGGACCATAGAAAACTTAATTTCTGCAGTTTATTTGAGATAAATGAAACTCGTGTTAGAGTATGCAAAGCATTTTTCAAATCAACTCTTGATATTAATGACAGACCAATCCGGACAGCGCTGATGATAAGAAAAATGATAATGGATTCTTGGAGCCCGAAAATGAGAGGCAAACATGGGTAAGCAACCCACCATTGACCCTGATCTTAAAAATAGTGTAAGGCAGTTTATTGAAGCCATTCCCCAGAGTTGAGTTCACATTACTTGAGACCTCAAACCACCCGAGAGTGTCGTGAAGAGGGGGGTCATGGAAAAAGTCTGGCAGATCTTTTCCGTGACTACAAGGAAGATCGCCAGAAAACAAAATTTACCATTTACAAATGCATCCATGTTTAATAGAATATTTTCTGAGGGAGAGGAGTACAACATATTTCGTTTTATGTGCCCAAAAAGGACCAATGGCGATATTTGCGAGTCATTCAAAAAGGGGGGTGCAGGGGGTGAGAGAGAAGCAACGATATTATTTTCTGCGTATAACCTGCACAAAAAAGAAAAGGAATTATCACGTATTGCAAAGGATAATGTCAAAAAAAATCCGAATGGAGCTATAATGTGGCTATATACGATTTACAGGCGGTAATGCCAGTACATAAAGGGCCCCCCCCAAATATCGTCTTTCTACTACAAAAGTAAAATTAATTGCTTTAATTTTACTATAAGCGATCTTAAAATGCGAGGAATGTGAGTGCTACTTCTGGGACGAAACTGAAGGAAAACGTGGTGCAATAGAAATCTGAAGCTGTATTCTGCATTACATGTTAAAATGTTGATAGAAAAAGACCAAACAACAATGATCAGGATATTGTTTTCTATTCTGATAACTGTTGTGGACAGCAAAAAAACAAATACCGTGCTTTTCCAAAGCATATTCATACGCAGGTTTTAAACAAGTTTCCGAAACTTCGCAGTATTACACATAAATATCTTATACGTGGACACTCACAAAACGAAGGTGACAATGTTCATAGTGTAATAGAAAAAGTCCGTCACGCAGGGGCTGCGTAAACTAAGCAGATTTCCCTCGTGAAGTTTAGTAATAGATAAATATACATACTGCTAACACAACACCGTGAATAAATAAATACCAAACGGAAATAAAAATGTTTCATCCAATTTCAATAGCCTGCCGACAGGATGCGTTAGGTTAGAAATGTTAAACAAAACACACCGGAAAGAAAAAACAATTACTGAAAATATATCAGAATATAACACATTAATTTTATTGAGAACTATTTGCTATATCTAGTACTGTAATTAATAATGAGTCAGACATAATTGTTATCTCAATCAATAAAATTTTAGTATATAGTCCAAAACTTTAAGATGGGGGGGGGAGTTCACCAGTGCATAATTTTGCATGTATCTCGTAGAATACAGGTCTCTTGAATACAATTTTTGGTATTTAAACTTCCAATAATGTGATTTATTATGTATCAGAGTATTGTTTACGTAACATGTGTAGAAGTGGCGGTTTGGTGAAAACTGAAAAATGCAAATATCTCGGTTAATATTTAAGATAGAGAATAAATGTATATAACAATATTTATAGTAAATTTATTTGTATTGTAATAAGATTGATTCTGTATAATTTTTCGATCGGACGAATAGTAACGCGAGATATTTCCTGAATTTTTTCGAAAAATCCTCCCTCTAAACCCCCCCTCCCCGTGGTCCGATTTCAGCCGTTAACGAAAGTGATCTTTCTTTTTACATAAAACGCTTAAATATGAAGTTTGGTAAGGGATTATAAACAAAAAATTGCGACCGCTAGAGCCGGTAACAGACAAATATATAGATAGATATATTTATTATATGTATATAATATATATAGATTATATATACAGTTTTGAACGGACCTCATTTTCGTCATCTACTAGGTAGGATCGATGGACATTTGAAGAAAAATGTCGAAAATTCCGTCATGAGTACAACCTCAATAGCTGATTTCCCTTAAGGGAAATCTGCTAAAACAGGTTAGCAGACACCTTAAGGCCTGCCCGGTCTATGTTCCACAGCAGTACGCAACCTTAATTACAATGGCAAAAAAGAACGGCCTCCTTATTCATGTTAATGAGTTGACCCATGAGAATTTTTATGACTTACAAATCCTGCAAGAAGAATGGGGGTAGTAATTTTACAATGGATACTGATAGAACGCAAATCAAATGGCAAGTGAGTGTAATTAAAGTTCTTCGTGAGTGATATTGAAAAACAGTACCCTTTCGCCTTCTTCTACAAAGCTTCCTACGAAGACGTAACTGTTCAAGAGGGTCAATGTACGCAATTTAAGGAAAAGGAAACATTCCAGGGGGACCCCCCCGTTTTTCAAGAACCCCAAATCTTTCCAGTTGGTTTCAGGCTTATGAAGCGAAAATACCATTACTAGGGGAAAATAAAAAGAAAGATTTACTAGAACTTGTTAATCAAAAACATAATACCACAATCCTACTACAACTCTTATTTCAATGTTCTCAATTAATGTTAATTAAATTTAATGTTCATTGCTCTTATAAATAAGTAATTAAAAATATAACTTTTTATAATGCAATATTCGTTGTTGTTTCATTTGCCTGACTCATTTTTTATGGAAAAATCTATGGATTTAAAATGAGTTTCAATTTAATTAGTGTTTATCTTTTTAATTAACTTTTGTATCTATTTCCTCGGAGAACTTTGTTCAGGACTAATTACCATTTTCTATTTTTTTTTTTTTTTTTTTTTTTTATATTAATAAAGAATTGTGAAATTTTAAAAATTTTAAAAATAAAAGTTTTTAAAGGAATCCCATACCATTTCATATACAAAAGTGTCTCATTTCCAACAATTAAAAATCAAAAGTGTCACAATTCAAAATAATCCAGTCCTTTGTAATTTTCAACTACATAAAAATTGTTACAACTGAAAAAGCGTGAGTATTCAAGGCTTGGGATCGACATTATGCAATAACAATTTTGGATCAAATTTTCCTACCGCCTATTTTAGGAAATAATAAGTTGGTTATGTAATTGGTTTTTCGCAAAGCTCACTAACAGTTTTTTCTGTTTTTCCAGAAATATAAGTTTTAGACTTATGTCACTTTAGAAATACTAGTGCGATATCATGAAATGTCTCATTTTGATGATATACACAATTTTTTTTTTTTCAACAGACCTTTATTATGCAAGGTACATGTATATAGTTAGTAGGATGGCACCATCAATTAAGCTTTTATTGACCACCCACTTCTACTCATTGGATTTTTTTTTAAATAGAGAATATATGCTACGATGAGATCAGTGTCATTCCAACATGTGGAAAATGTACCTACTTAGTCTACGCAGCCTCCACATGATAAGACTTTTAACTGTTCCTAATAGTTTTCTAAATATATAACACTCACAAACGCATGGAGTAAAAAAATATTACCCACGAATTTTTTTCTCTTTCACCCTTTCAAAGGCTGAGCCTACCTATGAATAGGTCATATGGAATTTTAAATCCCAAAAATATCTTGCTTATAGTATCAGGCAGTGAGGTTCTAATAAATATTTGAAAAGGGAGGAAGATTCCTAAAAATTAAGCTATAAATTGGTAAATGTTAATACATAATAAAATTAGATAGAACTACTTTCTTTCCTCTTAATCTTGCAAAAAAAATTGGTTTCTTTTAAATTTTAGGCTTACCAGAAATGTGGGCTCCAATTTGACTAAGAGCATTTAATGTAGCACAACACAAGGTACAAGAGTAAGTGTTTGAATCTTCATTGTGGCGTATAAAAGGAAGTTTCAAATATTCAGCCATCTCTTGATCCTTTAACTGTAAAATAAAAGTAGAGATAAACTACCAGCAATTTAAGAAAACTAAACCTAAACAAGTGTCTGTAAAGCAACTTACCTTTCTTGCATGCTTAGCTCCGCTCAGGTGACTTTTATAAGCAGCATTTCCATTGCAATCAACTTTACACACTTCACATTTTATGTAATCCTAAAAGAAATAACAAATTAGAAAGAAAGCTGCGAAGTTTAAATGTATTACATATATTAACCCACACTTTGTACTACTGTAAAAAATCAGGATGGGTTATTCCACATGTTACTTAGGAGTAAGTATTTTACTTGGCGAGTTCATCACTAAATGTATTCCTATTAACTATGCAGGATTAAAACACAAGACTCTGGGATTTCCTAGTCACTTAAGACCAATGTCTTAACAAACATGGCTATCTTGAGCCCCGTGTTAAAAAAAACAAAAACGTTTTTGATAAAGAATCAAGAAGATCTGAAAATTAAAATCCTTAGTCTCGCTCTGGCTAAAAGTGGGTGATAAACTATCTGAAATTGCTCTACAAGTATAAAGTGGCCATTAATTATTCATTTTTCTTTAATGTATGAGAAACACATGAAAATCTAGAAGTATTTTATTTATTCAGAAAACTTAACTACTTGTTTATTGGTTTCAAACCTGAAGATCATTCTTAGGATTGCACTAGATGTTAAAAACTAGGTAAAGGAAGAATTTTTAATATTTTTGTTTTGAAAAAAGAACTGAAGGATACACAAAACTTCATTTTAGTTTTTTTTGTGTGTTCAACAATAATTCAAAATTGTAGTAGTCAATATTAATTATGTTAAACCTATGAATATGCCATTGTATTAAATTTAAAGGATGAACTTGCCAAATATTGCAAATTATAAAAACAAATAGCAATGCTTACATACTAATAAATATTTATGTATACAATCTTTTTACTGATAATGAATATAAATAAAATTGTTGAAAACAATAAAAAGCTTGAACACAATGAAAAGATATAAAACTCACAGATGTATCGGCCATTTTCATTCAATTAAAACTACACTGATCGGAAAATAGCTTACTGGGGAATTTTTGGTGGGAAGATTACCACAAATATTATCAATTAAAGCTTTCTGAATAGGATCTTTAATATGAGAAGTATCTTCAATATACGGTCCGGTCGGTGGTTGAAGCTCTCCCGAAGCTCCAATAGGGGTCGCAACCAAGCCGTTGGCAGAACTCAGTTGCTCGGGGCTGAAACCAATTTATAGAAGTTAGGAACCAAAAATGTTATTAATTGCTCAAAATATGGTAAAGAGTTAAAGATTATACAAATCTTTTATAGAATGATGATTTTTGATATACATAACCACTAACCATCCAATTATGGTAGCTACAGTCGGGTACGCCGAAGTGTCTCCACTCATTATTGAAACTTAATGGATTAAACTTAAATATTAGACAACAAACCAGCACTTTCAGATTAACAAAACTTCTCTGTACAAAAGCCGACAATGGCGACGAGTGGCCAACGTTTCCCACCGCCAAGAAGAAAACAATGTCAGTAAGTCATTTATACTTCGATGATCATACATATTTGATATATGAATTCTTTGTCTTTTGAATCCATTATTTGTTTAGTATAAAAATACAGCATGTGAAATATAAATCAATTATCGAACCTGGACAATCTGGTTTTTAAAAAATTAAATCTATTTTCAGATACGCATTTGAGTGTTGGAAATCGATTCCAACACATCGATTAAGATTAATTATCGTGAATCGAGTTGTGTGATAGCTACTGATAACTACTGTTAGTAATCAATTCTTGGTGACAATGGACAAGCAGGAGCAATTAATAATTATTTTTGAGAAATTGAAAAATTGTTTGTCAGCTGATAGTATTGTTTCTATGCCTGATGTTCAGCAGTGTATAATTAATAAGTTAAATTTTGGACTTCAAAGTATTCTTTGTAATAATAGGTCTGTATTAAAATTTAAATTTGCAGATTTCGCTGACTAATATTTAGCACTTTAAAAAATTATTAAAGAGATCATTTAGCGTAATATATAATAATAAAAAAATAAATGATGGTGTATACTTAATAGTAACCTGTGGATTGTGTATTTGTATGTGTGTGGTTGCTGTTTCCCAACTATACATTTTATCTACCCGATCATCCCTTATTCTTGCATTAAAATATCTATGCAATCTTTGACAAATCTCAATAATCATCAATGTGAAATTATATAGTGCATTTTTTTTTTTTTTTTTTCAAAATGAACATACATTCTCTTTGTAGCTAGAGAATTAATAGCTTCAATAAACTCTTATCAGCTACTTACAAGTAGCTACAATTATTAAAACAAAAACAATGTTTATCAGAATAATGAAATCAATTATTTCAAAAGGTTCAGTCCCAATGGTCTGTTTTTTAGGTTACTTAGATTCCAGGAAAATGTTCTTGTATGTCCTGATGTTTATTAGCCCCAAGAGTTATCTTCTTATATCAAGCTGGTTTTTTTTAGTTCTGTTCTTGTTTTAAAAGTATACATTGTATGTGTGCAACATCTTTTCTTTGCATCGTTTCCAGTTTATCCCTCTTTTAGTAGATTTTCTGGAATGGCTAAAAATGAACTAGTCAAGGACTGTTTACAAATGTTTCTTAATACAGGAAAAATGTAGAATCAATATCATGTCTAATACATAGGAATTTTCCTTAGTTCATGCAGCCCCTTTGTGTTTTCTTAAAAGCCTTCACATTCATTATGAAATCAAGCTGTTCCTTTTCACAACCATTTGAAGACCCACAACCAACTTCGAAGTAGGTTCATGTATCAAACATGTGAGGGCTCATTAATGTTCAACAAAATTTGGATCAATATTGATGTTTATTTCCTGAGCTTACTGGTGTTCTTTGTATTACATATTGTATTTAGATGTAATTGTCCAATCCTTTTTCTATTTGATCATTAAATCTGCTTAACAGGAAATTGGCATTGTTTACTTAGAAGTTCATTACACTGCCCATGTGTTAACTTAGATGTTTTAGCTTTATTTGTATACAAGAAAAAACAAACAGAAAAAGGGACTTTTAAATAAATAGCAAAATGTCAGTTAATTAACAAAAAAAAATCATGGCAGTGTATTTATTTAAATCTGAAAAATCATTTCTAAATAGCCATTGAAATAATTTAACTCGATTGGACATCATATATCAGTAAAAATTAATCTCATTGATTGATTTTATTTTGTTTATGCTCTATCTTTTCATGCCAGGCTTGAATTTTTTTTTATGAAAAAATACATGCTCTTTCTGGGCTTAAAACGTTTTACTGCTAAATTAAATAATTTATTGTCTCTTGATGAAGAATAATTGTTTAGGCATTATCATTCATAGTAATGTCTTCTCTTTGCCATTATTTCTAACACACTGATTAATACCACTCTGTCCAGGGTTCTTAATTTAAAACAAACTACACATAGTCAGAGCAAAAACATGCATCTTCAAAAAAGGCAATTTAAAATGAGTCAAATAACAATATTTTCCATTAATACACCCACTATCACAAGCCTCTATTTGTATTTTATCTTCTTTAGAATGTTGAAGTGAATAAGTGTGCCATTTTCTTGCATCAGTTTTAGCAGATTCCCTTCAGGGAAATCAGCTATTGAGGTTGTACTCATGAAGCGATTTTCGAAAAATTTCCTTAAATGCCAATCAATCCTACCCAGGAGATGATGAAAATGAGGTCTGTTTGAAACTGTGTGCGTGTGTGCATACACTAAACAAGTAAGAATTTTAGTATGATCATTCCAAATTTGATATTTAAATGTTTCATGCAAAAAGAAAGATCAAGATCGTTGATAGCTGAAATCGGACCACTAGGAGGGGGGATTCAAAATATATCATTATTATATGTTGGATCGAAAAAGTGTATAGGCCCAATCATATTTCAAATTTAATGTTCTATGGTTGTTGTTCTATATATTTTTTTTCAGTATCTTGATTATTAACCGAGGAATTTTAATTTTTTAGATTTCAGCCTTCTACTTTTGCCATATTAAACATAAGCAGTTATACGCTGGATCACTTTATTCGGAGCTTAAATACCAAATATGGTTTCCATTGAAATTTTACTTTGTAAGATACATTCAAATATGCTTATGTCATGACGTTATTAATTAAGAATTTTCGTTTTTTGCTCAAAAATGCTTATTTGATCTATACTTTACTCAATATTTAACTGTTTCAGTCTACACTGAAGATCATATTTGTTATTAACAGAAATCAGACCTGAAATAGTGAGGGTTTAAAGGGGTAAATTCAAAATATCTGTATTATTATGAGTTGGATCTTAAAATGTTATAGAAACAATCTTGTGAAACTACTGATGTTCTACAATTTTTGTTTTATACAAACAAGTTATTCATACTTTCTTGTTTTCTGCCTTCAAAAACCCCTCCCCTCATCTACTCATCAGTTTTTTTTTTGTTTTTTTTACGTATAAATAGAGAATGGTGAGATGAGTTCAGAAGTGTGTTAAACCATCACTTGGGAAACTGTTTAGTTTGCGTACCTGTGTGGTGAATTTATTTTTGTTAAATGATATATTATTCCACTGGATTTTTTATGACTATAGATATAAGCTTGGTAATTGTCAGCATAGCCATCACCATTTAATTTAATAAATCTATGTATACTATTATTTATTTTTCTTTATTCAGGGGGCAAAACATTCTTTTAACAATACAGGCAGTTCTAGATTTTCTTTGGGAAGACTTAAATACTGGACATTGGAGTCAAGTTTCAGAAAAAAAGCGTACATTGTTTGCTCTTGCTAGTTTATTTAAGGTATTTCAATTTAAACAAAAATAAATTTGAATTTTGGTATTTAAAAATAATTTTATTTAGACCAAGAAAATGATTTACACTAGTAATTTAATATTAATTTGTGTAGGTTATTCGTATTGTCCAAGAGGCTACTTTTGAGAGTACCTGTTCCCACCATTATCTCAAAGAAGCCGTTAAAGCTGCTGATATGGGATTGTTGATGGGCGCTGGCTATCATGAGCAACTGTCACAGGCTGCTAAATTGTTGAGCAACTTTCTTATTAATGGTATATTAATTATTATTTATTTTATATTTAATTATTTTTAGCAATTTCCCTTAAGGCAATTGATGTTGAACATATGATTCAATTTTCAAAACATTTCTTCAAATTGTCCATCGATCAGAAGAGGGGAAAATAAGATCTGTTCAAAACTTTTTTTGTCTGTGCTTGTGTGAACACTACCAGATGCAATTTTTGTTTGAATGTTATCAAACTCGAATTTTAAATGTTTTATATAAAACTAAAGTTCATTAACAGCTGAAATCGGTCCAAGAGTAGGAGGGGGGGGGGAATCGAAATTTTAAAATCTTCATTTTTATGAGTCAGATCCAAACATTTTATAGAGCCAATCATATTGAAAATTTAATTTCCTTTAAATGGTGCTCTATACTAACTTCTTTTTTTTCATTAAATCTTAATCAAGATAGTTATTTTTTTAATTTTCAACCATCAGTAAACCTGCTCCAAATAATGTGATTTTGAATTTTGATGTGACTAAACATCTCATTTTCAGGTTAAATTTCTTGTCCTGTTTACAAAAGCTTCTTAATGCAGGAAAAGGTCTGTCACGCTGGGGCTGCGTAAACTAAGCACGTGATTGTATAGCACGCTTGGGCTCTTGTCTCACCACATATTCTCTTTTTCTATAAAAAAAACCCCGATAAGTATAAGGAAGGGGGCGTTACTGAAGGCAGATAACAAGAAAGCACGAAATAACTCGCTTAATCCTTGAGATACAAAAAAATTCATATAACAACAATTGTTGAAAATCAATAGCTTAACAAAATTGGTTATATAAAATTTTAAGATCTGACTCATAATAACGGAGATATTTTGAATTTTCAAAATTCCCCTTCTAAATCCCCCCCCCTATTCCACCCCCAGTTTCAGCCAATAACTAGTACGATCTTTACTGTGTTAGGAAACAGTTAAATATTGAGTACGGTTACAGAAGAAATAATATTTTTGATTCACGATCTCAAAATCTTATTGATGATGTCATCACACGTATTTGCATTTATCTCACAAAGTAAAAGTTCAATAAGAACAATATTTGGTATTTAAGCAAGGAACAGATTTACCACGTAATGAAATGACACGCAGATGATGTTATCTCACATTCTTGAGTCACGATCCTGAATGATGATAGTTGGTTATGTAAGTCAAGTTTTTGATTGTGTCTCCATTGCTTGTGCTAGTTAATATACTATTTATTATTGCTATGTTTATGCTTAATTTCGTTAATTTTCATTTTAGCAGATTTCCCTTAAGGGAAATCAGCTATTGAGGTCGTACTCATGACACGAGTTTTGAAAAATTTCTTCAAACGTCCATCGATCCTACCCAGGAGATGACGAAAATGAGGTCCGTTCCAAATTTTATATATATATATATATATATATATATATATATATATATATATATATATATATATACAGGGTGTCCCCAAACCAAACGGCCAAACTTCAGGGATCGATAGAGGATCGAAAAACTAAGAAAAAAAGTCCTCTGGCATATGCCTCGTTTTCGCTTTGTTTTTGAGAAAATCACAAAAAACTGAAAATTGTTGTGCAAAAAGTGTATTTTTTTTTAATAATGTATTTAAATTACAAAAAACTATTGGGTTTTTGAATAAGCTTAATTTTTTAATTTACGAGGAGTAAATTTAGAAAACATGAATATTCTCACGCTTTCCTTATCAATAAAACGTCTAGGTTGAGTGTTTAAACTTAAAAAGAAAGGATTAAAATGTTTACTATCATTTTAATCCTTTTTGGGGGGAATCCAGCCTCGCATTCTCACATTAGTGGTGTTGCTACTGTTCAGTGAAGTCAACAAATATGGCTAGATTTACCAACGCTGAATACGCGGACATAGTCTACGTCTACGGATTCTGCGATGGCAATGTACGTCAGGCAGTTCGGGAATATCGCAGACGGTTTCCTGACCGAGAAACCCCACACAGAGGTGTTTTTACCAGCACTTTCAGAAGGCTTCGAGAGACTGGGTCCTTCTCATGTAATCGTCGTGGAAACCGTATGCAGGCTCCGATGGAAGCCGACCTGAGGCGGAGGGAGAGGATACTGAGGCACTTCAATACCAACCCTGGCACAAGCGTCCGGAGAGCTGCTTCAGTTCTAAGCATACCAAAGACAACCGTTTGGCGCACATTAAGGGCTGACCGCAGGCATGCTTACCATGTACAAAAGGTACAAAATTTAATACCCGCTGATTATCCCCGCCGATTAAATTTTTGTAATTGGTACAAAGAACAATTGCAAAACGATGTAAACTTAAGTTCGAAAGTAATCTGGACGGACGAAGCGACTTTTACACGTGCGGGCATATTCAATCAAAGAAACTACCACCTTTGGGCACATGAAAATCCCCACACTGTTAGAGAATTTCACTACCAGCATGAGTTTTCTGTAAACGTGTGGGTCGGTCTTTGTTATAATCGCATAATAGGTCCCGTATTTTTACCTGCTCGACTTCACGCTGAAAGTTATCATCTATTCCTGGAGAATGACTTACGGGCACTTTTGGAACATATCCCTTTGGAAACAAGGCTTGAGAGCTGGTTTCAACTCGATGGTTGTCCTGCACATTACGGAAGGGCCGTACGAGACTGGTTGGACATCAACTACCCAGGTCGCTGGATAGGACGAGGTGGGCCGGTGCCTTGGCCTCCCCGGTCTCCGGACCTCACGCCACTAGATTTCTTCTTGTGGGGATACGTGAAAGAAAATGTCTACCGAGAGCCCGTCCGCACAAGGGATGACCTCATCGAGCGCATCAGAATGGTTTGCAACCAGCTCACCGCAGAACAATGTTTAGATGCAGTGCGATCTGTGAGTACGCGATGTGATGCGTGTATTGCAGCGAGAGGCCAGCACTTCGAACAACATTTACGTTGACGCTTTAGAAATTAACGATGTAATTTTATAGAAGGTAAAACCTTCAAAATTTTCAGGGTTTTTTTTCTCACTAAGGTAGAACCCATATAAAAACTGAAACATTTATGTTTTCCAAGTAAGAATATTTAATTATTTTATTAATTTTCTAAATTTTTAATCTTTTTTTATGTTTTAATCTTCAGTTATTATTCATAATGTTATCTACTTTAAATAGGTAATTTTTTTTATACTATGAATATTTGAATAAAAAAGTATTTATTATTTTTTCTTAATAAAAAATAATATTTGTTTCAATTACCTTTCTGTTAGTATAAGATTAGAATACAATAATTGTATTGGAATAACATTTATTGCTAAAATTCATTCAAGGAATAAAATCCGCTCTTCCATTGGCCTTAACTAGTTTTTGCACAACTATTTTTAGTTTTTTGTGATTTTCTCGAAAACGAAGTGTAACGAGGCTTATGCCAGAGGACTTTTTTTCTTAGTTTTTCGATCCTCTATCAATCCCTAATGTTTGGCCGTTTGGTTTCGGGACACCCTATATATATATATATATATATATATATATATATTTATTTGTCTGTTAACGCTCAAGCGGTCGCAATTTTTGTTTGATCGTTACCGAACTCGGAATTTAATCTTTTTATATAAAAAGAAAGATCAAGTTCGTTAATGGCTGAAATCGGACCAGTGGGAGGGGGGGGGGGGTTTAAAGGAGGGGATTTTCGGAAAATTCAGAATATCTCCATTATTATGCGTCGGATCTAAAAATTGTATAGAATCAATCTTATTGCAAATTAAATTTACTATAAATATTGTTCTATAAATTTATTCTGTATCTTGAATATTAGCCGAGATATTTGCATTTGTATTCTGCATTGGTCGGCAGGAGTGAGCTGTTTGGTACTTTCCGAAGAGAGCTCTGCTGGCCGTTTTCATAACTATTTGACCCTCGTGTATAAGTTTAGTGATCCCTTACTACTTACTACACTTGTTTTTGGGCAGATTTCTCTATTGTAAAACTTCACGTGGGAAATCTGCTTAGTTTACGCAGCCCCTGCGTGACGGACTTCTATTTGTATTATGATGTCACCTCAGGACATTCCAACACACTTTACTGTCTTGTATATTTGGTGTAGAAGTAGTTAGCTTATATATATATATATATATATATATATATATATATATATACACACACACACACGTGGTTCATGATATGACAGGTTATTGCTACTATGACATAAGTAGAAGTGGGGGAAATATTTTGAATTTTCGAATTCTCTCTTCTTCAAATGTCCAATATTCTTGGTCCAAATTCAGTCAATAGTAAATACGATGTTTAGTGTTGACTGAAACGGTTAAATATCGAGTATGACATAGATAAAATAAAAATTTTCGAGTAAAGAATGAAACATAGGATTGTGTCAGAAAACCTGCTTATTTTACATTGCTCCAGCGTGTTTTCTGGGAAAGAGGGTCTGTGCCATCCAAAGCAAATTTGGATGTCTTGAACGAGTTTTCCCTAAGCTCTGGACATCAGTTTTAGCAGATTTCCTTGAAGGTATTATAGACCTTTCTGATAGCATTTGACCCAACCTGAGATTTTATGTAACGAGTGATCAGCTTGAAGTACACCTTCGTTAACCAAGGTGGACCTTGAATGAGTTGTTCCAGTAGACTCACGAGCCCCATTATACTCGAGGGGGGAAGGGTGTCAGTTGTAAGTTCACCCTGCGTCAGCCTGGTTGTGGGCGGGATCTAAGAGAGTCATAACCATTAGTCGTCCCAACAGACTGTCAGACATATATACTTGTTAGTCTTCCATTGACCAGGACCTTACCTGGTAAAAAGGGTGTTTTTAGAAACAATAGTTATGAAAATTCAATAATAGACAACTTTAATAGCAATGTGCTGCTCTTTGTATACTTATCTGAAATGTTTCTAGTACACTCTGGTAGTAAACTCGTAAACTAATGTTCTCCATTGGTGGGGATCGAACCTGTGATGAAAATTATAAAAAAAAAATTTTAAAAAAATATAATTTTGAATTTATTTTTTTCCCACCAGATAACTTCCTTGATAAAACATTTTCCAATTCTACTGCATGTATTAAGGATATTTCCGATGATTGGCAATTCTCTGGAGTAGTAGGAGAATTCATAAAATCTGAAGATTGCCCTTCACTGGAGAGTTTCTATAAGAACTATTTTCATCCACAAAAACCAGTTAAATTGACAGGTAAACTAATTTGATTTCTCTTATCAATTACTCCAACATTTAAAACAATGTTCATTGAAACACTTGAGTAGTGTCAGGAAAAAAAAAAATTATATTGTTTTAATGTTTTTAATTCACTAATTGATTTCAGGTAGGTTGTATTTCTCATTGGCCTGCTTTCAACAAATGGAAAGATGTGAATTATTTGGTAACTATTGCTGGACCTAGGATGATTCCCATAGAATTAGGAACAGCTTACACTCAAGAAGACTGGGGAATGAAACTTGTTAACTTTGAAGACTTTGTCAAGAAATTTATTGTTCAGAAAAGTGATCACATTGGATATTTAGCTCAACATCAACTGTTTGACCAGGTATTTCATGGAGGAATAATTATTTCTAGGGTATTATATTGATGATAACGATTTTTATAACCTTGCAGGGCTTCCATCTATCTCCACTCATTCTTAACTCCTAAACAGGGCTAAACATGCAATTGTAAGTTTTTCCAGGCATTCATTCATTCGTCTATATGTGAGAAAGTCTATTGTTTCAGGAAATGAATATTATTATTATTTATTAACGTCCATTTTTTGCAACTAAGACTAATTGGAACTGGTTATCTACAGGTTACCACCCTTTTCTAGCCAGGGTGGGATTTAGGATGTTATTTAATGAATTCCGTAAATAAATAATTTCCTTCCCAGGCAAGAATCGAACTCGCTGCTCTAGGTTTACCATGTGAGATTAAGGTCAACGCTTTTAACTCACATGGCTAACCTGAGCCCCAGGGAATGAATAGACCATGGGAATGGCATGATGATGAATAGAATGGTCATGATGAAAAAGGCTATTGCAGTCGTGTTTTAGCAGATTTCCCTTAAATCAGCTATTGAGGTTGCACTCATAACGGAATTTTCGACATTTTTCTTCAAATGTCCATCGATCCTACTTAGTAGATGATGGAAATGAGGTCCGTTCAAAACTGTATATATATATATATATATATATATATATATATATATATATATATATATATATATATATATATATTTGTCTGTTACCGCTCTAGCGGTCGCAATTTTTGTTTGATCGTTTCGAAACTCGAAATTTAGTCGTTTTATGTAAAAAGAAAGATCAAGTTACTTAACGGCTGAAATCGGACCAGTGGGAGGGGGGGTTTAGAGGGGAGGATTTTCGAAATATCTCCGTTACTATACGTCGGATCAAAAAATTGTATAGAATCAATCTTATTGCAAATTACATTTACTATAAATATTGTTCTATACATATTTTCCGTATAATGAGTATTAACCGAGATATTTGTATTTTTTGTAATGAGTTCCGCTTTCAGTAAACCCTCACTCCTACTAGGGGCATATTAAAAATAAGCTGATATCTCATGAACTACCTCATTATTAGGTTAAATACAAAATATTTTTTTCAACAAAGCTTTATTTTACGAGGTACAAACAAATACGTTCTGTTGAACTCCCCCCCCCCTCTTTTTCTTGGACTACAAAAATCTGAGTGATTGAGATAGAAATTATTTTGATTCATTTCAAATTACTCCACTAACTATAGTAAATAGTTTCCAATGAAATTAATATTTTATATTCAGATATATTTCTTTAATTGTTTGTTTTTCCGGTCTATCTATCGATACTGCGCTACAAGGTAGGCTAACCTGTTTGTTTACAATCCAGCCGTATTACGTTGTAGGGACTATTAACTTATATTGTAAATTCACTGAAAGATTTCTCATTGCCGTTTGTAATTATTCACTAATATTCACGGAAGTGTTACCTGTATGTATATTTATCTATTGTAAATCTTCGCTGGCTAACCTGTTTGTTCCTTAATCATGTGAAAATCTCAGAACTGTCTGAATCGTATTTTGTCCCCCCCCCAATTTCTATTTTCTTCCCGGATTCCTAAATTTGGAATGGTTGTGATAAAAATTATTCTGGTTTATTATTGATTACAGTACTAGATATAATAAATAGTTATGAATAAAATTTATAACTTATATTCAAATATATTTCCGTAATTGCTTTTATTTCCGGTAAAAGCTGGCTAACCTGATTGTTTACAACTCAGACTGTTTGCTATCAGGAAGGTTCTTACCATTTGACTTGCCCTTTATTTGTTTACTTAATATTCACTGCAGTATTAAGTCTTACAAATAATAGATATTCTGTGGTACTATTTAGTGTTGGTGTAATAAGTGTTCAGAGCGCTGCTATCATTAAAGGTAAGTCCATGTTTTGTGTTCTTGTTGTTTTTTTGAGATTGAATTATTTTTAATTTAATCTCGGAGCCTAACGGACGAGAGTTACTTTCCCGCCAAAAGCTCGTTCAGCCGTTTCCTTGACTTGTTTGGCTCTCGTGAAATTTCTTTATTGTAAAACTTCACGTGGGAAATCTGCTTAGTTTACGCAGCCCCTGCGTGACGGACTTTTTATTTTATTAGTCTATATGAGCAGATTTCCCTTGGGGGAAATCAGCTATTGACGGACTTTCTTTATCTTATCTTAGTCTATATCTTAAGAAAAAAAGTCCTATGTTTCAGTGCTCTAAAAGTCTAAAGAACTGTGAACAATTATATAATGAATGATATGAAATTTGTGTTAAATGTTTTATTTTATTTTTAATTGTGTTTAGAAAATCTTTTGTTTTTTAGATTCCAGAATTGAAGGATGACATATGCATTCCCGAGTACTGCTGTTTATCAGAATCTGAGGATTGTGCTAGTGATCCAAATATAAATGCATGGTTTGGTCCTGCAAGGACTGTTTCACCTCTTCATTATGATCCTAAGCACAATTTACTTTGCCAGGTCTGTTTTACTCACATTATTATTATCTTTTTTATTATTAAATAAAAAGAAGGATGTGTGATTTATTTGAGTTATTGTAAATTAGTCTCAAGCTCCAATATTACTATGCCAATTGTTTTGATTCTATACATGTATAACCTAACCAATGTTACTCCCATTTTTAAAGTTTTCAACATCTTTTTTTTAAATAAATTTAAAAGTGAGAAAGAAATCTCACAGTATATACTCAAATTTTTTAATTTTCTTGTCTAAAGAGGGAAAAAAAGATGAATAAATAAAACATACATTGCATTGTAAATGTTTGTAACTCAAATGACGTGAGAGGTTATTGAAAAAAAACACCAAAAAAACATTGCTTATATAAATAAAACATATGCATGTATAAAATCAAACAGCTGGTATAAAATTATTAGAATTTGATCACTTCACAGGGCCTAGGTTAGCCATGTGAGTTAAAGTGTTGGCCTTTATCTTACATGGTAAACCTAGAGTGGAGAGTTCCCACCTGGGCAATAGGAATTTATTTAGTTACAAACTCATTAAATAAAATCCTTAGTCCTACTCTGGCTAGAAAAGGGTGGTAACCTTTCCCAATTAGCCGTAGTAGCAAAAAGTGGATGTTAATAATTATTTATTTAAATGAGTTCCGCAATGCTGGTGATTTACTTATTATGCAAGTGTGCTCAATAAAGCTAACAGCAAATGAAAAAAAAAAATGGAAAAAGAGTGAACTATGGCATACAATGATTTTTGAAATGGTTCATTGGCACACCAGTCTTAAATGAAGCAAATAATATTATGGAAACATAATGGATGATGAAACATATGGAAACATCAGGGTGATGAAAATAATATAAATGAAAATGTAAGAATAGAAGGGAGAAGAAAAGAAAGAAAATAAAAAAAAAATAATAAGGAAAAGGGGAAAAAAAAGAAAAAGAAAGACAAAAAAGAAAATGGGAACCCAAAAAAAGAGTAAATACAATTAAAGTGTATACACCCTGCTAATGTAGAAAAGAAGTTAAGGGTAGTGTGTCGAAATTGTAGATAGTTTGTTTTATATATTAATGTCTTTTACTGAGTCTATGTAATTACTGTTGTCGGTCAAATCCCGACCTTAATTTCCTCTAAGTTATGTGGAATGTCTAAAATGTCTCTTTGTTGACAGTTAGTCAATATGTGATGTGCAGTTAGTTTCGTTACAGTGTCTACAAGTCATTATGTCTTTGTTTGTCATTAAGTGTCCGTGGACAGCAAGGAACGGCCAATGCATAATCTGGTCAGCACAACTTTCTCTCTTCGTGTGCTCCTGTTGCTCGATGGCCATTCCTTAACTGTTTGTTTTATTTTTCTTAGTTTATTGTTGTTTGTGTAATCCCAAGATTGCTGCCACTGCTGTGTGTAGCGCCTTAGTGCATTCGGCTAATACGTCATGGTGTGCAGTTTATGGCAATGTCAGGTTTGCCATGTTGAGTCTATAAATGTCTGTAATTTTCTTAATGTGTGTATGTCCGGGTAACCATAAAAGACTAATGGTGAAATTAAAAAATTTTGATAGCCAAAGGATTTGCCGAGTAAATGTTGTTGAGTGAGTGTATATAGTGAGCTTAATGAATCTGTGCACAGTACTGCATTTTGGCAGCTTTGAACTCTTGACAAGCCTAATAGGATGGCCTGAAGTTCAGTTGTATAAGAGCTAGATACAGGCGTCAATTTTAGTTGGTAATTATTGTACCTAACTATCGCAGCAAAGCTTGTACCATTTACTGTCTGAGCCATCAGTAAAAGCAAACACACATTAGCTTTGTCACTCAATACTGACCTAAAATAGGCTCTGTACATGTGTTGTGTGGTTGGGTTAGATTTTTTAAACTTTCCTGAAGATGTGTCCATTTTTAAATTTTGAATGCGCCAAGGAGGATATGGAAGTAACTGGTGAATGTATATGTCCGCGTTTGCTAATGGTATTTGTGCAGTATAAAATGTATATCTTATAGAAAGTGGCTTATGTCTAGTTCGGTAAACCAGATATTTATTATAATATGTATTATGTAGGGCTGACGTTGAGCATGGTGTATTTAAGAATTTAGGTCTTAGGACATATTTTATACATAATTTCTTCCTTTTGCGATCTAAGGGTGGTTCACCAGCCTCCATATTAATGTAGACTAGACCTAAATGCCCCTGTAGCCAGGCCAAGACCTGTGTTGTATACAGTTTCTAACATTTGTTGAACTCTGGGACTGGGGAAAGGTTGCCGATGAATATGCTATGTAGCTGTAGTCCAGCAGAGACCTGGTGTAGACACGATACAGTTTTAGAATAGAGCATCTGTTCGCATCCCACTTGGTATTACTCAAGAATTTTTTGCATCTTGTAAGATTTTTTTTTTTTTTTTTTTTTTTTTTTTTTTTTTTTTTTTTTTTTTTTTTTTTTTTGTGGCGTGTCAACCATTTTGGTCAAAGAAGATCTTTAATGTGGGATATCCAGGTTAATTTTTTATCAAATATTAGACCTAAAATTCATTTAGAATAGGGACATTGATGGTAAAATTAGGAGCTGGGGAATTTCTTCTTTTAGTAAATATTACACTCTTAGATTTTCTGGAGGAACACTTCATCCTAGTATGAGAAGACCATCTCTCTAAATTTACTATCGTCTGTTGTACAATGGAACATTCTGTTCATAGGTATAAGAACAATGGTAAATAAACAAATCGTCTGCATACAGGCAGTATTTTACAGTTGGTGGAATGTATTCATGAATTGAGTTCATAGCAATGTTAAAGAGGGTAGTACTTAGTAC
This sequence comes from Riptortus pedestris, assembly GCA_019009955.1. NCBI lineage: Eukaryota > Metazoa > Arthropoda > Insecta > Hemiptera > Alydidae > Riptortus > Riptortus pedestris. Next base: position 134,760,646 of record CM032228.1, read on the forward strand.
ACCCCCTTGCAGTACTCCGTTTTCCTGTAGGAACCTATAAGAAAGAGTTGTTCCAATCCTGACTGAAATTTCTATTGCTTAAATAATTTTTAGTGAAGTTAAAAATATTTCCTTGAACTCCCCAGTCCAGTAAGGTTGTGAGAATGTTTTGCTGCCTAACAGTATCATAAGCCTTTTCAATGTCCAAGGCCACTGCTATTATTAACTCTTTATTTAAGAAAGCATTGAGGACATCATTCTCCAGCTTTGTCAGAAGATGCATGGTTGAATGGCGTTCTCTAAAGCCATATTGAAATGGAGACAACAATTTGGAATGATCTAAGAACCAGTGTAGATGTTTATTCAAAATTTTTTCAAGCAACTTACAAAGACAGCTGGTCAACGAAATGGGTCGATAATTGGATGCAACTCTTTTATCCTTGCCAACTTTAAGGACAGGAATAACAATGAATTCATTCCAGGAGTTGGATATATAGTCCATTCTCATAAATTTTATTATAATATCTCAACATGGTTAAGGGCAGAGTCGGGTAATTCTTTTAACATTTTGTAACTTATTCCGTCTTGTCCGTGCATGGTGATGGAGTCTCGTGTGTTTGTAAGTGTGAATTTCAGTTCTTTAAGAGTAATTAGGTCATTGAGAGGATTGTCAAAAGGATTACTAATTGGCAAAGGTACTGACTCTATTAAATTTTTATATTCGAGAAATTGAGGAGTGTAATTTTCAGAGCTAGAAATGTTGAAGAAACTTGTGCCTAAAAGGTTACAAAGATGACGAGTATCAGTGATTGTGATATCATTATCTTTTAAACCTGTTACCCGTGGCCTGTAATTTCTGTGTAAGAGTCTATTTATATTTGTCCATAAAGTAGTCGTCGTAATATTACTGTTGATGTTAAACAAAAATTCGGTCCATGTTTTCCTTTTACTAGTTTTAATTACCCACTATTCTAACTGCTACTGCTTGAACTGTAGTACGTATTGAAACCATTCATATTCCATTGTATTACACTTTCCATAAGAATATTTGTTTAGTGTGAAGATGTTTTTGGTATTTTACCTTTTGTGTGCTTTGGTTTAATAGACTCTTTAACAGGGGTATTACTTCGTTTATATAATTTAGTCACTGGCATTGCGGAACTCATTTGAATAAAATTATTTTACACTTTGGAAATCTGCAACAAGCATACTACACCTTAGTATTCTTAAAAGGAAGATGCCTGAAAAGAAGTTATGCATAATCGAATGTCTGAACGTGGCTGCAATGAGTTATTCCAAAATACTATTATGAATTTTATGGACTGGTATATAAAAAGTACCTAGTGTATCATAGAATAGAATAAACTCAATCAAAGGTAAGCAGAATATTACAAGGGATAGTATATTTTTTAAAATTTAATTTGAGCAGCAGAGAAGTTGGAGTAGCAGGGTATAACGATTTTAGGATTGCAACAAAATTGAACTAAATTTGCAGCTCCATTTGATGCCAACGTTTTTCTGGAACTTGCCTTTTTCAGCATTTAATAATAATAATAATAATATCACAAATATGTTATTTATTTACATCCACTTTGTGCTACTACGGCTAATTGGGACAGGTTATCTACAGGTTACCACCCTTTTCTTACCAGGTTGGGACTAATGAGACATCACAAATATAAACAGTGAAAATGAAAATTAAAATTTAAAAGTTTATGATAGGAGAGGCATGTATAAAATTTCTAGTAATGCTTCTGTAACAGTTTTATTTTAGATGTCTATAACTTTCAGATTTATTTAATATTACATTTTCAGGTCTTTGGAAGAAAAAGAATAATTTTGTATTCTCCTATGGATTCAGATAGTTTATACTCCCATGAATCATCAATGCTGCACAACACATCACAGGTTGATCCTTATTGTCCAGATTATGAAAAATATCCAAAATTCAAGTTTACTAAGGCATTAGAATGCCATTTATACCCAGGTATTTTGATTTTTCATTAATATATTGTTTCATTTATTACAAAAATAATAAACATTGATTATTAGACTTCTTTTGGATTGCAAAATTAAACACACTAACTTTAGAGTTTTTATCACTTCACAATTTATTTGACAATGCTTGGTAAATTATTTTTAACTACTACTCACAGTATATACTGATAACTTCTCTTCTTATTGCACAGTACAATAAATATCCCATGATCATGTGAATCACTGATGATCACAAAACATGGCACTGCATTGTTTGTCACATAAACACGGCATTACACTGATCTTCACATAAAACACTATACCACACTGAAACTAAAATGCACTGTTCACTAATGCTGCACTGTGCACACTGTTATTCATTAGAAGAGAACTGAACTTTTATAGACGGGTGGCGAGATCAAAGAAAAAGGGCCCAGACTGGGCTAGATCCCAGACTGAAGTCGTTGAGAACATTCCTGGTGCCATTGGTTCTACCATCGGTCAGTTCCTTTCATTAGTCGTATTTCTTAAATGCGTGATTAACTCTGTGTACTTTTTCATGTACGTAGTTTTCACAATAATATATTAGTGTAAGGTGGTTATGGCTAGGTTCTATCTCAACAAATAAAAAGTCCGACATGCAGGAGCTGCTTAAACTAAGCAGATTTCCATATGTGCTTATGACACACTGGACAATTTATCCCACCATCTATTCCCTATTTCTCTCATTGTAAGAAGCTTATATAATCAAAAATTTAAATTTACTCAGTTATTTGTTGTATAAACTAAGCAATTTCCCAAATGATAGCACACTTCTGGTCTCATCTCGCCATAGATTCTTTATTTCAAAATAAAAATCTGACCAGTAGAAGTGGGTGGTCAATAAAGTCTTAATTGATGTCATCACAAGATGTATTTGCATGTAGTCATCTAGTAAAATTCTGTTGAAATTAGTATTGGATATTTAAACTTAGATTAATGTTTCATTGTGCATTTGCGTAATGTTAAAATGTGATGGCGGCTAAATGTGGTTGTTTACTGAAGGCTGGAAATTAAAAAATGCAAAAATTTTGATTAATATTCAAAATAGAGTAAATAATTATATAATAACAATTTTAGGAAATTAAATTTGCAATAAGATTGCTTTATACCATTTTTCAATCCGACTCGTAGAAACAAAGATATTTTGAAATTTGGGTATATGCTCATCCTAATCCCTTTGGTGTGTACTGACCATTTTCCTAAGATATTCCTGTAGTCTGATTGAATCTTTCAACCATGTCATTTGACTGTGGATGTAGTGGTGTCGTCTTTTTGATGTCGTATAAGTCACAGATCTCTTTGAATATGGCCGATTCAATATTTCAGAACCCCTTATTGACACACCCAATTATTTACAAACGTGGAATGGCATACACTTTGGGCCATTTACTAAAATAATCCATTACTACTAGTACATACCAATTTCCAGCTTCAGTGGCAGGGAATGGACCTGCAACATTGATGGCTATCCGCTCGAAAGGTGCACCTGTATGGTACTGCCTGAACCCTTCTTCTCGTTAGACCCTCAGTCGTAACAAACTATTTGCAAGTAGCTATCCAGTCGGCACATATTGCTGACATCCCACCTAATAACATCACTACTTTTATCTTTTCCAGAATTTTTGTAATGCCCAGATGGCTGCTGCTGGGACTGTTATGAAACTACTTCATTGCCTCATTTTTCTTGGGAGATGGCACAACAATTAGGCCGGTTGAGGTTTTGTCATCTGTACTTTCCCAAGATCAATGTAAGCAGCCATCTACTAATTTTAGGCTATTCTACTGAGCCCAGTATGATTTTGCTAGTGGGCTTTCTGCTGATATTTCATTACAGGTCTAACTTCTATTGTCCTCCTTGGCTGATATAACCTTCGCCAGAATAGGGCCATCTTTCTGCGCCTTTGACCAGTCTTAGCAAGGGTAAATCATACATCAATGACACATTCTCTTTCTTGGCTTTTGTACAATGCTTGCATTCTATGTTGCATTGCCATCTTGAAAGGGCACCAGTTGTTATTTCCCCCCCCCCTTTCTGATGATCAATACTTCAGGTTTCTGTCTGAAATTACCATTTCAGGCATCCGATGGTAAGTAGCTCCCTTACTGTGGTCTTGCTCTCATGTCCAACACTCAAGGGTATTTCAGCATTGCGCCAGATCATTACTTGTTTATCCATGTGCAGACTAATACTGTGAACTATCATGAAATCAGTACCGATGATAACTTCATCTACTATGTCAGCAATACCAAATACATGATCAGCTCTGATGTTGGCGATAGTGAGCCTAACCTTAGCTCCTCCACAGATAGTGGCTCCTCTTACATATCAGGCTTTATTATGGACTTTGACACTCCTTTGTAAGGACCCACTGCCTTCTGATAATAAGCCCACTAGCAGTAAGGTTGCTATATTTTTAGCAGATTTCCCTTAAGGGAAATCAGCTATTGAGGTCGTACTCATGACGCGATTTTCGAAAACTTTCTTCAAATGTACATCAATCCTACCCAGGAGATGACGAAAATGAGGTCCGTTCAAAATTTTATATATATATATATATATATATATATATATATATATATATATTTGTCTGTTACCGCTCTAGCGGACGCAATTTTTGTTTGATCGTTACCAAACTCGATATTTAGTCGTTTTATGTAAAAAGAAAGATCAAGTTCGTTAACAGCTGAAATCGAACAAGTGAGGGGGGGGGGTTTAGAGGGGAGGATTTTCGAAAATTCGAAATATTTCCGTTACTATATGTCGATCGAAAAATAGAAGAGAATCAATCTTATTGCAAATTAAATTTACTATAAATATTGTTATATACATTTATTCTCTATCTTGAATATTAACCGAGATATTTGCATTTTTATTAAATCTGGGCAGATAACGGATAAGAGTGAGTTTCCCGCCAAAAGCTAGGTCGACCGATTCCTTAACTGTTCGGCTCGTGAAATTTCTCTATTGTAAAACTTCACGTGGGAAATCTGCTTAGTTTACGCAGGCCCTGTGTGACAGACTTTTTTATTTACATTGACCGTTACTAAAAATTAGTTGTTTGATTCTTATTACTTTTAAGAGCTTTATATATTATAAAATATGAAAGATTGAGTTACAATCCTTTTCTAGCCAAGTAATTTTTTTTTTCTTTTATAGGTGAAATACTCTACATACCTCCTACATGGTGGCATCATGTGAGATCACTTGATACAAGTTTTTCTGTTAGCTTCTGGTGGGATTAAAAATGAAAATCAAGAATTATATATTATTCATATTAAATAAAATTATTAAATTTATTCTGTTACAATAAATCTAATGATAAATGTTACTGTTATTTTGATTATTAAAGAGTGATGTATTGTAAGAATGAAATATAATTGATTTGAATTATTATAATTTACTATTATTAGCAGATTTTCTTTATGGGAAATCAGCTCGAGGTTATACTCATGACACGATTTTCGATAAATTTCTTCAAATGTCCATCCATCCTACCTAGTAGATGATGAAAATGAGGTTCGTACAAAATTATATATATATATCTAACAAATTTATCCTTAGTTCAGTATTCAGTGATCTTCAATTTCTTCAACTGGGACATTAGAACTGTAGTGGCTAAAATGGCTCTTTTATTTATAATCAATGAGTCTCCAAGGCTTATTCTTTTCTCAAGAATATTTTTGCTTTCATATTTTTTAGTATAAAACTTTATAGTGGGCTCAACAATTTTTGCAATGACCAAAGAGCAAACAAATTTGCTATAATAGCTATTCTGCTGAACTTATTAACTCATTTGAGAGCCAGCAGTGGCCTCAACAAATAAACATTTTGTAGGCCAAAGTCTCTTCATGTGCTATCTGAAATCTCCCTTCAATTTCATTGGTGGCAGTTCTGAATCTTCTTGATCTGATGATGGGGACTCTGAAGGTACAGTCTGAGCAGTCCCTAATGTGCTTGGAAGATTAGGGTCAAACATTTCATCATCAAATAAAGGGTTAGAACTGCCAATATAAATGATACTATTGTCATACCTCTCGGTGGAGACCGTCGTCATTGGCCAGCGGTACTCAACCATCAGCCAATGACGACGGTCTCCACCGAGAGGTATGACAATAATTTCATCATCACTTTCAATGCTAAATTAAATCTTCCGCTGAACTTAATTAAATCACTACAACTTAACATAGCCTTTATTTCATCACCAGTCAACCCACAGCAGAACATTGTAATTTGTATATGTGCCCTAACACAGTTGAAGCCAAAATAAGCTATTAAGAAGGGACCTAGAAGCGCAAAGATCAAAACAAATATCCTTAGGAGAAGGGCTGGAGAAAACCCCACTGAAAAAAACTGCAATCTTAAGTTTAACGGCAAGGAGATTAACTGAAGATTACTCATATACACACATTTATATATATTGTTGCGAGAATCGGATGAGTGGGCGAATACACAAAGAGAGAGCCGTGTGAAAGGAGGAACAAAGACTAGTGGAACGGGCGAAGCTAAGTAGGGCCCCCGGCAGAATCTAATTAAAGCCTTCCAGGAAGTTCTAGACCTTTCCATGGCTAGGCCCTTCTACAAGCATTTATAAGAGACCCTGCCAGTACCTCAGTTCAGTTGACACTCGATGGTCTTCGAGGGATGTTCTGCGCTACAGTGCGACAGTGCAGTGCGGTAAAGTGTTCTGCCGTGAAGATAAGTGTTGTGCTGTGTCTGTAAGCAAAAGTTTAGTGCCATGTTTAAGACAGTGCAGTGCCGACGTTTTATGTGAAGTTCAGTGACCGCAAGTGAATTATTGGACTGTGAAATCTGAAGAACAGTGACACTATCAGTGTAATACTGTGAATTCCATGCTTCAACTGCGGTATGGTCGGCCATTTTCAACGCAACTGTAAAGCATCAAAGAAAGGATTGAGATCTTTTACACCATGGAGGGACAACAAACGGGCGACTGACGTCGAAATCTCAAGAGCCAATGTTAAACTAGAACGAGCTCGCACTGAGGGGCAAGAACTAGCTCCTAAAACCGATGGCTCCACCATCTCCATTTCCATTATACGGCAGAAGAACAGCAACCTTACTGCTCGTGGGCTCATCAACGGGAGGAAGCAGGTCCTCACCATGGACACGGGAGCGACACACTCCATCATTCGGCCCGATTTGGTAAAAGGGGCAGTGGAACCGTTGGAGAACGTACGACTGCGAACTGCTACAGGGGATTCAGCCACAGTCTACGGAAGAGCCAAGATGAGAGTGACTATCGCCAACATCAGCACTGAACATGTCTTTGTTGTTGCTGACATAATGGATGAAGTGATCATCGGTGTAGACTTCATGATAGCCCACGGCATTGACCTGCAGATGGGTAAGCAAATTATGATCTGGCGAAACACAGAAATACCTTTGGGTGTCGGACATGAGAGCAAGACCACCAGGGAGCTACGTACCGACGGACGCCAGAAATTGTCACCTCGACTAGAAGCCTGTTCTATTGTCCATAGGAAAGGCAGAAAACACGATGGCGCTCTAGCCCTCTCAAGGCGGCCATGCAACGTGGAGTACAAGGACTGTACAAGAGCCGAGGAAGAGGAGTGCGTCATTGATGTACGACTTAGCCGTGTTAGCTCAGGAGGAGCCAGGTCGACGGGGCAGAAGGGCAACACTATTCTGGCTAAGAAGGACAATGGAAGGTCGACCCGTCATGAGATATTGGACCACATTAAAATGACCAGTAACCAGATGAATGCCGTGTGCGATCGACCAGCAAATACGGAGGGACTCACAGAAGGACTATCGCCTAAATTGCAGACGCACTGGGAGGGACCTTACAAGGTGGTCAAGAGATTGAACGACAGGATTCAGAGATACCATAATCCGAGGTCTAAAATGAAAGAGGTACAGCTAGAGCGACTGGCCCAGTATGGTAACGGCGATATTGAGCCTATTCGAGACGAACAGGCTTAAGTGGGCGGCAGTGTTGCGAGAATCGGATGAGTGGACGAATACAAAGAGAGAGCCGCGTAAAAGGAGGAACAAAGACTAGTGGAACGGGCGAAGCTAAGTAGGGCCCCCGGCAGAATCTAATTAAAGCCATCCAGGAAGTTCTAGACCTTTCCATAGCTAGGCCCTTCTACAGGCATTTATAAGAGACCCTGCCAGTACCTCATTTCAGTTGACGCTCGACGGTCTTCGAGGGATGTTCTGGGCTACAGTGCGACTTAGTGCAGTGCGGTAAAGTGTTGTGCCGTGTCTTTAAGCAAAAGTTTAGTGCCGTGTTTAAGACAGTGCAGTGCCATCGTTTTATGTGAAGTTCAGTGACCGCGAGTGAATTATTGGACTGTGAAATCTGAAGAACAGTGACACTATCAGTGTAATACTGTGAGTAGTAATAGCTAACCAAGAGCATTGTGTAGTAGAAATAAATTGTGCAGTGATAAACTGTGAAACTTGTGTGTGTGTTTAATTTCGTAATCCAAAAGAACTCTTATTAACAATGTTTATTACTGGTTTTGTAATAAAAACTTAACAATATATATATATATATATATATATATATATATATATATATATATATATATAGTTAGTGACAAATCTGTAAGTGATGGAAAGCAACCAAGAAGTTCATTTTTGGTTTTAGCACACTAAGAAACGAAGATCAGCTAAAATTGTCAAATCAAATTTTCTATTGTAACTTGCATATTTTTTTACTCAATTTGAACAAAATATATATAAAATAATATATTAGAACACCAAAAACATACATATTGGTAAACCATCAAAGTTAATTTAAGGAAACAATAACAAAATGTCTGTACACAGGGGCTTAAACTAAATGTTTCCCACACCCTGGGCACAGCAGATTTGACATCATCTATTCTCCATATAATAAGTTCAACTCTAGCTTACTTTATTACAAACTCATTCAATTTAATGTATGATTAACAGTGTCACTTAACATCTCAAATCAAGTTTAAATTTCCTATTTACAGAGGCTTCTCACCTAGAGTGGCGAGTTCTATTCCCGCCTGGGCAAAGAAATTTATTTAGTGGCGGAATTCATTAAATAAAATCCTTAGTCCCACCTTGGCGGGAAAAAGAAAGTCCGTCACGCAGGCGCTGCGTAAACTAAGCAGATTTTCCACGTGAAGTTTTACAATAGAGAAATCTGCCTAATAACAACTGTAGTAGTAAGAAACCTCTAAACCTAAAACATTATTTAGGGCGTAATAACCCAGTAGTTTCTAGCCCCAAAAAACAGTTAACCTAACCTCTAAACCTGTTCACGAGGGACGAATAGTTATCGAAACAGCCGCCAGAGCTCTCGGCGGAAAGTCCGAACATAGCCTACTGGTGACCACACGCAGAATACAAATGCAAATATCTCGGTTAATATTCAAGATAGAGAATAAATGTATAGAACAATATTTATAGTAAATTTAATTTGCAATAAGATTGATTCTGTACAATTTTTCGGTCCGACGTATAGTAACGGAGATATTTTGAATTTTCGAAAATCCTCCCCTTTGAACCCCCCCCCCTCTCACTGGTCCGATTTCAGCCGTTAACGAACTTGATCTTTCTTTTTACATAAAACGACTAAATATCGAGTTTGGTAACGATCAAACAAAAATTGCGACCGCTAGAGCGGTAACAGACAAATATATATATATATATATATATATATATATATATATATATATATATATATAAAATTGTAACCTCTGTCTGTACATTGATTTTTTTCGCGAAATTTCACGATAACTTTTCGTTTCACATGTCATAGACACCATAACTGCATTTTGTTTCTTTGGTGTCTGTTTGTTTGTTTGTTTGTTACCTTTTCACGCATAAACGGCTGAACCCAATTTTATGAAACTTGGTATGTATATTACTACTAGCCCAACTTAGACTTTAGGCTATAGTAATATTCTCTAAGACAAACAGGAGTGGGGGTTATAAGGGAGGCCTGAAATTAAAAATAGCGATATTTCGTTTCCTATTGCTTTTTAAGCAAAAATGCCTATAACAAAAGTTGTTTATTTTGTAATTTAGAGTAACTTTTATTATATGCACTTTTGCCGTATACGGAAGTATAAATGAGTTATACGCTAAAAACTATAGAGGGAGTTCACAATTTTATTTGGCACAAAGGACTCAACCGAACTAAACCAAACTCGGTATGTGAATTAGTACTAACACCTTGCTTATAATAAGCCATACTAACATTTCTAGGTACGGGCAGGAGTGGGGGTTTAAGGGAGTCCTGAAATAAAAAAAGTCCGTCACGCAGGGGCTGCGTAAACTAAGCAGATTTCCCACGTGGAGTTTTACAATAGAGAAATTTCAGAATAGAGAGTCAAACAGTTACGGGAAGGGCCCGAACTAGCTCATGATGGAAACTCACGACTAGACCCGAAGTTGGCCGATCTCATTTCAGAAGTTGAAAACAGAAAAATGCAAATATCTCGGTTAATATTCAAGATACAGAATACATGTATATAACATTATTTATAGTAAATTTAATTTGCAATAAGATTGATTCTATACAATTTTTCGATCTGACGTATAGTAACGGAAATATTTCAGATTTTAGAAAATCCTCCCCTCTAAACCCCCCCCTCCCACTGGTCCGATTTCAGCCATTAACGAACTTGATCTTTATTTTTGCATAAAACGCTTAAATATCGAGTTTGGTAACGATCAAACGAAAATTGCGACCGCTAGAGCGTTAACAGACAAATATATATATCTATATATATATATATATATATATATATATATATATATATATATAGATATATATATATATATATATATATTCCCTTAAGGGAAATCTGCTAATAGCGATATTTCGTTTCGTATTGGTTTTTCGGTAAATATGCACATAGCAAAAGTTGTTTACTTTGTTATTTAGAGTAACTTTTGTTATATACCCTTTCGTCGTATACCGAAGTGTAAATGCGTAATACGCTAAAAATTATAGCGGGAGTCAACAATATTATTTGGCACAAAAGACTCAACCGAACCAAATAAAACATCGGTATGTGTATTAGCACTAAGCCTTCCTTATAATAAGCCATACGAACATTTCTAGGGACGGGCAGGAGTGGAGGTTATATGGGAGGCCTGAAATTAAAAATAGTGATATTTCGTTTCCTATTGGGGTTTCGGCAAATATGCACATAACAAAAGTTGTTTATTTTGTTATTTAGAGAAATTTGCTCAACAATTCTTTTCGATATGAACTACCAGGTACCTCACCGGGAAAAACTAATTCAAATGTATGTTAATATTTTGTCCTTAATAATTCAAATCTATGCATAATGCACCGAAATCGGGAAATATGACAATATGGAGGACAGTGAAGTCTTACATAAAAAATTAGTTTTATTATTAACAAATCCACAGAAATGATGGGTATTAACCCGTATAACACTGGGACGAGTAAATGTCAAAATATTGTGCAAAGTCAAGCCTTGCCAAAAAGTATCATCACCATTCAGCCTCAAATGAATTCCCGGGCGAAGCCGGGTATCTGAGCTAGTATATATATAAAATTGTAACATCTGTCTGTACATTGATTTTTTTTCGCGAAATTTCACGATAACTTTTCGTTTCACATGCCATAGACACCATAACTGCATTTTGTTTCTTTGGTGTCTGTTTGTTTGTTTGTTACCTTTTCACGCATAAACGGCTGAACCGAATTTTATGAAACTTGGTATGTATATTACTACTAACCCAACTTAGACTTTAGGCTATATTAGTATCCTCTGTGACGTACAGGAGTAGGGGTTATAAGGGAAGCCAGAAATTAAAAATAGCGATATTTCGTTTCCTATTGGTTTTACGGCAAATATGAACATAACAAAAGTTGTTTTTTTTGTTATTTAGAGTAACGTTTGTTATATACACTTTTTTCGTATACCGAATTATAAACGAGATATACGCTAAAACCTATAGCGAAAGTGAACAATTTTATTTGGGACAAAAGACCCAACCAAAATAAATAAAACTCAGTATGTATATTAGCTCTGACGTCTTAATTATCATAAGCCCTACCAACATTTCTAGGGACGGGCAGGAGAGGGGGTTGTAAGGGGGGCCTGAAATTAAAAAAAAAACGGTATTCCTTTTTCTACTGGTTTTTCTGCAAATATGCACATGAGAAAAGTTGTTTATTTTGTTATTTAAAGTAAATTTGTAATACCCGTATTCACTTTTGCTGTATAACAAAGTATAAACGAGATATACGTTAAAAACTAAAGCGGAAGCCAACAATTTTGTTGGGCATAAACGATTTAACCGAATTCACACAACTTGGTATGTGAATTAGTATTAATTCTTCCATGATTATAAGCTAAACTAAATTTTTTAGGTCCAAACGGGAGTAGTGGTTATGAGGGAGGCCTGAAATGAAAAATTGTGAAATTTCATTTCCTATTAGATTCTCGGTAAACATGCACATAGCAAAAGTTGTTTACTTTTATTATTTAAAGTAACTTTTGTTGTATTCACTTTTGCCGTAAATGAAGTAAACATGGGATATACGCTAAAACTATAGTGGGAGTGCTTATTTAAGTGTTTTTAATAAATGCATATCATGACAAAAGATGTTATGTTTTAGTCTTATATGATAGTGGTAAGTATGATTCGGATTAGTGAGCTTATAAATCTCCGTCACCTCCTCTTCATTTATTTATTTTCCCTTTAACTTTGTTATTTACGGGTATTTCCAATAGAAATGTAATCTATAAGAGCTTTTCTGGTATTTAATATATACTCGATATAAATGTTTAAAGTATTACATAGGTAGCAGAGGGGGGGGGGGCTCTCTTCCCCTCATCTAGCTTTTTGAACATAAATGAAATTATTTTTAGAGATCTATTATTTAGTTCCATTAAAATGATATTCTGAATCAATAATCTAAGGAAATCAATGATGATAACACTCCTGCGAGAGCGGAAATTGACGGAGTTAATTGAGTTTACTTATTTCCTGGCATGACGGGAAGTGATTTCCACTAAGATTTACTATTACGAATATAATCTTATGTATAAAACAGGAAATATGTTCATTGTAGACGGTAGTTAATAGTAATAAATGCTATCCATGATTATGGTTTGAATTATTCAAAACGGTAAGTCAAAAAGTGGAGAGGGATAGATTTGGAACTCATTTTCATAAATTCTTCAAAACTAAAATTTCTATTCTATTATCCGCAAAAGTTACACTTTAGGATTGGCAATTTTGAAAAAACAATACGTCTGGAGGGAAGTGCAACTGTACACATTGAAATCTTTCTAAAAAAATATCATCATTAATCAGACAACAATAATTTTTTTTTTTTTTTTTTTATTTATTTCCTTCCTGAAGTAACCCTACAGGAAGGGCGTATATTAGCCACACGTCCCGTACAGTAATTAGTACATAACGTGTGCTTGATACATAACATTTTTTTTTAAACTATCTATCTATCTATCTATCTATCTATCTATCTATATATATATATATATATATATATATATATATATATATATATATATATATATATATATTTGTCTGTTAACGTTCTCGCGGTCGTTTTATATAAAAAGGAAGATCAAGTTCGTTAATGGCTGAAATCGGACCAGTGGGGGGGGGTTTAAAGGAGGGGATTTTCGGAAAATTCAAAATATCTCCATTATTATGCGTCGGACCTAAATATTGTATAGAATCAATCTTATTGCAAATTAAATTTACTATAAATATTGTTCTATGCATTTATTCTGTATCTTGAATATTAACCGAGATATTTGCATTTGTATTCTGCATTGGTCGGCAGGAGTGAGCTGTTTGGTACTTTCCGAAGAGAGCTCTGGCGGCCGTTTTCGTAACTATTCGTCCCTGGTGTATAAGATTAGTGATCCCTTACTACTTACTACGGTACTTGTGTATTATATCCACCACATTTTACTTCCACTAGTTCCACGCTAGAGTGCGCTACTGAAGTGCGACGCTAGCTCTCCCAGGCTAATGAGGTTATCTTTTGTTATAGTTGCGTTTGCTGTTTATTTGAGTTTGCTGTTTAGTGTTTGTTAGTCCTTTAAAAATGCCTCTTTGGGATTTGCCAACGACTGAAGAAGACGCTGTGAAATATTTACAGGAAAGGAATATTTTGGCAATCAGAAGAAAGTGTTCTAATTATCATTGTATGAAACTTTATATTGGAAAAAAAAGTATTTTTTGGAAGTGTAATGTAAGAAAGTGTGGTGAGCAAGTCGGCGTTCGCATTGGCACTTGGTTCGAAGGAAGTAAAATTACATTTTGTAATTCATTGAAGTTCATGTACTGCTGGTGCGAAGAATTGACATCTGTCAATTTCTGCAAAAAAGAACGCAAAATTTCAAATAAGACTGCTATTGATTGGAATAGTTACATGAGGGAGTTGTGTCTCTTAGATATGGAAACCGAACCTCATAAGAAGATAGGTGGACCAAACTGCATTGTCGAAATAGATGAGAGTCTATTTACTAGAAGAAAAACTAATTGTGGACGAATTTTACCCCAACAGTGGGTGCTCGGAGGAATTTGTCGAGAGACAAAAGATTCGTTTATCGTGACTGTTCCTGACAGAAATTCCTCTACTCTTCTAGAGAAAATAATTCAGACTATAGCAGATGGTAGCACAATATATTCTGCTTGCTGGAAAGGCTACCAAACGAATATATTAGAAGCACAAGGATTCAAACATGTGAAAGTCAATCATAAATATAATTTTATTGACCCCAACACTGAAGCACATACTCAGACAGTGGAGAGAATGTGGGGAAGTGCAAAGTGGCGAAATAAAAAACTTCGTGGGACAACCAGGCATCACCTGGAATCATATTTGGTAGAATTCGTTCAGTCCATTTTAAATTGTATTTCCAAACATTTCCCTCCTAAATGTTAATAAAATGTTTTTTTTTTAAAAATTGTTTTTTTATTTTTATTTATCATTATAATTCCGTAGAAGGTTATAAGGTAAGTATAACCTCCCTTGCGGGCAATGAATTGTACTACTTAAAACAGTAGCGCATTATAGCGTGGAACTAGTGGAAGTAAAATGTGGTGGATATAATACACAAGTACCCTTACACTTGTTATTGAGCAGATTTCTCTATTGTAAAACTTCACATGGGAAATTTGCTAGTTTACGCAGCCCCTGCGTGACGGACTTTTATATTTTTGTTCATGTTTTGTATCCTAATGCCTTCATACGTTATATTCTTTTAATGTCAACACAGTCTCTGAGCATATTAAGAATACAGCTTTATCTTTGAGGAAAGCGAAAAAATAATCAATTTTCCACATTACTTGGTAATGCCTGTGCTCATCCGCAACCTTCGGTTTTTAGCAGATTTCCCTTAAGGGAAATCAGCTATTGAGGTTGTACTCATGACGGAATTTTCGAATTTTTTCTTCAAATGTCCATCGATCCTACCTAGTAGATGACGGAAATGAGGTCCATTCAAAACTGTATATATATATATATATATATATATATATATATATATATATATTTGTCTGTTACCGCTCTATCGGTCGCAATTTTTCTTGATCGTTACCAAACTCGATATTTAGTCGTTTTATGTAAAAAAGAAAGATTAAGTTCGTTAACCGCTGAAATCGGACCAGTGGGAGGGGGGGTTAAAAGGAGAGGATTTTCGAAATATCTCCGTTACTATACGTCGGATCGAAAAATTGTACAGAATCAATCTTATTGCAAATTAAATTTACTATAAATATTGTTATATACATTTATTCCCTATTTTGAATATTAACTGAGATATTTGCATTGTTATTAAATTTGGGCCGATAACGGATTTTTGACTTTCCCGCTAAAAGCTAGTTCGGCCCTTTGCCGTAACTGTTCGGCTCTAGTATGGACATTTCCCTATTGGGTCATTCCATCTCAAATCAACCAAAAAAAAATGATTTCGACACCCATGATTTCAGATTTTGTTGAATTTTATTTTGGGTGTTCTATTCATTGATTTAAGAAACCATACCAAATATTTTTGATATATCTTTAACGGTTTGGATTTTATGGACTCTTAAAGTTATGTGATTTTAGTGTTTTCTATGGATTAGGAACTGTAAATTTAATTTGTTTTCATTTCAAAAATAATTTGTAACTTTCTTATTTACGAACCAATTTTGATGGCATTTTTTGTGTGTATTCATAAATATATTTAAAAACAATAAAAAAATAAACTAAGGTACCAAGTAAGTATTTGTGGACAGAAAAAAATTGCAAAGTGTCAATTTGAGCTTTTCAGAAAGCAAATATATAGTTTCACGTAAAATTGAATATCTCCAAAAGGGAAAAGGGTAATCATGGAAAGCTTTTTTTTTTTTATGTTCTAAGACATATGACCTACCACCTAAAACAATAAAATTAATGGTTATTTGACCCCTTCATTGTTTATTCCAAGTTTAAAAATAAATATATAGAAAAATTTAGAAATTTGTATGAATTAAAAGAAAATGATAAATAAATGTAACTAAAAAGATAGTTTACATAAGTTTATTGTACAATAAATACAGTTTACACTATTGTTTACCCCAGTTAAGTGTACTTTAATATATACAATTCTTATGGTTGTTTTGGTCAATGTTCTTTACAATTTTAAAGTATCGTTTAATTTTGCTTCAACACTTGACATACATTGTTGAGAAAACTGGTACTTTCTTCCTTTCATTGTTTTTGGAGATTCCACAGTCGTAATAATATGAAGAATGGGTACAGCACATATATCCTCCTTTTTAGGCCAAGAAAATGATGCTGAAGGTCCATGGGGATGAAGGAACTGTACTGTGACATCTTGTTCTTTGGTGTTCACCTCACTCACCATGCCAAAGTACCACAATCTGTCATATACACAAGCAATGAAACATCCTGGGCTTAAATCTTTTAATGTTACTTGACTATTTGGTCGATTAACTAAATTAAAAGTGAGAGCTGGTTTTTCGTCCATGCTAATTCTTCAAGCCTCAGTGGTTCCGGTTTCATCTATTGGCTTAAAGTTGTGAAATGATCTTGTCTCTGGAAGAGTTTGAACATCTTTGAAGCGACCTTCCAAAGCAGGACGAGTTATTTCAACTATTTCTTTAGATATGAAGAAAAAACTGACTTTTTTTATTCTGGTTTTGCAAAAGTCAAACAATTGAGCCACTGATATTATTTGGTTTTCTAAGGGTCTTTGCAAACTTTCCTTCCGAGCTAATCGTTTCACTGTACCTCCAATTCCATCACATTCTGTTTTACCATGACTAGTAGCAAAAAAAGACCATTGGACCCGAATTTCAAAATCATTCTCATGTAGGCACAGATTTATGAAATGTACTTATTTTTGTACTGAGCAGCACATCCATCACTGAAGTAATGAATTTTTTTGATATGTGGGCAGTTTTCTTTCAAAAATTCAATCACATATTTTTGGATTTCATACACCATACTTACATCGTGTTTGAGGTCATCAGATATAATGCAAAGGGGTAGGACAATATTTTTCTCAGTTGCATCTTTGCAGTGTATGATGACAGGATGTATAGTGCAAGAATTTGAGGTCCAGTGGTATCCTTGGGCTTCGTCTTGTAATGTGAATGAATAATTTTCACTAAAGTCCATTGAGATAATAGCTGTGTCAAAAGGAGATGTTTCCTTCAATTTTTTAAAAGTTGTTGATTGTGATTTAGCAATGTAAGAATGAGGTATCAGTTTGTGAAGTTTTTCAACTAACGTTTCAATGAATTCTTCAACAGTGCTGGAACACTGTATCATTTCTGTTCTATCTGTGGACACCACATTTTTTGGCATAATGTAACAAATGACAGTCACTTTGAGTAGTTTCCCCCACACTGCATTTCTCTTCCATTTAGAAAAAAATTACTTTTCAAGAATTATTTGAAAATATTCACTAAATAATTGTTTAACCACATAAAACAACAACACTGATATACTGAATTTAAAGATATTATAATAAAATGCTAAATATAATACAGTAAAAAGAATTTTATATATAGCTCAATAAAATAATGCACCTTTCATTCACAGTATACTGGTACAGAAATGAAATTTTCATGCCTGAACAAGCCAGTGAGCCTGTTGAGGAAGATATTTTTCTTGTTACAACTTGATTAGTTTCTTTATATTGTACAGCTGCAGTTTTATGAATTAAGATAACTTAAATGCCACTGTTTTAAAATTAACTTTAAGTAAATACCATTAACTATTTTACTTCTGAGCTCTTAGTTACATTTATTTATCATTTTCTTTTAATTCATACAAATTTCTAAATTTTTCTATATATTTATTTTTAAACTTGGAATAAACAATGAAGGGGCCAAATAACCATTAATTTTATTGTTTTAGGTGGTAGGTCATATGTCTTAGAACATAAAAAAAAAAAGCTTTCCATGATTATCCTTTTCCCTTTTGGAGATATTCAATTTTACGTGAAACTATATACAGTTGTCCCTCGATAATCCCAAGGTACGTATAAGATAAGGTAGCGCCATTCGCGAGTAGCCAATCAGAATGCAGCAAGCCTCTACGTCACTGGGCTGAAAGATTCCTGGCGGACAAGCCGAAATACGATCAATATAAGCAGTTTTCTGATTAATTTGGCGAATAAAAAATTGTTAAAATGGTATATGTCTGTAAATGATACAAATTACTTTAGTTGAATATATTTTATTTCAAATAAACCATGTACAAATTAGATTCCATTAAAAATAAATACATAATAGTTCCTTAAAATTTATATATGTTGGGTTACATTTAAAAATCGTAATTTTTCTAGGTAATTAGCACAACAAAAAGTAAAACTTTACTATAATAAGATGAAATCTCCAAAACATGAAAACAGTAATGACTTCTATTATACAAACAAATAAAAGTTAATAAAATTGAGATTAACCAAGCAATAAACAATGATACCCAGTTAAAAATGAATAAAAATGACTAAATTATTTTAAACATCAGCTAGTCAATATAGGTACAAGATTTTTAAAGGTTATCATTGGCATGTAGTCCTCCTTGTAATAAAAAGATGGTTATATTTAGTCACTGGAATCCTTGGTTCCAGTAGCATCCTTGTGAAGAGAATGGCACTGATGTTGGAGCATATGCATTGAAACCGCACTGTCCCATAGAATAACTAACTGTGGAGGAAACATGTAATATCATTAATGATGGAGCATGGGAAATAATCTCCTATAGTGCTCTATAGGAAACAATACAAGAAAATTATTCTGTTTCTAATATTTTAAATCTTACCTTTTTAAAAGCTCCCATTCGCATGAAGTCTGTCTTGTCCAAAACAGTTGCTGCTGATATTTTTTTGAGTGTATGCATTGAAACCGCACTGTCCCATAGAATAAATAACTGCGAAGGAAACATGTTATATCATTAATGATGGAGCATGGAAATATACTCCTATAGTGTCTATAGGAAACACTACAAGAAAATTATTCTTTTCTTACATTTTAAAAGCTCCCATTCGCATGAAGTCTGTCTTGTCCAAAACAGTTGCTGCTGATATTTTTTGAGTGTATGCTCTGAATTTGAGCTTTGGATAATATTGGATAACAAATCCTTTCCATTTCTTTTTTCACTGCATTTTTTCTTCTTTTTGCATTTTTATCTGGTAAATAACTGTTAGCAATTTAGTAACTCTCTTTTTTAAATTAAAGTTATTACTTTCTAAATTTTTTACTTGGATCAGCAAGGACTTTAATTGGGATTCATATTCAGCAATTTTTTCCTTTAAGAGAATACATCCATCACAATCAACTTCTTCTGTATTACATGAAAAATCACTTTTCAGCTTTTTGGGAGAAATCTCATTAATGTGACGCAGGGCACGTTGAGTTATTTCACGTTTTTTACTCCTACAGTCTCTAGATGTTTCACATTTTGAGTCAGAAGTAGAGCTAGTAGGTGTTTGTTTACTTACGGACGATACTGGTAAATTAAGATGCGGCACAGCTTCTTCTTTTAATATCAATCTATTAGGAACATAGCCTAACAATTCTGCTTGTAAATTCCTTTGGTAATCACTATCACTGAAATGTTCTGAACAAACCCGAGCAAAAGTAGGATTAAATTTCAAATCTCCTCGTCTACACAGAACTATCCACTGTTTCTTAATTTCTTCGTTTTTCGGGAACCGGTGATAAGATACAGACTTGCCTGTTCTCCTAGAGTTGTTGGAACATGTTGCCATAGCACACTCACTCATTTTGAAAAAAAAAATCACTTATAACAATGGAAAATAAAACAATTAACTAAAAACACAACGATGCTCACGATGTAAACAAAGCTGAGTTCAGCCCAGTGACGTCATGCGCCAAAGTCGCAAAACTTTTTGATCTGCGCACCTGCCGAATGGCACCCCCCGGATAATCCGACACTTTTTAATCCGACGTACTCGGTAGTCCGACGCGCTACAGGCAGCAACATGCATCTCCCTCCCACCGCTCCGGCAGGAAGCAAAACAAACCTGCAGTGAAAAATGGCGAGCACAAGTGTGAAACGTAAACATAAAACATTAAGTTTATCTGAAAAATGGGAAATTATTAAATGAATAGACCGTGGTGAAACTCCCAGTGCAATATCTAAAGAGTATGACATTGGACGACCGCATTAAGAATAAAACATCTTTGATAATATGACATTTTTGGTAATCCGACATTTTCGGTAATCCGACACTCTCTCGGTTCCTTAACTGTCGGATTATGGAGGGACAACTGTATTTGCTTTCTGAAAAGCTCAAATTGACACTTTGCAATTTTTTTCTGTCCACAAATACTTACTTGGTACCTTAGTTTATTTTTTTATTGTTTTTAAATATATTTATGAATACACACAAAACATTCCATCAAAACTGGTTCGTAAATAAGAAAGTTACAAATTATTTTTGAAATGAAAACAAATTAACTTTACAGTTCCTAATCGATAGAAAACACTAAAATCACAAAACTTTAAGAGACCATAAAATCCAAACCGTTAAAGATATATCAAAAATATTTGGTATGGTTTCTTAAATCAATGAATAGAACACCCAAAATAAAATTCAACAAAATCTGAAATCATGGGTGTCATGGTGTGGTTGAATTGATGTGGAATGACCCTATTGTAAAACTTCACGTGGGAAATCTGCTTAGTTTACGCAGCCCCTGCGTGACGGACTTTATTACATTTGCTTTTCCGACATGTTAATATGGATTAAAAATATGAAAGTTAAAACAATTTCTAGGAGAAATTAATTTTGAATAAAAAAACTCTTTGATATTAAAATTGCAGTCACGCCTTTCAAGAAATTCTAAGAAAGAATTTCTAATATTGTGAGTTAATAGCTTATTAGACTCATTGTGTGGCAGAAACAAACACAAACAAGCAAAGACGCGGCGCGTTCGTTTGGAATGTTTGAACAAATTGCCGACAAGTAAGTAACTCGTCATAAAAAATTGTTGGGTTTAGTATGTACTACAATTAAATTATAATTAATTTTTTACAATATATTGTCGGGAGAAAGCCCATAAAATTAATTCAAATTTAGAAATGCTTGGCAGGCCGCATAAATATGTTGAAAGGGCCGCGTGTTGCTCATCCCTGGGTTAAACTACATTCCATCCGAAACCAGCACAGCACGAGAACTAGTAGTTTTTAGAAAATCTTATTTAAAGATTTAGCCAAAATTTAACTGATTAGTTTTTTTTTACATAAGATCGCACAAGATATTGGTGATGTAATTTTATGTAGAAAACTAATCAGTTAAACTCTGGCTAAATGGGATTTTCTTCATACTACTAGGTTTTGAGTTGTGCCGGTTTTCTTCAGTTTATATATATATATATATATATATATATATATATATATATATATATATATATTTATTTATTACTTCTTATTCTATAGGTCTATTCTTCTAATGACCTAAGTTGTAATATTTATTAAGCGAGCTTAGCTCACCTATCTATACTCTTTGGGTGTTAATCGATTCCTTTGTTCATTTTTAATTGTCTTTGCAACCTTCTTCATGTATAACCTTCGCAAAACTAGCCGCTTTTGGTGTTCAGTGTTTTTGTAATCTTTTATTTATAGGATATCTTTCAATATGTTTAATGTGCTTGGTCGAAATTCAGTTTATTCGAGGCGGCTATTTAATATTACTCGTAAGAAGTCGAAGTATATAAGTACTGCTATTAGTGATTTAACTGCTGATTCTTGTGGTTCAGCTTTGTGTCATCGAAGGACAGTTGCATCAATTGTAAACCAGGACAAAACCCGACTAATATACCCTTTTTCAAGATATTTTAGTAGTCAGAAATCTGGAGGTGACTCAGCTTCCTCTGCAGGAGGTGATAAGTTTGACCCACCTGATGAAGCACCACAAACTTCTTTGCCTGCCTCTGTTGTTGTCCCTGAAGTTTGGCCACAAGTTCCACTCATTGCCATTAACCGAAATCCTGTATTTCCTAGATTTATAAAATTAATTGAGGTATTTACTTTCCTTAAAACATCTATAATTTTTTTAATGTTAAAATAGTCTTATTTAAGTTTAAATTCTACTAATTTATAATGCAACTTACACAATTTATTTGTAGATTACAGATCCTGCTTTAATTGAACTCATCAGGAGAAAAGTAAGATTAAATCAACCTTATGCTGGTATATTTTTGAAAAAGAATGACGAGTAAGTTGACAAATTATACATATGTGTGATAGCATATATATAAAGTATTTCTGATGAAGTAATGATATTTTTATTATTTAAAGTTGCATCATCCTACTTGTCTGAGAATACTAATGGATATAAAGTAAATTAGAACTAATGCAAAGATTGAATGAATTGATTTATAAAAATCATGTGCATTACCAATGATAGTTTTAAAATAAATCATAAGGATAATATCTGTTTTTGATGTATTGTTAATCGTTGCATGTGGGCTCAGGTTAGCCATTTGATTTGGGATTTTGGTCTTAAATTAGTAAACCTAGAGTTGTGGGCTAGATTCCCCCCCCCCCAATGAACAATTGGAATTTATTTAGTTATGGACTCACTAATAAAATCTACAGTCCCATCCTGTCTAAAAAAAGGGTGGTAACCTAGTGATTACTCATCCCAATTAGCCTCAGTAGCATGATTAGCTTCAGTAATGAAAAGAGTATTTATAGAAAATTGTTGTGTTGGCTAAATAAGACAGCAAGGAATGTTAGTGGTGAAATGTTTTAACCAGAATGGTTCCTTTACTACTTTGTAGTCATCAGATAGGGAGTGATAGAGATGCAGTTGTTGCAATTAGGCCATAAACTACAGGGTCATTATTATCCAACTGAGTATATAAGTCCGTAATACAAGTGATGTATAATTAGCACTTTTTCTAAGGCATCTAGAATTTAGGGAATATATTTTATTTTCATCATTCAAACCATATTAATTCCAAGATCCAATACCATGGTGAAATAAAATAAGACTATCTTGAGAATTTTGGTGTCTGTAAAGACAAGTAGTGGAATGTTAAAAAAACCAGATTACCCTGTAATTGAATACGACAGGTTTATTGCTAAGTCACACTCTAGTACCTTGTACAATTACTAAAAATACCTATTAAGTATTTTTGAAAAAAAAACAACAAACTATAAAACCATAAAACCAAATAATGGACTAACACAACCGTAAAAAAAGTTACTTAATGTAATTAGGTATATTTTAAATGAAACGAGATTAATAATTTAAGTAATTAATAAGGACCTAGGCTCTCACCATAGCAATTAAAATTAATTTTACAGCTGCTTAGGCAAAGTTTTGAAAGGAATTTTTGTGTAATTTTGTTATTTTTGTGAATAATAGCTACTTTTTCTAAAGAAAGACTGCTAAAAATACTAAAATTGCCGGTTAGTCGTATGAAGAAAAAAAAAAGAATATAATCAAAGTTTTAATAAATTAAATTTGCTACAGGATTGGTTATACAAGGTTTATCAACCTGACCCATAATAACAGAGATGTTTCAAATTTCGATTATCCCCCCTCCCAGGCCTCTACTGGCTATTAATGAACCCAATCTGTCATCAAAACTTATCACTGCTAAAGAGTGGATAGACTAAATCTCTCTCTCTCTCTCTCTCTCTCTCTATATATATATATATATATATATATATATATATATATATAATTTTTAAATTCAAAATTTTTGAAATATTTAGGAGGATCCATTCAACTTGATAGCCGGTCAAATTCTAAAGTAAAGGTTCTAGGTGATAACAGGTGGCAATGGTCAACTGACTACCATGGAGATCCTCTTTCATGGTAGCAAAAGCATATATTGCTGAATTGTTTAAATCTGAATGTTTTGAATTTTGTATTACTAGGTATTCTTTGTCAGCTTGGGAGTAACTCTGAGGACTAGCTTGGATGTGCTCTTGCATGCTAGAACAAACACAAACTATTATTAAATGGATAATTATCAGCATAAGTTATATGTAGCCAATACCCATCAATTCTCTATAAATATTGAAGAACAAATCTATCGTTCTCAAGTATATACATTGTGAATACAACCTAGTGCCCACATGATCTATTTTTTATTGAATACAAATTAAAATAATGATTATGGATTGGGACTGTGTTTTTGATGAAAATTGAAGCTACTGGACAAAGAGAAAGAAAAAAATATCTTTGGTTCAACAGCCCATGAATGATTGGTCAGAACATGTCATTTCACTGAGAAAGGAAATAAATAAATGTACAATCAATTCAAACAATATAACTTATAAGTAATAGGACTTAAAATGCTACTTATAAACAACTCATTATTGAACTTCAAAAATCCACCTTATCATCCTACATTGATAATACAACACAGATCATTCCTTATAAGTATTTAGGTGGATCCATTCTTGATCCTACTTTAAATATTGTTAAGAAATGACCTTTTTTATATATCTCCCTGACCTGATTTATTTCCCTTATTAATTTATTGCTGAATATATTTGTTGTTAGAAATGAAAAACAAGTGGTTGATGACCTAGATGAAGTTTACAGAGTGGGTACTTTTGGTCAAATACATGAAATGCAAGATTTGGGCGATAGGTTACGTCTTGTTGTTATGTCTCATCGGCGTATTCGCTTACTTGGACCATTGTATGATATTGATGATCCACCAGGTAAAAACATCTTAATTAATTATTATGAGGCAAGATTATAATTTTATTTATTGTTACCATGTTTTTTTCTGTGTAGAAATATTAAATTTATATTTTTTCTTTCTATTCACCTTTATTTTTATGAAAATCAACTAGAATGAAAATAACAATCAAATCCTCAGTATTAGAATTATAATCAATTAGCAATGTAAGTGCCTTTTGACAACCATTAATAAATATAGGCTAATAAATTTAATTTGAAATAAGATTGATTTTATTCAATTTTTCGGTCTGACATATACTAAGGGAGATATTTCGAATTTTTGAAATTCCCTCTCTAAACCTCCCCCTTCCACTGGTCCAATTTCAGCCATTAATGAACTCGATCCTTAGTTTTGCATGAAACGTTTATACATCGAGTTTGGTAATGGTCAAACAGAAATTGCGATCGCTAGAGCAATATATATATATATATATATATATATATATATATATATATTGAATATGTATATATTCTATTGGATAATATATATACATAATTTTGAACGGATCTCATTTTCGTCATCTACTTGGTAGGATTGATGGACATTTGAAGAAATTATTTGAAAATCAAGTCATGAGTACAACCTCAATAGCTGATTTCCCTTAAGGGAAATCTCCTAAGACAAAAAAATACAAATAACTCAAACAAAAATGTAAAATCACTTTAAACATTTTAAAGTACAGTAGTTTTAGAATTGTATTTTCAATAAAAATGTGTCATAAAACATATACCACTCACGGAAAATTTCAGTCAGGCATTGGGGAAGGACTGGAGACATTACAGTTGGCCGTTTAGTTTTATTTTGCAATTCAAATACTCTAATTACTATTTTTCAAGTGCTCAGCAAGTGTTTTCTAACTGTATGTTACTGTAAGAGCATCAACAAAATGTTTCCACTATTTGATTTAATAAAAGGATGTAAGAGAAATTTTATGAAAGCATCTATTAGTTATGATGCATAGTTACATACTAATTCGTTCATAATTTCATGAATATTTAAATATTATGTATTGACACATATATTTGACAATTTAAAGAATTAAAAGAGTTATTTTTAGACACTATAATACCCTAAATAATTGTACTAGATTGTTTAAGTGCCCTTTAGAAAAAAAAAAAAAAAAATGTTTTAGAAAAGGCAGTTAAAGTATAAAAATAAATTCTGGTTTTTATTAATTTTCTCTGGAATTCATGAGATAATTTTGAATAATTCTTCAGATAAGTAATTAGAATTGCCTTTATTTTTTGCTGAAAAATAGAAGAGGAAATAAGTTCTTTATAGAAGTTAATGAAAAGGCGAGTTTTCTTGTTGATTGTTGTAGTAGTCACATTGAAATTCCCAATGGTTAAAAATGGGATTGATATATCTGTTGAAGAACAACAAGAATCAAGGAGAACTCGGACCTCTCGAAAACTCAAAGAGATGGGCATAGGAAATAAGGAAGATAAATCTTCGCAATCTGGAGCTACAGAAAAAGCAAAATCAAAAAAGATTCTAATGGTTGAGATAGAAAACGTTGTTCATGAAAAATTTAAAACAACAGAAGAAGTTAAGGTATTCATTTTAAGGAATTTCTTTCACTTTTATAACTTTCCTGTCAAAAGTTTAAAATGATTTAACTAGAAATATTTACAAGTTTCACCTTAGAAGTGTCATTTGCCATCTTCTTGGTAAAGATTCTCTATGTAAGGTTCTTTATTCTTCCTTTAGGACTTGGTCAAATTCCAATTACAGGATTTTTGAACTGTCCAGACAATAAATATTCTAAAATAATTAGTTTATTAGTTAACTGTGATATGTTTTGGCTAATTATTTATTAAATTTGTTCCTAAGTGGTATTTAGTTATAAGAATTCACTAAGTGTTATTGCTTTTATTCTAAAGACTATTACTAAATGCTATAAAAGCTCAAAATCATAAAAAGACTAAACTTAAACTTTTGACAGGCAGCCTATATATTTATTTTATTTAATCACTTTTGTCTTTGATGCCTATTTAAACTGTTTAAATCAAATGATTCTTTTTCATTAATATTTTTTGTAATTATTACCATACCGAAAGAGACTAAAGATGTTTTCAATGAACTGGGCCTGAGCACCAGCTGTTTACTACTCCTCACTGGGTCTATAACAATAGACTCACTTGGAATCTTAAATAGCCAGATTTATTTAATTATTTTTAATTTTCATTATTATTTTGATTATTTATATATTTTGAACAATTATACATAACCAAAACTAATAATGAAAATTAAAATTAATTAATAATTACACTTCTGCTCATGTTAGCCATGCAAGTTAAAGTGTTGGCCTTAATCTCTCACATGGCAAACCAAGATTATTAAGTTCAATTCTCGCCTGAGCAATAGGAATTTGTTTAGCGATGAACTCATTAAATATAACCCCACCCTGGATAGAAACTAAGCAGATTTCCCTTGGGCTGGTATAATATGATCTCATCACACCACATATTCACTATTTATATGTAAAACCCAGATGAGTAGGAGAGGGGGGTGGGGGTTACTGAGGCCAGAAAACAAGAAAGTACGAATAACTCACTTAGTACTTGAGGCACTAAAATATGCATAGAACAGCAAGTGTAGAGCAATAATTGTTTAACAAGATCGTTCTATAACTTTTTACAATCCGGAGATATTTTAAACTTGGAATCCCCTCCCCACTTCTAAACCTCCACTATTCCAGGTCCGATTTCCACCAATAACAATTATGATTTATACTATTAACAGAAACTGTAAATATTGTGTATGGTATCAGATAAGCATTTTCGAGTAAATAACTAAAAATCTTAATTGATAATGTCATCACATTATAACGTCAAAGTAAATGTTCAGTAAAAACAATATTTATATTTAAGTTTGGAATAAAGTGGTTCATGACATAACAGCTTATTACTAATATGAGATGAGTCAGAGTGAGGGTTTTCTGAAGGCTGAAAACTAAAAAAAGCCGTTAATATATGTGAATATAAATAACTAAACACATTTCAGGCACTTACTCAAGAAGTAATAAAGACTATTAAGGACATTATCAGCTTAAATCCCTTGTATAGAGATACACTTCAACAAATGCTACATCAAGGACAACGCGTTGTGGATAATCCTGTTTACCTTTCTGACCTAGGAGCAGCTCTTACTGGAGCTGAAGCAGCAGAACTTCAAGCAGTTATGGAAGAAATGGATGTAAGTGATATTAAAAACATTTTATTAGGACTGTTATTGGCCTCAGAAACAATAAAATAAATACATTTTTGTTTAGCATATCCAGAAGTGGGGTTTTGTTTAAATAATGTGACCAATGTTAATTTAATTAATTTCCAGTAACAGCAAAATCTCTTTTTCTTATTATTCTGTGTCATCTGAATTGCACCACAGCCAAACAATTTTTGTTTCAGTAAATTTACTGCAACTTTTATAGATGAAATATATATATGTGTGTGTGTGCGTGTGTGTCTGTGTGTGTGTGTGTGTGTGTGTGTGTGTGTGTGTGTGTGCGTGCGTGCGTGCGTGCGTGCGTGCGTGCGTGCGTGCGTGCGTGTGTGTGTGGGTGCGTGCGTGCGCGTGTATATATATTACATACACACTATAATATTTTTTTCATTTCTTAGCATTTTACTCTGGTTTTGAATGTTTTTCACTACCATGATTTGTGTATGTATCAGTTAAAGGACAGCACACTGTTTCGATAATTAGCATGTGTAAGTTGTCATATACCACTCTCCAGGGTAATTTTATTATATGATGCACGTTCTTTTAATTTTATCTGCAATACCTTTGAAGAATTCAGCTGTTCCAAAAGATCCTACTATTTATCATTTTATTCATCTCTTCATGATTTAAGATGAACTAGTCTTTCTTCAAATCTTACTGTGTCTTCTTAACACAATCTTGATCTCTTAAAGATCTCATTGTTAAAAAAAAGAAGAGTAAATCTATTTTTGTGATATTCAGTTACATTTAAAGGTACATAAATAAGTGAAATGAAAAACCTTTACACTCAGATGTTATTTCGCTAAAAGGTAATATCAACTCAGCCATTTACTTAAAAAGTGATTTCTGAATTTACACGATTATTCTTTTTTAACATAAGCAATTTGAGTAATTTAAAAACTCAATTCTTTTAAAATATTTAAATTCATACTTTTCCTCTGGTTCAGTACCTAAATATAAAAGGATTATTTATATTTCAGATACCAAAACGATTGATGCTATCATTATCTTTGCTAAAAAAAGAACTTGAACTTAGTAAACTGCAGCAAAAGATAGGAAGAGAAGTCGAAGAAAAAGTTAAGCAACAGCACCGAAAGTATATTTTGCATGAGCAGTTAAAGGTAATCAAGAAGGAACTTGGTCTTGAAAAAGATGATAAAGATGCCATAGAAGAAAAGTTCAAAGAGAGAATGAAGGTAATTGTATTATGCCTTTATATTGGCTGCTCAATGCTATCTTATAATATGAGGTTTAAGACTCTTTTTTACTGTTAATTTACAGGATAAAAAAGTGCCTGATGCTGTTAAAGACGTTTTAAATGAAGAATTAAATAAGTTGGGCTTTTTGGAAAGCCATTCCTCAGAATTCAAGTAAGAATCAATATTTTATATCCAAAATAAAGCATATTACTACTCTTTAACTTCTGGTTGTTGTGATAATAGAGAGTAGGAAAGAACTCACAACTCTTCCTCAATTATTTGATCTGTTGGTGAAATGATTAAGGCTCCTGGTTTTAAAATGAGCAAATATGGTGTGACTTAATTAGTAAGCAGCAACACTGCTGGTAATCACAAGCTGGCTTTAATGTTGATTGGCAAATCTATTAGGCCCAGAGTTTTGAAAAACTGGATTATGAAGTCTTTTCATCCACCATAAAAAAAACATGGGTGAATGGTAAGCTGCTCCAAAGAATGGATTCACAAGCAGTCCGTTCCCTTTCTGTTTTTGGAAAGAAAATTATTTGCCTCTCCGTGCTATTCTTTTGATTGATAATGCACCATCTCACCCTCACGATGAAGAAATTGTGGCTAAGTTTTTGTTTGCTGAACATTACACCACTTCTACAGCCGATGGACCAGTGCATATTGTAAGCACTAAAACTGATTTACAGAAAATCTTGGAGAAAGCTTTGGACATCACTTGAATTTCAGGACAACCCAGTTGAAAATTAAGTGGAAAATCTCCTCAAACTGGTACAGACTATCTCTGGATGTGAAGAAGCCAGTGAAGCAGATGTAGGCCAATGGATTGCAGCAGATGTTGCAAGTTTGGAGAACTTAACTGTTGTTGAATTAGTTGATGCTGTTACTCAAGACCGGTTAGAAGAGGACTGTAGTGACGGGAGTGACAATGAGCCTGATGTGATGGAAGAGAGTTTGTGATACAGAAGCCTTTGATCTCGGCAACTGCTACACCTGTTGATTTGTTATATGATGGCACAGCTTTGTGTCATATAACAGACTCTCTTCATTGTGCTAAAAAACGACTGTGTTTTTGTCTTCTAAAAAGGAGGAATAAAATCGATGTTTGTAAGCTTTTTAAATATATTTTCATAAGTTTTACAATTTTTCTTTAACTTTCATGCTCTGTTTAGGCCTAGTGTTTTTTACCTAATATTTTCTCTAAAATTGTTTGTAAATATGGGACTTTTCAATGCAGTTAAATACAATATATTCTTTTAATTATTTTCGTGAACTTTGTTTTAATTCTTTTACCACTTTTCATACTTAGACATATTTTTTTGCCATGCTCAGATTAACCAAACTTTGGATTAGTGAGACTTTCTGCTGTATTTGAAAGAATAGAGATCACCAAACCTCTATAAAAAATACTTGTTTGACAAACTAAACAAGTATAACAAAAAGGAATGAATTACAAAAAAATAAAGGAATGAATAAAAATAATTCTCCGGCTTAAAATTATGTGGTCCATTTAAAAGAAAGAGAATAAAGAAGAGGAGAATTAAAAAATAAATGTGTTTCCTGAATGCAGAGTGTGAAGTAAAAAAAGTTGATGTGGTGATAAGCCATAAGAGGAAAATAGATGAAAGGTGAAGTAGGAAGTCTAAGAAATATGGCTTTAAGCCTCGAAGAGACCATAAATGAACACTAATAATCTTAATTACACTTAAATACATTTTGAACTAAAGGACAGAGAAATCTTTTGAAATGTGTTTTTAAAAAAGAAACATGGAAAATGCTTGAATGCTGCTGAGACTCATAGGAAGCAGTAACTAATTAAACTGATACAGCCAACGTAATTTGGTAAGCTGGTAATGCATGACAGGAAGAAATTTAAATAAAAAAAAAGTCCGTCACGCAGGGGCTGCGTAAACTAAGCAGATTTCCCACGTGAAGTTTTACAATAGAGAAATCTGCCTAATAACAACTGTAGTAGTAAGTAACCTCTAAACCTTAAACATTATTTAGGGCGTAATAACCCAGTAGTTTTTCGCCCCAAAAAACAGTTAACCTAACCTCTCTAAACCTATTCACGAGCGACGAATAGTTATCGAAACGGCTGCCAGAGTTCTCGGCAGAAAGTCCGAACATAGCCACTCCTGGCGACCACACGCAGAATACAAATGCAAATATCTCGGTTAATATTCAAGATACAGAATAAATGTATAGAACAATATTTATAGTAAATTTAATTTTCAATAAGATTTATTCTATACAATTTTTCGATCCGACGCATAATAACGGAGATATTTTGAATTTTCAAAAATCCCCCCCTCTAAACCCCCCCTCCCACTGGTCCGATTTCAGCCGTTAACGAACTTGATCTTCCTTTTTACATAAAACGATTAAATTCCGAGTTTGGTAACGATCGAAGTAAAATTGCGACCGCTAGAGCCTTAACAGACAAATATATATATATATATATATATATATATATATATATATATATATATATATATATATATATATATAATTTTGAACGGACCTCATTTTCGTCATCTCCTGGGTAGGATCGATGGACATTTGAAGAAATTTTTCGAAACTCGCATCATGAGTACGACCTCAATAGCTGATTTCCCTTAAGGGAAATCTGCTAATATTGTATAGTTTCAATAGATAAGGTCCTTTGTACCAATCTGGTTAGAAAATTAAAACTAAAATGAACTTCTTTGGGACACCAGTCCATGAAGAGCGAAGGACACACCCACTTTGTTGGACAGATGGAAATATGATTCACTCTTCCAACCCTGTTATAAAAATTCATTCACTCTATTTTATGATCACACCTCATACCTTATAAAAATTAGCTTAGCTCAATCCTAAAAGTGATAAATATAATTTAACTAAAAATGTAGTATAGAGTATTGAATGAATTTCATATCTTTGTTCAATTAAAATAATAATAAAACATTATTGTCATGAATTTATTCATTTTTAGTGTAACAAGAAATTATTTAGATTGGTTAACTTCCCTTCCATGGGGCATTACAAGCGAAGAGAATTTAAATCTTATTGAAGCTCAAAAAATATTAGATGAAGACCATTATGGTATGGAAGATGTAAAAAAAAGAGTCCTAGGTGAGCATTTCGTTATTCTATAAATTAGCGATTAATTTTAAATTTGTATGAGTAGGTGTCTTTTAGCAATTTAATCCATTTTTTTTTTCTTTTTTTTATGAACACAACTTAAAAGGTCTCAACATATTTTTCGATCTTATTTCTGGTATTACTTGGTACAGGATTACATTTTTTCTTTTTTGGTTTTATTTTTATTATTATTTATTAACTCCTGCTGTGTGCTACTAAAGCTAGTTATACTATTTTTTTTATTATAAAAATGCAATAAATATTGTATAGCAATTGTGAGTGGCTTGTCACTATTGTAAGTAAAACTAACTATTAACTATTAGTTAATAGTAACATATACCAAAATTCCAGTAAGTGTCTACTGTAAAAATCATACAGTTTGTTCCACTCCTAAGGTCCTTCGATAGACTAGTCTCTTCCTTGCTATTCCAGTCAGCCACAGAATCCAAGTAAAAAAGGCCAATCCAGGAGTGCTTCATTTAATCATAAAATCAGTTTCTTATCATACAATAAATACGCTTTTATTTATGCTTTTTTGTATTGATATTTTCCCTAGAATTTATTGCTGTTAGTCAATTGAAAGGCTCAACACAAGGAAAAATACTTTGCTTTTGTGGACCACCTGGAGTTGGTAAAACAAGCATAGCAAGATCAATAGCAAGAGCACTTAATCGAGAAGTATGTTATTTTAATTTTTCTTTATATTTCTATTTTATTAATAAGGAAAATCATAAATCATGAAGTCAATTTATATTTTCCAGTAGTATATTCTGGTAATAAACTTCAGTCCTAAATTCATGTTCAACCCATCATTAATTATAATAAAAATATATATTAAACTAACTGAGGTACCAAGCGATGCCCGGGGAATCATTGTTGATAATGATGGTATTTCTATAGCAAGGCTTTAATGTGTACAATTACACTTCTTGTCTAGGTATATTGTTTTTCTGTAGAGGCCTGGTAACTGGAGGGACTTTTAGAATAGAAATTTTAGTTTTGAAGAATAAAGGACGGACAATGTACAGACAGAGCTTACAATTTTACACACACACACACACACACACACACACACACACATATATATATATATATATATATATATATATATATAAAACAAAGTTATTTTATAATGAAAATAAAGAACAAATGAGGTCGAGAGTGGGGGTGAAGAATTGTAACCCCCCTAATCCGAAACATACTTAGAACTATCATATAAGTCTAAAACATTACATCATATGTCATAATATGCCTATATCAAATCAACTTTAATGAGTATGAATAAAATTGCTGCGATAGTATTTAGTGTATATCATGTTTACACTGTGTTATACAACAAAGGGGAAGTAAAAGAAGTTACTTTAAATATCATTATAACCATCTTTTGTTATGTGGAGTTTCGCCGAACAACAAATATGGAATGAATTATGGTGATTTTTATATCATGCCTTAGAGCTTTATATAGTTCGGTTTAGTCTTTTGTGCTCAATAATATTATTACCCCGCTATTGTTTTTAGCATATTTCCCACTTATACTTTGTTATATGACAAAAGTTTATATAGTGAACGTTGCTTTAAATAACAAAATAAACGACTTTTGTTATGTGCATCTTTGCCGAAAAACCAATAGGAAATGAAATATCACAGTTTTTCATTTAAGGCCTCCCTTATAATCACCACTTCTCATCTCAGAGAATATTAGTATAGCCTATAGGCTAAGTTGGGTTAATAGTAACATACGTACCAAGTTTCATAAAATTCGGTTCATCCGTGTACGCGTGAAAATGTAACAAACAAATAAACAGGCACCAAAGCCACAAATTGCAGATATCGTGTCTATACCATGTGAAACGAAAAAGTATCGTGAAATTTTAAGAAAAAAAATCAATGTATAGACAGACGTTACAATTTTATGTATATATATATATCCTACTGTGGCTGAATCAGATTTTCTCTGGCACGTCAGGAAATACAGTTATGTGTGTGTAAAGGTTATCAAGGACAGATAGTGCTATTAAGTACGTTGAATTGCAAATGTGACAAAATGTTGGGAATGCAATACTTTGGGATGAAAACACTATATAATTTAATTAAGAAGTGAATTATAAATGTTTATTATCTCTGAAATGTGCCAAGGGCCTTTAGTTACACCAAGATTGGCTTAAAAGTGTGTAGAGCTTCTTGGTTTCCTCCTGTGCACACCTTCTGTTGCTCTCTGCAAAAACCAACAGTAATCCTCCATCATATTGGGATTTAAGAGGCCTTGATATCTTCATTCCATGGTATACTTCTCCTGGTGGAATCTTTCACTGTTTTCGTCACTTATGGCTTCCAGATTTGAGGGAAAGAGGGTAGGATATGAATGTAATATTCGGTAACCAAGGTGCTGGTAGGCTGTTAGCAAGTTGTCCACAAGCTCTGCCTTGCTGTGTGCTCTATGGTTCTCAAGAAAGTTCTAGACTTCTACCACAAATGCTTCCCAAGCTACTTGTTCTCATTCTCTGAGCTCCAATTTGAACAATGGATCTCGAATCAATTTCCTTAATGCTGGTCCAACAAAAAACCCTGCTTTCAATTTTGTATCAGTTTTCAATTTTCCAAACTTGCCTTTTAGGTACTGAAAACAATGATTTGTTTGATCCAACTCTGCAACAAACAGTTTCATAAGGCGCACTTTGATATGGAGTGAAGGTAGGTTAGGGGTGCATTCCCAGTATGGAAAGAAGCTGTTCCCTGTTATTTAAATATCATTATTTGAGGTTATTGTAGATAATTCATTAGTACAAAGTAATTGGTGGTAAAGAATGGCAACAGACGTAGGAGGCAGGAACAGGATCAGGACGCCCCAACTCTTCTCACCCGCATTGCAGCTTTGATACATGTGTAGTGGCATATATATAGGATGCCTTGGCATACAAAAACCTGCCCATCACATCCTCATAAACCAGGACTTGTTAGTCCAAAGACCCAGAACCACCTCCTTCCACACCCCCCCCCCTAACCCTTTATCTAAAATTAAATATGTTATGTTAAATTTCATTGTATTAAATTTTACTTCCTCATCTAGAATTTCATCTAATGTTGTATATAAAAGTCCATAATGGACTAAGGAGGAAAATTTATAGTGCTGGCAATCATTCTGAAATTTTATTAATAATATGTATAAAAGATTAATGTAGTTTTCTTACATCCTTTTACTTCATTATTCAAATTACCTTCTTAGAGCTTTGATTAAATAAATGTCTGAGAACAATTGACTTACAATAGTTAGATTTAAACATTAACACTGGAAATTATATTGTTTTTATAATGAAGTGTCACTGCCAACAACAAATCACTCTAATAGAATAGTTAGAGATGTGATGTGATATTTTGAAGAAACTCATTGAATTATTATACCTAACTTTTCTTCAGTATTTCAGGTTTAGTGTTGGAGGTATGACTGATGTTGCTGAAATCAAAGGTCACCGTAGAACATATGTTGGAGCAATGCCTGGTAAAGTTATCCAGTGTTTGAAGAAAACAAAAACCGAAAATCCGTTGATCCTTATTGATGAAGTCGACAAAATTGGAAAGTAAGTATTTTATATGAATATACATATTGTGATGTGTAGCATCTGCTCCGCATTCTCTTTGAACACATTTTTTTTTTTTTTTTTTGCAAGACCCGATACGCTATACCCATTTCCTTCATGGTTTATTGTATTCTGAATTCAATCAAACTTGATCTCAATCAGTTTTAATTAGCTCTGATCTATTTTTATGAAAAACATTTACTACAGCTCTGTTTGTTTTTACCTAAGCAGCAATTTCTAAGTTAAAAAATATCATGTAAGTGATTTATACAAATAACAAGGCTTTTGAGTTTTGTTAAAAAAACTCAAATATATCCCTTGATGCACCATATCCTTGTCTCAAACAACCACCCTCATCACCCTACTTTTTTCTCAGCCTTCCAAGTCTACTTTTTTCATTTACTTTGTAACTCCTTGTCTAAATTTTTGCAATTGAAAGCTTCATTTCAGTCCCAGCAGGTGATCTAGAAACTCATCGGGGGAATTTTCTTTACCCCCCCCCCCCCCCGCCCATGCCATTCATTGACTGACCTCTCCAAAGCTCTTCACCCCCTCCTCCTCCCAAACTCTTCTGTTTCATTCACCCTTATCCCTTCTCCCCTCAAGGCTGGACAGTATCAATAATTCTGCTGTTTTCGTGCCAATACAGTCCATGGCTTCCACTTTCTACAGCCAAAGGGTAATCGACAATGTTAATGGAAAATCGATTGAATTGTAAAATGTTATTTAGTTTTTGCAGGTCATTCCATTTGAGTTGTTACACAGACTGCAACACAGACACTTTCAAATTTCTTTTGGTTCCTCAGTCTCATCCTTATTTCCCTAACTGGTAGGTGTACCACAGGGGTGCATCCTAAGCCCTTTCTTATTCCTTACCTATACTGCCGACATCCCATCACATCCTGAAACTTCCCTTGTTACATTTGCAGATGATACTGCAATCTTAATGTCTAACTCAGACCCAAATATGGCATCCGCATCTTTACAAGAACACCTAGCTCTGCTAGAATCCTGGCTGACTCATTGGGGCATCACGGTTAACAACAGTAAATCAAGCCATGTAACATTTACTCTCCAACGTTCCATTTGCCCTTCAGCGACACTCAATAGCGCATAAATTCCTCAAAAATCTCAAATAAGGTATCTAGGACTCACATTAGACAACCAACTAACTTAGAAACCTCACCTCACATTAAAAAGACAAGAATTGAATAGACGGTACAGACTTCTACTAAGACTACTTGACAATA
Organism: Riptortus pedestris; assembly: GCA_019009955.1. NCBI lineage: Eukaryota > Metazoa > Arthropoda > Insecta > Hemiptera > Alydidae > Riptortus > Riptortus pedestris. Next base: position 134,798,243 of record CM032228.1, read on the forward strand.
GATCTAAACTATCACTGCTTAACAAACGATTGATTTACACAACAGTACTCAGACCAATATGGACATACGGACTTGAATTCTGAGGTTCCACTAAACCATCAAATTCCTCCAAAATCTAAACTCTCCAAACCAGAATATTCTGCAAAATTACAGATTCCTCATTTTACATATCCAATTTAACCCTCCATAATGACTTCAACATTCCTTTTGTCCATACCCTCGCAAAATTCCGATATCAGAAATTCCACTTTCTCCTTCCCGCACATCCTAATCCTTTAATCACATCACTCTCGTCTATCCATATTCCAGAAAACCCAAGATGACGTCTGAAGCTTAAGTGGCCAAGAGATCTTCTTTTGCAGTGAAAAGCATATCTCCAATATGGTATTATCCGATGCTCATTCCAATGTGGGTATTGTCAATGGATAACCTCCCACCTCAATTCAATAATCAAGTCAACTTTTATAACTATAATATATTTAATTTGCTTGTAATATTTATATATTTTTGCAGGGGCTCAGGTTAGCCATGGTAAAGTGTTGGCCTTAATCTCACCTGGTAAAACCTTGAGTGGTGAGTTCGATTCTCCCCTGGGTAATAGGAATTTATTTAGTGACGGAATTCATTAAATAAAATCCTTAGTCCCAGCCTGGCTAGAAAAGGGTGGCAACCTGTAGATAACCCGTCCCAATTAGCCATAGTTGCAAAAAGTGAACATTGATATAAATAAATATATTATTGCAAATAAACGAATTAATAAAAAAAGTTATCTATAAGAAGTAATTTATATACATATTTTATCAGTGATTTGGCTTCCAGAACTTCTGTAAAGAAGGCTTATTTAACTGATTGAGATGAGCCTATCAAAATAACCTGCACACTACTATGAGAAAGTACACCTTCTCCACTCAAATTGAAAATTACATCAATTTTATAAATTAGCCCTTTCAGTCATAACTCACCGGTTTTTTTTTTGTTTACAGAGGATTCCAGGGAGACCCAGCAAGTGCACTTTTAGAGATGTTAGATCCTGAACAAAATGCGAATTTCCTGGATCACTATTTAGATGTACCAGTTGACTTGTCAAAAGTAAATAATGTATTTCCTTATTTCTTTGTTGTATTTTCTGGTATTTTGTTTTCACTATTTGAAGAATTTTGACTGATAGGTTCTTTTCATATGCACGGCAAATGTCATTGATACTATCCCTGAGCCTCTTAGAGATAGGATGGAAATGATTGATGTATCTGGTTATGTTGCTGAGGAGAAACTGGCTATAGCAAAGCAGTATTTGCTTCCACAAGCAATGAAAGAGTCTGGGCTCACTGAAAATCAGGTATACTAATATATTAAAGAGATTTTATGCTATTCTGTTGTTATTATCTTAACAATATTTATCTCTTTGTCATAGATTTCAATAGAGGATACTTCATTAAATGCTTTGATAAAATCATATTGCCGAGAAAGTGGTGTGAGAAATTTGCAAAAACATATTGAAAAGGTTAGTAAACTTTTTTATATATTTTACTATTAGGATCTTATAGTCACATTAGGATCCGAATCTCTATGACATCAAGATAATTATGCACAAAAATATGAATCGAAGAGAAGAGGTAGAATTTTATTTGATACTGTGGAGTCTTTGGAGTTCATTCTTTGTAATGGATGATCAATTTCTGATATGCCTGGTAAAATTACCCACATTTCAAGCAATGGTAAATCAACAATAGATCTCATATGTATAAACGATAATTGTCTTACATTATTTCTAGATATGAAAATATCAAACCTCACAGAGTTTACAAATCACCTTGCGTCTAAACTCTCATTCCAAGTAACAAGTCTAGGGAAAAAAAGGGGGGGGGGTTGGAGAAACAAATTTTACCTAACACCCCTGACAAGCTTATAAAATGGAAAGAGCCTTTAACATTTCTGAATTTGTCCATTACCTATCTACATCAGAAAGAATATACTTTAATTCTGAAAATTCAAATTGACTATGAAAATTTTGTTGCTGTTATATCAGAATCTCAAACATTCTGGCTTAACGGCATCCAGATGTTGTCATATGAACCATAGATTTAATATAAAAAACTATTGCTTTGATCAAGACTTCTTCAAACATAAAAGCAGGTTAAAAGTAGATATAGGAAAATGATCGAAACCGATTATTCCCAAGACCTAGTTCACAGTTATGTACAAACCAGGAGAGAATATAGAACTCTTATAGTAATAAAAAGTTTGAAAATAGGAATAAAATCATAGAAAATTTACAAAACGTTAAAAACAATACTGAATTTCGAAAAGTCATTAAATCACTTAAACCAAAAACCAAATCTGTGGTCCAAATTGATGTTGCACCTACTGTACAAGAAAGGGGATTAAACCAATTATGAGAATCACAGAGGGGAGGGATATCACTAATAAATAATATTACCAAGCTCTTTACCAGAATTTTAACAAATAGAATTATAAGTTGGGCTGAAGCAGGATTTCGCGCAGGAAGAGGTTGCGTTGAACATGTTTTCACTTTTCTTAATCATCTCAATTAATCTTATAAAAAGAGTAATTTGTGTGTATACCATATTTGTAGAATTTAAAAAAACCTTCAATTTAGTTCATCACAATTGGTAGCTATAGGCATCCCAATCAGTTCTGCTACCGAAGTCATTATGCTTTTATTTGTGGATGACATTGTTATTTTAAATAGTTCATGACACAGTGCGCAGAGAAATCTTAAAATATTTGAAGAATACTGCACAATAAAGTCATTAACCTTGAACCCTTAAAAATCTAAAATATTAGTTTTATTATTATTATTATTATTATGGGGGAGGTTTATACTCAGTAAGAACTGGAATAAAATCCATATCGGAGGAAAGTTCAACCTATATGGAGTTTGTGATTGTGACATATTAAGGGGAATTTAAAAATTTACGCACAATTCTGGCAGTATCAAGAAGTACCCCTTGCTGTGCTTCTTTTATAATTGTTGTTGGCAGATTTAAATTTTTGGTGCCTGCTATTGTGGTTTTTGGCACGAGTCCATTTGAACTTACTATAATAGGCATAACCATGGCAGATTTCAGTTTGTATATCTCTTTGAGCTCGATAGCCAATTCTTGATATTTTCTTAATTTTTCAGCATAGAATTTTTGAATATTCTCATCATTGGGTACTGCAATCAGCAGTCTTAATGATCTTGTCAATAACGAGAAGTCTTATTGATCTTGTCAATAAGGAGAATATCCGGTTTGTTATGATGAACAGTATGGTCAGTTATCATCACTTTGTCCCAATACATCTTTATATTATCTTTTTCCAATAATTTTTGAGGAATATAGCGATAATAAGCGACCTTCCTGTCTGCCATGCCGAATTTCTCTGCTAGAGCTTGATGGTATACTTTTGCCACATTATTGTGCCTTATTATTATTATTATTATTTATTAACATCCAATTTTTGCAACTCAGGCTAATTGGGGTGGGTTATCTACAGGAATAGTAGTTTTTTATAAGATCCCAAGATTATAAAAGTTAAAATCCCTTTAAAATATATGTATGTGTATATATATACACATACACATACACATATACCTTGGAGTTCCATTCTCATCCTCCAGAAAATTTTTCTTCAAAAAGGGAAGAGTGACGCATGGGAAACAAAGATTACACTTCTTGACGCATTCATATCATGCATATAGGAGATATGCCTCTGAAGTCTGGAGTTTGAATTACTTGGATAAACTGGAATCGGCCTAACTTGCATTTTTCAAATCTTTATATTTCTGGCCAAAATCCAAACCTAACTATATGGTTAGACTGGAAACTGAACGGAGCCATATAACAATTCAGGTGTTGAAAAAAATGTTTAATTCTATATTAAAATATTGTCACTCTCTGAAAATAGAATACCAAGGAAATGTTTCAATAGACTAATAGTGTTAGATGCCAATAGTCAAAATATAAATTATAATCGGGTCTCACAAATAAAAGCTATAGCAATTTTAAATAATGTGCAAGAATACTTTAGCGATATCTCGTGTGAAACAAATTTCCTAACAAATAAAAATACAATTTTAGAACAAGCAACAAGGCACATACTATCTACAGACATCAATAGAGTATTTAATTCATCTTACAACCTTTTTTATTACCTGTCATTATACCAATCCCCAACCTGAAGATTATCTGAAATTCAAAGTGAATATGAAGAAAATAAGATTAGTTAGCCAACTGATAATTTCAAATAATGATTACTTGAAGTAGTATCACAATACAAAAATGAAAATAAAATCAGGAGATGTTTGTAAATGCTGTCAGGAAGTTATATCAGATGGATTAAAACATTTATAATTGCAATGTTCACAATACAGCTATCATAGAGAGCAATACTTGAAGAAGTTTATAGCCTCAAATGATTACTTAAGTCCCTGGAAAATATTCTTCATTTCGAGGGCATTCATAAATTGAACATTATTTACTTATTTCTTTCAGAAGTATGCAACTAGGCAATGTCACAGTATATAAAATTATCTTGTTTATTAATCACTTTAATATTGAAAAGTCCAACAAAGTCAATTTGCACGTCACGGTAAATAAATAAATAAATGTAAATATATATCAACGGAAGGATCAAAAAGGTCAAACACCTCCACTCTTAATCATTAAGAGAGATTAAGAGTGGAGGTGTTTGACCTTTTTGATCCTTCTGTTGACGATGGACCTCCACCAGCCAGCACAAATTCAGAGTAAATATATATGATAAATAGTACTCATTAGATTAAGCTTAAGACTTTTATAAGTTTAAGAACTTCTTGAAAACATTTATTAAAAAAAAAGGATTATTTTTATGCATATAGTAGGTTAACATTATGTCATTTGCTCTTGTATATTTTCTGTGTATTACTATATTACTAACACTAAATGTATATATTAGTCAATAAAATCAATCTATCTATCTGTCCATCTATTAGGATCTTTTTAAAGCTGGGTTATTTTATAATTGTGAGGTTACAGCTAAATGTAATGAAGACAATAAAATCTGTCAAGCAGGTGCAGCAAAAACTAAGCAGTTTTCCGACATACTGATATTATTGATTTCATCTATATTTTCTATACCTAACTAAAAATCTGATAAGTAGAAGTACGACCATACTAGTGCCAAATGAATTGGTTAAATATCCAGTATGGTATAAATGAAATACATAGTTAGTTATTATTGATTAGGAATACGACTCAATACTTATTTGGGAAGAGGATTAAATAAATAAAATGTACTGAAGAAAAATGTTTATTTTTAATCAAGCATGGTCCAACCTTTGTACTTGATTTGAAAAATCTGATGTGGACACCTATTACATTAAACAATATGTTTATTATTCCATTTGAAAGGGATATACAATATCTCCATTCCAATGCATCTGATCGAAAAATGTTATAAAACATAATTTATAGAGGTGGAAAATTGTCCACTGATTTATTGTTCCTCTATGACGCCTCTTCAGGAGTATTACACTTATTATAAAAAGCTTCGACCTCACCACTGAGGCAGTCACTCACAAAAGTGGAGATGTATAACACCAATCAGCTCATAATATCGATACATTAAAATGAAGAGTGTAAAAATCGGCTACATAAAGGTTACAGTTTTGAAAAATTGATTACTGGAAAAGCATAGCTACATATTCATCTTATCGGCTGTTTATTTAAATATTTGATAAATATGCCATGTAAATTCCTTATTTCAGTTTTCTTGTTCACAACATATTGTTTGTTTTTAATAATGTGGGTATTTTCTCTAATCTTCTGCTTGGTTAAATCTTTGTCATTATCTAAAATTTCTACCTCATCAAAATTAAATTTATGTTTAATGTCAAAGAATGATCGGACAAAGAGTTTTTATTTTCTAATTTATCTACATTTCTACAATCTTTTCCTTAAGGTCTGCTACGATTCCCCTATATAAAATCTGTCACAGGCAGAACAGTTTATTTTAAAAACATTTTCTTCTTCTCCAAACCAGCTTTTTGCTCCAGTGGTCTTCTTGTCACTCTTCACAAGACACTGAAGCAGAAAGCCGGTTTGGAGAAGAAGAAAATACTTCCTTGATTGAGAAGATTTATGAACATTGTAGTTTTTCTAGTCTTTTAGTTTATCTTTTATACAGCTGAAACTTTTACTGGTCTTATCCCTATATGTCCATGCTATTGGAAAAATTTGATTTTTTTTATTTTATGTCCACTTTATGCTACTAGGCTAATCGGGACTGGTTATCTACAGGTTACCATCCTTTTCTAGCCAGGGTGGGCACAAGGAATTTATTTAATGAGCCCGTCATTAAATAAATTTCGACTGCCTAGGGCGGGATTCGAACCTGCCACTCTAGGTCTGCCATGCGAGATTAGGACCAACACCCTAACTCGCACGGCCAACCCGAGCCCCTTTTTTTTATTTTTGTCCTCCTTAGTTAATTTTGATCACAACAGGGGATGCACAACTGGATGTTGAAGTAATCCCAAATATGAAATTTTAACACTAAGGTTAGCCATATTTGAGTTATGTGAGATACGTGTATATGTCATACCGAAACTATTCAAAATGGGTCTGGAAGGTTCATAACAGATAATATCATTGAAATCAGAAATATGAAAATTTTTGGAATTAAAATACTTACTTTACTTCATAAAAGGAAGTAAAAATGACAATTTTTGGCTAAATTGTCCATGGGCCATGAGGGTTGAGAACTGCTACAAGTTATTTGAAAAACGGTCAAATGTTCAGGGTGATGTGTCCTCTGTCATATTTTGTTGGCATTACAGACCGAAGATTACTTGCAATGCTGGGTGGGTGCACAGAGAATGGCTTGAATCCCAACTTTAAAGCCTAGTAACTTAGCATCTAAATAAAGGTCTAGTGTGATATCACTGATCTTGAACTGGTGCCTCTATTTTTGGTGTTTATACACACACACACACACACGTGCATGCGCGTGTAAAATCAAATCAAAATAAACTCGATATTTAAACATTTTATATAAAACTAAAGGTCAAGTTCGTTAATCGATGAAATTATATGTCAGACCAAAAAATTGTGTAGAACCACCTTATTGCGAATTTAACTTTCTATAAATGTTGTTCTACACATAATTCCTTTACCTTGAATATTAACCGAGATATATGCATTTTTTTTAATTTTCAGCTTTCAGTAAGCTATCTCTCCTACTCATGTATTTACATATATGATGCTGTTATATCACAAAACTCTTATTCAAAGCTTAAATACCAAATATTTTCATTGAACTTTTGCTGTGGGCCGATATATGAAAATATTATCAATTAAGTTTTCACATTCTTAATTACATGATTTTTATTTGTTCAGCACCACACTCAATATATAACGATGTCATAGAAGGCTAAAGAGTATATTAGGTAATGGCTGAAATCGGTTCTGGAGGAGGTATGGAGGGATTTAAAAGAGAAAATATTAAAAATTCAAAATATCTCTATTTTTATGAGTTGGATTGAAAACTTTTGTATAGTCAGTCTTTTTGAAATTTTAATTTCCTTTAACTATTGTTCTATACATGTTTTCTCTAACCCAGATATTTGTATTTTTTTTTGGTTATAGCGTTTTATAAACCCCCACTTCTACTCAACCGGTTTTCATTTTACCTCAGTCATTAAACATATATTGTCCAGCTAACATTTTAATTCCTCTTAAGAAAGTCTTCTTACTATGGGAGAAATAGAGTAGATGGTGAGGTGGGATTATCCCAATGTGTGGGAAATCTACTTAGTTTATTAAGCAGTACAAGGGCCTTTTTAAATTTTGGTAGAATAATTTGATTTTATACATCGTTGCTTTATTTTATAGATTCTAGTTTCTACTGATGTTAATTGCTTAGAAATAAATTATTTATAAGATCATTTTTTTACTGATGGTTATTGCTAGGAAATAAATTATTTATAAGATGGTAAATATGTTCGAATTTTGATATACTTAAGTTGAATTAATGTCATTAATATTGATTCTGTTTTGAATAGGTTACTAGAAAGGTTGCTTTTAAAGTTGTTAAAAATGAGTCTAAAAAAGTTGAAGTTACTTCATCTAATCTTCAAGATTTTGTCGGAAAACCTGTGTTTACTCAAAACAGGATGTATGAATCAACCCCTCCAGGCGTTGTAATGGGCCTAGCCTGGACAGCTATGGGTAAGAAAGTAATTGTCATTTAGTCTTCAAGGTAAGTTAACACACTTACATTGCCAAAAACATATACACAGGAGACGATGAATTCAAAAATATTGTGCATAATGAAGTCTTTTGAAACAAATAATTTGAGTATCAAGATTTTCTGAGCAATGCCACCAGATACCTTTGCTTGAATAGATATACACACTCAATCAATCCTCTTTCTTCCTTTCTCATTGATTGTCTCTTGGGCCTCCATGTCTCCTAACTGAATATCATTTTTTGCCTTTTTGCCAATAAAGATTATTTTTAGTTTACTATGCATGAGTAAGTAATTAAGAAAGAAACAATTAGCAGAAGAAGTTAAAACTTCAGGGGATGGGGGTTTAAAGTTAATGGGGAAATATAAAAGCTCACTTACCTCTAGAACTTTTTTCCTGAGAAATAACAGTCTTTGAAGAGAACGAGGTTTTCTGAGAGAGGAAAATCTTCAAAGGGTGTGATAAGCTGTTGAAAAGGTTTGCAGGAAATCCCTGGAGAACATTTTTGGGATGCAGTGCTTCTCTAACAGTAAGAGATCTTGCTTGCTCGATTAACAATTACAATTTGAACTACTGAGTGAAAGGAATTAACAGGTCATTCATGCCTGCTTGGCAGATTTAGCTAACTCCTGGTACAAATTGGATTTGACATTTATAGAGATATACAAATTTTCTTTTTTCTACTTATTATTTATTTCTTATTGTAATTTTATGACATGTTAATCTTATTGTCCTCTTTAAGGGTTGTTAAGAAGTGCAATATTCATGTTTTTTTCATGTTGTTAGGTGGTTCAACATTATTTATTGAAACTGCTTTAAGAAGATTACCATCAGAGAAACCAGAAGGGGCTGAAGGAACCTTAGAACTGACTGGTCATTTGGGAGAAGTAATGAAGGAATCTGCGAGAATAGCTCTAACAGTTGCTAGAAATTTTATGCTTGAAGAAGACCCAAAAAATAAATTTCTTCTGCAGAATCATCTGCATTTACACGTCCCTGAGGTAGACACAACTTACAGAAATAATTTAAAATCTTTTGGTTATGATTTTCTCCTTCTACTCTACTAGAGAGTGACCGAGTTGGTGTCATCCTCTCGCACTCTACAGACATCTTCAATGCCTGATTCATGTCTCCAATCAATGGACTACTGTTCAATTAGGAGTGATAAAAAATATATATATAAATAAATAAACAAAAAATAATTTGTCTGAATTAGTTTTCAAAACGTATTGTAAATAATTCTTGGTAAAAGACCATATAATTTGATATTGGGTAATTTCAGTGGATAGATTCTCTTCCCACTTATTTAAAAAGTCCGTCTCGCAGGAGCTACATAAACTAAGCATATTTCCACGAGGTAGTACGAATTACTGTTGTTCTCTTCTTACCATATATTTTCTATCTCTAAATAAAAATTCCGATGAGTGGAAGTGGGAGTTTTCAGAAGGCTAAAACCAAGAAATTACGAATGACTCTCTTGAAATATAAGTTATGAATGGATGTTAGAGCAATTATAGAACATCAATAGCTTAGCATGATTGATTCTATAAAATTTTTGATTCGATTTATAATAAAGGAAATATTTTGAAATTTCGAGCTGCCCCTCTATTTCTGGTGTAATTTCAGCCATTAACGAATATGAACAGTAGAGCAGAATTAACAATTAAATATTGAGTATGACATAGCTCAAATAAACATTTTTGAGTCAAGACCGAAAAATTTTGATTGATGATTTCATCATACTACATTTTTTCATGAATCTCACACAGGAAAAATTCAATGAAGATAATATTTGTTATTTATGCTGAGAATAAAGTGGTTCATGATATAACAGCTTACTATTAATGTGACAAGTGGGGGTTTACTGAAGACTGGAAACTAAAAAGTGCAAATTTCTTCGTTAATAATCAAGATATTGAAAAAACATACATATATAGCAACTTATGTAGAACATTAAATTGTCAATAAGATAGATTCTATATACTTTTTCAATCTTGGGTGTAACAGAGATATTTCGAATTTTTCCCTCTCCCTGGTCTGATTTCAGCCATTAACAAACTTGATCTTTATTTTTACATAAAATGTTTAAATATCGAGTTTGGTAACGATCAAACAAAAATTGTGACCACTAGAGCATTAGCAGACAATATATATATATATATATATATATATATATATATATATATATAAAACATTATTTACTTAAAGAATTTGACAATTTATTTTAATATTCTTTCCCCATGTTTTAGGGTTCTACACCTAAAGATGGACCAAGTGCTGGCTGCACAATAGTTACAGCACTGTTATCTTTGGCAAAAGGTGCTCCTATTAGACAGAATGTTGCCATGACTGGTGAAGTCTCACTTAATGGTAAAGTAATACCTGTAGGAGGTATTAAGGAGAAGACAATAGCTGTAAGTTGGCAATTTATATTATTATAATAATAGTAATAATATTATAGACTCATCCTGCTCCTCTATCTAGTGGAGCCGATAGAATCTAATTAGGGACTTTCAGGAACTTCTGGACCTTTCTTCCTCTAGCCCCTTCTACAGGCATATATATGAGACCCACCAGTACCCCGAGTTCAGTTTATGGTCAGATGTCTTGATGGTCACATCAGTGCTCCAGTGCGACTTAGTGCAGTGCGGTAAAGTGTTTTTATATGAAAACAGTGTTGTGCTGTGACTGTAAGTAACAGTTGAGTGCCGTGTTTAAGACAGTGCAGTGTCGCGAAGTAAAGAACAGTTCAGTGCCGTATTTTTGTGAATTTCAGTGACCGTGAGTGAATTATTGGACTGTGTAATCTGAAGAACAGTGACACTATCAGTGTAATACTGTGAGTAGTAATAATTAACCAAGAGTATTGTGCATTGTGAAATAAATTGTGCAGTGTTAAACTGTGAAACCTGTGTGTGTGTTTAATTTTGCAATCCAAAAGAACTCTTATTAACCACGTTTTTTACTGGTTTTGTAATAAAACGTAACAATATTTTTTTTTCTGTATTTGAAATAGGTATTTTCTTACAGAACACTATGATTTTTAAGAATCAGGTTATATACATACTAGAGAGGAAAAATAAACAAGAGCTGAGAAGAATCAGTTAAAAGTAAACTCTCTGCAGTTTAAAATAAATATAGTTTTCAAATAGTTAAAAGTAAAAAAGGTCTAAATACTATATGATAACAGTCAGATATGTGGCCATTGGAAATAATGTACAGAAGAACTTTACAGTGAGTCCATTATTACTGATAAAAAGTACTAAAGAAAATTTATCTGATGTAGATAAATGTGGCAGGTCTTATTTTCATGGGTAAATTTAAACAACCCCTTCAAAGGTATAAAAGAAATTTTGGTTCATGTCTGAATAATATTGAGATCTCAATTACGATACCAGAAAAGTACAATCTGTTTAATAGTATACACTTTTAAAATTCAAGAGATCTATCCTGAGGTACAATCTCAATATCTGAAAAAGTGGAGCAGTCTTGTTACCTTGGTACCATCATCACTAAGATAGTAGTACACCTGTTCTTGATCGAATAATAGATGTAGATAAGCAGGCCTTCCAAAATAAAACGAGTATACTAAAAAAATATTATTTGTTTGGAATGAGCTGCTTTAGGAGCAAAAGTTTTGACTCTCTACAACAGAGATTATAATTGATAAGAAGGAGTAGGAATTTTGATTTGGTTCTGAACTACCAACTCTAGTTCTAAAAAAGTCTGTCACGCAGGGGCTGCGTAAACTAAGCAGATTTTCCATGTGAAGTTTTACAATAGAGAAATCTCCATACTGGTAACAATACCACCGTGATTAAATACAAACGGTAATGAGAAATCTTTCAGTTAATTAAAATAAATTCCCAACTGAAACGCCTTCTGAATTGTAAGAATAATTTATATTTTAATTACTCAAATTTTAGTAGTCCAAGAACTAAAGAAGGGGGGGGGCGGATAAGCATAAATCTCACAAAGTAACGAAGTTAAGGTAAGGTTGTCTTTTTACATAAAACGGTTAAATATCGAGTTTCGTAACGATCAAACAAAAATTGCGACCGCTAGAGCGTATATATATATATATATATATATATATATATATAAATATAATTTTGTTGAACGGACCTCATTTTCGTCATCTCCTGGGTAGGATCGATGGACATTTGAAGAAATTTTTCGAAAATCGCGTCATGAGTCAATAGCTGATTTCCCTTGAGGGAAATCTGCTAAAAGGTAAGTGAAGGTAAAATCAAGGCCATGGAGAAAACTATTACAATTGACAATTACTAACAAAACCCATTAACTACTTTTCAAAAAAATCAAATCATTAAAACAAGCCAGTATTAAACAAAATTATGAACTAATAACACTAATAAAAAAAAAAAAAAAAAAAAAAAAAAAGAACGCTTAAAAAATGTTTTGTATGAAATTACACATATAGCTTCATTATGTATTATATAGAAAGAACCTGAGCTCCCGCCATTAAAATTATAATTGATTCAACAATTAGATGTGGAAAATATTATATTTACTCTTACATCTCACTTTGCCAAAGCTGGGGAGGATCTACTTTTTTCACTCATTTACTATGATTTGCAGGGAATGTTTCTAAAGAAATTCACTAAATTGCCGATATGTCATTAACTGATAGTCGAATAAGAAAATTGCATGGAGTTAAAGTTGTGATAAATTAAATTTGCAACAAAATTAGTTAGTTAGTGTATGCTGTCGATTATGAAAAAATTGTCTTTCAACACAATATACTGGTTCCACAAGCATGGTTTTTGATCTTGAATAATATGATGACACCGCATGATTACTTAAATTCCTTATTTCTCTTCTACACTTTTGTATATTTCTAATGCATTTTAAGTACAGTGAACTCTTGTTATAATTTGAATTCAGATTCCAAGTATAAACCTCTGATTAATATAAAAGTTAAGTGATAACAAATTATATTTTTTTTGTTTTCCCATAAAAGGAAAAAATAAATTAAGTAGTTAATTTTGTGATTCTAGTTGAATTTGAAAAACAGCAAATGATTAATGATGTATATCATGTCATCACAACAAATATATTTTCTTTATCTCGAATATTAACTGAGATAATTGCATTTTTTAATTTTCAGAGATCAGTAAACCCCCCCCCCCATTCATACCCAGCTTATATTAACAGTTAGCTTGATATATCATGAAATGTGCTATTCCAAACTCAAATACTTAATATTATGGTCATTGGACTTTTACTATGTGATATATATGCAAATATGTATAGTGTGTCATTGTCATTTAAGATTTTATTTTCTATACTAAATGACTTTTATTTGACCAATATCATACCTGATATATAACTGTTTCATTCAAAACTAGAAATTTTATTCCACAATTACTGAAATGGACCCAGGAAGAGAGATGAAATCTTTAAAGTATTCTTTAATGCATTTTTTTTCTTACTCAAATATTTTTTGGCTCCAGCCTTCTGTAAATCCCCATTTCGACTCATCCAATTTTTACTTTCATTAATCCAATCACTAAATATCTCTTGTCTAGTTAATTTTAATTCCTATTTAAAAAAGAATTTTAAGAAAAATGAATCATTAAAAAAAAACTGTTGGCTTCATTAAATTCTGGCATGAGGTACCTTCTAAATTATTAAGCTGCAACACCACAAAATGTGCATAAGAAAAATTTGGGGCCAACAATATGTATAACCTGCATCGCAATAGAGTGTTAAAACATAAAAAACAGTAGAGCCAAATAAATAGTTTAAACATTTTATATTTGTGTACTATAGACATAAATGGTCCTAAATTACTAAGTAAAATCCATCCACTAATAATTACAATATGTACAAGTAAATGTTCAGTGTGTAAAATGTAATAATATTATTTTATGCTTTAAACATTTTTGTGAAACTATATAACTGTTTTGTACTAATTTTGCATCCAATTGAGAGAGGGAACTTAGGTTAATAACCTAGATGTTTATCGCCCATAAACCCATATCTTATCCTATCCAATTGAGAAGGGACTGAGACCTTAATATATGATAAAAATACACAATTTTGTGGATTTAATTCAAATATTTTATTTTAGCATAATCTGTGTTTCTCTTTTATTTATTTCACATTTTCTTCTTTCCAGGCTAAAAGAGCAGGTGTGGATTGCATCATTCTGCCTGAAGAAAATAAGAAAGACTATGATGATTTACCTAAATACATCACAGAAGGGTTGGAAGTTCATTTTGTTAGCCATTATAAGGATATTTATAAAATAGTATTTCCATGACATCACATCAATTTCAGTTTATAAAGCTGATAGTATCATCGCATTCATTTATTCTGTGCCTATGGTCTTAGAAAATGATCTTGATAAAAATATTCTTGTTATCTTATTGTGAATTATAGTTTTATTTTTGTTAATTTAATATGGCCAGTACTAATGTATAAATGTTTACTTTGTGTTTTGGCATTTGTACAAATGGAATCTATTTCGCAAACAAGACTGAATTTTTAGAATAAATATATAAAAAAATTGACTTCTTTCTTTATTTAGAAAACACATTTTCATTTGCCTCTTCTTTGGAAAGTAATACTTTGAAATCCTCTTCTCTCAGAAAACAATGTATTCCTATGTGTCCATGACCATGAATGAGTCCATATACTACCTTTCAAATGATTACATACTCATAGATGGTATATAGACCTGTAGCACTCACCAATATTTGTGTGGTGTAAATCACTTAAATACAAGTTTATATCTTGAGCTATTATATCTTTGTTTTTAAGATTGGTGGAAAACATACATTATGAAGAGTGTTCATCAAAACTATACACACTCAATTTTTGCATTGTCAATTTCAAGGTATCATTCCATGTTTATATAAAATCATAAATTTAAGTTTACACCTTAAAAGAATGATAGCAGTTATTATTTCTGAAAGGATGTCATCCAGCAGATTTCAAATTTTCAATGGGGCGGGGTATTTTTTGGTATAGTTTAGTTGTCGACAAAAATGTTATCCCCCTTCATCCCCGTGGAAATTAAAGGTATATGGAGGGGTAGTAATTTACCAGTAAAGATTGTAAAAGTATATATCAAATATAAAATTTGTATGTATGTGTGTGTATGTATATTGTTCCGAACATTAAAGGGCTCTACTATTCAAGGCGTGATTGGGGAGTGTGGAGAGATTCAAAGAAGTCGCTAATTGTTGGAAGGCACTAGTCCCTTCCAGTCCTTCTTGGAAGAGCCTCTGTCTCATCCTGCTTCTCTATTTAAGCCTGTACAGCTCGACCTAGTGGAGCCAGCAGAATCTAATTATGGCCAGGCTGCCTATCTTCCTGGAACTTCTAGACCTTTCCTTGGCTAGCCCCTTCTACAGGCATTTATAAGAGACCCTGCCAGTACCTCAGTTTCAGTTTACGCTCAGCTATGTTGATGGTCACATCAGTGCGGTAAAGTGTTTTTATAAGAAGAACATCGTTGTACCGTGACTGTATGTAACAGTTTAGTGGCGTGTTTAAGACAGTGCAGTGCCGCCGTTTTATGTGAAGTTCAGTGACCGCGAGTGAGTTATTAGACTGTGAAATCTGAGGAGCAGTGACACTATGAGTAGTAACAGTTAACCAAGAGTATTGTGCATTGTGAAATAAATCGTGCAGTAAAAAGCTGTGAAACTGGTGTGTGTTTAATTTTGCAATCCAAAAGAACTCTTATTAACAAGGTTTATTACTGGTTTTGTAATAAAACGTAATAATTTATATATATATATATATATATATATATATATATATATATATATATATATTCGATCTAAACTATAGATATACCAGATTCAAAAGACTCTGACACCCCCTCACCCATCATCCCTACAATAAGGGTCAGAAAGACATGTGTTGGTTTCTCTCTGATATTAACCTTCTGCATGCCATTAACTAAGACTAATTAATGAGAATCATGAGGCATTACTCAGCATTGAGGACACCTGTCTCCACCACCGAAGGCCAAAATTGTTAAGTGAGCTTCTATAGTAGAGAAGCTTTTATATTTATATCCACTATTAACATAATCATTTATACAGGTGAAGTCCTCTCACATGCAAGACACTCTGTATGCAGTCTGTTAAAAAATATTGAACTGTAACCACATTTCCATAAGTTTCATAATTAGGTGGTGAATCTCTCTCGGGACTTGAAGTAGGAATACATGAGTAGGGTGTAACCAATTCGAAGTTATATAAGCCCATTTGTTACAACTTGTTTTGCAACAGTATTGGCTATTTTATCCAGCAGTGGCTGTCTTCTCATAAATATTATGATATGAAGGATTAATTAAGTGTGATAAAAATATTTAAGGGTAAGGAGTCTTGGGAATAAGTATTTCCAAGAGATATAAACGTTATTGAAGAGTGAAATTACAAGCACCACAAACAAACTGATAGGCTTTTCTCAAGTGGTTTTATAACTAGAGATTTATGAATTGATGATAGCATTTTTGCCCTGAAATTGAAGTATTCATGATTTTTGAAATAATTGTATTTCTTATTTGCATTTTTTTTTTAATCACAACCTCAACATTTAAACATCTCATATAAAGCTGATCAATTTCGTTAATGCCTGAAAACTGATCAGGGGGAGTGGATTTTGAAAATTCAAAATACCTCCTCTATTATACGTCGACCAAAATATTGTGTAATACCAATGTTATTGCAAATTTAACTTCCTATAAACCTTGTTATATACTTTTTCACTATATATTAACCATCATTTCAATATTAACCAAGATATTTGCATTTTATAATATATAGGCATCAGTAAACCCCCACTTTTCATCACCGGAGAAAGAGAGAATCTGTTAAGGTGACATGGCTAGTGTGTCATAGCGTGTGCTAAATCTGCTTAGTTTACGCAGCAGGAAGTCATTTGGTGTCCACATTAGATTGTTGTAAGAGTTTTGATTATATTTTATTAAAACAATATCTTCAAAATAAGACTAGAATTCCAACTTTATAATATAATAACAAATTTTAGGAGCTAAAATATCTCTTTAAAAGATATAAGATTAAATATTTACACACTCTCTAATATATTTTATTTGAATGATTTGTTATAACTGAATGTGTGCTTGGAAAGAAAGGCATATTGTTCGTATTTATGCATCAGTCTCAGAACTGTATTTTTATGTTCTGTCATTTGCAGTTTGTTTCTCCAGTTTTCATGATGAATAGTATAAATTTATCGATTTTTCTGAAAATGAAATCACTGTGGCTAGTGGAAAGTAATGTAAGCTCAACATAGACAAATGACTCTTCAGAATGCTGTAAACAAATGAGGGACCAACATCATATCATACCAGCAAAAATACCATCCATTTGTTAGATGCCTTAGCAAGTGCTACCAAGTCCATAAAATAAAAATACACAAATAAACCTTGTAAATGCATTTAAAAAGTCTCATACAGGGGCTGCGTAAACTAAGCAGATTTCCCATGTGCTGGCATGACACACTATTGAACTTCTCACCATATACTCTCTGTCTACATAAAAAAAAAAAAAAAGAGTAAAAAAGGGGTTTAACGAAGACTGAAAATGAGAAAGTATGAATAACTCGCTTAATTTCAAGTTACAAAAGAATGCTTAGTATAACAATTGTAGACCATCAATAGTTTGATAAGATTAGTCCTATATAATTTTACATTCAGACTCATAATAACAGATATTTTGATTCCCCCCCTCCTTTCCAGGTCTGATTTGAGCAAATAATAAATATGATCTTTAGTGTTGACTGAAATGTGTTAAATATTCAGTATGGTATAGATTAAATAGGCATTTTCGGGATAAGAATGTGAGGATCTTACTTGATGACGTCTTGATTGGTTTACTTAAGGCATTGGTCTTAATAGCATTTGGTAAGCCAAGTCGTGAAATTGATTTCCCACTTGGGTAATAGGAATTAATTTATTGATGAACTCATGAAATAAAATCCTTAGTCCCAACCTGGCTAGAAAAGGGTGGTAACTTGTATATAGCACGTCCCAATTAGCCATAGTAGCATAAAGTGGACACAAATAATAATAACAATAAATTGTATTCTTTTCATATGTTAAAGATAAACACTTTAAATTGAGCTGTTACAATGTAACTTACACAATAAAATTATATAAAACTATAATTATTGATTTCTGTCTTGATGACCGGTTCATTGATAATTCATGAATCAATCAAGGGGTTGGTTGTCTTTTAGGAGGACAAATACCAAGCTACATATTTTGTTTCTTGTATAAACTTGGATTGAGGTAATTTGATAGGAGTAGTGAGACAATTCTCTAAAGCATTCACTTTAGCTTGTATTTTTCACTCTACACTTATCTTTCAGAAAAGATTTCATTTTCTACTTCTCTATCTATAGAGCTTCTTGTATACAAACATTTTGTTTAGCACATAAGCAGTTTATTATTCTGTGCAAGTTAAATGTACTTTTGAACTTCCAGGTATTTTTTATAGTTGGATCCTGTGCCATTCCAAACCTCTGTGATCCCTTAAACTTATAGGTTTCAACGCATTTTCTGACGATGAAACTAGTACCCTTTCCTTTCCCAAAGCTGGAAATCATTTTCTCCTATCCCTTTTCTGAACTTTGGTCGTACTGAATTTCTTCTGCTGCCTAGTCCTTTTTTGGACTTGTATAGAAGTTTTGAATGACTCTTGATAACCGTTAAATAAAATAGTCCTTTCTTTTTTTTTCATCTACTAATTTCTCTAAAACTTCCCCAATGTCTCTCTTTTTTTTCTTTGGGATGATGACTATTGTGTTCTCCTTTATGTCTAACTTTGATAAATTGCCACTGCTTACAGCGACTAAATTTTCATGCCCAGCTGACCCTTCTCCAATAAGCTATTGGCATTCTTAACCTTTAACATTCCATTGATATCTCCCTCTTCGAAATCAGAACCACTGAGTTCATACCAGGGGTGTTTTCTTCATCATCAATACTATTTATAAACAGAACAATAGCACTTTTAATAACCTAGATTATGAAAAATACTTAACATTTACTTACCTGAAAAATAAACACTACTTTTCAGAAGCATGCAATAACTTATAAGTTCTTGCTTCGTAATTTAGATTCATCTAACTATAAGGTTATTGCAAATGGTTGTATTGAGTAAATTGATGTAGTAGGCTTCATTGTTTGACAACAAAATGTGTAGAAGGTCAAGATTCAAAGAGAGTTTAAAGCCTTATTTTTAAAAAAAGAAGGAAAAAAATTTACTTACAGGAATTTACAATGTGGCAGTATGATGCCTCTGACCAAAATCATGCATAACCAATCCTAGATATCTATGACAGTTATTAGAATAGAGTTAACTTTTGCTTTATTTTTTTGGGGGCTCTGGAGTCATTATTGATGTATATTTTGATGTCAGATTCAAGTCTTTTTTGAAGACAGACTAACCCTCCTGCAGGGTTTAACAAATTTAATCCAATAAAAAGTGAAATTTATTGAATAAGAGAAGAAATTTAAAGGTAAAGAAAACAATAAAAAATAATATTTATTCAAATCTAAACTCTTCATAACATTTAAGTCTCATTATATTCATATATATGCTTTTTGAAAAATGACTACATAGTGTTGAACAAATCATTTCAAATTACCTTCTTCCATTACAGTAATCAAAATCACCATCAGTTCATAATATAAACTAGATCATTCCTCTGAACTTTCTCGAGAACTAAAAAAGTTTCTCTTTGTAAAGTAAAAATGAAACTAAGAGTTTTCTCTGAAAAGAAATATCTTTTTTGATTAATTAATAATTAAATCATCTTACATTTACACTATGAATAAAATAAAATTAAAAAAAATAATCTAATTTTTAGAAATAACAAAAATTAATTTTATAAAACTAAATATAAAACCTTGTAGCAAAACATTATCACAAAAACTCATAAATGAGAGCTTTGGTTGATTTTATTAAAAGCACAACATTCAAATTAATTCCTCATAACAAAAACTGTTAATTTAGGGCAAATCATACCTAACAATACACCAGAGAACAATTTCATTTTGTTAAAATAAACAATAATCTCGAACAAAATATTAACAAATTGTTTTTGTCAGTCTAGTTATAAAGAAATCACTGATCGCTTAAATGGTTAAGGATTTATTTTGAGGCCTCATCAGGCATTCCATTTTACTCCACAATAAATTAATAAAGAGAAATAATACTTTAATGGTAGTTTCTAAAGTATAAGTTCTCAATATGACAGGAGCTCTTAGAAGTAAAGACAATTTATAATAAGGGGGACAGAAGTAGTGTAAGTTGTCATAAATTAATTTTTACTAAAACATAAATTATGAATATTATCACTTACATTTAGATGTAGTCAGTTACCATAATTACTCTAAAACGCTATCACAGCTAGAAGGCAATAGGATATGTTAAATAAGATGACAAAATACATTAAGAGATGAGAACTTCTACTTTAGAGTGTATTAGTAATAACCTGGTTGGGGTTTCATAATCTGCCAGGGCGTGTAGCAATTCCAGAAATAAACCTAACCAATAATTAAAAAAAAAACATCATATACTGAATAATAAAGAATCCCAGGTAAATTGTTTATGAAAGACTTACAATTAATACAGTAACTGAACTTCCTACATAGCCGTTATATGGTTAAATGTATTGAAAATACTTTATTATGATACACAGGAAGGGTGAACAAAATAGGTGGAAATCCTGATATTCTGTTTCAGAGCAGCAAAAGTTCATCAATTTAATTCCACAGTTTAATTCTGGATGAACTCTAATGAAACTACAACTAGCAACAATAATTGTAAAATAGTCATAGTTTCATCTTATTAATGAAGATATTCTAGGAATACTCTTACTATCTATATTTGGAAGTACATAAATTTTCCCTGTATTGTTGAGATTAGATGACAGATGTTTTTACAATATTACAAAGATGACTTTTGTTATTAAGGTGTAAGGATTCATTAACACATAATCTTATTTTATGCAATGAATAATGTCTCAAATATTTATTTATGGATAAAGAGGTATTCAAGTAATGGTGAAAAAACATCATAGTTGTCAAGTGCAGTGTATCTCCAGCGGTGTCGTTATCATGGAAAACCACAATAACAACACTGCTGGAGATATGCTGCACTTGTCAACTATAATGAGTTCCCAGCGACGAAGTTTGAAACAAGAAAACACATCATTATTAATCAAATAAATTTGAATAATACAATCTTAAAGTCATCCTAAAATTGAGTTTATTTCTATAGCAGCAAATAAAACTCCTAATAAAATTTAAGATGGTCTATCTATCTGTCATCTAGTCTGCCTGTCCTGATTAATGTTTATCTGTTCTCCTTGATTAATACAAGCTCATTGGTCTTTTTATCTTCATCAATCAGTCTGTAAATAGATCAGTTTATCAGTAAGTAAACTAAATCATTTCATACACATTTGCAATAAAAAACATCATCCAATTATTTAACGAAGGGAACCACCTATCTTATTGATCAACCAATTTGTTACGTTGTCATATTTTTTGATATATTTTTTAATTAATATAAAACAAATGGATTGAATGATAAATAAAGTTATAATTAACAAACAACATTTTTTTTTTTAATTATTGATACAATATACAAAAACATAATCGAGCAATAAGGTTTTTACAGATTCTGCCAGTTAGCTTAGTGTGTTACACTAATATCCGACAGTAATTTCACTCAAATTTAATCAATATTTAATTATTTTTAAAATTTCATTTTTTCTCTCTCTTTATCTGCATAAAAGTTAAAAAGAAGTAAAAATAAATATCCAATTTTAATAACTTTTAGCTCCAATTTGAATCCTGCCAGAAACTTAAATACATTTCCTGCTACACTATTTAAATATTATTGGTCAATTAGGATAATAACAAAGACAGATTTAACATTTGGGATAAAAATTAATACATTAGATTGGAATAATGCAAAATGTAAAACTCTGTAATAGCAACTGTGTTAAGAACAGTAATTTGTTAAAGTAAAACACACAATAGCTCCAGATTTTACCATTTGTAACTTGTAAAATGTTAAGGGTGGTAACCTGTAGATAACCCGTCCCAATTAGCCTGAGTTGCAAAAAGTGGACGTTAATAAATAATAATAATTGTAAAATGTTGAAAGTAATTAGGAAATTGAAAAGTTGACAAATGACAGAAAATGAATAAAATTTTCATTTTC
Organism: Riptortus pedestris; assembly: GCA_019009955.1. Taxonomy (NCBI): domain Eukaryota; kingdom Metazoa; phylum Arthropoda; class Insecta; order Hemiptera; family Alydidae; genus Riptortus; species Riptortus pedestris. The sequence goes on from CM032228.1 coordinate 134,820,716, forward strand.
TGGCATGATCCTGAAAGATTTTCTTTTTTACTCACATTCACATATGAAAAACAGGATTTTTTTGCATTATTCCCTCTATAAAAAACATACACACATAGTCAAAAACAATATTACTTAACTTATATTCAAATGAGCAATGCAAAATTAATGCCTATAGATTTAAAATGTGTAAAAAAAAAAGAACTACTCGTTAAAATAATCTGTCTCATTAAAACCAAAAATAAATGCAAAAAATGTGTTAAATATAAATACTGTAGAGATGCAGTGGAGTGAAATGAAACAGTATTTTTTTGGTAAGTTGCCGAGTCATCTAAAAAGAGCACTTAGACTGTTCTAGCCCCAAAATGAGGCTCCAAATAAGTAAAGCCCTGAGTTAGGAGCATATTTTAGGGGTTGAACCCCAAGCTCTCATCACTCAAAAATTAGTGATGCTGAGGCATAGCTCACGCTCGAATCGTTCATGTTTCGGCACTGGCTTGATTGCGCATATTTGAGGAACTTGAGTGATATCCTATGCTCACCATTTGATGTCAGGAAATGGGCTGCCTGTAAATACACAAAACCAATAAATATATAAATTTAAGAGATTATCATTCTACATATATGAATAAAGAAAAGAATCATTAATAACAATTAAAATCTTTATATATCCATTGTACTGTTATGAAACATTGATTATATGTATTACATTTTCTAATAGAAAATGTATTTAGATTAGATATTTTTGAGTTACCTAAAGCTATTTTATATTTTTATCAGCCATGGGCTGACTTAGTTCTTTAATTTAAGATTGTGTTCCTGAAGAGGTGTTGCAGAAAATGCAAGACATGTAGAACATATATTTAATAAAATACAAAACATGTAGTATAAATATTTAATAAAAAAGAGATAAAGTATAGTATTTTAAAAAAATTGGCCTATTGCTTTTAGTGATATTTTTTTTTTTAAAAAAAACTTATCCTGAATAAGTGATAAAATTCAATTTCAAATTGTTTATATTCTGATTAACATACTAAATATGGAGCTTGTCATAGTTATATGGTCAAATCTAAATCTCCCACTCCATGTAAACCTTTCCAGAACTACCTATATTAATGCAATCTAATTTGAATGTGCTTTATTTCAACTAAAGTAATTTCATATCATTTTAATAAATTAGTTTTCACCAAATTTATCAGAAAATGTCTTATCTTGATTACACTATGCTTCTCCGACTTCTGTCCTCTGAGTGACGTAGTAGGCTTACATTGTTCTGATTGGCTATTCGTCAAATGGCCCTACCTTATGTCATAAGTACCTTGTCCTATACAAAATACCAAAAACTTCATATAGATTTTCAAATTTTAGAATATCTAATACCTGGAGCAGGAGTCCAATGGGATGCCGCCCACAAATAGTGTTTCCATACTTTTTCAAATATTCAGTGAATGCATATGGATTTAATGTCTCTATTATGTCCATTCCCTGTAATATATTAATTAAAACATTAGTATTTAAGTTATAAAAGCTTTAAATAACTTTTTAGATGAGAACTTAATTTTTGGATATCTGCTTAAACAAGTATAAAGAGGTTAAGGTAATATTTGTTACTTATGTTAATGCAAGCTGAACTTTTTTACAAGTTTAACATAAAATTGACTCATGAGAAAGGGAAATTCGGAACATGCCTTTTGGTCTACAGGGATTACAAATACAGTTTTTTCTTAGCCATACTCCATATTTCTTTGGTAGCAATGATTGATTGAGAACAACTTTAAAGCTGATAGCATGATGACCAGTAGAGGCTGGGATGATTATGTTTATTGTGCTGTGCTCTGATATAATGTAGAGCCTATTTCATCGAAAAAATTGAGGTAGTTATACAAGATTTAATATGTAAATCTATTATTATTGAGCAAAAGTATTTGTCACTTCATCAATAATCTCCTAGTACATCAGGTGGGGAGAGAAGGTGGGACCATCCAGGCAGAGATGACATGAGTGACCTGAATACAAATTTATAGAAGCTTATGAGTCTACAATTAGAGCAAAACTAGCGACACAGATTGAACAGAGTAACATAGGAGCAGACAAGTCCTACAATGGCTGTAACACCCAGTGATTCATTATTATTTCTTGAATACTGGAACCTTACCATGTTGGAGCTTTGATTACCAGTTGTGGTGTAGTCATTTGTGTTAGATATAGAACAGTGTTATGTAATTAGAGCGAGAAGCGGGCGACAAGGCAAAAAGAGACTGCTGACGAATGCGCTACTGGAAATCTGGGCGCATTGTGTCGTTAGCATTCAGAGAGAGTTAACAGTTTTGTGAGCTATGCTAGTTCTACAGTGCCTTCTGCTTGCCTTGGCCCCCAGCGGTATGTCTGTTGTAGTATAGTGTTAAGTCTTAGTTTACGTTGTAAGGTGTAGTATAGGTACATGTATGTGTATATATGTTATAAATATATCTGTCTACCCAGCAGCTGTGTGTGTGCCTTACCGAGTAGCCAACATGACACTAGTCCATGGTAAATAATGGACCATAAATTAGAAGTACACAGGAATGCCTAAATTTTATCCTTTCTTATTTTTTTTCAAGAGAGGGTTTAAAATGGTATTACTTTTACTCTCAGTAGCTTTACTATACAATTGCTTAACAAAAAAAAAAAAGGAACTAAAGCACAAACTGTCTACATAAATTATAAATTTCTTTCTTTTCTGGTATATATGAGTTTTGACAGTCAGTCTAAAGCAAGAATGTCTCTCTGTGTCTTGTGTGACTGTGTTTTAGTATTAAGTTTCATGAGGTGGAAAACTTCAAAAACATAAGACATGGGGGAGTATTAATAAAGTTGACTGAAGAAAAGTGGTGATTCATAAATTCTGACACATCACGTCTTCGCGACAAGAGTTAAATTTCATGTAATGGTTCCATGGCACTATGAATTTTAAATTTATTTAGTGTGGCTTATTAAAACTTTATGACTCAAACTAAAGCTTTGCAATATGCAATGATTAACACTTTATTAAATTCATATTAAATACATTGAGGGGCTGAGGACAACCTCTCAGAGCTATATATATGCTCTAGCAGTTGCAATTTTTGTTTGTTACTAAACTCAATATTGAAATGTTTTATTTAATGCTTAAGGTCAAGTTCATTAACCCTTAGGCTGCTACAAGCTGATATATCAGTCCGGTGGTTTCTGTGGCAGGGGTGCTATGGATTGATATAATAGTCATGTTTAGCGAAAGACTGCTGTTATATAAATTCTTCTTCTATTGCCATATTTTTATAGAAGCTGGACATGGGGATTCATTTTTCTCGTTTTTAGCTTTCCTATACTGAGATTACCTGTATACCTAATCTGTCCCTATATCGATCTTAAGTACGATTACACTTACCCTTTCATACTTGGCCAGTATATTTACTGTTTTTCAAGTGAACAGCTAAGGGTATCAAAATGTCCCGAAAAAGAATTTTTTCTGATGAAGATACTTTATTAGTACTTTTTGTTTGTTGTTGGTGTGGGTGATGAAGGTGATTCTTCTTCAGCTTATGATAAGGATCCTGATGATAAACACTGAAATGTGTCTATTGGTGAAATGCCCGGAACTAGTTACTGAAATATAATTAACACAACTAGAATGGGAAATTATAGGATTAGCACTCTGCAGGGGCTAAACTATCCCGGATCACTAAAAACTGCACCATCAGAGTACTTCACAGCCTGAGGGTTAATAGTTGAAATCGGACCAGGAAAAGTAGGGGTTTAGAGGGGTAAAATAAAAAAAATTGAAAATACCCCAATAATTTGATGAATAGAAATATTGTTATAAAACCAATCTTGTCAAACATTTTATTTTCTAGAATTGTTGTATATATTATATATTTCTAACTTCAATATTAACAATGTTATTTGCTTTTTTTTTTTTTTAGTTCACTAAATTCGGTAAATCTATATTCCTACTGTTCTGGCATTAACAATAAACCAATATTATGAGCTTAAATACCATGTATTGTTTACACCCAGGAATTGACTAAGTCAAATATATGGATAAATATTCAACAGACATCATCTATGAATGTTATGTGGACTAGAGGCCACATTTTTATTTGATCAATACCTTACGTGATATTTACCAATTCATGTAATGTAAAACAAAAGCTAAAGTGGGTGAAATTGAACTATATATATCTGTGTTATTATGCCTCAGGTCAAAAAACATCATATAATAAAAAAAAGGAATGTACTAAAATTGTTGTCCTTTACTATATATATGTATATATTTATATTGTAACAAATATAAATCAAGATATTTGCATTTTTAGGTTCCCAGCCTTCAGTATACCCCCCCCCCTCTAACTCTTGCAATTCTCATTTAGAGCAACTGAACCTCTAAACATCTCATCCCAAATCAGAGATAATCTGCTTAGCTTACATAGCCCCTGCGTGGCAGACTATTTATTAATGTTATGAGCAAATAAAAGCTTTGAGAATTCTAAGAATATTGGAGAAAAAAATGAGAATGAAAAAGTGCAAAGGAGACAGATGTTCATATGTTTACAATTAGGGCACAACAAAAATTTAAAGGGGAGTTGTGTTGTCGTTCAGCATCTCATACTACTCTTTGGTAGATGTTTTATGGGGAAAGTGTGGTCAAGAAGAAGTTTACTTTTGGCTTTCTAGTCATCAAACCTTATGTTTTTCCCCGACATGTTTTGTTAAAAGACTTTCTGCAGAATTGTTTTATGTCTATGTATAAGAACACTTGGAAACAAACATAGTATCTGAGATTTGTTGACGGAATAAAACTTATGTTTCGTATTTTAAAAATAACTACAGCAAATATGTAATTTCTTTATAACACTACTACTTTCTAAAATCATTTTTTAACAAATATCAGGACCATGGTTAACTGTTCAGGTTATGGTGGTTCTAGAAAAAAAAAATGCCATTTTTGAGCTGACCTTTGAAAGCACAGCTTGCTCCCACTGCTTTGCTGATCACTCAGAATTCCAAGTAGAAACCTGACTGTGACCTTTCTCAGTCCAAAATTGTATATTAAAACTCAATGGACTGAAGTTTCATTGCCATATGTTTAATAATCAATATAATCTGTGACATCAATGAACAAGTTTCTTTCAATATCAAAATAATTCCTGTTTTTTTTATTTCAATAATGAAAAAAATACTTGACAGTACATATCCATTACTTTAAAAAAGATGTGAACAATAGATCAAAACTGCCATATTGAAAACATCACTAGAGATCAGAAATTATTCTCAAGGAGTTGCCTGACACCTATGACAGCAGAAAAGTGAGTGATGCTAAGTTCTCCCAAAGCAAAACTATTTTTGGGAACTTTTGGATTTACATTATTTATTAAATAATGATATTTATGAATAATAATTCGTACTGGACAAATACAATGGACTAAATTATTCACTAAAATTGTATATATTTCAGTCTCACCATTTTATCAAGACTGGCAATAGACTGATGAATTTCCCCCGCTTGTGGGTCATAAAATGTATACCTAAAACGATGACCCCAGTGACAGAAATCAGATGATATGACAAAAAGGTTGTGAGGGTCAGCAAGGTATCGGGAAAATAGACGTCCATATGTTACTTCTCTCTCCCAGCAGAGTGACCCAACAAGCACAGGCACTATCGTGAAGCTATCTTTGTAACTGTAAAAAAACCATAATGACATAAATGAAAATAAAAATAAAGATATTCAATAGGACATAATAACTTTAAAAGTTATTTTGAAAAATCTATAGCTGTATCAATTTATTATAAATATAAATAAATAATAATTGAAATTCTATTTCTTATACTTTTATAAGCTTATAAAAATACCAAAATGCTAGATTTGAAAACATAAAATTGGCACAAAAAATATGTCATCCTGGGCCCATGAAGAAAAGACAAAACAACACATGGTACTTTAGTTACTCCTATATGAAAAGCTTGATTCCAATAACTGAAACTATACATTCTTGTAAATACTTTTGTCATAATAGTAAGGAGAACTGACTTAGCTGAAATCTCACTTCATACTTATTGTTGAGCTTAGAGAACAAAGTATTTTTTTCTTTTTTAGCTGATTTCCCTTAAGCGAGTTTCAAAAATATTTCTCTAATTTACACTGATTCTATCTGAGAATTCTAGGTGACAAATATGAGGTACGTTTAATAATATATATATACACACACACACACATACACACATATATAAGCTATGCCTTGTAGTTGCAACCACTGTGTTCTATCGGATGCTGCTCTTTTCATATTACTACACTACACCAAGATCCATAAGATGCTTGATGTCTTCAAAATAGAATAGGCCTCCCTCTTATCCTATTCCCAAGAATCTTACCTTCAAATATATTAGTAATGAAGTTGTGCCTTATGATAAGCCCAAGAAGTTTCACTCTCCTTTTTTCTATGATTTAGAACTTCATATTGAATTGTTTTTTAGACCAAATTATTATAGTGTAAATATTATATCTTTAAACATCTGATATCCAATAAAATTTCCAATTTTGTTTATATAGTTATTTTTATGGGTGAAATAAGACAACAATATATAAGATAATGCAACATGCATCATCTAAGAACCTCAGAAACCTTATTATGCTTTTGCATTTATGAGAGCTTTTTTTCAAATATTCTGATATTATTTTTTATTTTCTTTCAATACAATAATTAAAAGGACTTGTTTTAATCTACTAAATTTTTGCCTAGATATTATTGAATACATTTACATTTTAAATATTGTAAATGGCATGACAAAACTTAGCTATTTATAATATTTTGTTTTATACAGTACATGTCATTGGGGACCTTTGACCTTTGACAGAGATACAAATTATAAAACGTTACTTATTATAAATCTATTTTCTTTGGAGGGAGGGGAGGGGGGGGGGTAGTTTGGTTTATAAGGCGTGCATTTTTTGGGGGGGGGGATAATTTGGAGCATGTCATCTTTTTTTAAAAAAAAAACCATAGAATTTATTATAATTTGTCTTCCAATTTCTTTCTGTGGGAGGTTTAAGTCTGCCTATCAGAAAATTAGCTGAGGAGTTCACACAAAATCAAGCAACTCCTCAACCTAAAAAAGCCCATCACGCAGGGGCTGTGTAACCTAAGCAGATCTCTTTTCACCACATACTTTCTATTTCTAAGTAATAATCCAATGAACAGAAGTGAGCCTTTACTGAAGGCTGAAAAGAACCAAATATTGGATGTTTGAATCAATTCGTGGCTAGTTTTTTTTTGTCAAAAATTGTGGTTTTCTCAGCATTTAGATCATTCCCATGGCTTTCAGTAGTTTCCTGACTGTTGAAAAAACAACTACAACTACAAAAATCTCATTTAGTATTCAAGGCAGAGAAAAATCGATATAACAACATTTATAGGAAATTAATCCTTAAGACTGCTACAAACTGATATAACAGTCGTGTTTTCAGTCCAGGTCTTAGTGCTATCTTTATACACTTATAATCTTAGGTATTATGTTTTCTAAAAGCTGTACATCAAGGAAGAAATAAAATTGCAAGCAACCAGGATGCAAGTGAATTACTCACTTGTACAAGACCCAAAAAATCCCAATCCTTAAAATTCTTGATAAGCTATAATTATAGCTTTCTGTCAGAATTGACTTTTACTCTCAGAACTGTTAGTAAAAAAAATAAATAAAAATAATGTTTTAATACTTAGAATATGGATGGTGAACTGGGGAGAGCGGGAGACCTTGGGGACAGGCAGCCATGTTCCCTCCTCCATTCCCGTGGACAGAATACTTTAACGTCTCTCTTTTCTAAACTGTGTTCAGAGTTTACATATTGTTTCATTAGTAAATCAATTATTCCCCTATTATTTCGTTTTTATTTAGTGATAATTTTAATTAAATTTTCTATTTTTGAAGTAATTTTCTCTTAGAACTTATTATTTCATTACATATCAATATTATTTAAACATAAATACTGATTGCATGAGTGTGAAAATAAAATTTAATACTGACATTTATGATACATTAAAATATCAAAATAAAATATAATTTAATAATTATATTGAATACTGCTCACTAAATGATTCTTCTGATGAACCGCCATCTGAAGAAACTCCTTATTGCCTATTTACTAAATTAATAATCATTAATACTCATAAAATATTTAGCTATCTAAAACTGTAACAGAAATGTATAAGGGTGGCAAGAATACAACTGACAATAGTCTGAGAGTCAACGTTAGTGAAATGGCAATGAAGGAGAAAGCCTCGAACTTTAACCATCCTCCTCTTGACTCATATATTAGTCTATCAATGGAAAACAGTGAATAAACATTTGTCTTGAAGAAAGGGTGATTATATATTCAATTTTTATTTGTATTTCTTATGTACAAGTGTAGTGAATGATTCTCCATTAACATTGAATGGTGAATACGTATATACGAGTCCAAGATAAACCAGATCAAATGTGTCTTATGTTTAAACAGAAAAAAATTTAAACATTCTAATGTATTTTTTTCTGCTCTTTCATTTAAAAATATCTTTGAATTTGAAGTATTTGATAAGTAGAGACAAGTTATTAAAAACCCTTTTTTTAAAAAAACTTTTTTTGGGGATTTTGCAAATAAAAAGTTAATTTTACAATATTTATTTACTTTTAAAAATTTATTAACATTACATTAATACCTATGTCAAACGAACAGATGAAAATTGGTATTGATGTGAGAAAAAGGAAACAATAAAAACTTTTTAACCAAAAGAAGCAATTGGTTTGGACATCATTGCAATTTGTTTTTTAAAAAAGGTTTTCTTGGGCTCCAATACACATTTCAAATGTAATGTCAGATTACGAACAGCACGGCAAATTTCCTCACTTAGTATTCTCCTGCAAAATATTCCTCTGAGCTGGGCAGTGCTGCCCGATGGGTTTTTATAGGTAGTATTTTTTATTTTCCCACAGATAAAAATATACTGGAGTGAAATCTGGAGAACTGGGAGGCCAAGGAACTGCGTCCTATCCACCGTTCCTCAAACAACTCTAGTAGCTTCCAATGAATAATGTACTGAGCACCTGTCTTGTTGCACCCACATTGTTCTTCTTGGAGGTACATCCTCCAATAAGGTTGGAAAATTGTCCCTCAAAAACCAATAACTATATCTGTTTAGGGGTCCATAAAATAAAAGGGCCTATGAGTGAGTCACCTAAAATGCCACACCACACGATCACTGATCAGCAATGTTTGTGGCCCAGCTGTCGATAGGCATGAGAGTTCATTCTGGATCAATAATGGAAATTATGTCTATTCAAAGCCGCATCAATGACAAATGTTGAATCGTCAGTAAAAAGTTATTAAAAGGTATATATCATATCACATTACAGATCACTATGAAATCAATTATTTGAAGTTAACCCTTTATTTTAGGGTTCATAGTGCGATCCTGCCCCACCCTCATTCAAACTCGGATTAAGAGGACTGCGAATAGTTACAAGGATTTCCTCTAGATGTTAGGTAAAAACGAGGAATTATTCTTGAATGTTCTGTTGTCCAATACCGAGAATCCCGGCCACTCAGTCCTAGTTTGAAAGAGCACAGGAGTTGGTGGGAGAAGGCCGCGATAGCAGCCCTTGCCCTATAAAGGGTTAAATGTTGGAATTAAAAGTTCAATTAAAAACCAAAAATTAAGAAAATAAACTCGAATGTTGATAGCAATGATCATTCATATGAACATGAAGGATGACCTCTCAAAAACATGGTAGTTTAAGAAATCAGGCCTCCCATTCCTCCACAGTAATAGATTAGATAGCATTTGTAGTAGTAGTAATTTGTTAATAGATTAGATAGCATTAAATAGATTTTTATCAGGTAGCCTCTACTAAAAACAAAAATCATTTAGTACTTACTCAGCCATTACTTTAGCAATATATGGAAGGTGCATTTCTATACTATGTTCTTCTTCATCTACATCCATATCCATCCGTTCAAAATGGCCAGTAGATTCGAGTTCAGAATAAACTGAAACCAAGTTCATTATGATATCCATTACAATCTATTAATACAAACTGTTTAAAAATGAACAATTAAGCCCAAAGATTGTGACTATAAAATAAATAAATAAATTTAAATAATTGTTCTCAGCATAGTTCTTTCAGAATCTTAATGCTCACCAGCAGTACCTGCTAATCAATTATAACTTAACAATGAACATGGAGTTCAGGTTCTGAAATTACTATGCTGAATAATTCTATGTGCTATCGAGTAGACTTAATTCTGAGCAAAGATTTGAGCTTCCATAAGCCACCCATGAAAAAAATATATCAAATTATTAAACATAACACAACATGATACTTTTATGTAGATATTATTTAGTTAATAATAATAAGTAATTCACCATTTGAATTGGAGTTCTGTGAGCTGTATAAAGAAGAACTAATAATAACAATAGAAAGAAAATATTATTTGAGAAAGGAAATTCAAATTTACACTAGTAGATCTTTAGGCCATGTGCAGCACAGACTATTTAATATTCGATATTGCGAGATTACAGGATATAGAAGATTAGGTATGTTAAATAGGGGCTGCATGTCTTTCTGTGCAATATTTACTTTATACAGAGTGTCCCAAGTTCCCAGGCCATCCCTCTTAAAATCGCCAATTGTATTAATAAAAGGCTGAGACTTGGTGTGTCCTAATTGTGACACATGAAGAATCTTTCCAGTCCATATTCAACCTCGTAATCTTCTTCAGTACTTCTCCAGCAACCTTAACTTTGGAATCCCATACTTTTTATGACGGATTCTTATAGAAAATCAAATTCTAAAGCGAGTTTATATCAGTGAATTTTTCAATTTGACGCATCCTTTAGCCATAAAATGCACAAATCTTTATTTCAGAAACTCCACATTTTATTGAAAAATGCTGCAACATAAAAGTTGTAGCCAATCTTTGAAACAAGTCTACGGGAAAAGGAATGAATTCTGGAAAAAAAAGAAAAAAAAAAAAAAAAAAAAAAAAAAAAAAAAAGAAAAAAAAGAAAAAGTGCAGTATCTTCCAGGAAAGAATCATCTGCCCACATTCTTTTTTTGATAAGAATCCGTCATAAAAAGTATGGCATTCCATTGGAAATTCCAAAATTATGATTACTGGAGAAGGTTACGAGGTTGAATATGGACTGAAAAGATTCTTCAGGGGTCACAATTATGGCACACCAAGTCTCAGCCTTTTATTAATATAAGTGGCGATTTTAAGGGGGGTGGCAAGGGAACTTGGGACATCCTGTATAGCTACCAATTTCAGTGATTTGCAGATAACCATCATTAGGCTGAAACGAATAATATTCAAAACATAATAATATTGTTTGTATCTTGACAAATATTAAACATTAAAAAATATATAGAATTAAAAACTCTTAAGATTTAATGCACTCGGCTAAAAGGTACTTTTGAGATAAGTCATAATTTTTGGAAGATGTTAATTTTTGGAAGATGTATGACTATGTCTTCATCAAATTTTATAGTAAAGGTTTAGTAAATTTTATACTAACTAAAATTATTCTGGTAATCAGTCAAAACAGCCTGTCATGTCTACTGGCATCTAGATCAACAAGATCTACATAACAAAACAGATTTCCCAAGAGCTGGAATTTATCATGTGTGAGATTTGCCCCTAACTGTTAACATCATCCCACATTCTACTTTCTATTTATCCTAAGTAACAATATACAACCTATATTTGTCAAACATATCTATATGTAGATATAGATGTGATAGATCTATATGAGATATATAATAATAAAGATACTGCCAATTTGTATGTGAGCCTATAGTACCTCTAGGATTTGTCCTTTTTTTTTTATTACTACTTTCAAAGCAAAGGTAAAACAGTACACTTGATAATGGATCTCCTCAAAGTCATAAGATACCAAGTCCAGTTTTGACCTAACAAAAAGTCCCTTTATTTTAACTTAATTCAGAAAAAAAAAAAAAATCTTATTTTAATGTTAGGGATTGTTGTAGGCAAGGCTTTTTCAGATAAAAATTCAGCTCATTCAAGGTATATTTTTGAATATTTACGCTTCACCATTTACAATGTACCATTAAATGGACAAGTTTAAGAAAATTCAAAATGTATAGTAAAATAAGAATTAATAGAAGAAAATTACCTTGTGTGTCAATGACGAGATCATAGAAAGGAGTGACGTATTTGGCTGCAGTTGATAAGGCACAGCCACCCAGCCGTACATTATGTGATGGACCAAGAATGAATACCCTCTTTCTGAAATTATATCACAAAAAATGATTCATATTAATAATGTAATTAGAAGAAAAAGAGCAGAGGGGGAGGGCGGCCAATTGTAGACTGATCAAAAACAAGACGATTACCAAAGTGAGCAGCTGATCTTGCCATTGTGTTAATCAATAAAATAAATATTACAGAAGAGTTATAGTCCAATTAATACACACAATAACTGCTAGATATTACAGTCCAGATAGAGCAAAAAAAAAATAAGAACAGTAGAAGTATATCCATATTATAAGGTCATCGTGGTAGGTGTCTTCGGGTACACAGTGAACAGTTAGTTCGGCAGTGTCATCCCTAATCCAAGGTTTCTTGTTCAAGTTGAGAATTTCTGTCCTGGTTCTGGAAATTGCTTTGATACAGTGGAAATTATTTACTTTAGTATATTCTAGTGCTTGGGTGTGAATATTATCTATTGTAATTCCAGCTCGGATGTATTGAGGTAGGTCATTAATTAATAAAGTGAACAGGAGAGTACTCAAGTTATCACCTTGCTTCAATCCTGATAACACATTAATGAAGTGAGAGAGCTTATCCATATAGCTGATTGAGTATTTTTATATAGTTTTTCTATAACATTTATAACTTTACTTATTATGTCTAAAACTGACAGTTTATATAGGAGAGATTGTCTGTTAGGAGAGTCAAACGCAGCTTTGAGGTCAACAAAAAAGCGTTAACCTTTTTTACGTTTTGCTTGTTAGCTTAAGTTTCACAATGTTCATTAAATTAAACATGTTGTCAAATGTCGAGTAACCTTTTCTGAAGCCTGCCTGAAATTCGGTTATTATGATATTTTCAGATGCCCATAGTTCCAATTGTTTCATGATAATTCCTGAAAATAGCTTTCCTGTGCAATCTATAAATGAGATTCCACAATAGTTGTCGGTCTTGTCCCTACTTCCTTTCTTGTGCAAAGGGAATATAATGGCTTTAGTAAATAAGATTCATCCTCAGTGATGAAGATAATATTGAACAAGTTGACTAGGTGCTGGAGAAAATTGTCAGGTGCATTCTAGTAGAACTCGTATGGTATCCTGTCAAGTTCTGGAGCTTTACTTACTAGGCATTTCAACTGACTATGAAGCTTCCAGTAGTTTTAGTCTGTCTAAGCTGCTATACCCCTGCCAGAAGTCAATGAAGAGGTGATGCAGATCAATATCAATCTTCCTTCGAAAAACCCATTCTGGTACTTTCCTGGTATTCTCTATTCTCTCCAACAACCTCACAAGGTAGTCTAGTTTCTGAAAATACTCCTTTGCTTCTCCTCGAGTTTTCTATCTTCATAAGCAATCTTTTAACCAGTTTGCAATTCGGTGCTCAGATGGCAATTTTACAAACACAAAAAATGTCTTTTAAAATGACAAATTATTAATAACATTTTACAACTTATGATTATGGAGAATTTTGACTTATTGCAATTAGTTCTTGTTTTTTGCTCATGAAAAATTGAAATCTTATGGCATTTTCCTGTAAACAAAACTTGCAAACATTTTTTAAGGTAAAATGCTAACATTTTATTATCTCATCAGAGTAACTGTTACATATATATAAAATATTAACGTCTGTCTGTACACTGATTTTTTTTCAAAATTCCATGATACTTTCTCGTTTCATTTGGAATTGAAATGATATCAACAATTTTTGGCTTTGATGTCTGTTTGTTTGTTATCTTTTCACGTCTAAACCACTGAACCGAATTTTATGAAACATGGTACGTGGTTTACTCCTAACCGAACTTAAAGACTTTAGGCTGTAGTAATATTTTCAATGATAAATGACAGTGGGGGCTATAAAGGAGGCTTGAAATGAAAAATCGTGACATTTTGTTCCAATTGGTTTATTGACAAACGTGTACATAGCAAAAGTTATTTATTTTTTTAATCAAATTAACTTTTGTTATGTGTACGTTTTTCATATAATGAAGTACAAACAAGTTATTAAAAGGTAAAACCCATAGAAGGAGCTAACAATTTTATAGAACACAAACGACTAAATGAAACTCCATATGTGGGTAATTAGTAGGTATTAAAAAGTCCGACAGGAGCTACGTAAACTAAGCAGATTTCCCACATATGTCACGTATTTGCATTTATCTCAAAAAGTAAAAGTTCATTAAAAACAATATTTGGTATCATGCTTAAAATAATGTGGGGGGGGGGGGTTAACTGAAGGCCAAAAACTATAAAATCCAACTATCTTGATTATTAATCGATATAGTGAAAAAATGCACATAAAATTATTTATAGAAAATTTCATTTGCAATTAGATTGGTTCAATACAATTTTTCGATCCGACGAATAATAACAGAGATATTAAGAATTTTCAAAATTCTTTCCTTCTAAACCCCCCCCCTCCCACTGGTCGGATTTCAACCATTAACGAACTTGATCTTTCTTTTTATATAAAACGATTATATATCGAGTTTGGTAACGATAAGTCAAAAATTGCAACCGCTAGAGCGGTAACAGACAAATATATATATATATATATATATTTTTTCATCAGCTAATTAGGATCAATGAACATTTGAGAAATGTTTTCGAAAATCACATCCTCAATAACGTATTTCCCTCAGTAGAAACCTGTTAAAACTGTACAGAACAATTTAATTTTTTCAAAACACACTTTTTCACAATCTCAATAGGTGATTTCTCTTAAGGGGAACTTGCTAGAAGGAGGACATTTGAGAATTTAGACACAGGACTTACTTGTAGTATCACATTAATTGTTGTGGGGTCATTAATAGTATTTTGTAATAAAAAAAAATATTTGTACTTACACACATACTGGACTAATTTGGCGATAAGCAAAGGCACTACAAGCTCCACAGTACTGGTATCCTGCATGCCTGCAATCCAAAATTATGGAAAAAAAAATATTTTCATAATATATATTACTGACTAACTACAGAATATTATAAGCTAGGATTGAATAATTAAAATAAACTACAATAAATATATTGTTGCAAAAATTAAATATATGAATAATCCTTCAGAGTGAGAGTCGCGTATTTGGGAAGTGCGACCTAGATCAAAGAAGTCGACAGAGGACCTCGGTCCTACTAGACCCGCGTCGAAGGGTCCAGACAATTCCCCTTTGATGTATGCCGACGACCTATATAAAGAACCAGCCAGCCACGAGCGAGTCAGTTTTATTCTCACCTGTCTTGATGTTCACATCAGTGCTACAGTGCGACTTAGTGCAGTGCGGTAAAGTGTTTTTATAAGAAGAACAGTGTTGTGCCATGACTGTAAGTAATAGTTTAATGCCGTGTTTAAGACAGTGCAGAGCTGCGAAGTAAAGGACAGTACAGTGCCGTCTTTCTGTGAGTTTCAGTGAGCGTGAGTGAATTATTGGACTGAGTAATCTGAAGAACAGTGACACTATCAGTGTATACTGTGAGTAGTGATTAAGAATAATTACCAAGTGTATTGTGCATTGTGAAATAAATTGTGCAGTGATAAAAACTGTGAAACTTGCGAGTATTTAATTTTGCAATCCAAAAGAACTCTTATTAAAAACGTTTATTACTGGTTTTGGTAATAAAACGTAACAATATAATACAAACTGAGAAGAGGTTGAACCTGTTTTCAAATATTTTCTTGTGCTAGCAAAACAGGAAAACACATTAGGGACGAGAGAGAGAGATCACAAGATCGCAACTGTCCGCAATGTTCTGGGTTCTTCAATAATATTGTAAAAAATTTCAAGAATAAGATAGTTGCTAAACTCATTATCCCTGTGGAGCTCCTAAATTTGCATAACTCAAAAAGTTCAGCTGAAATAATTAGCAGGTCCTTTGAATATAATATAATGAATTAATATATTATTATTGCAAGAAGTGAATATTAGAAATTTCCATTATTATTAACTCCTTTCTTTTTCACAAAAGGTTATAAGGCAAGTGCTGCTATAGCAATGACAAATAAATGACTTTGTAACTATGCTAACACAGCTCTCTGATCTCAAAAAAAAAAGTCTCTCACGCAGGGGCTGCGTAAACTAAGCAGATTTCCCACGGGAAGTTTTACAATAGGTAAATCTACATACTGGTAACACTACCGTGAATGTTAAGTGAATAAATACAAACGGTAATGAGAAATCCTTCAGTCAATTTACAAGTTCTACAATGAAAAGGGGCTGAATTGTAAACAAACTGGCCAGCCAACCTCGTAGCGCTGAATAGATAGATAGACCGAAAGAAAAACAATTAATGAAATATATCTGAATATAACATATTAATTTTATTGAAAAGTATTTACTACAGCTAGTGCAGTAATTTGTAATGAATAAGAATAATTTTTATCTCAAACACTCAGATTTTGGTAACCCAAGAAACAAAGAAGTAGGGGGTTAACAGAGCATATTTGCATGTATCTCCTATAATAAAGGTTTGTTGAAAACGATATTTGGTATTTAACCTTGTAATGATGTGTTTCATGATATAACAGCTTATTATGAATAAGTCCTATGACACTAGGATTGGGGGTTTACTCTGAAAGCAGAAAACTGTAAAATCCAATATTCTTCATATTTTATGGATGGTGCAAACTTTATTGGAACTGCCCTTTAGGGACAGTTTCAATAAAGTTTGCGCCAAAAAAAGTTTTTAATTGGTAACCCTTGCCATAAAATATGAAATATAAAAAAAATATTGAGTCCAGAATAAGAAGTATAAAATTCCAAATATCAAATAAATATTAAAGGAAATATTAATAGAACAATATTTATAGTAAATTTAATTTGCAATATCTTATTTCGGATTTTCGAAATTCCTTTCCTCTAAACCCCCCACCCTCTGGTCCGATTTTAGGCGTTAGCGAATTTGATCATTCTTTTTACATAAAACGACTAAATATCAAGTTCGGTAATTATTAAACAATAATTGCGACCGCTAGAGCAGTAACAGACAAATATATATATACATACATATACAGTTTTGAACGGACCTCATTTTCGTAATCTAGGTAGGATCGGTGGTCATTTGAATTTTGATAAAAAGAAAAATTTCGAAAATCGTGTCATGAGTGCGACCTCAACAGCTGATTTCCCTTACGGGAAATCTGCTAATAGGTCTAAACTAGCTTATCAGTTCTTTACCTTTCTATTTTTTTTTCTTTTTGGATAGTCTAGTCTAGTGGGAGTGAGTTAATAATAAAAAAAATAAAAATTGAAGAATGACTTACGGAGCAATGATGGCTCTCGCTGGTCCATGAAGAAGCTCAGCAGAGTTAAGCCAATTTTCCAGTTGTCTATTCAATTCCTTACCTAAAACAATGTTGTAATCAGCTTACAAAAACAACAATGGATAGTAAAATAATATTTGTTCTTTAAGAATTTTTACTAATGTAAATAAAAGTCAAGAGTTTTTGTGAATTAAGAAGGTCATTTCAAGCGAAATCAACAAATATATTTAACCTAACAATCTCGGATTTTGATGAAATTCGGTAAGTGGGTAGCCTTCAAATGAATTAAGAAAAATACCGAATTTCAATGAGTTATATCAAATCTTACTGAAAATATAGTTATGTAAATTTGACAAATCTTATCAAAAAATGTTGTCATTATTTGAAAATAAATTACTGTTCTCCTAGTTAAGCTACAGTTTTGAGAGTTGTCAATTTTGTAGAAATGAAGGGAAAGGACATTTTTTTTTTTAATTCCAAAACCAAATTTAATTTTAATTTTTTTTTTTAAATCGTAAGTTCTTATTAAATTAAATTTTTATTGTGTACTCTATTTTTTAATGGCATGAAAAGTTAAAGGAAAGGGCTCATGGTTAAAATCATTAAAACAATGATGGGTTATATCATAAATCAAACTAAACAGTACACTACAAACCACGTTTTTGATATATAAGTTTATGATCCAAAATAATTTTTTCTAATGATGTAAAATTTAAGTTTAAAGTTAATTTCATAAATTGATACTATTAATATCAATGCAAATCAATACATTTAACATTAACCATCCCTTAGGCCCATGACTACTGATGTAGATTTCCCATTAGAGAAATCAGCTTTTGAGGTTGAAACCTTTGTCTGATCTCAAGCCTAGACTGCAAAGATTTCAAATGAGATTGATGCAGTTTGATTATAATGTGTATTTTGAAACGGGGAAAACGTTTTTGTTTCCTGATGCGCTTTCAAGAGCACCAGTCAATGCCAGTACCTCGAAGGTTACATATGTTTTGAATGATGAGTTAGATTCGTTTGTAAGTGCAATAATGTCAGGTTTACTTTGATCAGATTCTAAATTAGGAACTATTAGGAAGGCTATAGCAGAGGACAGTTGGAGTCATGTCATTAAATGTGCTATCTTGATTGGGGACTGGATAAGTTTGCGCCAGACAGAATTCTACACGGAACATGTAAATTTAGCTTTCGTCAATTGCCTGATTTTACAAGGAATTTATATTTCCCCAAAACTAAGAAACAAAATACTCTCACAAATTCATAGTGGTCACTAGGGTATAAACAAGTGTCTGGCTAATGTAAAAGAAACTGTTTGGTGGCCTAGTATTAGCTCAGATGTAAAGAAGACGGTAGAGATATGTCTTGAACATTGAGTTAATCCTGCAAAACCATTAAAGCCGCAACTCATTCCTGACAGGCCATGGGAAGTTTTGGAGCTGACATTTTGCAGCACTATAAAAAATGTATCTTTGCATGCAAGCTTTTTAAAATTTATTGAAGTAGCTTCATTTCATAGGACTGGAATTACATCTATTAAGAAGGCTTATTTATCTATTTTTCCCCAAAATGGAATTCCCAAGATGCTTAAGTGTGATAATAATACCTCATTAGCATCGATTGACATGATGAAATTTTCTGAATAATTTGGGTTCCGAAAGTCCAAATTTTCCGCGGTATAATGGTCAAGCAGAAAGGATGGTGCAGATATGCAAAAAATTCTTAATAACAATAGTGACCCTTATTTAGGACTAATGGCTCACCAGGCCACTCCATTGGCATGTGGCAATTCACTAGAAAAACTCTTGTTTGGAAGGAAAATTCATACAACTCTACCTGTTTTGCATGAACAAATGAATCCAGGTTGGCCTAATCTTGTAGAGTACAAAGAGTCGTACAACAAAGGAGAAGAGAAAGCAAAATTTTATTTTGACAGGCATCAAAGAAGAAAAGAACTTTTTTACTTAAACTTTAACTTGAAACTTTTTATTATTTATGAAGGTGGTATTTTTCACCAAGACAATACCACATCTCATACATCTTCATGCACCCAAAATAAGCATTTAAGCCTCAACTGTGACGTTCTGTCTTGTAAACACTGACAACAAACAGGCCATCACTAAAAGTCTCCTTGCGAAAAGATGGGGGGAAAGACATACAAAAACAATGTGCAATGCAGATTTAAATAAATTTTATGTATATGATATAATGTTTTATAACTATTATTTAAGGGCATCATCTTCTAGCCTGTCAAATGTTTAATTATATCGTGAAAACCTAAAGGACTAAGTTGCCAATTCAATGTTCATTTTGTTTCAACAGATTTTCAAGCAACAATAAGAGTTCTTTCCGTATATAATATATTGCAATTCATAAAGACCAGCCCTAATATTTGTAACATTACACTATTTTCCCAGTACTAGTAAATAGAATCACAACTATACAATAATTTAGGTGTTTTTAACCTCCATCAATGCCACAATGAATAATTAGGACATGTTATTTACCGGTTACCACCATATTCTAGCTAAGATGGGTCAAAGGACTTCGTTTAATATATTTTCTACTACATTATTGTGTGATATTGCTTTCTAACTACTAAGAGACTCAAGGACATTCACACCAACGACAGTAAACGAATCAACTGTTTACTGGGGCTATCACATATTTTATCTCAAATACTGGGTGGAACAATACTTAAGACAATAACAGTTAAGATGTCATACGAAATGAGGAAATGTAATGAAAAAAAAAAAGATAATTTCCAGTACCAATTTGTAAGTTATTAAAACTTTGAGAAAATCAAAGAGAAGATATGGCGGCATGATTACCACCAGCTACTTTAGTTATTTATTATAAAAAATTAGTATTTAAATTAAATTAACAAAGTCTGCTTAAAAATAGTTCTCTATGTGGTTGATGATTCAAAAAATACTCGACAAATTAAAAATTTGAGAAGTAAAAAAGACCAGCCTAAAATAAAAATAAAAATAGCCCAGACTAGAACATTAAATTATGAAGCGGGAATTATATAAACTATTAAACTCAAGTTTGAGAAGATTAAACTCTACCAATGAATTAATACCAAAAAATTTAGTCTCAGAAAATTGAGGACGAAGAAACATAACAATTAATAATTAAGGTTCTAGTTTTTATAAATAGATTATTATATCAAATGACAGCAGTATAGAAATTAATTTCTTAATAAGAATAAATACACAATTTAATTCTGTACATATCAGAACCAATGAATCCATATAAAGCTTAAATTGAGTAATACATTAAATATTAATGTCAATAAATTGTGACAAAAAATTTCAATACAGCAAAGGACAGGAATTTGCTAAATTATAATGTATTTGAAGTAGAAGATAAAGATAAGGGTTCTGGAGACTATATAAAAATGAAAGTAAAGTAAAAGACAATAGTCAAGACTAAAACAAAGGGGTAATGACAAAATAAAATGAGTAGGAATTCCTAGAGTTGTGAGGTAAGAGCTACTCCAAACTATAGTAACACAACGATATCATTAATATGCAATAAAGAAGTGATCAGTTAAAATTAAAAAAATAATTTTTAAAATGTTAGCTACAAAGGGTTCTTTTGACTTACTCGAGTCAGAATACCAACTACCAGCATGAGCAGCTCTTCTGAAAGACATATTATAACAGCTAAAATATTATTCACTTATAAAGGATATGTACAAAAAATTCTACTTATAATGTCAAAAAAAATTATTAACGTCTAACAAATTGGACTATGGGTTAAGGGGGGACCCTTTCAAATAACCAGCCCTCTAGATCACAATGTTCACAACTCAATTATGAATAAGGTTTCAAACAGAGGAAGATAATAAATATGCTTAAGTTTTATTGAAGATTATACATTTTAAAAATAAAAAAATAATTGTTGTAAAAAAAGAGAGACAATGAATTTGTAAAAGAAAAACATAAGAATATTTTTTAATATTTTATTTCAAAGGAAACGTTAATTTTCAAAATTATGATTGACCATTCAAATTTTATAATAACATTACATTGGAGAACATTAAAATAAGTTTAAGTATCCAAGTATCGTTATGATATAATCACGATATAAGAATAATAGAAGCGCCGGATAAAAACATTATTATACACACAAATGGACAACATATCGCTCACTCCTTTCAATAACGTCATATCTCAAAATTTGTCATTTTTCAGAAGAGCGATTTTAAAGTTTCAAAATAGAATAGAACTTATTAAAAATAAATTTTGAGCAAACAATTGACCATTTTCATATGCAGCAAAACAGTGTAGTTATGCCCTGATTTTTTCCCCCTTTTTGAAGAAGAAGATGTTAAAAAAATTTAAATTTTAAAAAACACCTTTTGATTTATGACGTTCTTCATCTAAATTAAATGAATGGTGCTTGGAGTAAGTCAAAATATGTCGTTATTGTCACTTAAAAAGAACAATTTCGAAGTCTGGTACTGAAGTAACTTGAACGACGTCGTTGTTGCAAGGATAATTATATTTCAGAGAGGCAGTTGGAAATTACTAAGAAAAGAATAGATTATAACTTTGTTGATTATGCTGCTAACGGAGTTGGACATGCAGGATGGGAAAGGATGACCAGATTCTCCGTACAAGGGTTTATTTAACATAAAGCACTTTCAAGGCACTAATGCCTCATCTTCAGGGCTGAGGGATGAGTGACAGCGGAGTACAGGCCGAGAAGTGAAGGTAAAGGTGACCTCGCTTAGCATTAAATAAACACTTGTACGGAGAATCTGGTCATCTTTTCACATCCTGCGTAGATTATAACTTTTATTATATCTACCTCATGGGATGAAATAGAAAGGATGTGGGAAAGGCACAGGTTTCTATTTATTCTGATAAAACTTTGGTAGACAAAAATCTTTTATTTTCTTAGAACAATACCAGATGCACTCGGGAAAAAATTACAAATCTAGTACATGGACAATACAACAAAGTACAAAAGTATAAACTACATTGTTATAGAAATATAAAACTTATAATATTGAATAATACTGAAATAAACAGGTGTAGGTTCAAGTTCAAAGATTTTCATAGAACCTTTTGTAAACTTTTGGAATTAAATTCTTTTCAATGAGTGCCATTAGGTCTGTTTTTTTGGCATCAGAAATCTTAACTCTTTCAGTGAAGGCAGGTTGTAACGTGACATTGAAATCCATCCATTGGTTGGAGTTACCTTACAAAATTTACTGGTTAAAGGTGTTTGGGGTACCACAACATAACGCTTGATGTCTTCTTGGCATTCGTCTTCACTACTACTTTCTTTGTCGACTAAAGGGTTATAATCTCTGTCTGCTTCAGAATCATCGAAATATTCATAATCACTGTCATCACTGAAATTCAATTGGTTGGCATTTTGCTCTGTACTTGCGCTTGCATGAATGTTACCTTCCCTGCTCGTTTTCTCCAATCTTCCTTCTGATGATTCTGTAAAAAGAAAAGAAAGAAAAAAACAGTCACCCAGTAGCCGCAAAATTAAAGCCGACACAAAAAATTTGTATGAAATTAGGTAAGACAGTAAGCAAATAGAATCTCAAAATTACTCTTATTCTTTTTTTTCTAATTCTAATTTTCTTACCTACACAACTGTCGGGTGAATTGCCACATGATACATCTACTTGAGACTCCATAGCAGCATTAAGTGCTAACTTTAACAACCTTCGAGAAGTCATCATGTTCAAACTAAAAAAGAAGAAATTTAAACGAAAGAATTACCAATTAATAATTACCCAGACAGATGCTAAATAGCATAGACCGAAGAAAAGCCTTTTTTTTTACCCTACTGGCTTATTTATTCATAATTACAATGACTAGCAGGGTGACCCGTCTTAAGTTACTGTATGAAACGTGGTTGCAAGCGCTCCTATCATGATAGGATCTGCAGATGAAGGAAGTTAAGAGAAACCATAATGCAGTCCACGCAAACCACGTCCGAAGGGACAGACAGAAGGATGATGCAACCTGTCGTAACTTGTAAACATTGGATAGCTTCATTGACAATAATGACATAATCCGAAATGAAACTACACATTTTATTATGTAGGAGTCAAATTTTTGGTACAATAGTGTCATAGAACCAAATAACCCAAACGCCACGTGGTCTAAGGAAAAAATTTTCATCGTCAAAACGTCAAAAGTTGAAATAGTACAATCGACGTATCTCATTTACCATACAAGATCGTCATAAATAAAAATAAAACATGGTAGGACGCCATTCGTTTTTCTTGCTATACTGACATAAAACAGAATAATATGTTCTTGCTTAAAAACTGAGGATACAAAATGCACTTACCTTGTGTACAATAATGTCGTATCACCAAATAATTCACTCTTGCACTAAATCTCACAGGTGAATACTGGCCAATGGTTCAACAGCAACTGAATTGTGACGGTCTTGAAAAGAACACATGTGAAGACAAATGAAAAGCAAAAACGACACTTTCGCTCTCTAGAGGCTGCATATTGAGTTACACCTGTGACGATCTTACAAGAAAATACTTCTCCTTCCAGGCATTCTAGAAACAGTCATAACTAAAAATCGCTCATTTTTGAGATATGACGTTGTTGAAAGGAGTAAACGATATGAGTTATTCAGAAGTTATTTATTAATGTCCACTTTTTGCGACTAAGGCTAATTGGGACGGGTTATCTACAGGTTATCACCCTTTTCTAGCCAGGGTGGGACTCATAGTTTTATTTAATGAATTCCGTCACTAAATAAATTCCTTTGTCCAGGCGGAAATCGAACTCACCATTCTAGGTTTACCATGTGAGTAAAGGCAACAGAATTGATCAAACTTTAGTCAAAAATATACTTATTAGAAGATTAAGTTCGTCACGCAGGGGCTGTGTAACCTAAGCAAATTTCCCACTTCGGATATGACACACTGTTGATCTCATGTCACCATGTATTTTACATTTTTAAGTAAAAATCAGATGAGAAGCAGTGGGGATTACTGAATGCTGTAAACAAGAAAGTACGAATAACCTGCTTAATGATGAGCAACTAAAAAATGTACAGAACGACAATTACTGAGTATTAATAATTTAAAAGGTTTGGTTGTATAATACTTTTCGAAGTGACTCGGAGATATTATGAATTTTAGAATTCCCCCTTTATTTCTCATCCAGTTTCAGTTATTAGCTAATATTATTTTCAGTGTTACATAAAATAGTTAAATTTTGAGTAGAGTATAGATCAAATAAATATTTTCGGCTCAAGAGTGTAAAATCTTAAAAGAAAACAATATTTGGTATTCATGCTTGGAATAAAGTGGTTCATGATATAACCGTCAAATCATATTGAGTTTAAACGCATAAGGTCTTTTGACATAATGAAATTACTAAGTTTTAAAACTGGAACTACCATTCTAGTAAGCTATAAAAGTCATAAATAAATATGTCTAAAATTGAAGTCTGTGACGCACTTGTTGCGTAAACTAAGCAAATTTCCCACATGCTGAAATGACACTCTGTCCATCTCATGTTACTATCTATTTTCTATTTCGCCCGCAGGCAGTAGCTCATGTAAGCAGGAATTTAAATTTAAGTTTGATTAGATTTTTAGTGACTTGAAGCGCAAATCGAAAGAATAGAAATGGAGGGGGGGGGGCGAAATACAAAAAAATAAATAGCTTATTAGTTGAGTTTCCAAAAATATGATTAAAATAATAGTTTTGGAAAATTAAATTTAGAACAAAATTGAGTGTTAAGTAATCCATTTTGGCCTGACTCATAATAACGGAGTTCAATCGAGTTCCCTATTTTAACCCCTATTCCTGGTCTGATTTCAGCCATTAACGAATACGATCTCTAGTGTTGCTTTTAACTGTTAAATATCAGTATGGTTATTGATAAAATAATAATTTTCATGAATTGAAAGTAAAATCTTAATTCATGATTCCACAGATTTTTGCTTTGCTCCCACCAAAGCCGTGGGACAGGCGTTGGGCCATAGAAATGTGGAGCCAATGATATACATGAATTGAATTTGTAAAACGACTCATTGTCTCATGACCTCCAACTCTTGTAGTTCTCTGTGTATATTGTTTGTGTATTTTTACCAATAATATTTATTTATTTTAACCGTACTTGGACACTTAATTTATAAACTAAATGAATACATTCAATAATTTCTCTCTCTTTTAAGTGCTCATGCCTTGGCTGATGAATTCAACGTATTAACTCATTTAATTACCAAGTTAATGCTGAATTAAGAAACTTACCCTCTTCTAGCCGCCCAGATTGGCTGGTTTCACTAGGATCGTTTAGGTTCAGTTTTCCAGTGCCGCAATTAAACGCGTTAATTACATTTATGACGCCAAGCACATTTGGTTTCATGAAAATGCCCGAATAGAATTATTTGTATGTGCATTAAGGAATGCGTATCGTTAATATGAGTGATTTAATATTTTACTCCTCATAAATTCTCCTATCGTGTTAAATCAGAATGCCTGATCAAACTTTTATTATATATTTTCTCAGCAGCACTTGTACTGCGCATGTTAGAGAGAATTTGAGTTACTTGTGAATATAACTGTATGATTAGGTGTATCAAACCTTTATAACTCGACGGGAAACCATTTTTATTTCGGTTAGTTTTAAGTATGAAATTGACTATTGTCAATAGAACAAATTGTATGTTCTTAAAATTATGATGGAACCCAGTATTCATAAGATCAAATATGAAAACTTTGGTCTTGGGTACTTACATATTTTGGAACTAGAGAGAATAAAAATATTTGTCTGATGCCAGTACGTCATTATTCTGTATTAAGTAATTCAATTACCTCACTGCTCTCTAGATATGCCTGGTTCACCTTCTCAACACAAACAAATCAGCTTCTAGACCAGTGCGCTTGTCTACCATTTTGTCTGATAACGAAAGTTTTACCTGTTGGATTCAGTTCATTTAATCTCAAATTAAAGTGTGCTACCTTCAGGTTCTATTAAGTGTGTGTTAGTGGCGTTTATTAGTGTTTTGAGGCCTTTGTTGCCGGTTTTTCCTTTTGACCAGTACCAGCCCCGCCCTAAAAATAGGCCTCTCGGACACTGCTATTATGGACATGATGATTTCCAATCTGCAGCAGCAAAGACAAATAACAGAGCAACTGAGGAGGGAGGCAGCTATCAGGCGTATTAACGTCTCTCAAGCTGTTCAGGATATCATCAAATATATATCGGAACATGAGCAAGAAGACTGCCTTCTGGTTGGCTTTACTTCTCAGAAGGCGAATCCTTTTAGAGAAAAGAGTAGTTGCACTCTTTTCTAACTGTCTTCTTTACAAATTATACGTTCTATATCAATATTTCTTTGTTCATGACAAATTACTTTAATTATTTAAAGTCATAACTTCATATGTATAAGTTATCTTTCTGGTCTCATTTTAACTTCTCTGAAAAATTTTCTTTTAATTTTTAAAAACAATTATTCTCAAACTTCAAGTAAACGTTATCATTTCTGAGTAAAACCTTACAGGTACCAAAGAATTAATTTATACAGCACACAAATTAATGTGATTTAAGTTATGTCCACTGAATCTCTTGTTTATTTCTTAAAATGTTGTGGCATTCCCTGTGTGTTTACATGTATAGTTTAGCTCTGATGTTTAAAATACATTTTTAACTACTCTACAACTTCCATTTTCTATTGTTACGGAAGTTTGGTGTGTTGGTCCTTATGCGACATAATAATGACTTGTCATACAACCTGCAAGGTATTTATTTGCAAAACTTAAACGTGTTCATTTTTCGTTATTGGAATATCTTTTCCTGTAATTAAGTGTATCTAAGAATGAAACATTATTAATAATTAAGTACCAGTCTCATTCTAATTAAGAAACACTTATTTATCTTTAGAATAACCACAAAAATGAATCACAGTTTAACAAAAATTTTTATTTTTTGGAATTCTGAAGTAGTAATTTGAATTTTCTAATTTTAGATCTAACAGATGGAATCTGTGTACTGTACAACATTAAAATTTCAGATTATGTGCACTGATACAAGGTTTCAAAAGAATAAGTTTATTTAAAGATTATAAAACTCCTCTGTTATTGGTTATATTTCTCCTTGCCCCTCTCTTATCTTGTATGTCCTGTTTTAGCTATTAGAGTTATGCATTTAAGAAATTGAATTTTATTTATTATGTTGAAAGTTGTGAAGAAACATTTATGTAATGTGTGAAATCAAGTGTAGCTTAGTAACTTATGTAATATGCCTGTTTGTAATGTTGCCTATAAAATATATGTTATATCATATGTACATCATTGTTTATTTTCCTTCTCATGATCATTTCTTGAATAATTAGTTGGATAACTTATAATTATTATTAGCATTAAGTACTTCACATTTATATAATAAGTTGCAGAAATAAATTCTAAAGTTTTGTATTGCGTATGTACATGAAGAATACATACTTTACAAAAGTATATTCCTTAAAAATAGCAAATTTATTTTTATAGTTTAAATTTTAAGCTGATTTTCACTATTTAAAATTCAATTTTCCTTAAATGAGCACTGAAGTTTATAAAGGCTGCCACTTCTTGTATAGAGTGGTTTTTGTTTCATTAACCTCAGGTTCACCTGCACTAATATATTACAATATAAGTTGCACACAAACCCTGCCAAATTACCATGTCTTGTAAAACAAGAAGAGCCATTAGAAAAATTAAAGAATTAAAATTGGTCTTTCTGGGCTCTATAATCATGTAAGATTCAACGTACAAAAAGTCATTTGATTATAAAATGGCCAAGCAACCTGGACCCCTAGAAATAGAATGAATACTCCTCCCAAATTGTTTCTGAAAATCTTGGTAAAATATATATATATATATAAATAAAAATGAATGTTTGTTTGTCCTTTATAGAATCAAAAACGGCTGAGCCGAATTTTATGAAACTTGGTATGTACATTACTACTAACCCGGCTTAGGTTTTAGGCTATATTAATATTCTCTGAGACGAACAGGAGTCGGGGTTAAAGGCCTGAAATTAAAAATAGTGATATTTTGTTTCCTATTGGTTTTTCGGCAAATAGGCATATAACAAAAGTTGTTAATTTCGTTATTTAGAGTGACTTTTATCATGTACATTTTTGTTGTATACCGAAGTATAAAAGAGTTATATGCTAAGAACTATAGTGGGAGTCAACAATTTTAATGGCACAAAAGAGTCAACCGAACTAAACGAAACTCCGTATGTGATCTGGTACTAACACCACCCTGACTATAAGCTATATTAAAATTTTGAGGTACGAACAGGAGTGGGGGTTATAAGGGAGGTGTGAAATATAAAATCGCAATATTTTGTAATCTATTCATTTTTCTTCAAATGTGCATATAACAAAAGGTGTTTGTTTTGTTATTAAAAGTAACTTGTAGTTCCGTATAACCAATTATAAAAGAGGTATACACAAAAACTATAGAAGGGGCCAACAATGTTATAGGAAACGAAAGATTAAATCGAAATCAACGAAACTCCGTATTTTTGACTATAAGCAATATTAACATTTAAGGGAACGAACAGGAGTGGGGGTTGTTAGAGAGGCATGAAATGAAAAATCGTCATATTTCGTTTCCTATTGTTTTTTTTGCGAACCTGCACATGACAAAAGATGTTTAATTTGATATTTAGAGTAACTTTTGTTATATAAATTAGTAGTACCTCGATGGATTAATACTTTCATTAAACTTAGCAGTCATTATTAACAAGTTGACTGAAGACCAAAGTATATTGTCATGCCCCCCCCCCCCTCTTTCCCAAACAATAATCAGAAATGTCAGTTTCCTCTTAAATATATTTAATGCTTTATTTAATTAAAATAGGAAAATTAATTCAACAAGCACTTTTGTATTGTGAAGAAAACATAGTAAGAATTATTAACATAATTTAATGTAAACAGAACTGATATCTTAAAAAAGTAGGATGTTTGTTGGCAATAGTGAGTGAGGGAGGAGAGGTAGGAAGGAGACGTCCTCTCACTGCTAACCTTATATTTCAGTGAGTTCTTTTAGCTATTAACTTTTCCTGATGATTAAGGTTACTCCATTATTCTTAGTGTATGTATAAAACTCTTGGATTTTAATACTGGTAGGATTTTAAGTGAGGAAAAATTATTTTAGTGTAACAAGACAAATTATACAACTAGACGTATTATGGCAGGAATACACAAATATGTTATAATCACTTCTGCCCCACCTCTCCCAACCTCACATTGGCTTATGTTAACATGGGATTTGATGCTTATACTTTTAGTAATGTAGAGTTTCTCTCAGAAATGTGTTTTTTTTTAAGTCTCATAAATATTTAATTTAAAAGAATGATTGCTGGAGAGGTGCACCCAGATATTTCTGGAATTTATTAACTCTCCACCGTTAATATATGTTATACTTTACTGAACAAGTTATGTACCATTAAGAATATACAGTTCACTTTCCAAACATACTAAAGGGTATTTTTAATAGTGGTTATTACGTATGTCAAACAACTGCCATCCAAGTGGTGCTTTGGACCACTTTTGAGGAAATGAATGTTTATGACTCACATGCTCGTGAATCGTTCGCTATACTATGATTATGAATCATGTGGTTAATACGATAATCTATTTTTATGCTCTATATATATAAAAAAGGATACATGCACTGGAAACGGGTAATATAAAAATATTGTGTATTTTGTAGAATTAAGTACATAATAAATACTTTATTATTAACATATTCCCAGCACACCGGACTTGGGTGTAAATCCTAAGCATTGAGATGGGAAAATGTAAAAATATTGTACAAAGTAAAGCCCAAGAAAAAGTACCATCATTATACAGCCTCAAATGATTTCCCGGGCAAAGCCGGGTACCTTAGATAATATAATATATATATATATATATATATATATATATATATATATAGAGAGAGAGAGAGAGAGAGAGAGAGAGAGAGAGACAGACAGAGAATTTGTCTAAACATTTTTTTTTTTAAATTTGATTTTTAGTATAGAACAGCATAGACAGTTTGATGACTTTTGTTAGAAAGATGTTCTGTTGCCATGGTCTAATATGGTTAGCTACATTTCTTCACATTATTACTCACACACACACACATCTCCATCTATATGATGTGTTTATCTTAATAGCTTATTAAAAAAAAAAATGTTATTTATTAACGCCCACACTGTGATACTGAGCCTAATTGGGACAGGCTATCTTCAGGTTACCACCTTATTCTGGCCATAGCGAGACTAACGATTTAATGAGTTTGTCAATATAATTCTTAATGCTCAGGTAAGAAATGAACTCACGACTCCAGGTTTGCCTAGTGAGATTAAGACCGATGCCTTAAACTTACATAACTCACTACTTCTTAATTTAGAGGCACTGAGTCATGTGTTCTTTTTTTAGGTCCAACTTATGGAACTACGGTTTAGTGGGCTAACATAGGTCTTAATGTTCTCATCACTAAATAAATTCTTAGTGGCTTTGTGCAATCAAAACCATAGCATAAGGTGAACATTAAATAAATGAATATATTAGTCTTCATACGTAGTTATCATTATTAACTATGAAACAATGGTTTAGTTTTACTACACTTTATGTAAAACATTTGTTTTTGAGCCACTATCCTTAGCCATCCATTGATATATTGAAGACCATCAGATCAAGTTCTTAATGGCTGAAAACAAGGACGAGGGGAAAAATAAAAAAAAATCCCTTATTATGAATCAGACTGAAAAATGTTACATTATTAATCTTATTGCAAATTTCATCTTCTATAACTTTTAGGTTTTTTTCAAGATATTCATGCTAACTACTGTACTAAAGAGTTATGTATGAGGTGGGATTATAAGCAACAACTCATCTTTATAATAAAATGGTTTCAATATATTCTTAATGAATTATAAAGAATAGAACAACTATAATCTTAAGTTATGAACAATAATTTTAACATTTGAAAAATTAAAAATAACTCTCAGTAAGTGGAAGTCATAATTTGGTTATATTCCTTAACTACTATTGCCAATACAACTTCTTATACTTTAATAGTTATATATTTAGTACATGGCATACATAAGGCAGCTTATTTCAGTCTTTCTTTTTTTTTTTAAATTATGTTATCAGTTTATTTTTAATCAACGATAATTAATTCATAGTTAGATAAATTAAAAAGCCACTAATGGAATACAATTATAGAGTTCTTGGAAGACAATGATAAACTATTCAAACAAAATTTGTATTTGGCAAAACTCTGTAATTCACATGAAGAAATATGTGATAACAATCCCTCAAAAATCAAACCACTAAAAAGGGATTAACAATTAAGTAACAAATAACTTTTTTATGAATTACTTTTAAAGCAATCTTTGATTGGAGATATGAACATTAGGTCTTCAGACAACACTATTCACTTCAGTTTCATTGTGGTTCTACTCATTTCAAATCCTTTACGATACCTCACCCAGATAATTTTTACATTTATAAATTTCAGTCACATAATGGAGATACTACTTCTTACTACCAAAGTTATGTTAAGAATGATAAAAAATAGTGATGAGTCCATGTTATTAAAGAGTTATCATTAGAGGTGTAAAACCAGTAGAACAATAAAGAATTAAAGTGAGTGCCCCATATCTACAAAGAAAACATTATTACTGTCTTCTTAGTAACCCTCCAATTCACTTTAATTTGTGGAATCATATCCAATATAACAGATCATTATATTCTTAAAACATAACTAGTAATACTTATACAATGTTGTTAATTATCTATTAAATAAAGATCTTATACCTTTCATATTTAAGTGTTTATATATACATGTGTGTGTAAAAATTTGGAGGAAAAAACTTAAGAACTTCAATATTTTAAGTGAAGCTTCATAAACCTTTCAAAATAACATACCATAGTAAAGTATTCATGTTCTTTTTCTTCAACTCTTACTTTTTCATGAAAATAAAAATTCCACATCTAGGATAAATATGTATATATTTATTATATATAATAATTATTTATTATATATATTTATTATATATAAATATAATTAATTCAGAAAAGTCATGATGCATTTATTAAATATTTTAAAACCTAAAAATAAACATATATTATACATCAAATATATTTGCAAAGAACATTCCCATAGGCCTTTCAAATATTTGTCATCTCTCTATCCTCAAAGGGCAAAGGCAGTAAAATGTATGAAGAAAGCATTCATGGGTTTTGCCAGTTGGGGGTTGGGCTATATTTATAAAATTAATTGTAAAACCTGGTACAAAATCAGTATGTACCTAGGAGGTATGGGGGATTTATCTTTCTTAGCAAAAGTCAACTGCAGTTCAAAAGAAATCAAATATCCTAAACTATTAAAAAAAAAAAATCAAGTAGCAAATGGAATTAAATCCCTTGTACAGACTGCCCTTCTCTAACGACAATATTAACTGAGATATTTGCATTTTTTAGTTTTCAGCCTTCAGTAAACCCCCACTCCTACATTATAAACATTACTCTGTTATATACTCAAACACATTATTTGAAACTTAAATACCAAATATTGTTCTCAATGAACTTTTACTTTTTAAGATTAATGTAAATACATGGTGTATATGGGAAATCTGTTTAGTTAACACAGCACCTGCGTGACGGACTTTTATTTTATTTTGATGAACCCCCCTGTATTAAAATGGCCTATCGTACAATGACCAGTTCTCTGTTAGCAGAATGCATCACTTCTTTTCATCAACTTTAAAATTATAGCAGAAACCCATTAGATTGAATATCAGAATTTTAATAAAAGTCAGATTTGCAGTGGCTCACTTAATGTTTTTAAGTTTCAAGTGGATTAACTGCTCTTGGGTTATTCTTATTCCACACTAAAATGTCTATAAGACCCTACTTAACCTAGATTAAGATTAAGATTTAAAAAAAAAAAAAAAAAAAAGTAAAATACTACAAGCATAGAAAAAATAGGACAAGAAATTATTTCTTAACTTCTTTATTTTACTTGGGAAGTCACATCGTAATGGAACAAGAGACCATTCTTATTATTATGAAGCCAACCACAAACATTTTGATTTGAATAATGTTTAAAGTAATCCAATGTCCATATCAGTAACTAGAATAGATAAACCAAGTATAATCTCAATTCACTTCATTTTGTAGCTACACAAAACGATTCACATTACTTCTTGACACCTCTTCAAGTGATTTTAAAAGCTATTACCTAAACCACCTAAAAAATATATTAGAGAACCTTCGAATAGGGACAACCTCAGGTGCGCATTGAAGTACCCGAAGAGATATCATAAAATGAAACATGTACTATAAACAATTAAGTAAATTAAAATCACTATTTCTTAATTTAATAAGTAAATTTGATCTTCATATTTAAATACAACTTCTGTAGTTTAAAATTTCACTTAGGATAAATATGTTGTAAACTAAAAACATTGCTTCTAAGTGAACACTTTACTATAAAAATAAATAAGCAAAACATTATCTGGAACAAAATTGGTCAATAAAACAATATGAGCAGGATACTTGTTAAAGAAGTCGATTTCAAATATTCTTGCAAGAGCCAAGAACAAGATGGTGATATACTAAAACTTAAGGATATAAATTCTTTGCAGCAATAGTCTAACAACTAGATGACCAATAGTTAAGTTTATGGATATGATTGGTTTATATAAATTTAATGCATTGTTTGTCAGATTGGAGAAAAAATATTAGCCAGTTTTGAAAAGCCAATACTTTTTCTATAAACATTCTTATTTTGATATCTAATGTTCCTTAAAAAAATCTAACTTTAGAAATAACCTTTGCCTTAGCAGATTGTTTCATATAGTTGTAATTCAAATTTATTTTACTGGTTCAGGCATACTAATAGACACTAAATGTATTATTTCACCCCCGCCCCCCATCTTTCTCACAAACTCAATTAATCTTTTCCCCTCTACCTTGCCCTCACCCCATCCCTGTCTTACTGCTAAATATTTTATTTAAATAAATATGGCTTATAAATTATTTTTAATATGAATTCTTCATTTTTAGGGAACTGCCATTCTAAACAATTTGAATTAATGGAATTCAATTGAAATTTACCCACAACAAAGCATAAGTGAAATTACATAGCTCTGCTTTTACATGTGCAGCTAATATCAATTCTATTTACTCTAGAATAAAAAAATCGTTTTTCCAAAGAAAGAACATATTTGAAATAATGCCTAAAAATTGAATCATCTTTAAAATATAAATCCAAATTTAGAAAATACAGCATTCTCTCACAACCAAGTTATTAATTTTTAAGTACAATATGTTTACACATGACTAGACATGGGACATCTAACAGCTTCTTAACCCTACAGCTGGATTGGTGGCACAAAGCCTAAGGAAACACTTCAAATGGCCACAGTAAAAAAAATCAATGCTAAATGAGGCAACAACTTTAAAGTCTTGCTAACAGAAGTCCAGATCATGATAAAAACAGCTTGTGGAACACACTTGTCTGAGATAACAGGCCTTAAAAAGTTTATATTTTTTTTTTTTTTTTCGACAAACTTTTCTCGTTTACTAAGCAAAAAATTAGTGTTTATTTTTTTTTGCGTCATTTAGCAGATTTGCATGAAACAATACCCACAGTAACATTGTTTTAAACAATTTCACAAATCAAACTTCCATTTCATGAGCCTCATTCTTCCCAATGGTAGTGTAGTGCACTTTTCTTGAAAGTGAGAGAAATATAGGAAGAAGCTTGTGTTTGATAGCTTCCATATTGGTATAGAGGAGGAGTGCAACACTAGCCACAAGGAGAAGTGAGAGTATAGTCACCGTCCCATTACTGGAGACTGGAGCTTGTGATTCAAGGGCTTGAAAATGACAGCTATGACCAGCAGCGTTCAGCAATAATGGCTCTTCTACTCCCTTGGCGTCATGCTTACACTTCAATTTGTTTTTATGCCTAACTTCAACAGATGTCATATTCAGCCATGAATAAAATTCCTGGATCTGATAGCTACATGAAAATGGATTATCAGTAAGATCAATTGTCAAGTTTTGTTTTCGTTTAGGAAACTCGTCAAGTTTAGACAATTCATCCATGGTAAGATATACAATAGAGTTTCTTTCTAAATCCAAAAACCTTAAGTGTTTTAGACAATCCAATTTAAACCTGATATGTTCTAATTTGTTATCACCTAAAAAGAAAAGAAAATGAAAATTATAATAGACAAGTATAATCTCAGAAATAAAACACAATTTGGTTTTCTAATTAGCCCTCCAATATTCTGTCTGACAAATATAATCAATAATTAAACTGAAAAAGTTATAAATCTGCAATTCATAAAAATTTAATTGAACTTTTTTAATTTATACGTAGGGATCATTCCACTCCCTTAGCAGTAAAAATGCCAAGGTTTTGACTAAAATGAATAAAAAGGTTTTTTTCTACATTTTTCTTCAATGAGGATTTAACATAGCACCTACAGCCTTAGCATTGGAAAATATAAAAAATGGAGAATCTCCAAAATATTTATAATGTATAAAAAAAATAAAAGGTTAAACCAAGCAAAACCAATAGGAGATCCAAAATCAATTAACAACATTCTTTAATAAACAGCTCCTATATATTCAAATCTTTGCAGTACAACATTCTAGATATAGTTAGGCCACACATTAGCGGGAAGATAAATGCTCTGAATATCATTTTGTTTTGCTATTTTTTTTCATACACTTCTTATACATGTCCTACTAGAATTTTAGTATTTTATCATTATTTTAGTTACTTCTCAAATGTGTCATGATGCAAAGTACTTTTGAATGAAATATTCATCTGAGAATAAAGTCCTGTAGTTATACAACTAGTTTAGTGTAAGATAGGTCCTCCTAACAAATATTCAGTTCATTACTATCAAGCTATATAAAATTACTCAGAGCCTTGTCTCTACTAAAAAAAAAAACTGTAAACTAACAAAAATGATTAATGAAAAGTTGCTCACCCAAGTGAAGATCCATTAAATCATTCAATGCACAGAAAACAAGAGGATCTATGAATGATCTTATTTCATTCTGCTCCAGATGAAGTTTACGAAGGTTGATAAGGTCACTGTCAATGAAGACAAGGTGCAAATGTGAGTCTAACCGTGAACTATTGTCAGCAAATGCATTAGTCAAATGCAATTCCAGGAGGCTTTCAAAATTTGAAAATACTCTGCAAATAAATAATTCACATATCAGAACATTAATACACTGTTTAGCATCAAAACATAATTTAATGTGTTATTAAACTTAAATAATATTATCAATAAATATTCCTCTTATTTTCTTAAGGAGAAAATCTTCTTATATGGTTGGAAAATTTTCCGCATGACCTCAAATTAAGCAAATACTGTACAGAATGAGTTCACAGGTTTATACAAATCCCTTCACCAAAATTAAACCAGCCAATGCAGCAAACATGATGCATATATGCGCACAGACTCACTGCTCATCAAAAGTTGCGATACCTAGATATATGTTTTGTTGTTTTACCAAAATTGAATACTGCTGTCATATTATACTTTAATAAGAAGGAGTATGCTAAAACCTATTTTTAAACAGTATGAACATTACAGAAATACTACCTTCCTTTTCCATTAGCCCTATTCTTTTTCATTTTATCTTTGCCTATAGTTTCGAAGTCCACTATTCAAGGTAGACGGTGAACAATATTATGAAATTAAAGCATTCATTCCTAAAGTAGTTTGGCTGACAGTCCCTAGGTAGTGCTGGTTATTACTCTTGGTGACACATAGTTGTCCATCGCTCAGCCGCCTTCTCTGGAGTAATTCCCTTCAGAGCTTTCACGTGTCCCCTCTAGGAACATTTTATAGAAATTTATCTCATCTCAAGAAATTGGGAGTGTTACCTGTGTATGCAGCTCTACAAGTATACAGGCCACATTCCAAACTTTCTCACTTTTCCATTTTTACTCTTTTCTTTTCTAGCCCTATTACCTCCCATTCTGCATTAAGATATGCACTGAGATAATATTTACTTTTAGCTACTGAGGTCGTATTCATCACGTGATTTTTGAAAAATGTCATCAAATGCCTATTGATCCTACACTGGAGAGAGATGTATACGAGACCAAACCTCTATATATATATATATATATATATATATATATATATATATATATATATATAAAATTGTAATCTGTCTGTACATTGATTTTTTTTCTCGAAATTTCACGATACTTTTTCGTTTCACATGTCATAGAAACCATAACTGCATTTTGTTTCTTTCGTATATGTTTGTTACCTTTTCATGCATAAACGTCTGAAACGAATTTTATGAAACTTGGTATGTATATTAATACTAACCCAACTTAGACTTTAGGCTATATTAATATTCTCTGAGACGAACAGATATTTCGTTTCGTATTGCTTTTTTGGCAAATATGCACATAGCAAAAGTTGCTTATTTTGTTACTTAGAGTAACTTTTGTTATATACACTTTTGTCGTATAACTAATTATAAATGATTCAGAGTAGTGGGTAATAGTTGGGTTTCGGCTAATAAAGGCTATTACCCACTACTCTGAATTATTATAATAACGGCTAACAATACTATTGATTGATTAATTATAAATGAGTTATACACTAACAACTATAGCGGGAGTCAACAATTTTATTTGACAAAAAAGCCTAACCGAACTAAACAAAACTCGGTATGTGACTTAGCACTAACTCTTCCATGGTAATAAGCTGTACTAACATTTCTAGGGACCAGCAGGAGTGGGGGGTCATAAGGGAGGGCTGAAAAAAAAAGTAGTGATATTTCGTTTCCAATTGGTTTTTTTTGCAAATATGCACACAACAAAAGTAGTTTATTTCTTTATTTGAAGTAACTTTTGTTATATTCACTTTTGTCTTATAACAAAGTATAAACGAGATATACACTAAACTCTAAAGCAGGAGCCAACAATTATGGCCTGAAATGAAAAATTTGTGTTTTTTATTTTCTATTTGTTTTTCGGCAAACGTGCACATAACAAAAGTTGTTTACTTTGTTATTAGAGTAACTTTTGTGTGCATTCACTTTTGTCGTAAAATGAAGTAAACACGGGATTTACGTTAAAACTACAGCGGGAGTCATTAATTTTATTAGTACTTATTTAAGGGTTTTTAATAAATGAATATTATGACAAATGATGTTATGTTTTAGTCTTATATGATAGTTCTAAGTATGATTCGGATTAGTGAGGTTATAAATCTTTGTCGCTCTCTCCTCTTTTATTTATTTTTCCAAGAAAATAACTTTATTTATTTCCAATAGAAATGTAAACTATAAGAGCATTCCCATTATTTAATTTGTTTAATGTATTTTGATGTTATTGATACAAATATGTACAATCATAACAATTAAATGTTAATGGTAATGTCATTATGACAAAAGACAATATGCGTTTAAACTCGATTTGATTGTTTAAAGTATTACATAGGTTGCAGGAAGGGCTACGATCTCTCCCCCCCCACCTAGCCTTTTGAATATA
Organism: Riptortus pedestris; assembly: GCA_019009955.1. NCBI lineage: Eukaryota > Metazoa > Arthropoda > Insecta > Hemiptera > Alydidae > Riptortus > Riptortus pedestris. The sequence goes on from CM032228.1 coordinate 134,859,756, forward strand.
AATGAAATTATTTTTAGGGTACCACTATTATTTAATTCCATCCAGTAGATAAATTATTAAAATAATATTTTGAATCAATAATTTAAGGAGAAGAATGATGAGAACTCTCATGCAGGAACGGAAGGTGACGGGAGCCTAAACAGTTAATTGAGTTTACTTATTTCCTGTGAAATGCTGGCATTACTGGAAGTGATTTCTTATATATAATCTTACATGCAAAACTGTGCAAAAACTATATGAGCTCGGATTGGTTTTTGAAAAGAAATATGTTCATTATAGATGATATTTAATTGTAATAAATGCTATCTATGATTATGGTTTGAATTATTCAAAAACAGTGAGTCAAAAAGTGTAGAGGGATAGATTGGGAACACATTTTCATTTATTCTTCAAAACTAAAATTTCTATTCTATTAATCCCCAAAAGTTACCCTTCAGGATTGACTATTTCGGAAAATCATTAAGTCATGGAGGGAAGTGTAATTGTACACATTGAAGTCTTGCTATTAAAATAGCATCATTAGTCAGCCAAGAATGATTTCCCGGGCATCGCCGGGTACCTTAGCTAGTATATATATATTTATATATATACTAGCTCAGATACCCAGCTTCGCCCGGGAATTGATTTGAGGCTGAATGGTGATGGTATTTTTTTGGCAAGACTTAACTTTGCACAATATTTTGATATTTACCCATCCCAGTGTTTAGGGTTTATACCCGTCGTTGCTGTGGATTTGTTAATAATGAAATTAATTTTTTATCTAAGATTTCACTGTCCTCCATATTGTCATATTTCCCGTCTCCTGTGTATTATGCATAGATTTGAATTATTAAGGACGAAATATTAACATAGATTTGAATTAATTTTTCCAGGTGAGTACCTCATAGTTCAGATTGGAATGAATTGTTGAGCATATCAATATTTCTACGCAAATTACTTGCTCCACACACACATTGTTCCTGGAGAAATGTATAAAACAAAAGTTACTCTAAATAACAAAGTAAACAACTTTTGTTATGTGCACGTTTGTCGAAAAACAAATAGACAATGAAATATCGCGAATTTTTCATTTCAGGCCAAAATTGTTGGCTCCTGTTTTAGATTTTAGTGTATATCTCGTTTATACTTTGTTATAAGACAAAAGTGAATATAACAAAAGTTACTTTAAATAAAAAAATAAACTACTTTTGTCATGTGCATATTAGCAGAAAAAACAATAACCCCCGTTCGAACCTAAAAATTTTAATATAGCTTATATATTATGGAAGAATTAATGCTAATTGACATACCGAGTTTTGTTAAGTCCGGTTCAATCGTTAGTGACCAATAAAATTGTTGGAGAAGAGCCTGCTGAAGTATTAGTGTATATCTCGTTTATACTTTGTTATAAAAGAAAAGTTATTTCAAATAAAAAAAATAAACTACTTTCGTCATGTGCATATTTGTAGAAAAACGAGTAGAAATGAAATACCGCTAGTTTTAATTTCAGGCCTCTCCTTACAACCACCACTCCTGCCCTTCCCTAGAAATGCTGGTATGGCTTATCATAATGAAGACATTAGTACTAATACACATACAGAGTTTTATTTAATTCGGTTGAGTCTTTTGTGCCAAATAAAATTGTTCACTTCCGCCTTAGTGTTTAGCATATTTCCCGTTTATAATTCGATATACGAAAAAGTGTATATAACAAAAGTTACTCTAAATAACAAAATAAACAACTTTTGTCATGTTCATATTTGCTGAAAAACCCATAAGAAACGAAATATCGCTATTTTTAATTTCAGGCATCCCTTATAACCCCCACTCCTCTTCGTCTCAGAGAATATTAATATAGCCTAAAGTCTAAGTTGGGTTATTAGTAATATACATACCGAGTTACGTAAAATTCGGTTCAGCCGTTTATGCGTGAAAAGGTAACAAATAGACACAAAAGAAACAAAATGCAGTTATGGTGTCTATGTCATGTGAAACGAAAAGTTATCGTGAAATTTTTAGGAAAAAGTCAATGTACAGACAGAGGTCACAATTTTATATATGCTTACTAGCTAAGGAATGTAAATATTAAAGGTAATTTGAGGTTAAATGATGATTATTTTTTTTTTTCAAGGCTTCAATCTGTACAACTACTTTACCCGTCTGAGCATATTGTTTTCCCGTAAGGGACAGGTAGGGGACTTAGAAAATAGAAATTTTAGTTTTGAAGAATAAATGAAAATAAGTCCCTAATCAATCCCTCTCCACTGTTCGTCTTATCGTTACCAAACTTGATATATAATTGTTTCATATAAAAACAATGATCAAGTTCTTTAACGGCTGAAATCGGGCAGGGGGAGGGGGAGTTTAGAGTGGGTTTGATTTTGTTGTGAAAAAATCAAATCATAATCATGGATAGCATTTATTATAATTGAATATCATCTCTAATATACATATTTCCTGTCAAAAACCAATCCGAGCACATATTGTAGAACTTAGTTATACTAGGTTGTTACGAAAGTCCTTGTTCACAAAATTAATTTTATTCAAATGTGAGTACAAAATTTACAAATCAAATTTATTCTTCAAAATACAGGCCATCACTTTAACCCATATTTCAGCCAAAAGTTGTATTTGATGTTGATACCACTCTGCAGTTTTCGAGGCAAAGAACTTATCGCATCCAGATTTGACATCATCGAAGTTTTCGGAGCGCCGACCTTTCAAAAAATGCGCCATTGACCTGAAAAGTCCATAGTCAGACAGTGCGACGTCTGGGCTGTAAGGAGGGTGGGGCAAGACGCTAATCCCGTTCATTTCTGAAAATTTTTCTTTAACTAATAGTGAGCGATGAGCAGGGGCGTTGTCTTGCTGAAATAACGCTTGATTCCTATTAATCAAAGTGGGGTATTTCACTTTTAAAACTTCATATACCCTATCGAGCTATTCACAGTATAGCTCAGCTTTGATAGCCCTGCCCTCTGGAACTAGCTCGAAGTGCAAAATGCCTTCATAATTCCACCAAACACAAAGCATAATCTTTTTTCCGAATCGATCTTGGCGTACCTCTGCTTGAGCCGCTTGGCCTTGCTGAACCCACTGTTTGCGGTTGGTAGGGTTTTTTAAAAATATCCATTTTTCCGTGTTTCGATGCACCACACTTTCCCCTTCCACTGCACAAATTTCCTCGGCTGAGCCCTTTGCACTAAAATTTTTTTTCCAATAATGCCTAAGAAGGCTGCGGATGGCAAATTTTTCTTCCGACATTTCTAGTGAAATTTAATAAACTGAATGAAAGGCAGGGACAGTTGGTATACATAAATAATTAGAGGATTAGTTAATGTAAACATTGACATAAGAATTGTATTCGTCAGAGATGAAATAAGGATTAAATTAGAGACCTCAATGTAAACAACTTGATATGCACAAGGACTTTTGTAACAACCTAGTATATTGGGTTGTAACATATGAAATGACCGTTTGTAGAATCAGGAAAAAAATGAAAAATTGAGATCGAAACTGAAATATTATTCATTCAAAGTATTTACCATCATTTTCAATACACTTCTGCCAATGACTTACCAAGTTTTCTATCCCACTTTTGAACAAGTTTGTGTCACGTGTTGAAAGAAATTCAGAAAATGCATTTTTAATGTCTAAATCATCTGTAAAACATTTTCCTCGCAAAAAGTTGTCCAAACTCCGAAAAAAGTGGTAGTCTGTAGGAGATAGATCAGGGGAATATGGGGGGTGTGGTAGGACTTCATAGCCCAACTCCTTTAATTTGTTCACTGTCTGTATTGAAACATGTGGTCGGGCGTTGTCATGAAGCAGAATCGGTCCTTTCCTGTTTGCCAATGCCGGCTGTTGCTTGATCAAATTTTGATGCATTTGCTCAATGCACGTACGGGACCCAGGAATCGAGCTTTTTCACCTTTCTAATCGTTTTTAAATGCCTGGAGACCGTCATATGACTTGTGCCTAGCTCTGACGCAAGTTCTCTGACTGTTTTATGAGGGTCTTCTTCAACAGCTTTTTTAAGATCTTCGTCCTCCACTGATGAGTGAGGTCGTCCACGGGGCTGATTTTCTAAAGTCGTATCTCCTGAAGAAAATTTTGAAAACCAATGACGAATAGTTCTTTCATTAGCACTTCCTTCGCCAAACGCATGATTAATATTCCTTGCTGACTGGGCCGCGGAATGACCAAGTTTATACTCGTAAAAGAAAATTATCCGGAAATCGCGTGTTTCCATGTTCCCGATTGATATTAAACTAAAATATGTAAGCCTACTTGGGACAAAAACAAACATAGCTTGCGACTAGAGGATTAACAAATGTTTATTATAGATGGTAAATATTTTGCTTGGAATCAACACACAACGTTTTAATCCTTTATAAAGATTAGGGTTTAAAAAATCGGACACTTCATGTGTTACAACCCAATACATAACCTTACATACATGATAGTAAATGTAAGTAGAAAGAAAATACAACATATCACAGGAAATAAGTTAACACAATTAATTGTGTAAGCCCCCTGACAACTTCCTCTCCTGCTTGAGTGAGTTTTACTTAAATTATTTATCCAAAACATGAAAAATTTGAATATTTTAGTAATTTATATACCTGGAGTAAATAAATAATAGTGGTATCCCAAAAAATAATTTAATTTATATTCTAAAAACGTGGTGAAGGAAAGAGATAGTAGCCCTACCTGTAACCTCAAATCATATTGAGTTTAAACACATATTGTCTTTTGTTATAATGACATTACCAAGTAACGTTAATTAGTTTTAGATAGTACATAGTCATTTCAATAACATCAACATATATGAGGAAATAAGATAATTTATACCACAATTTTAAATTTTAAGAGCACAACTTCCGCTATCACATGTGTGCAAATGCAGCATGCATGACTTTGTTTAAATAATACATTATACAAATTAAATAATCAAAATGCTCTTATAGTTTAAATTTTTAATGGAAATAAATAAAGTTATTTTCTAATTAATAAATAACAAATGAGGGGAGGGGGCAGAAATTTGTAACTTCATACTTAGAAAATCAGAATCATACATAGAACTGTCATATTAGTATAAAAACATAACATGATTTGTCATAATATGCCTATATTAAAAACACTTTAATGAGTGCTACTAAAATTGTTACCAGAAATATTTTGTTAAATATCATAAATTATTTAAACAAAACAAAGTTAAAGGGGATTAAAAGTGCTGGGGAGGTATACTCATTTGTGGCTGCTAATTATTAACATTGATCTGCTAATATGTTGCACATAACAGACCATAAGTAAGTACAACTATGATTACAAAGTTTCTTCTTTTGTTATACAATAGAGTATTTTTAATAAGGGCAATTAAATATATAAAATAGATAAAATTGTTATGCTTGGGGACACTTTTGGGAAAATAAACAATGCTATCCTAATTATGAATTTTATGGTCTATGGTACTGGAATGATTGCTAACCATGTTTATGATTTATATTGTAAACAGTATTTTGAACAGTGGAGAGAGATTGATCAAAAACTATTTTTTTTTTTTTTTTTTTTTTTTTTTTTATTCTTTGAGACTAAAAAATTCTATTTGTTCAGTATAGTTACTATCATAAATAATAAGCTAAAGACTTGAGATGGGAAGTGTAAAAATATTGTGTATATTAAAGACAAAAGAAATTACAATTATTATTCAGACTCCCTCATCAATGCAGTCATGATTTCCTGAGCGAAACTGGGTACTTTAGCTGGTTAAACATAAGGAAAAAAGATGGTTACCTTGGGTGACGCTCATCAACAGCAAGATCATTGTGGTTGAGAATCAACCTTTCGACAGTGGAGACTTTGTGGAACGCTTTACCACGAATTATCTTGATTTTATTGTTAGACAAATCCACCACTCTCAGATGGCTGTTATTGTTCTCTGTGCCAAACACATTTGCAGGCAGCTCTGGGAGGTTGTTACCCGTAAATATCAAGACCTTAAATACAAATTAAAACATGAACGACTAAAACTATAGAAATAAAGTAAATAAAAAATTGTAAATTTTGCTATACCAACTAGAGGCAGGAAAAATGTGTTTATAACCCATTTTGTTTATCTTGATGAGATCTATAAATTATATTTTATGACATTTTTTCATCCAGTATATTGAAAACAGAGATGAATTCATATTAAAAAAAAAATGAAATCATGTTAAATGAAGTACAGAAAAACATTATGTTTATTTAATTAATAAGACTGCAAGGAAGTCATGTGGTGGCCACATCATTTTTTCCCCCCTCTAATAAAATGATTATAAAATTTGTATTAAAAACATTGTGTTTTGTTTCACACACTTTGATGGGAATAGTGATAAATAATGAATTGCACAGTAGTGTTGTTGGAAGTGAAGAATACGGGTATAGTATTGGACACTTTCTTCTCTCCAAGTATAAATAATGAACATAATTTTTTTTGAACTATTACTTATCTACATTACAATTTAATTTAATTCAATAAATAAAAATTGTATGCCATAATCAATATCAAACTATATTTTCAGATTAAAACAGAGAAAAAAAAAAGTTAAATCTTTTTGCTCTTACATATCAGAGACACTGACCTAACTCCCTCTGGCTTATGGATAGAAAATTGTATTACAATAATTTACTAGTAGTTTATATTTCATATTATAGTTATGTTAGAGGGTACTGTGGTTTCTAGTAAGATTTGTTGACTATGTATACAGTTAAAATTATTATTTATATATATTTCATATTATTATTCGTAAGCATATATTTCATAAATAAAAAGTTATGACCCAAAATTTTTGACTCTAAATCCTACTTCTGTATCAAAAATATTGTTTAAAAAAAAATAAAACGTTTTAATAGACTTTACACCTACAGTTACAAAAAAAAATAATAATCTTTTGCTTAGAAAATTTAATTTAATTGATTTCAACTAGAGAAATAAAGCTTAGCATTATGTTCACATTCAAACTGTGTTATTTTATTAAATTTTTTGGGGGAAAATACACACACTCAAAGAAAAGAGTACTTTGCAATAAATAAGAATCAGTAACAAAAAAGATCATCAGCCCACATCACAAAATAATGCTAATCCAGTTTCCTGTCATATGTGGCTGTTATGTATGCAATGACTGCTATATTTTTAAGGCAAAAATAAGTAAAAAAAAAAAAAAAATGTTCTCCTTTATGGTTAGATGAGGCATCAGTAAAACAATGAAGAATTTAAGTGAAAGGTGCTATTTATCCACCTTCTGCCAAAAACCCTGAAGAAATATTTTATTTATTGTTTCAGGGATAATTTTTTGTTTCCAGTGATAACTTGAATTACAGGTCAGCATTTCAATAGTTCTTATAATAAAAGTAAGGGACTCACAAAATACCAAGCATGGTATCAAACAATGATGCTTTCTTGTATACAGTTGATTCAAGAGCAAGTAAGAAGGGATATATGGAATAAATTAATTAGTTAACTCTCTCTGTATTGTGCTCCCTGCAGGCAGAAATTAAACTATAATTGATAGATAAATTGCAGTTCTGAATAAGCTTGAGATGAAATAGGTTAATGTTTGTTGCTTAGTACATGCCCAGGACAGAGCTAGGAGTTGGCATGGTCTAAGGGTCTTGTGATGTTATATCTTATTGAGGATGAAACAGCCTAATCAGAAAGAAGTCAATACTGAGCCTACGTGAGAAATGAAGAAGGCTTAACAGTTTAAACAAAAAGAGTTATAGTAATAAATTATGGAGATGAATTATAATTAGCAGCCAGATCTAAATTAGATGAAGACTGACTAACAGCAATTGTTCCTTAATTACAGAAAGGAGCTATAGAAGTTGAAAATTAAGAATTTGGCGATAAAGGCAAATTTCACTATAGCAGAGTAGGAGAAGCGATGACAACTTTTATCTTGAGGAGTCATGTTCATGAATAGAGCACACAAATAAATTTCATAACTTGCATAATGACATAATGGGCTTTAAAAAAAAATAGTAACTGGAGTAGCAAGCAAAGAAAAGACTTTCTTATATGAAGTCAATTTCAGAGCAAGGGGAGGGTGTATGAGGAAAGGGTAAAATATAGAGAAATAAAGGCAAACAGTAAACTAGCTGTATTCAAATCATTGCAAGCAGATATTAAGCCAAATACCACCTAACACCTCACAAGCACATGCTTAGGGCGTCGTATAACTGAGATCTTGTCTGTAGATGAGTGACAAAGAGGGAGCTAGGCTATGGTGGATATGTGCAAGAATCAATCTGACTAAATTAAATATGTCTCAAGGTAACATTACAATGCTTAAACATTTCTATTTCTATATATTAGAGAGAAATTATTTGGTTATTGGGATTCAAAGCCAAGTTTCCTTGATATTTTCCCAATACTCTACCATCTAGCCCAATTGTAATGTTGAAAAAAAAATTTAAAATAAGTAGATAGGAGACATAAGTCTGTTGCACATTGATCTGATATTATGTTTTGCCAAGATCATTCTGTTTTATGTAATTAATAAATGACCAGTTCAGAATCTTGTAAGTCCCACTTCATCAAATCTGTTTTTTTTTGGTTTACTGAGAGTTTGCAACAAAAGTCTTCATTCACAAAACACTCTTTCCACATTTACATATTTCCAAAACAGAACGGTAAAGATTAAAAGTTAAACTGCATTCTTCCCAAACAACTTTGTATTTGTATTAAACTAAAATAAAATAAGTATAAAAAAGTAAAAAATAATAATTATCGTTTGTGTTCAATTACAGAGTAAATATAAAAATTATCACATTACTCTACATTAATATTTGTCATTTATATACCTGAGTATTATTAGGAAGCTTCTCTAGAGGCTTCGTATCATTGAACCCAACATTAGTACAGTTAACAATATACTGCTCTTTGGTCACATATTCAGCTAAGCCACAGGCACATTTAGACAATAATGGCTCGCTACAGATGTCAGCAAAAACCAATGGTGCAATTTGGTATATTATAAGAGCGAGTAAATGAATCATCTGAAAAATAAGTGTTAGTGTTACAACAATTTTAATACAAAATTTATAATTCCATATGTGGTGGTCAAGAGGTCACTATTACTATGATAGGTGGTGTCAAGTGAAAACCCTGATATTTCAAAATATGTTTGTATATGTGTTTTATTTAGATGTGGTTTTTTGGTTGATTTTTTATCCATTCCACCAATGGTCCATTTCCCAATGACAGATAATTGGATTAAAACATAGTAGCTATCTTTGGTCACTACAACGCAGCAGGAGTGCCTTGGCATTTTAAAGACACATGAGTAAAAGATATTATTATCTAGGAGCTATTATTAACTCTGATTTTTACTTAGGAACAAAATAGTTTCCCAAAATATTACAACTGAGTCAAAGGAGAATTACATATGGTCACCAATGTCAAATCAAAACTCTGTGTTTATCACAAGACTGTTATGATACTCCCCATACAGAAAAAAAAAACACCATGGGTTTTCCAAAGAGAAAAATAGTCTTAATGGAGGTATACCGAGCAACAGTTATAGAGAATTAAATGTGTAAGAACATCGGTTATAAAGTATTTTTTGATCCGTCATAATAACGTTTTAATTTTTTACATTTCCGCTCTAAAAACTATATAGGCCACCTATATATAGTTTTGAAAGGGTCTCATTTTCGTAATATCCTAGACAGCGTAGATGGGCACTTGAAATTTTTTCGTATTATGATTATAACATCAATAGCTGTTTTTCCTTTAGGGGAATCTGCTAAAAAGCCCATTCTCCAAACCATAAATGAGAGGGCAATATTGTATGAGGTTTTATATATATATATATATATATATATTACATATAGTTTTTACATTTTTTTTTAGCATTTTGACCAAATTGAATTCATGACAAAACAGCAGTATACAGTTTGTAAGTAGGTTTTAATAATTAAAAATGTTACATATATATATATATATATATATATATATATATATATATATATATATATATATATATATTTAAAAAAGTTAAATAAAAAAATAATAAATTTTATGTTATCAATATATTTGTGATATTGTAGGACTTATGAACATTGGCAAAGCTGAAGCACTTTGATTTTACTAGATGTGACTGACAACCACACCAATAAAGGATAAATATTTTTCCTTTTTCCATTACGAAAATAATTGAGCACTACAATATTGGTATGTATATACATAGATTTTAGTGTGATGATCTCCACAACTAGTTCATTCTAAAAACAGAGGGAGGAAAACCAAATCGGATCCAAAATCTGATCTTAAACAAATATACTACAACCTAATATTTAATCAAACGCACAGTAAAGAAATTTAAGAGCAAGTAAGAATTTTCTATAAATGACTTTAAAAATTAATAATTTTTTAATAAATTCTATTTGAAGGTGTTTAATAGCCTGGCTAAATAAGGGATTATATAATAGTTTCCAGAGATGTCCATTATTGATACAAATGACTTCATTGATAGGTATATTTTGATACAAATCTCATACACTTATATTTATTTATATAGTCAAACTTTGGTAGCCAAAGTTTCATTTCTATCTATGGTATAAAGTATACAAAATATTTTAGAAAAAAAATATTAGCTGAGTAAACTATGCATATTCCACATGTGCTGGGTTGACCCACAGATGGCATCACCCCATTTTCTCTATTCTCATTTTTTCCCTTAGAAAGAACCCTATAAATGGACGTATAATACAAACAACAGATGGGTAGTGAAATACTAGCTTAAAATGAAAATTCTATGAGTAGAGATGAAGGCTGAAAGCACGAGAGCATTAATATATATGCTAATAGTGAAGGGTAATGAAAAATTTATAGAACATTTCAGGACACTATTCTTCTTCTGTAACATTTTTCAATCTGGTGTAAGATAATAGATACTTATGAAGTTACATTTTAGGTAATGACAATATCTGAATATTCTTAGTGAGGCTCCAAAAGGAATTCTTGCCTTCCTGCCCAGTCTACTGAATAACGACCTCAAAAATGGAGAGAAATAAGGCAAATAACCTGTTTTAATAGTGGCTATTAAAGCGGATTTCATGCCAGATATGGTGGAATAGAGAGGAAAGAAATAATGGAGCAAGAGCTGTGTAAACTAAGCAGATTTCCCATGAGCTAGACATGCTGCTGAACTGCCACCATCTATTCTCTATTTTTCCTATAATAAGAAGCCTTTGTAGACAGGACTTGAAATATAAGCTGAAAATGAGATGTTTAGTTGCCCAGGTGCTTAAAATTAATATCAAATTATTAGGAGTGGGGATTTACAGAAGACTGGAAAATATCTCACTTATTATTCCAATAGAGATCAAAATGTATAGAATAATAATTGAAGAACATTAAATTTACAATGGCTTTATAATATTTTTCAATTTAACTCATACTGATAAAGATATTTGGATTTTAGCCCTTCTCACCTCTTAACAAGAGAGAGTTAACATTTTGTAATAATGTATATGTTCTTTTTTATGACATAACTATGGACTGTAAAAAAGTTTTGTTTTTTGTTATATTATATAGTAGTTGCGATTTTAAGTATATTTATTTACATAGCCATATTTTCAATAATCCAATGAAATTTTGTATTCTTTTTTTCAGTGTACATTGCTGGGTAGGAGTCAAAGACTCATTGCTATCTGATCCTTTTTAAGTAAACTGAAAACCCAATAAAGCTGCCGGACCAATCAGGAATGTACAAATCGTATGTGGTGAATGTGGGCCGTTTTATGTGGGAAGGACTTCCAGAAAGTTAAAGAAAAGGTGCAAAGGGAGCATCTGTCTAGACTGAACTCAAAGTTCCTTCAGCATTTGAGAAAAGAATAGCACGAAAATGCCCCACACAAGATAGTTTTATTGGTTATTGAACATAACCATAAAATAATTCAGAAACTGAAATCCCTTTACATTGAGCTGGAGAGACGGAGGGGTATCTGCCTAAATGTACAATTGGAAATGCAGAGTTCTGTCCTGCTGAGTAGGCCTCCCTGTCTCTCTGCTAGTTGCCAGTAGTGACCCCAAAGCCATAACGTTAGCATCTGTTATACAGCAAAGGTAGGATAATTGTTAATTTATAGAAACTTTTTTTTTTTTATATAAGATAGATGTCTTTAATGTTCAAAATATTTATTCATATTTCATTTGGTTTTCACTATATTTTTTAATTAATAAAACTATAATATATTCGTTTTATGTTTGACTTAGATTTTAATATTTTTAACATAGGACTGTTTAGTAAGACTGGTGTTAGTATGTAATTCTATTTTTGTTAAAATATTTCAAAGTTAAGTATTGGGTAAATCACTTCCCCTAAGCATTTTTTTTTTGTTTGTTACTTTGCACCTGATGATGTCACATTAGTGCTGAAAGGCCTTGTGCTTTAATAAAGAAATTGGTGGGATAACTTCCTGTTATTAAGACTGTTTCCCAGATCTGCACTCCCACATCCAGCAACATACAAATTATAATAAAGGTTTCTTGAAAAGAATATTTCGATTTAAGCTTAGAACAAACAGGTTCATGATATAAAAGCTTATTTTTAATATGACATGAGTAGGAGTGGGGTTTACTTAAGGATCAAAACTAAAAAAAATCCAAATATCTCGGTTAATATTCATGATAGAGAAAATATATATATATAATAACATTTATAGATATTTTAATTTGTAATAGGATTTTTCGATACGAGGTATAATAACAAAAATATTTTGAAATTTCCCCTCTAAAGCCTCCTCCCACCTAACCAATTTCAGCGAAAGTTTGGTTATGATCAAACAAAAATTGTGACTGATATATATACATACACAGTTTTGGACTGACCTCATTTCCATCATCTCCTGGGTAGGATTGTTGGACTTTGAGGGAATTTTTCGAAAATCGTGTCATGAGTACAGCCCCAATATCTGCTTTTCTTTAAGGGAAATCTGCTAAAATGTGTCCAAACCAATGATGCGAGAATAAAAACGTAGGCATAACTGGAATACCCATAGTGAGGCATCACATACATCCTTCCATATGGATGGAATAAAGAAGAAAAAATTATACAGAATAAATTAAAATGCAAATAGAAAATGTTGAACTAAAAGCTAAGAGAGTAAAATAAACTGAAAAATTGGATGGAGACTTTAATCTTGAAACAGTTAAACATGTGAAAAACTATATAAAATTTAAAATTACAGTCCATCCCTCAGTTGTCCTCTCATACAACATTAGCATTCATACTTGATATTTGGCCACATTGTTAGCTACAAAAATTCCTAGACTGACTGTTTCTCCTACAGCCTACAGAATTCAACAACCTCTCCTGGCAAGCAAGGCTAAAATAGGTCTATGATCATGTATGGCAATAAAACACGAGCTCTTATAAAAGAAAACAGGAAAGATCTGCTGACCTAGGAAAGTATAAGTTAAATAAAATATTAAGTGAGTGCTAAAGATCAACACAGGTACGAGTGACAAACTAATGGAATTGTATTACAAGCCTGGCATCATCTGTACTTTAAAAAAAAATTGTCATACAGGGGCTTTGTAAATTAATCAGATTTCCCACGTCTTGGAATTCGACCTCACAGTGGCTGAGGCCTAGGTCCTTCAAGGGCACTAGTCGGTGAGTTAACATTTATACAACAGTAAGTTAGCCTGCTATTAAACTAATAAAAAAAAAGTTTAAGAAATGAGTTATTACTACATAAAATGTTTAAAAAGACCACCACAATGGGGTTGTGTCAACTAATTAGGTTTCCAACATGATGATGTTCACACCAGGAAAAATGGCACCTTCAACACATTATAATTTCTACTTCTCCATTTGTGAGAAAACAATATAAACTAGACTTGACGTGATTAGGTGACGTCTAAACTAAACGTGACTAGGTGTTAGTAATATAATAGCTTTAAGTGAAGACTGTTTTGGTAATAGTATAGGTTGACTTAAGGTTAAAAACACAAAAGTAAAAATTGCTCCATTAATATTCAAGTTAGACAAAATGTATAGACACAATTGTGGTAATTACATTATCAACAAGTTCAGTTATGTAATATTTTTTCAATCCGACTAAATAGATTCCATTTTGCCCTTTTCTAAAACACAAATCTTTCTAGTATAATTTCAGCCATTAATGAACTAAACCTTTAGTTACATGAAATGTTTAATTATCGAGTTTTCTCAACAATTGAACAAAAATTGAGGCCACAAGTGAGTTATAATTCAACCACATGCATACACACACACACATGTATGCCAATTTGAAAGGATTTCAGGTTTGTGATATACTAGTTAAGACCAACAGGCCTTTTAAGAACATTTTCTTTATATTGCAATAAGAGCACAAACTCAATATCCGATTTCCCTAAGGAGAAATAAAAGAAAAAGACCAGTAATGGTACCACTGACCCATCTAAAGAAAAAAATCACTTAAGTAATAATAAAACGATGCCTAAAAAGTAGTCACTAGTACAAGTGCTGAACCTGTTAATAGTGGGGTATAATACATCAATTATGCACCACAGCCAATAATAACTGTTTGTTAAGCCAGATTAATTCCACCTTTAATTACTATGAGTTGGAGGTCCCTAGACTAAAATACTTTGAACTATTACACTATCTCAGTTTCTAGCAAAAGTCTTCACAAAAAAAAAAATGAAGACAGTTTATTTAAAACATCGAAAATTTGTAGTTAATACCTAACCACACACAAAAAAAGAAATTGTCATTTTGAGGACCTTTCTTCTCAATTTTCATAAAAAACAGTGCCAATTATTAAACACTTTCATTATGAAATTTATAACAGAATAAAAAAAATTAAGTATTTATGGCAACTCTTTGCTTTAACCTAAATAACAAGTTGTTTAAAAAAAAAGAGGGAATGAGGATAAGTATGGGGCATTAAAATGAATATTTTGAAAAGTAAGCTCCAAACAGTACCCGTTGAAGTCTTCAGAATTGCTTCATTTAACTCATGACAATCATTTATAAGGGTTAAGCTCCTCTATTTTGTCTGTTAAAAGCAATAAACAAATTTTGTTTACTACTTGCAAGAGACAATTGGAAGGAGCAGAAGTTCGTATGTTGATGCTAAGAGGATTAAACAAATGTGTAAAAATAAATTTACATTTCTACAACTTAATTTTCAAATGTTCTAGTTAAGTTAAAAAATTTTACGAGGGGAAAAAAATAGAAGTAATGAGTCTCTAGAATGTTTGTAAAACCTATTTTAAATAAATGACTTCTGTAGTAAAGATGCTATTTCCAAGTATCTGAAACTTCATTATATAAGTAAAAAGAGTTGTTTAACTTCAAAGCTATGTTACACTAAAAATAAAACCAGAACAATGAATATGAGAGATTTGTCATTGTAAAATAATATTAGAAATAAATCTGTAGCTTCAATGAAGAGCCATCATAGAAGTAAACTGCAAAAAATTATATATATTCAATCTTTTTGTACACTAGTATGATTTAATAACAACTATAGAAGCAGCCAATACCTTGGGAATTATTGTCTGAAAGAAAAATTACAAGACAATTAATAAATAGGGCATGGTAAGAAAAACATAAATAAAATTGTCAATTAAGTGTACACTTATACACTGGGATATAACTGACACTAGACTAAGAGTATTATAACCGAATCTGTCTGGAGTAGTGGGAGGAATGCAAAAAGACAGCAACAGAGTGGCAACAGGTGAAGGAATACAATAAAATAATGATGGAAGACGGAGGGGGAGGAGCACCCGCCTATTCATCTTTCGTCTATGACGATCTCAAACCTTCTGAAAATTCCTCGCGACAATCTCAGGTGTGTTTCATACAATCTTAGACAGACATCAATTTTATGACGCAGGATATTATTTTATCCCCTCTAAGACATGACCGCCAGTTTATTTCAATAGCATTTGCAAATCTTCTAGCATTCTTTTAGCATTAAAGATTGATAATTTCCAAAAATTGGAATATTTGTGATAATGTGTTTAATAAGTAAGTTAATTTCAGTTATGTATCATTGTTATGTTATTCTTCGTATGTTTTATGCTACCTACAAAAAATTTTATTCAGAACAATTTTCTTCAGTACCAAGGTAGTTATCATTTTTTTCAGTGTATCAGTAAGCAGTATTTCATTAAATCATTATCTTTAGATGAATATTAGCCATCCTGGTTTGTCATATTTATTTCTAAAAAAACACTAAAGTCAAAAACAAAAAAAGAAACACACTATAGGCTAGTTAGCGAATGAGGGAAACTAGGATTGGAGAGGTGTGAGGTAGAGAGGTCTCTTTATATACTAGTTAGCGGATGAGGGAAGTTAGGATTTGGAAGATGTAAGGTAGAGGTCTAATATACTAGTTAGAGAATGAAGGAAGCTAGGATTGGAGAGATGTGAGGTAGAGAGGTCTGTTTATATACTATAGTCAGCGAATGAGGGAAGTTAGGATTTGGAAGATGTAAGGTAGAGGTCTAATATACTAGTTAGAGAATGAGGGAAGCTAGGATTGGAGAGATGTGAGGTAGAGAGGTCTGTTTATATACTATAGTCAGCGAATGAGGGAAGTTAGGATTTGGAAGATGTAAGGTAGAGGTGATATACTAGTTGGAGAATGAGGGAAGCTAGGATTGGAGAGATGTGAGGTAGAGAGGTCTATTTATATACTATAGTCAGCGAATGAGGGAAGTTAGGATTTGGAAGATGTAAGGTAGAGGTGATATACTAGTTGGAGAATGAGGGAAGCTAGGATTGGAGAGGTGTGAGGTAGAGAGGTCTGTTTATATACTAGTTAGCGAATGAGGGAAGTTAGGATTTGGAAGATGTAAGGTAGAGGTCTAATATACTAGTTAGAGAATGAGGGAAGCTAGGATTGGAGAGATGTGAGGTAGAGAGGTCTGTTTATATACTAGTCAGCGAATGAGGGAAGTTAGGATTTGGAAGATGTAAGGTAGAGGTCTAATATACTAGTTAGAGAATGAGGGAAGCTAGGATTGGAGAGATGTGAGGTAGAGAGGTCTGTTTATATACTAGTCAGCGAATGAGGGAAGTTAGGATTTGGAAGATGTAAGGTAGAGGTGATATACTAGTTGGAGAATGAGGGAAGCTAGGATTGGAGAGGTGTGAGGTAGAGAGGTCTGTTTATATACTAGTTAGCGAATGAGGGAAGTTAGGATTTGGAAGATGTAAGGTAGAGGTGATATACTAGTTGGAGAATGAGGGAAGCTAGGATTGGAGAGGTGTGAGGGTAGAGAGGTCTGTTTATATACTAGTTAGCGAATGAGGGAAGTTAGGATTTGGAAGATGTAAGGTAGAGGTGATATACTAGTTGGAGAATGAGGGAAGCTAGGATTGGAGAGGTGTGAGGGTAGAGAGGTCTGTTTATATACTAGTTAGCGAATGAGGGAAGTTAGGATTTGGAAGATGTAAGGTAGAGGTGATATACTAGTTGGAGAATGAGGGAAGCTAGGATTGGAGAGGTGTGAGGGTAGAGAGGTCTGTTTATATACTAGTTAGCGAATGAGGGAAGTTAGGATTTGGAAGATGTAAGGTAGAGGTGATATACTAGTTGGAGAATGAGGGAAGCTAGGATTGGAGAGGTGTGAGGGTAGAGAGGTCTATTTATATACTAGTTAGCGAATGAGGGAAGTTAGGATTTGGAAGATGTAAGGTAGAGGTGATATACTAGTTGGAGAATGAGGGAAGCTAGGATTGGAGAGGTGTGAGGGTAGAGAGGTCTGTTTATATACTAGTTAGCGAATGAGGGAAGTTAGGATTTGGAAGATGTAAGGTAGAGGTGATATACTAGTTGGAGAATGAGGGAAGCTAGGATTGGAGAGGTGTGAGGGTAGAGAGGTCTGTTTATATACTAGTTAGCGGATGAGGGAAGTTAGGATTTGGAAGATGTAAGGTAGAGGTGATATACTAGTTGGAGAATGAGGGAAGCTAGGATTGGAGAGGTGTGAGGGTAGAGAGGTCTATTTATATACTAGTTAGCGAATGAGGGAAGTTAGGATTTGGAAGATGTAAGGTAGAGGTGATATACTAGTTGGAGAATGAGGGAAGCTAGGATTGGAGAGGTGTGAGGGTAGAGAGGTCTGTTTATATACTAGTTAGCGAATGAGGGAAGTTAGGATTTGGAAGATGTAAGGTAGAGGTGATATACTAGTTGGAGAATGAGGGAAGCTAGGATTGGAGAGGTGTGAGGGTAGAGAGGTCTGTTTATATACTAGTTAGCGGATGAGGGAAGTTAGGATTTGGAAGATGTAAGGTAGAGGTGATATACTAGTTGGAGAATGAGGGAAGCTAGGATTGGAGAGATGTGAGGTAGAGAGGTCTGTTTATATACTAGTTAGCGAATGAGGGAAGTTAGGATTTGGAAGATGTAAGGTAGAGGTGATATACTAGTAGGAGAATGAGGGAAGCTAGGATTGGAGAGGTGTGAGGGTAGAGAGGTCTGTTTATATACTAGTTAGCGAATGAGGGAAGTTAGGATTTGGAAGATGTAAGGTAGAGGTCTAATATACTAGTTAGAGAATGAGGGAAGCTAGGATTGGAGAGGTGTGAGGGTAGAGAGGTCTCTTTATATACTAGTTAGCGGATGAGGGAAGTTAGGATTTGGAAGATGTAAGGTAGAGGTCTAATATACTAGTTAGAGAATGAGGGAAGCTAGGATTGGAGAGGTGTGAGGGTAGAGAGGTCTATTTATATACTATAGTCAGCGAATGAGGGAAGTTAGGATTTGGAAGATGTAAGGTAGAGGTGATATACTAGTTGGAGAATGAGGGAAGCTAGGATTGGAGAGGTGTGAGGGTAGAGAGGTCTGTTTATATACTAGTTAGCGGATGAGGGAAGTTAGGATTTGGAAGATGTAAGGTAGAGGTCTAATATACTAGTTAGAGAATGAGGGAAGCTAGGATTGGAGAGGTGTGAGGGTAGAGAGGTCTCTTTATATACTAGTTAGCGGATGAGGGAAGTTAGGATTTGGAAGATGTAAGGTAGAGGTGATATACTAGTTAGAGAATGAGGGAAGCTAGGATTAGTGAGGTGTGAGGGTAGAGAGGTCTATTTATATACTATAGTCAGCGAATGAGGGAAGTTAGGATTTGGAAGATGTAAGGTAGAGGTGATATACTAGTTGGAGAATGAGGGAAGCTAGGATTAGTGAGGTGTGAGGAAGAGAGAATAATATTTTAGGAAATTTAATGTTCTATAAATGTTTATCTTGAATATTAACCGACATTCTTGGATTTTTTAAATTTCACCAATCCGTATACCCCCAATTTTAGTCATTGCACTATAAGAATAAACGAATGTGCCATCAAATTTCTTATTCAAAGATTAAATATCAAATATTTACTAGATGAGATACATGCAAATACTTTGATCGATGAGGTCATGAATTAATACAATATTTACTGCCCACTTCTACTGGGAGCACATGGGAAATCTGCTTAGTTAACTTAGCTCCTACGTGAAGGAATTGTTTTTCATATACCCTAAGTATCAAATGAGACATTTGCAGTTTTTACTATTCAGCCTTCAACAAACCCCCACATCAACAACCCTCTTACGATTTTCGCTTCGAGTAACTGAGTCATAATACTCCTCTTATCGAACTGTAATCAACTCCATAGACTTCTTACTCCGGGAGAAAAGATTTTTTGGCACATGCGATATGTCACATATCAAAATGCCAATTCTTTATATTACTGTTTCTTAGTGTATCAACGCATATCTTTGACCCTGTCTGAGATTTCTTAACTTATAATTGGTTTAATGGATTTCCGGTCATTGCAAGTCTCTCAGCTACTACACACAATTCGATACTACACAGAGTTCAATGAAAATTTGCAAAACATCTCAAATTTCAAGTTTAGACGGATTGTTTCCAAGAGAATTGCTTTGAAAACAGAAAGGTGAATAGAGAATGATGGAAACATGACGTCACTAGTTCTATGAAGTTGCTTTAAACTCTCGCTCCTCTTAGCGTTGTGTTAGCTGAACCTCAATGAAATACGTTACATTTAATTGTACGAATTTTGTTTACTATGATTATACTCGACGAATGTGATGTTAAATGTTATGTTGTTTAAGAAACCCAAATTAAAATGTGTTTATAGTTAAAATAGAATTATTAAATACAATATTTCTATGCATAATATTTTACGTTTTAATAGATTTGCTAGGAAGATTTTGGTTCGAAACATATTGCTAGAGGAGCTTAAGCTTTGTAAAACAGGAAAGTTCTCCATTTGTTTTATTCTTAGAATTATCTTATTATTACCAGTTATATGCAGTTTGAAGTTTTGCAAAAAATAATTAACATGACCGTTTTAAAGTAATCTTTGTTTCCCTGGTTTTTATTCTGTTATGCACATTGCAAGGATTTCTTCAAGGAATGCTGAGATTTCAAACAAATTACATTTTAGCTTTGAAAAAACTAATACGAAACTTTTACTAAAGAAATAAATCTTTTCAATTAAAATGAAATAATTAAAGTTGCAGCAATGACTTATTATTCCATTTTATAAATATTAGTTAAGGTAATATTTTTTAAAATTTGATACGCTTTTAACCCTTTTCAAGCCAAGCTTCAGGGGTTTTGACCCACCCCAATGAACCCAATAAAGTTCGTCACGCTGCGTTAACTATGCAGATTTCCCATGTGCGTCACGTATTCGCATTTATCTCAAAACAAAAGCTCAATGAGAAAAATATTTGGTATTTAGATTTCAAAAAATGTTCATCATAATATAAATGATAATTGTTAATATGACATGAGTAGGAGTGGGGTTTAATGAAGGCCGAAAAGTAAAAAAATGCAAATATCTCGGTTAATAATCGAGATAATGGAAAAATGTACATAGTAACATTTATAGAACATTACATTTGAAATAAGATTGATTCTATACAAATTTTCATACCGAGGTATATAACGAAGGTTTTTCGAAATTCCCTTCTCTAAACACCTCCCTCCCCCACCTATCACTGGTCCGATTTTAGCTGTTAACGAACTTGATCTTCATTTTTACATAAAAAGTTTAAATATTGAGTTTGGTAACAATAAGATAAAAATTGCGACCGCTAGAGTGGTATTTTTGCAATTTTTGGCCCCTGTTTGTTTGTTACCTTTTCACCCATAAACTACTGTACTGAATTTTATTAAACTTAGTATGTATATTACTACTTACCCAACTTAGTCTTTAGGCTATACTAATATTTTCTGAGACGATCAGTTATGGAGGTTATAAGGGAGGCCTGCAATTAAAAATAGCGATATTTCGTTTTGTATTGCTTTTTCGGCAAATATGCACATAAAAAGTTGTCTATTTTGTTAATTAGATTAACTTTTGATGTTTACAATTTTGTCGTATAACAAAGTTTAAACGAGATATACACTAAAACCTAAAGCAGGAGTCAGCAATTTTAAAGGGCAAAAAGACTGAACCGAACTCAAGGAAACTCGATATGTAATTTAGTACTATCACCTCCTTGAGTATAAGCTATATTAAAATTTCTAGGTACTATCAGGAGTGGGGATTATAAGGGAGGCCTAAAATGAAAAATAGCGCTATTTCGTTATCTATTAGTTTTTCGGCAAACATGCACATAACCAACGTTCTTCAGTTTGTTATTTAGAGTAACATTAGTTATATTCACTTGCTTTGCATAACGAAGTAAAAACAATATATGCGCTAAAAATTAAACCGGCAGTCTAAAATTTATTGGACACCAACGGTTGTTTGCGGGAAAGGGATTCTATCCCTTTTCCGCCAAAAGCACATATAGGGGAGAATGTGAAACATTCTATGATACATTATGAATACTAAGTTTCTTCGTCGGGTGTACAATAGAATATTTTCAATAATAGCTAAAATAAATTATACTTAAAATAAATACATTTGATCTGTTTGGGGCTGCTTTAGGGAATGGAAATCGTGAATATTACTTAGATTATAATACAAAAATGCTATCCACTATTATGATATTTATGACCAATAATCTTTTGAAATTGGGATTGAATAGTAACCTCTTAAAAGTTTCGTCTGACAAACTCAGTAATAGTTGATCGATTGTCTAGAAAGCTGTATAATTTAATAAAAGTAAAAAGTCAGACACCTTCACATTGAATATCATTATCACGCCCCCCTCTTAGGTTCTTGGACAACTAAAATTTGAGTGATTGAGATATAAATTATTCTGATTCATTATAAATTACAGTACTAGAAATAGTTTTCAATAAAATTAATATTTTATATTCAGATATATTTCAGTAATTTGTTTTAATTTTAACAATTGAACATTATAATTGTTTTCGTAATTTATTACACATTGTAGTTTTTCATTATGTGGTTTCGTTATAAGATATTTTTTGTTTTTGAATTTAATGTTTCGTTTTCGTTTTTGTTTGTTTGTTAATTCATGTTTTTGTTGTTGCTTTTTGTGTTTTGCGTTCTTAGTTTGTCCTGTTTCAATAGTAGTGTTTAATTTTTTTTTTGTTACTGTTTCCATATTTTTATTTAAAACTGTTTTTGTTCATGAGCAATATCGCTCCGCAGCGAATGCTCCACATTAAATGCCATGGGCGTTACATACATTACAAGTGATTTCTATCAAATCAGTTTGCCTGCTATCGCTTTTGCGTTGGTATAATTCAATTTTTTGGAGAACAACTGATATACTGATTTTTATACTTGACTATTATATCTAACATAGATTTGGCAAAAAAATTCTCCCAAGTGAAATTTTAGATAAACGGGCGTTACCTATCCAGTCCCTGTCTTGCCAGAAAGAATGTTTTGTTTGTCCCCTTCTTATTCGCCACGGAGATTTCTTCCAACGCCAAAAATATTTGATTTTCTGCTTTCGTTTCTGAAACGCAATAAAATAATCATTGTCTTCATCAGAAGGCCCCGCAATTACCATATCGTCGTTAACTCGTTCCATTTTATATTATTAACATTATTTTCAACTGACAGTGTCAATCCACTTCTCTCCCTAGTATCAGTTCTTCTTCAAGTTGAGATTCGTCCCTCTACTCTTCAGACTCGTTTCCAGGATCTAGCAAGCAGTAGCGGTGTTCCTATGATTCAGCTGTAGGAAGAGAACCTGCATTCGTAGACAATCATATTACCATTGATCATGTTATAGATGTGGAAGGAATAGGCTAGATGCAGTCCCATACTCTTCCCATTAGGTGATGTGTTAGAAAACTAGTAAAATATGAACCAAACGTATGCGTGAGTGAGGTCCTACGTTCAAGGAGGATAGCATTGACCTACATAATACTTTTGCGATATCCGAGTGACAGAATATCCTTTGACGAAATAATGGCCGATAAGTGTATTACTAAAAATTACCCTCAGGCTTTATAAATTGCTAAGCCAAACTGAATGTAATGATTCCTTAATTTTGTATGCACTTGTTTGTAATTATTGGCGTATTTACTGAAATAATTTAACTATAGATAACCTGTGAACTAGGTTTTATTAGACAAAAATGTGTCACATGTTAACTCTACAAAATCACACTGAACACTAAATGAGGTTTGGTTAAACAACATGTGTTAATTAAAACATTTGAATAATAAACAATATATCATTTTCCCCCACCAACATAAAAGTCCTGGAGGTAAGCTGGAGGGCGACGATTTCTAGAGCTGCGCTTGAGAGCTGGGGGAGGGGGTGACGGCTGAGTCACCGGCCTTGGTTCATCTACTTGATATCTGGGTGAAGTAGGTTCACCTCTTGTTTCTTCATTTTCTAGCAAGCCCTGTTCCTGGTTCAAATTAGAGTCCATATGTTCTAGCTGGGTATCCTCTTGCCTAGCTCCTTCACTGCTATATGTAGGGGTTGGGGCCAAGTGCCTCATAGATACAGTAGTCTCTCGTCCGTCTAGCAGTCTGACATGGACATACTCCGGATTCCTATCTAGAAGAGTCACCTCATCCACCAGTGGTTCGTACTTAAACTGTCTCACGTTTCAACGAAGAAGCACTTGACCAGGTGTGAGAAGCCAGGAAGGAGTGGAACTACCATTGCCCGATTTCCTGGGGTGCTTGAACATCCGCTCGTGAGGAGTCTCGTTCGTAGCGGTGCACAGAAGAGAACGGATAGCATGAAGAGCATAGTCGACGACATGTTCTCACTGATGAGTCCTTAATTGCTTTGTTCTGAGAGCTAATTCAATGGTCTTCCAGACTGTGCCCACGATTTTTTCTGCTTGCCCCTTTTCCCTGTGGGTTGTATGATGTAGTCCGACTTGTAGCTATCCCATTGGTGGTTAAAAATGTTTTTAGTTTTTAGAAGGAAGATCCCCTATCAGTATGTATATAACATGGTAGTCCAAATATAGCAAATAAAAATTGTAATTTATTTTTAACAGTCGATGCTGGAAGGTCATGACAAGGAAATGCGAAGGGGTATCTGGAGAACTCGACAGCTATAATCAGGAGGTAACGGTTTCTTGTATTGGTTGGTAGTGGTCCTTTAAAATCTATGTTAAGTCACTTCAATGGTCGTGTCGCCTTTATAAGATGTTGTTCTTGCTTATTGAACCTCGGTTTTAGCTTAGCATAGATCTTGCATGACGTCGTTATCGTTTGTTCAATCGAGTGACTCCGGGATTACATAGTTCTTGGTGAAGTTCTTTGAGCTTGTTAAAATTACATCCGATCGCAGAACATATTCTTGACAACGCGTCTGCTGCTTCATTCTGACATCCCGGTCTGTATAAAATTTCATAATCGAAGCAAGATAGTTCAAGACGCCAACGCAAGATTTTCTCGTTCTTGACTTTGCCAGGTTGTTTGCCATCGAACATAAAAGACACGGACTTTTGATCTGTAATAAGCCTTAAGTGCCTCCCTAGTAGATAGTGACGCCACTTTCTTGCTGCCCCTACTATCGCATAGGCTTCTTTCTCCACAGGTGAATGTCGTCGTTCGGAATGGTTGAGAGTTCGAGAGAAAAATGAGACAGGTCGACCGTTCTGCGAAAGTGTAGCTCCTATTGCATGTTCAGAAGCATCTGATTCAACTGTAAAGACGGCTTCTTCATCAATAGCACTGACTAAAGCGTTTTCTATGTCTGATTTTAGTATTTCAAAAGTTTGAGCTGCTCGATTATTCATGGGAAACGGACTTGATGTCAAACTGTTAATTTTCTGAGAAAATTAGAAAAGTGTGAAAACATTCCCATTGCTCTCTTCAAGGTGGCTGTACGTAGGCGGATCAGGGCGTATTGTTTTATTGCTTACGACAAACCCAAGTAATTTTATCGTACGGACGGAGAAAATACTTTTTTGTTCATTGATTGTCAGACCATATTTTTCCACAGCTTTTAAAAATTTCCTCAGGTTTGCGTCATGTTCCGCTTGATCCTTCCCACATACCGTTATATCGTCCAAATATGCATAGACTCCCGTAAGTCCTTCTCGAGTAATGATGTTATGGATCGTCCGTTGAAAGCAAGCAACTGCATTTCGTGGGCCAAATGGAATGCTCCGGAACTGCCACAATTTGCCAGCGGCTTCGAACGCTGTAAATGGCTTGTCTTCGTCCGTTATCTGTATTTGGTGATACGCACTTTTGAGGTCGATAGAGCTGAAGACTTCGTAGCCCACTACGGTGTTCACGATATCGTCAATTCTCGGTAAGGGATACGCATCAAGTTGTGTATATCTGTTAATTGTCTGAGAATAATCGATCACCATGCGCCGTTTGTGATTCTCTGTCTGCGTAACGAGGACCTGAGCTCTCCAAGGGGAAAAACTTTCCTCAATTATGCCGTCTTTCAATAGTTTTTGCACTTCTAGTTCGATAAACTTGGCATCGGAGGTAGAGTGACGTCGAGACTTAATCGCAATAGGCTTCACATCGCGCGGGACGTTTCTAAATAGCCTTACTGGCTCAACACTCGCCATGGTAAGCCCACAGATATTGAGAGGGTCCCGCGATCCCCAAAATTTAATTTCGATAGAAGAATGACTACTTAGAACATCGCGTCCTAGGGTGGCGTCCGCAAAAGATCTGGGAGAATATTGAGTGTTACTCCGGGGTAGAAATGATCTATCTTCAAATCTACTCTGCAAGCCTTGTTAATTGTGGAATTCAGAGTAGTAGACGCCATGGATACCGTTAAATGAGTTGGTAAGATTGTGTTGACCGACTGTTCTTGGTACTGAAGGGACTGTTCTATTGCCGATTCTAGGGCCTTTGATTGTCTGGAGGCTTCATCAAAGATAAGGTTGGTACTCTCTAATAATCTTTGGCGTATGTTGGACTCACGGAGCCCGGCAATGAAAGCGTCTCTTATGCAATCATTACGGTTAGTCTCGGCCGTAACGGCTTTGAAATTGCAGTCTTTGCTAAGTAGCTTCAACGCTTCAAAATATTTTGTAACTGATTCGCCAGATTGTTGCCGCCTAGTCGCTAACTTGTGACTTACAAAAACTTCGTTCACCGACTTTGTAAATGTGCTCTTTAGGACTGGAATGGCATCATTGTAAGTACCGCATTCGTTAATTAACTCGTAAACGCCAGGAGATACGTGATTTACCAGTATGCGTAATTGTCTCGTTGTCTCTTACTTGGTAAGTTAGCAGGAAGTTTTGAAACGTCTTGTACCGGTGGTCCCATTCAAGTGATGCAGTTTGTGAATCTGCTTCAATTGCAAGCCGCTCTAGCCGAATTTTTTTTTTTTTTTTTTTTTAAAAAACTTTTTCAAAGAGATTTTCTGTTGGGATTATTATTTGAATTAAAATATGGCAATTCAAGTGGCTTTGGGTAACTTTCAAACTTACTTACTCAGTAGTACCACCAGAAATAACCGGGTGCACCTCCCCAGAGTTCATCCTTTTAAATTATTTATTTATGATCATTAAACAAATTCATATTCCTGAGAATAACACTACATTGCTAAAAGTGTAAGCATCAATTACCATGTAAACATAGACTAATATGGGGTAGGCGGAGTAGCGGAAAAACAGATAAGACAAAGGAAGTAACCCCCACCCCACACCTCCCTATGTCCAGTGGTGCCAACTCATTTAGGATCTGAATCCTGTAATACAATAAATTATATTAACAAATCTGATTACATAATCTTCACAATACTAAAAATGTTTGTTCAAATAATTTTGACGTTTAATTAAATAAACATTAAATAAACTTAAGGGCTAACTGGGGTTTGACACGAATTAATCTTTGGGTGAAGAGAAGGGAGAGGGGAGTGCAGTATACTTTACTTGGTGCAATATGTTTATATTGGAAAGAATTGTTGAGCATGTCAATATTTCTACGCAAATTACTTGCTTCATACCTTAGAATACAAAAAAAAAAATATTATACAAAAGTTACTCTAAATGAAAAAGTAAACAACTTTTGTTATGTGCACGATGGCCGAAAAAGAAATAGAATTTTTATTTATTATACTTTATTTTTTATTTCAGGCCTCCCTTATAACCCCTACTCCCGTTTGGACCTAAAAATTTTAATATAGCTTATTATCACGATAGAATTATTGCTAATTCACATACCGAGTTTTGTTAAGTTAGGTTTAACCGTTAGTGTCCAATAAAATAGTTGGCTCCCACATTAGTTTTTAGTGTATATCACGTTTATACGTTGTTATAAAACAAAAGTGAATATAACAAATGTTACTCTAAATAACAGAATAAACAACTTTTGTCATGTGCATGTCAGCCGAAAAACCAATAGGAAACGAAATATCGCTATTTTTAATTTCAGGCCTCCCTTACAACCCCCACTCCTGCTCGTCCCTAGAAATGTTGGTACAGCTTATTACCAATGTACAGGCAGAGGTTACAATTTTATATATATATTTATAAATGTCCGTCACCGTCCTAGTGGTCGATATTTTTTTTGAACATTATCAAACTCATATAAAACTAAATGTCAATTTCTATAATTGCTGAAAGCGGATCAAGCGAATGGAAGTTTAAATATTAAGTTCTAAATAGCTCCGTTATTATGAGGCTGATCGAAAAGTATTCTATAACCAATCTTATAACTTAATTTTCATACACGCTATACATTAATTCTCGAAGTCACATATTAATGGATATATTTGTATTTGCAGCCTTTAGTTAACTCATGCTTCTATTAATGCAACTTTCACTTGCAGCTACTTTATCAATAAAGATATCTAGTCCAACTTGAATTTCGTATGAAGTCCTGACTTCTGACGAGTGGGGAAAAGTCATCCCATTGTCACAAAAGTCATTGCAGCTGGTAGGAAATCAGCTACCCAGCTTTAATTTTGATAAAAATCTTTTTTCTGGATGTGTTTGAAAAAAAAATCATTTTTTAACAGATAATGTTCGTAATGGCGCATTACAAAAAAAAAACATAAAAAAACATGTAATATAGTCTAATATCGTTTAATATAAAATGTGCAACTTCCTTTTGGGAATGCCAAAGTTATGTGCACTGTAGAGCAATTGGAAGAGACGAATAAATAGACTATCACTAAAGGAACTTGCTATTCCAGAATTAAAACAGAAAACGTGTTATTATGACATTCTTCAAACTTTGGAAAACATGGGGGTGATTCCTGTTAACTAGGGTAATATTTTTACATACACTCATGTACCCACTTCTGTAATATTTAACTTCAAAAGCATTTTTTCTGAATTAGGAGATCAAAATATTGAAATTTCGCAAATAATAAGTTTCTGCAATTAAAAACGTACGGCGTTCAGGGCTCTATCCGTACGAAGACTGTTTCCACATGTGCCACGCTACATACTTCACTTCCTCTGTATTGTTCATCCACATCCTTTCTACCAGCCCCTCCTCCCTCCCCCCGTTCCCTCCCCACCTCTAAAATGCGACCCAACACTCCAGTAGACTCCAGGACTCCTAAGTTAGGGGATGTGTCGTTCCTCCGCTCTTGCCCCATCGAATATCAAAGGTATTTTCGTGTAACCCATAGATTAATCTTTCAATATTTTCAGCACAATTTATCTGCATTTAAATGATATTTGATTTAACTATCTATCAAAACACACCTTTACATGAATTGGGATTAGAGACATCAATTCTTGTACAAATGTTTAGTTATTTACAAAAATTAGGAAAAACAAAACAAATACACGTTTATTAAAATTACTAATTGTGGAAACCTACGCGTGTAATATTCGAGCACTTCACGGAAGGGAGTAAATTACATTCCAACAGGATTAAACTATTTCAAAAATCTTTGTTTTATGATTTCACCAATGCTCTGAAATTGATAAACTTATTTTTTGCATGAATAATGGTAGAAAGTATTATTGATTTTAGAGCTATGGAGGTGTTTATACAAGGATTCGTAACTTAGTTATTTTCATTTATCGTCATTAGTTGACATTATGTAATGTTATTTATTTAGTGTCTGTAAATAAATACAGATATATATATTAATACATCAATATTTTTTCTTCATATATTAACAGTGACACTCTTTTTTCTTGCCTTGTACTTCAATTTTATTATGGTTTATAGTTTGTAAAATGTTCAGTGATTGTTCCTTGTTATATTTGTATTATCATTATTGAAATAATGTTTGTTTTAACTCTGTGTATTTATTTATTTAGGTGTGAATCCCTTAAATTGCGACACACCAAATAAATCAATTCTGGTTTATATTAAATATTGTTTTCAACGACGCTATTAGTGAGACCTGTATAAAGTAAATAAAGTGGGTTGAAAATAACAATGGTAATTCGTTGGAATAATATTTTGATATTTTGAACAGGACAAAGTTTGTTATTTAGTGATTTATATTATTTCCTCATAACACATCAATATGCAGTATTTAACAACCGCTTGTCGGAAACAATTCATATCCAAGGTTTATTTGTTACTGTTCATCTAGAATGCATATTTTTGAAATCGTTTTCTTTTCAATATATTTCATTATTTAATATGACCTCTACATATTACCTAAAAAAACACATGAGTGAGCATTTTGGGACTCCTCTCTTTTCGCAGATTTCCCTTCAGGGAAATCAGTTATTGAGGTCGTACTCATGACGCATTTTTCGAAATTTTTCTTCAAATGTCCATCGATCCTACCTAGTAGATGACGAAAATGTGGTCCATATATATATATATATATATATATATATATATATATATATATATATATATATATATATAAAATTGTAACCTCTGTCTGTACATTGATTTTTTTCGCGAAATTTCACGATAACTTTTCGTTTCACATGTCATAGACACCATAACTGCATTTTGTTTCTTTCGTGTATGTTTGTTTGTTTGTTTGTTTGTTTGTTTGTTACCTTTTCACGCAAAAACGGCTGAACCGAATTTTATGAAACTTGGTATGTATATTACTACTAGCCCAACTTAGACTTTAGGTTATATTAATATTCTCTAAGACGAACAGGAGTGGGGGTTATAAGGGAGGCCTGAAATTAAAAATAGCGATATTTCGTTTCCTATTGTTTTTTCGTCAAATATGCACATAACAAAAGTTCTTTATTTTATTATTTAGAGTAACTTTTGTTATGTACACTTTCGTCGTGTACCTAAATATAAATGAGTTATACGCTAAAAATTATAGCGGAGTGAACAATTTTATTTGGGACAAAAGACCCAACCGAAGTAAATAAAACTCGGTATATGTATTAGTACTAAGGCCTTTGTTATAACAAGCCATACCAACATTTCTAGGGACGGGCAGGAGTGGGGGTTTTAAGGGAAGCCTGAAATTACAAATAGCGATATTTCGTTTCCTATTGGTTTTTCGGCAAATATGCACATAACAAAAGTTCTTTATTTTATTATTTAGAGTAAATTTTGTTATATTCACTTTTGTTTTATAAAAAAGCATAAACAAGATATACACTGAAAACTAAAACGGGGGCCCACTATTTTATTGGGCACTAACGGTTGAACCGAACTTAACAAAACTCGTTATGTCAATTAGCATTAATTCTTCCATAATATTAAGCTATATTAAAAGTTTTAGGTTCAAACGGGAGCGGGGGTTATAAGGGAGGTCTGAAGTAGAAATTCGCGATTGTTCGTATTCTATTTGTTTTTCGGCAACCGTGCACTTGACAAAAGCTGTTTACTTTTTTATTTAGAGTAACTTTTGTTTTATATTTTTTTTTTTTTGAAAAAGAAGTTATGAAGCAAGTAATGTGCATAGAAATTTGATATGCACAACAGTTTATTCCTATATGAACTACCAGGTACCTCAACCTGGATAAATTAATTCAAATTTACGTTAATATTTTGTCCTTAAAATTGAAATTTATGCATAATGCACAGGAGACGGGAAATATGACAATATGGAGGACAGTGAAGTCTTACATAAAAAATTAATTTAATTATTAACGAATGCCAACAACGGGTATAAACCCTGAACACTGGGACGGGTAAATGTCAAAATAGTGTGCAAAGTAAAGCCTTGCCAAAAAAATACTATCACCATTCAGCCTCAAATCAATTCCCGAGCGAAGCCGGGTATCTGAGCTAGTATATATATATATATATATATATATATATATATATATATATATATATATAATTGTGCTCATGTTTTCGACCAGGTTGTATTTATATGTGTTGTGTTATTCTAACTAAGATTTATTTCACCAACATTGACCAAAACTCCGAAAAGAATAACACACCACACACACACACACACACACACACACACACACACACACACACATATACAATATATATATATATATATATATATATATATATATATATATATATAAAATTGTAACCTCTGTCTGTACATTGGTTTTTTTCGCGAATTTTCACGATAACTTTTCGTTTCACATGTCATAGACACAATAACTGCATTTTGTTTCTTTTGTGTGTGTTTAATTGTTTGTTTGTTTGTTACCTTTTCACGCATAAACGGCTGAACCGAGTTTTATGAAACTTGGTATGTATATTACTACTAACCCAACTTAGACTTTAGGCTATATTAATATCCTCTGAAACGAACAGGAGTGGGGGTTATAAGGGAAGCCTGAAATTAAAAATAGCAATATTTCGTTTCCTATTAGTTTTTCGGCAAATATGAACATAACAAAAGTTGTTTATTTTGTTATTTAGAGTAACGTTTGTTATATACACTTTTTTAATATACTGGATTATAAACGAGATATACGCTAAAATCTATAGCGGAAGTGAACAATTTTATTTGGGACAAAAGACCCAACCGAAATAAATAAAACTCGGTATATGTATTAGCACTAACGCTTTCATTATAACAAGCCACACCAACATTTCTAGGGACGGGCAGGAGTGGGGGTTTTAAGGGAAGCCTGAATTTAAAATAGCGGTATTTCGTTTTCTATTCGTTTTTCGGCAAATATGAACATAACAAAAGTTGTTTATTTTGTTATTTAGAGTAACTTTTGTAATGTTCATTTTTGTCTTTTAACAATGTATAAACGAGATATACACTATAAACTAAAGCGGGAGTCAACTATTTTATTGGGCGCTAACGATTGAACCGAACTTAACAAAAGTCCGTCACGCAGGGGCTGCGTAAACTAAGCAGATTTCCCACGTGAAGTTTTACAATAGAGAAATCTGCCCAATAACAAGTGTAGTAAGTAGTAAGGGATCACTAAACTTATACACGAGGGACGAATAGTTACGAAAACGGCCGCCAGAGCTCTTTTCGGAAAGTACCAAACAGCTCACTCCTGCCGACCAATGCAGAATACAAATGCAAATATCTCGGTTAATATTCAAGATAGAGAATAAATGTATATAACAGTATTTATAGTACATTTAATTTGCAATAAGATTGGTGCTATACAATTTTTCGATCCGATGCTTAATAACGGAGATATTTCGATTTTTTCTGAAAATCCCCCTCTAAATCCCCCCTCCCACTGGTACGATTTCAGCAATTAACGAACTTGATCTTCCTTTTTACATATAACGATTAAATTCCGAGTTTGGTAACGATCAAACAAAAATTGCGACCGCAAGAGCGTTAACAGACAAATATAAATAAATATATATATATATATATATATATATATATATATATATATATATATATACAATTTTGAACGGACCTCATTTTCGTCATCTCCGGGGTAGGATCGATGGACATTTGAAGAAATGTTTCTTAACTCGCGGCATGAGTACGACCTGAATTGAATTCTGCTAACATTTTAATATAGCTTATAATCATGGAAGAATTAATGCTAATTGACATACCGAGTTTTAGCAGATTTCCCTTCAGTCCGTTTTTTATACATTTTTCCAGGAACAATGTGTGGAGCAAGTAATTTGCGTAGAAATATTGATATGCTCAACAATTCATACCTATTTGAACTATCAGGTACCTCAGCTGGAAAAATTAATTTAAATCAATGTTAATATTTTGTCCTTAATAGCTGAAATCTATGCATAATGCACAGGAGACGGGAAATATGACAATTTGGAGGACAGTGAAGACTTACATAAAAAATTAATTTTATTATTAACAAATGCCAACAACGGGTATTAATCCTAAATACTGGGACAGGTAAATGACAAAATATTGTGCAAAGTAAAGCCTTGCCAAAAAAATACCATCACCATTCAGCCTCAAATCAATTCCCGGGCGAAGCCGGGTATCTGAGCTAGTATATATATATATATATATATATATATATATATATATATATAGAGCTATATATGTATAAGGACCTTATTTTCGTCTACTAGGTCGGATCGATGGAGATTTGTAGAATGTGTTCTACAATCGCGTGATGTGTCCAACTGAAATAGCTGATTCCCCTTAAGGGAAATCTTCTACAAGAGAATGATGGTCATTATTGAATTATACTAGAGCACACACTGTAAGTATTATATTCGTAATAATAATAAATTAAGGCTATAGCAATTCCAATATAGTTAACATGTCACACAAAATAAATTAATAAATATCAGCATTAACGTTGTTTGCATTCCCACAGCATCCACTCCTGAATTTTGTGTTAATTCAGCACTGTATGTGAATTTATATCATTTGTTCTAAAAATTAAACAATCGGAATGTTCTAATAATCCCCATTTCTGGGTAAAGTAAATAACATTTTTAAGTTTAGGTTAAAATTACTTAATTTGAGTTTAGAAAGCTGGGAAGGGGTGTAGAAATCTAATCCCACTTTGAAGAAACGTCATTTGTGATAATATGTCATTCTTAAATACAATTTACTTAGTACTTAAAATCAATTTGTTTAAGCGTAGCATTATTTAAGAACTCGAGCTTAGGTATCGTTTTGCCGAAAAATGAATTGTAAACGAATTTCCGTGGTTTTTTATTTTTCTTTAACTACTTGCCTGTAAAAATAGTAATATAGTTGAAATAAGGCTTTCCGGATGTAGAAAAATCTAGGTCGTTCATT
This sequence comes from Riptortus pedestris, assembly GCA_019009955.1. Taxonomy (NCBI): domain Eukaryota; kingdom Metazoa; phylum Arthropoda; class Insecta; order Hemiptera; family Alydidae; genus Riptortus; species Riptortus pedestris. The sequence continues at coordinate 134,894,179 of CM032228.1, forward strand.
TTGATTCAATTATTAATGCGTCATTTAAGCATTAGTTTAAGCTATACATGTATGAGCAGATCTTGTTTACAGATTGTTATTCGTTAAAAGTTTATTATAAAATTGTTTTCTCTAAACATCAAAATATAGAACTTTTGTTACTTGCATGCTTGGTTAAAAGCGATTAGGAAACGGTATATTGTATGTTTTCATTTTAAGAATACCTTATAATCCCGTACTCCTATAAGGCTATTAGTATGACCTAAAAGTCTAGTTGGGTTACCAGTACTCATACCAAGTTTCAGGAAATATGGTTCAGTCTTTTAGCCGTGAAAACAGGACAAATAAATATACACCAATGGCCAAAAATTGTAAAAATCTTTTCGACTCCATGCGAAGTGAAAAAATTAACGTGGAATTTTCGAGATTTGTAAAATAAATTTTCAGACAGAAGTTACAATTATGTATGTACTCTGGAACTCATGACACGAAGTTTACCTTCATCTGTACTCAGTCATCTATGCTCACATGGATTGGACCTAAAATGGGATCATCAATGTGGGAGTAGATACCCTTCAGGACGGGAATGTAAACACACTGGGAATGCTAATATTGCACGGTGTGACTTTGACCCTGAACTGCAAGCCCGTTGTCAGCTGAAAGAAAAAAAATCTGCTAAAACTTGAAGTCTCAGTGATTTTGGTCGATATATCCTTAGCACTAGTAATTTTATTAAATTAAAATGGCCCCAGTGAGTTGTTTTACACATATCTCGACATTCGAATACGAAAATTACCATCGTACCTTTAAAAGTTACTTTCTATATGAATACTCTTTCATCTTTCGAAGACTCTCCCTACTGGCTATGAAATTCTCAAAGTCCTACCTCTTGCCATGAATTCCTGATTATTTTAAAATTACAAAAAAATAAACTGTAACAGAGATATTTATTTAAAAACTTGCTCAATCAATCCAGATATAGGCACAGGTAGTAAGAATAATCAAAGCAGACTTTCAGATTAAGTAATTAGAGGAGGGAAAAAAGCGAGACGAATTCGGCAATTTCTCACTCGGCCTCTCATTGATAGTATCTCTTGTCATTCAGCAACATATTCCCCTCAACCCTCCAATTACTTTTACCCGCACTTCAACAATACCTTCATTTATTTTTTGTCTATAATTTTGTTGGTACTTCCCCGAAAGGGAAATCAGCTGTAATTTATTATTATTTAAATTGTTTTAATTAATGAAGAGATATGAGTTGATATTCCCCGTAAGGTTGTACTTATGACGCTATTTTCGAAATATTTCCTCAAAAGTCCATGGATCCAACCAAGGAGATGAAGTAAATGAGGTCCGTTCAAAATCATATATATTGGGAAAATATGTAAATGACAAAATTTTTAGGTTTATATATATTTATATAAGCCTAAAAATGTTGTTATTTACATATTTTCCCAGCCATGAATATTAACTGAGATATTTGCATTTTAGTCGATTTCCCTTAAGAGAAATCGACTATTCAGGTTGTACTCATGACGAGATTTTGGAAAATTTTCCTCAAATGTCCATCGATCCTAACTAGTAGATATCGAAAATGAGGTCCGTTGAAAATTTTATATACGATATATTTAATCGTTTTATGTAAAAAGAAAGATCAAGTTAATGGCTGAAATCCGACCAGTGGGAAATGGGGGGGGGTTTAGAGGACAGGAATTTCGAAACTTCTTAATATCTCCGTTATTATGCGTTGGATCGAAAAATACTCTATTTATTTTATTTTATTTTTTATTTTACGTCCACTTTATGCTACTAGGCTAATCGGGACGGGTTATCTACAGGTTACCATCTTTTCTAGCCAGGGTGGGCCTAAGGAGTTTATTTAATGAGTACGTCATCAAATAAATTAAATACTCTAGAACGAATCTTATTGCAAATTAAATTTACTATAAATATTTTTATATACATTTATTCTCTATCTTGAATATTAAACGAGATATTTGCATTTTTATTAAGTGTGCCGATAATGTACGATATGAGATCGGCTAAAGTCGGTTCTATTCGTTTCCGCCGTAAGCTAGTTCGGCCGTTTCCGTAACTGTTCTGCTCTCGTGTGTAGATTTCTCTATTGTATAACTTCACGTGGAAAATCTGCTTAGTTTACGCAGCCCCTCCTTGACAGACTATGAACCACTTTATTTTAAGCTTAAATACCGAATATTGCTTTCAAGAGGCCTTTATTCAGATACTTTATATATATATATTAAACTCTTTGTGTAATTACATCAGTTTCCATTTTTACGTTCTTGTCTAGAAAATGTTTATTTGATCTATATCATGCTGCATATTTAACCATTTCAGTCAACGCTAAAGATCGTATTTGTTATTGGCTGAAATCGTACATGGAATAGGATGGTTTAGAGGGGGGATTCGAAAATTCAAAATAGCTCCTTTATTATGAGTCGGGTCGTAATTTTTTATAGAACTAAACTTTTTAAACTATTAATGGTTTAACATTTTTGTTCTACGCGTTTCCGTAACTCAGATAATAGGTGAGTTATTCTTACTTTTTTGTTGACAAGTGTTTCAAACCAACACGTGGTAAATCTGCTTAGAGCACGCGGCCCCTGTTTGTCGAACGGTTTATATGTACTTGGGTGAATTGGAGGTACACACTTATATGCAACACCTCGCAACTCACCGGGAGCTTCTTGGTGCTTCTACGACCAACAGAGTATCCATACTCAAGTCGTAAAATATGAACGATCCCAACCTAACTCCGTTTGTAACTTCTCCTCTGAACATATAACTTACATTGATGATGTAGTGATTCATCCCAGAATTATGTCAGCATCGGCCGCTTTTCTTGAAGAATTCGGGCCTGTAACACATGATTTAGATCAGATTTAGATAAGTGTATATAAGGGAAATTCCAGAATTTTTAGAGACTCAAGGTAGACTAGCAGTCCTAACCATTCTATTAGAGAGATCGACTGACTATAATTAACGTCTAGATCTTGGCAGATGCAATGTTACGTAAAAGTTAGCTACTTTGAAATAATGGATAATGCATTATACTATAAAGGACTCAGGAACCGTAGTGGGTTCAGAATTATCCAAAAGCTAACTTTGTTTCTATTTTTTTAAAGAGTAATCGTTGTTTGATTGAAAATATTGATTATTTACAATTTGATATTAGAGAAATGGAGGTATGGGCTAGTTAAGCGTAATAAGACGCTGCTATTCATTTTTAAGAGACGTCTTAGACCCATTCAAGTAAGCTAGTTTTTTGATGTCGGCGCCCATGAACTAGAATAATACAAATATCTATCATATGTAGTATTTACAAGCTGCACCTGGTTGAACTGGTAAACCTGATTTTCACAGGACGTAACAAGGGAAAAGAGAGTCTCAAGGACATGCATTGGTTTCCCATTGCCTTCTGAAACTGGAGATTTTAACTTCCCTATTCCGAATAACACTTTGAGCTATTATATAAGTCTAAAAACATAACATCATTTGTCATAATATGCCTTTATTAATAACATAACACTTTAATGAGTACTAATGAAATTATTTACACTCGTTGTGGTGTTTATTATATATTTATACTTCGTTATACGAGAAAATATTGCAATTTTTTCATTTCAGGTTTCTCTTATAACCCCCACCCCTGCTCACCACTAGAAAAGTTAATATAGGTTACTTTTATGGAAGAGTTGATGCTAATTAACATACCGAGTTTTGTTCAGTTCGGTTAAGTCTGACTCGCGCTATAGTTTTTAGCGTATATCGTGTTTATAGTTCGTTGTACGACAAAAGTGTATATAGCAAAAGTTACTCTAAATAACAAAATAAACACTTATTGTTATATGCATGTTTGCCGTAAACCCAATAGAAAGCGTTTGTTGCCGTAAACCCAATAGAAAGTTTGTTAATGGCTAAAATAGGAACATGAAGACGGGTAAAATAACTCGTGATCGTTTCGATGGATTTAAAATGTGCCTTCGATCGCGCCAAGACTGCTTTCAATAATAAATGAACTCTCGAGTGTCTTGCGGTCTTAAATCCTACTCTCTGACTACAATATACAGAGGGGCGATTGTCCCCAGATTGACGTATGACATTGAAATATGGGGCCGTACCTTGGGCGTGAAAATTAGAAAGAATGCAAAGGTTAGTTGCGATAAAAATTGCTAAACGATATCGTACTTTATCCTATGAGGCATCATGTGTATTAGCAGACACTATGCCAATTTACATCAAAGCTGAACAAATGATAAGGCAACATATGTTATTGAAATTGAATGAAATCCCACAAGTCTTTACATTACAAAATATTACATCATACGAAATAAAAAAAGAAGTGAGACATACTTACTGGTTACACCCAGAGGATTACAATACACCATTAGACAACTTAGACAACGTGGACATATCGTATTGTTACGTTTTTGTGTTACCAAACCCAGTAATAAACGTTTTTAATAAGAGTTCTTTTGGATTGCAAAATTAAATACTCGCAAGTTTCACAGTTTTTATCACTGCGAAATTTATTTCACAATGCACAATAAACTTGGTGATTTTTCTTAATTACTACTCACAGTATACACTGATAGAGTTACTGTTCTTCAATGAGTCACAGTCCAATAATTCACTGAAATTCACAGAAAGACGGCACTGCACTGTCCTTTGCTTCGCGGCACTGCACTGTCTTCTACTTCGCGGCACTGCACTGTCTTAAACACGGCACTAAACTGTTACTTACAGTCACGGCACAACACTGTTCTTCTTATAAAAACACTTTACCGCACTGTACTAAGTCGCACTGTAGCACTGATGTGAACATCAAGAGAGGAGAGAATAAAACTGACTGCTCACGGCTGGCCCGAGCTCCTTTTTATAGGGAGGCGGCATACATCAAAGGGGAATTGTCTCGTTCATTCGAGGGTGGGCTAGAAGATTCTATAGTGGCTAGAACTTTCCTGTCGGCTGCTTTGATCTACGTCACACTTTCCAAATACGCGACTCTCTCTCTCTCTCTCTCTCTCTCTCTCTCTCTCTGAAGGATTATTCATCTATTTAATTTTCGCAACACTGCCGCCCACTTAAGCCTTTTCGTCCCGAATAGGCTCAATATCGCCGTTGCCATACTTGGCTAGTCGCTCTAGGTGTACCACTTTCATTTTAGACCTCGGATTGTGGTATCTCTGTATCCGGTAGACAACGTCGTTCAATCTCTTGATCACCTTGTACGGTCCCTCCCAGTGCGTTTGCAATTTCGGGGATAGTCCTTTCTTTCGTTGTGGGTTAAATAGTAGAACCATTTGCCCTTCAGTGAATCCTTCCGTATTTGCTGCCCGATCATATCTGGCTTTCATCTTATCACCTGTCATTTTAATACGGTTGCGTACAAACTCATGGAGCTCATGCAGGTCTTCCTGTGCCTGGGGAGTATTTCCATTGTCTTCGCAGGACGGTCCGGGTTTGGCCCCAAATTCCAAATCCGCTGGTCTTAATTCTGCTCCAAATAAGATTTTTGCCGGAGTACGTGAGGTGGAATCATGGATTGCCGACCGGTAAGCCAGTAGTAATTTGGGTATGTGCACATCCCAATCCCTTTGTTGTGTGCTAACCACTTTTCTGAGGTATTCCTCCAGTGTCCGATTAAATCTTTCGACCATGCCATCAGATTGTGGATGAAGCGGTGTCGTCCTTGTTTTTTTGATGCCATACAATTCACACATTTCCTTGAATATGGCCGATTCAAAATTTTGGCCCTGGTCAGAATGAAGTTCTATTGAAACCCCGTATCGGCACACCCAATTATTTACAAAGGCATCTACAACCGTTTTCGACTCCTGGTTTGGGATGGCATATACTTCGGGCCATTTACTGAAGTAGTCCATTACAACTAGGACATACCGGTTTCCAGCCTCACTGACAGGGAATGGACCAGCAACATCCATGGCTATCCGCTCGAAAGGGGCGCCTGCGTTGTACAGCTGAAGTTTGCCACGACTTCTTCTCGTTGGACCCTTGGCTGCAATGCACTGCTTGCAATTGGCTATCCAATCGGTTACAGATTGCTGACATCCAACCCAGTAAAATCGTTGTTTTATCTTTTCCAGGGATTTTGTAATGCCCAGATGGCCGCCGCTGGGACCATTATGGAACTGCTTCAATACCTCATTTATCTTGGAAGTGGGCACGACAATTAGGTCGGTTGTGGTTTTGCCATCTGCACTCTCCCAAGATCGATATAAGCAGCCCTCTACCAGTTTTAGGCTATTCCACTGAACCCACTATGATTTCGCAAGTGGGCTTTCAGCTGATGTCTCATTTCGGGTTGGTTTTCTGTTGCATTCCTTAGCCGATATAATCTTCGCCAGAATCGGGTCATCTTTCTGAGCCTTCGACCAGTCCTCGTCTGAGCCAATACGGGTAAGTCGCACATCAATCACGCTTTCCTCTTTCTCGGCTTTAGTACAATGTTTGCATTCTATGTTACAAGGCCGTCTTGAAAGGGCATCAGCGTTATTGTGTTTCCCACCTTTTCGATGCTCGATGCTGAAATCATAGCTCTGCAGACGTTCAATCCATCGTGCCAGCTGACCTTCTGGGTTCTTGAACTGCAGCAGCCAACGTAGTGCCGAGTGGTCTGTTCTTAAGGTGAAGTGTTGACCATACAAGTATTTGTGGTAATGTTTGACGCACTCCAACACTGCCAGAAGCTCCCGTCGGGTAACACAATAATTTCTTTCGGGCTTGGAGAGTACCCTGCTGTAGTAGCCAATGACTCTTTCTGCTCCATTAACTACTTGAGAAAGTACTCCTCCTATTCCATAGCCACTGGCGTCCGTATCAATTATGAACTTCTGTCCAGCGACTGGATAGGCAAGGACAGGTGCTGTGCACAAGAGTTCCTTGAGCCTCTGGAAAGCATCTTCTGCTGCCTCACTCCAGTGGTATGGTCGCGACTTTTTGGTTAGCTCGTGCAAGCTGGCAGCTACCTGAGCGAAGTTTGGCACGAATCTCCTGTAGTATGTGCAAAGCCCCAGGAAGCTACGCAGCTCGTGAAGATTTCGTGGTCGAGGCCAGTCCTTTACTGCCCGTATTTTGTCCTCGTCAGTGGAGATGCCCTCTGCTGTTACCCGATGCCCTAAGTATTTGACCTCCTTCTGAAACAGAGCACATTTCTTTATGCTTAACTTCAGCCCAGCTGCTGTTATGCGAGTAAATACTTCATCCAGATTTTTAAGATGTTCCTCAAAAGTCTTCCCCATAACGATTATGTCGTCTAGATACACCAAGCATGTCTTCCAATTGAGACCCTTTAGCACACGTTCCATTAAACGCTCAAAAGTAGCTGGGGCGTTGCAAAGTCCAAATGGCATCACCTTGAACTGCCATAAACCATTGCTTGCGCTAAAGGCAGTTTTCTCTTTGTCCTTATCGGCTATCTCTACTTGCCAGTAGCCGCTTTGCAAGTCCAAGGTAGAAAACCATCTCGTTCCAGCCAACGTGTCTAAGGTGTCGTCAATTCTTGGCAGCGGATAGCTGTCTTTCTTGGTGACGTCGTTGAGTTTTCTGTAGTCGACGCAGAATCTGGTGCTGCCGTCTTTCTTCTTTACTAGAACTATTGGCGAGCTCCACGGACTCGAAGATGGTTCAATGACTCCATTCCGCTCCATTTCGTTGACCAGTTCCTTAACTTCGTTCCGCTTCGCTAGGGGAACACTCCTGGGTGCTTGTTTTATAGGTCTCGCTTCACCGGTATTTATTTCATGTTTAACTACAGCTGTTCTACCTGGGCTTTTATTGTTTAGGGCGAAGACGGAGGCATGTGTTCTTAGCAACTCCTTTGCTTTGTTTCTTTCAGGCGATGTCAGTCCTTTCATCCACTTTTCCTCTTCTTCTGCAAGTAGTTCGCGCTCCTTGGCTGTCATTTTCGGGCATCCTGAATTTTTGGCACAGTTAATTATTGCTTCTGCTGGCTCACATTGACCTATTTCAAAATTTTTGTTAATGATCTTCTCATTGTTGGATAGGTTAAGTACTCTCACCGGAACTCGTCCATCGTCGCAGGTTTTCACGAGGGCTTTAGCAGTTATAATGTCATCTTTAAGTTCTTTAGGTTCTACTACCCACAACCGGTTATCCTCACAATCTTCTTCCACACGCGCCCATACTAAGGTTTCCGACTGGGGTGGTAATTTCTGGCGTCCGACGGTAAATAGCCTCCTTACTGTGGTCTTGCTCTCATATCCAACATCCAAAGGTATCTCGACGTTGCGCCAGACCATAACTTGTTGACCCATGTGCAGATTGATACCGTGGGCTATCATGAAGTCTGCACCGATGATCACTTCGTCCACTATGTCGGCGACAACAAATACATGATCGGCGCTAGTGTTGGCAATTGTCAGTCGAACCTTGGCTCTTCCATAGACGGTGGCTGATTCCCCAGTAGCAGTGCGCAATCGAACGTCGCTTAATGGTTCCACTGATCCTTTTACCAAATCGGGCCTAATTATGGACTGCGACGCCCCTGTGTCTATGGTGAGAATCTGCTTCCTTCCGTTAATGAGTCCACGAGCTGTAAGGTTGCTATTCTGCTGTTGTATTATGGAAATGGAGATTGTGGGGCCAGCGGTTGTAGGAGCTAGCTCTTGCCCCTCAGTGCTAGCTCGTTTTAGTTTAACGGTGTCTCTTGAGATTTGGGGTTATTCATCCGTTTGTTCTCCCTTGGTGGCGAAACAGATCTTGACCTTTTCTTTGGTGATTTACAGTTACGTTGAAAATGGCCGGCTTTGCCACAGTTGAAGCACTTTGAGCGTGATCTGTTCCTTTGCTCCTCCATTATTCGCTTGACTAAATCTTCTATGTCACTCCTTGACATTTGGGCGTCATTTTGAATATCAGCCTCAAGACGTCGCACCTTGAAGACTTGTGGTTTCGAAATTACTTTAGCGGTCTCCTGGGCTAGCGCATAAGAGATGGTTTCAGCAAAGGATGATTTTTGCATAGCACACACCGCGAATTTAACGTCTGGATCTCGTATACCATTCAAAAATGCTTCAATCTTGAACTGATCCAAGAATGGATGATTTTCACCTGGGTAAGTCAGCTGCACTAGACGTTCGATTTCCATGGCAAAATCTTGTAGCGTCTCGTTCGGTTTCTGCACTCTGCCCCTTAGTTCCATCCTGTAAAGTTCTCGCTTATGCTCACCGCCAAACTTGCGCTGTAATGCCAACATAATGTCCTCATAATTATTCCTACAAGCTGATGGTAAACTCTCCAGGATTTCTGCAGCGGTTCCCTTCAGTGCCAAAATCAATTCTACCGCTTTCTCTTCATTATTCCATCCGTTTCTACTGGCCACCGTCTCAAATTGGAATTTAAAAACATTAAATGGTACATTACCGTCAAAAGTTGGGGTCTTTATCTTGCTGGATTGTTCTGAAATGAGCCTCACCGGACCCTCTCGAACATGTAGATTATCCATTTGGAATTGTAGCTCACGTATTTCATCATCTATCTTTTGTCCTAGGTTGGACACGTCCTCTTCAACCTTCTTCTGTGCCGCAGAAATGCCGCAGAGTTTTTCATCAAACTCGCTGACTCTTTGCTCTATGGTTTCCACTCGTTTGCCCAATACCTCTGACATTTCATGGAGTTTTTGGTTAGTTGATCTAGAAGCTTCCTGAAATTTCTCTTCTAGCCTCTCGCAATTAGCTCTAGAAACTTCTTCTAGTTTTTCGTAATTAGCTCTAGAAGCTTCCTGAAACTCTTGTCTGACTTCCGCTAAGATTTTCTCACTGTTGCTTCTAGAAGCTTCTTCTAATCTCTCGTAATTAGCTCTAGAAGCTTCTTCTAATCTTTCGTAATTAGCTCTAGAAGATTCCTGAAATTCTTGTCTAACTTCCGCTAAGAGTTTCTGGTTGTTATCTGTGATTTTTTCCATCATGGCGGCCAAAATTGAATTTAAATCTAAATTGCTGCATGACATAGGAGTACTTACTGCAATGTCTTCTTTATCGGCAAACTCGTGTGTACTTATATCGATTCCTCGTCTTTGGAATTCATCTGTCAATCGATTTTGTAATTCAGCCTTATTTCCTGTTGTTGGCAGATCCAGTTTAGCCAGCTCCTTCTTCAGCTGTTCCAACTTTTAGTTCTTCAAACTTCATTGTTTTGATGATTTTAATTTTGCAATCCCACTTCTGACACCAGTTGTTACGTTTTGTGTTACCAAAACCAGTAATAAACGTTTTTAATAAGAGTTCTTTTGGATTGCAAAATTAAATACTCGCAAGTTTCACAGTTTTTATCACTGCAAAATTTATTTCACAATGCACAATAAACTTGGTGATTTTTCTTAATTACTACTCACAGTATACACTGATAGAGTTACTGTTCTTCAATGAGTCACAGTCCAATAATTCACTGAAATTCACAGAAAGACGGCACTGCACTGTCCTTTGCTTCGCGGCACTGCACTGTCTTCTACTTCGCGGCACTGCACTGTCTTAAACACGGCACTAAACTGTTACTTACAGTCACGGCACAACACTGTTCTTCTTATAAAAACACTTTACCGCACTGTACTAAGTCGCACTGTAGCACTGATGTGAACATCAAGAGAGGAGAGAATAAAACTGACTGCTCACGGCTGGCCCGAGCTCCTTTTTATAGGGAGGCGGCATACATCAAAGGGGAATTGTCTCGTTCATTCGAGGGTGGGCTAGAAGATTCTATAGAGGCTAGAACTTTCCTGTCGGCTGCTTTGATCTACGTCACACTTTCCAAATACGCGACTCTCTCTCTCTCTCTCTCTCTCTCTCTCTCTCTCTCTGAAGGATTATTCATCTATTTAATTTTCGCAACAGTATATACGATGACGGAAGTAAAAAGAAGGATGGCATTGGGTGTGCGTATATCATTTTAAAAGACGGCAATATTATACAGAGAGGAAAATACAGACTATCACGAGTATGTACAAACAATCAAGCTGAAAACCTTGCAATTACTGCGGCACTCAAAACACTGCACGATATTTCAAGTGGCAGAGAGACTAGTATAATATACACGGAGAGCAAAATTAACATAGACCGCATTTACAATAATGAAAACCATGACGAACAGACTGAACAGATCAGAAGATTAATTACAATAACAGAAATATGTAATAGTGGCAATAACATGGATAAAATGACACTCCGGAAATTTAGGAAATGATGCAGCAGACCAACTTGCAAATACAGCATCAAGAGACGAATCAATACCTATTACACTCTCTAAAGTGACTATACAGACCATTAAAACTCTTTTGACACACGAATCTTATAAAAAATGGGACGAAAGGTGGACAAACCCTCTTAAAGGACGACAATTACATAATTACATACCAACTATATACCAGAGACAAAAAATAACACAGCAATTCTTAACAAATACAATTTATATCAGGACATGGAGCTACGAAATGTTAATTGTACAAATTTAAACTAACAAATACTAATAGATGCAAATGTGACAATGAGACGGAACAGGCAGGTGAGAGTACATTACTTTACGGACCAAAAACAAAACTCATAGCCGACGGACAAGCCGAAACATTTACTCAAATTCAACAAGGGATTTAATGCATTTATAAAGAATTGGATACCATTTTGTAGATCTACACTTACTGTTTATACACATTTTTATTGTTTTTATAATGTTTACGAAATATTATAAAGTAATTATTGAAATGTGTGTAGTATCCTAAGGTTGGAGCACACAAAATTTAAATAAATTACCACGTTGGGAACGTGGGGGGATACTCTGCGTGGAAAACAGGAGTAAACGGGTAAAATGTACTATTGTAAATTCCAAAGTTTTAAGGTTTAATGAATACATATTTTCTATGTTTTAACATTTACACGTCATTTATTGTAGCAAAAATCATCATTTACATTTAATATGGGATACAAATGTATATGAGAAAAATTACACTCCCCGTGTTCATGTGTTTTGCTATATAGCTTTCTGGTAAATATGGCATGCTCTATACTTTTCTTACACAGAATCAACGTGAATAATAATAACACAAATAAATAGTTAAAATAAAATCACTTCCTACTCAGCCCCTGTCCATTATTCAAAACTAAATAAGCAATTTCAATAGTACCCATTGATAGTATTAATCATAACCATTTATCTTTCCCTTTCACGCCAAAGTCCTCCCCACCCGGTTGTGACCCTAGTCCATCCGACTGTGCTTAGCTCTCCACAACTGCCGCTCCCGTATGCTGTGTAGTTTCAGAATTATTGCTACTTTATAGTTAGTAGTCTATTACATAGGGAACAAGTCGGTGGTTCAGATTTTGCCATAGGGTACTTATGTGTTATGTGTTAGACACAGTTGCAAACAACTCAAGGAGTCTGTAAATAATGTGACGTTGTTGTGTGGTGCATTGTTAATTTCTTTGAGTCCCAAATGTATCGCTTCTTGTTCAGCAGTATAGCACTTGAGCTGTTTGGGAGATGAAGCACGAGAACAGTGTTTTCAAGAGTGGCGGCTGAACCGCATTTGTTATCATATTTAGAACCATCGGTGTAAATGAATAAGTGTGCGTGGTTGTCTGTAATGAACTGTTGATAGGCCTTATTATAAAACGTTGACGCTAGAGGGTCTTTTTTATTAAATTTTTTAAGAGTTAAATTCACTCGGAAATTTCTTATTCTCCATGGAGGAATTTTACTAAAGTTAATTGGAAAGATATTGCATTGGGTTAATTTATACCTCTGTAATACGTCATAGTGTCTGACGAAAAAAGGCCTCTTCAACTTCTCGTTGATGTAATATCTGTTTATGTTTTCATTGTTAGACATTAAATGATGTAAGGTGTTGAAGTATTGAGAAATTGTATTTTGAGTCCATGTTTTATAATGTTGATAGAGTGCCTATGTGATGGTGGTATTTCTCCAGTTTCGGCATATAGGGCTGCAATTGGTGTGGACTTAAATGCACCAGTTGAAATTTGGAGGCATTGTTCAATGGTTTCTAGTATTTTCAAAATGTTAGGGATAAGCAGAGGAGAATGCGAAGCTTCCATAGTCTATTTGTGGCCGTATGATACTTCGATAAATCATAAGCATTGATTTTCTGTCTATAGATATAGACATTCTATATATAGATATATATAGATACAGCTTTTGGAATTTCATTTAAGTAGAGGTATAGGTTAGGGGTGTTTACACGTTTTTTAGTAAACAGTATGCCTTTTGTTTTCTGGATAGAAAATTTCAGCCCATGGTCCATACTCTCCACTGTTCTAAACTGTGGATAGTGTCTTGGATGCGTATTATTAGTATATCTACTGACATTGAATATAATAAGAAGGTCGTCAACGAATAGGCAGTATTGAACATCAATAGGAATGTAATCACAAATGGTGTCAAGTGCTATATTAAAAAGGGTCGTGCTCAAGACACATCCTTGTGGAACGCCGTTTTCTTGGCTAAATGGTTTGGAATAAGTAGTACCCTGTTTTACTTTGAATGTTCTAGCCGAAAGAAAGTTTTTGATGAAGATGAGAATCTTTCCTTGGATATTCCATTCTATCAGTTTTGAGATAATAACCCTTTTCCAGACCGTATCAAAGGCCTTTGCTATGTCAAAAGAAACAGCTTGTACTGATTTCTTGTTTGAGAATGCTTCTAGGATATCCGCCTCTAATTTTACAATAAGATCCATAGTGTAGTGTTTAGGGCTGAATCCACATTGGTTTTTAGAGAGTAGTTTATTAGATTTGGGTATACGAGCCGTTTGTTAAGCATTCTTTCAAAAAGCTTTGATAGACAACTGGTAAGGGCTATCGGTCTATAGCTTGTTGGTTGGGATTTATCATTATTAGGCTTCAAGATCGGTATAATGATTGATCCCTTCCAATATTCAGGTATATTTCCACTATCATATATTCCGTTAAACATTTTCAAGAGGATCGATAAACTTGAGAATGGAAGATTCTTTATTATAGAGTAGCATATACCATCGTTTCCCGGGGATGAGGAGTTGCATAAATTTAATGCATTTTGCATTTCAGAAATAGTAAACGAATCGTTAAGAGGGCGTGCTGCATTAGGTATTACATTTAAGGGAATAGTTTCTTTAGAAGTTTTGTAATTCAGATATTTTTTTGGAGTAGTTTTGAGAGCTATAGACGCTTTCAAAATGTTTTCCTAAGGAGTTACAAATTTGATACGGATCAGTCAGAATTTGGTTGTTAATTTTGAGACCAGAAATGGGTGGTGAGTATTTTTTGTGTTGAATTTTTCTTATAGTGTTCCATATATGTTTTAAGGGAGTATTTACGTTTATCGTAGATATATATTCAATCCAGTATTGTTTTTGACCCTACGTATAATAGCATTTGCTTTCCCTTTGGCTCGTTTATATTCTTCGAGTAATTTAGTACTTGGAGTTATTGTAAATGCTTTTAAGGCTTTCTTTCTATCTTTGATAGCTTTTTGGCAATCAGCATTCCACCAAGGTACTGGTCGTTTTTGCTTTTGTGGGAACGTTTTAGGAATAGCATAGTTGGCAGCTCTCGTAAGTAGCTGCTCGTTGAATTGGGTTATTGTGGCTGAATTTAGGTCTATATTATCGTAAATTAAATTTCTGAATGGACGTGTTTACCCGGAAAAGTTTATTAAGTATTATTATAAAATTTTGAATTATCAAAAGTAAAAGGTTACCGCTTTAGAATAATAAAAGTTCACCGCAAAACAAGACTATTTGAATTCTAACTTAATTGTAAGTGTACATTTCATTTCTTTATTTCTTATATCCTTGTATAATTGATGTTCTTTATTTCTTGTATTCTTGTATAAAAGGTTTATCTTGAATATGGATCCTAAAACTAAACAATCAGACACCGCTTTGATCAAAGCTAATAAAGGAATACATAGAAAAGGGGGATACGCTTCCGAGTGATTTAACCGCCAAAATTGTAGATATCAAGACCTCATGTGCGTTACTTGTAGCCGCCATAGGCAAGACAGCTGTCTCATCCCCTCCCCCCTGCTTTTCAAATGCCCGCGCAAATTTGAATGCTTACCGCTTATCTCATGTTCCTCTTCCGCATTTTAGCTGAATTTCAAACCTCGATACCAACTACCAGCTTGCATGGACTACTCTGTTGAAAATATATGATAACCGCGCCGCCTTGGCTTCACCAATTCTCGAAGAAATGCTGGAATTTCAACCAATTTCACATGCCTCTCCCTCACAATTGAAAAGTTTTCTTAAAGTGTTTTCGGAACAAGCCCAGCAGTTAGAAAATTTAAATGTTCCCGATCTTGCTGACTTTATCACCTTCTTTATTGCATTCAGGGTCTTAGATGCCCATTCTCAAAAGGAATTCAGGTTTCATCACCCTGAAGATTTCCCCGCTCTCTCCGACCTGGTGAACTATGTAAACAAAACGTTGAGTGCCACGGCTAAAGTATCTACACCTGAGAGAAATCGTATAGATGTGTGCTCTCATCACAGCCTCATCCATGAGGGCGTTAACCTAAAGGCTACCCGCTCTTCAGACAGTTCCACTTCCTCTCCTTCAACGCCTAGTCCGGAACCTTCCCCGTCGTTCCCGTATCGCTATTCTAGGCAAAGGCATCCTACCGCCACTCAGAAGAGGTCACCCTCTCCACCGGCGAGGCACTCCCCACCTCCCAGGCATGATCAAGAATCATCATCTAAGGCTTCTCGCAGCTCACGATCATCCCCTTCTTTCAACGATTCTCAGCAACCATCAGTCTATTATGTGGAGAGGAAGTCGCATAATCCCCGCCGCACTAAAGATCCTGAGCTTTCCCGCCATCATCACTGCCCGCACTTGTCTCCTTAATGACTCCCGCAATTCGGACCCTCAGACTGCTCACTGGCACAACCGTTGCTTCCTCTTAAGTTATTTCCCGCATCTTCTAGTCATACTGAGGGTTATCGGGTAGACCTTCATGCTTCTTCTGCTGCACCGCTAAAGGTTTCTGCGCTTCATCAACGCTTACAAGTTATTCCCGCTTCAAATGAGAAATCCCGATGGGCTGCTGCCCCCTCTCTGCCCAAAGCTAGGCCCGGTGTAGTCCGGTCCCTTCCTTCTATCATTCATCAAAGGTGGCCTTCTTGCTTTCAAAACCAATTTGGGTTGGTATCTCCTGGGGCAGTGTTGCCACCCATCTCCTCCGCGCCGCATAAGTTGGGTCCTACAAGTCCAGGATAACGAGGGCAAGACCATCCGCCAGAAGAATAGACGTCATCGTCGCACTAAGAGTAATCCTCAAAGGGAAAATCCGCCTTACAATTCAGAAGACATGCCCGCTCAAGTTAAAGTACAATGCATGCCTGACTCACCGCCTGAGGAATCCATCGAAGCTGCCTCACAATCTTTTGTGAAAACGTTCTCCACTGTATGAAATGTTAACTAAATAAAGAACTACAGAGTTTTTGGGAATTAGAACCTGTCACTTCCGCCGCACCCAAATATTCAAAGGAGGAGCTTCTAAAAGAAGAAATGTTCACCCGCAAAGTTTCCCGCCAAGGTTCTCTCCCTTGAAAACTTTACCACCCTACTGGTCAGCATTGAGGCCATCCTCAATAGTCGCCCCCCGCTGCCCCCTCTCTGCTGACCTCCATGATTTGGATGTGCTGACGCCTGGACATTTTCTGATTCACCGCCCTCTCCACGCTCTTCAAGCAAAGGAACGTCCTCTTCAAGCTGTGTCCTCTTCTAACTAAATAATGCCGCTCATCGCGGCATGGGCGGGGGGATGTTCAGTCGTCATTTCAATTTGAATCTCCCGCGCTCGCTGAGTTCACAAACCCACCACACATATGCAGATCACGAAGGCTGTGGCCCACAGCGGAAATTACGTTCCAGCTAAAGAAGGCATCGGCTAGTTACAAGGATACAGTCAGTTGGTCTTAGACGCTCGCTGGGGTCGTTCCTACAGCCAGTCCCCCCTTGCCCCTCTCCCTCCGCTACAGATAATCGCTTCATAGATAACCGCTCAGTTGGAATTCATCCGTCATAGAGTTACAGTCAGTTTTTCTTCTCCCTCAATGCTGCCATCCTGTGCGGATCACCGTAACCGGCTGGAAGTCGGATCTTCTACGGAACACAGAACATAGCAACGAAGGAGGACTCCACTTCTAGGAACGTTTTCGTTTCCCGCAGGTGCCTATTATAATAATGCTAGCATTATTTCCGCAAATTATCAAATAAGTACTCACACAATATAGGACCTATCGCTCATTCTATGTATATATATATATATATATATATATATATATATATATATATATATATATATATATATATATATATATATTGCCGCTAAATTAGTTTATAAAGTTAAGTTCTTTCTGTTTCTTGTTCAACCTCTATTTATAACGTGTATTATATATGGTTTTAATCAATTCAATATACTTGATTCTTAGGAGAACTCAAATAGTTATTTGTGTTATTTCCCCTCATCTTTCAAATAGAAATACAAAATGGTTCAGTCTAATGATCTCTCTTATTCTCGCCTTTAAAAGCTTCCCGCCAAAACATTTTGGTGCCGACATTTTCTATTATTACCACAAAAGCTAACCGCACGCCCCTACAAGTCCAAACAGCTTTTTTTTTTATATTAAATCGTGGAGTAGTTATAAAAGATTGTGATTTTACGTTTGGCATAACTATATTGGATAATGGTCACTGCCGCAAGTGTCTGTGAGTACATCCCAATCGAATTGTAAATGAAGGGAGGGAGAGCAGAATGATATATCAATATTTGATTGAGAGCATGTGCTTGGACATATGCGTTGTCTTTTTGTTATTCATAGGAATTAAGTCATATTTCTCTATTGTACTTAGTAGCTGTATGCACTTTGTGTCATTAAGTGGAGACCCCCAAGCTGCATTTCGGCAATTGAAGTCTCCAAGTATTATAATGGGAGAGGGAAGTTGGGAAATTAAGTCTTCTAGAAGTGTTGTGTCAAATGGGTCTTTAGGTGGTAAATAAATATTACAAATAGTTACTTTATATGGGATATAAGCGGTGATTGCTACTGCCTGTAACAAGGTCCGTAAGCTCAACGGTTCAAAGTAAATATTTTCCTTGACAAAGATTCCAACTCCGCCAGAAGCTCTTGCTCAGAGCGCATGGTGTCTCAAATGACATGAGTACCCAGGAATAGAAATCTCTTTATTAGGGAGTGTATGAGTTTCCTGAAGAGCAAGAATATCGAAATGTGAATCTCCAAGGAGGAGTTTTAGTTCGCCCAAGTGCTGCCCTAAGCCGTTCATATTCCATTGAAGTATAGCCATGAAGGTATTGGATTTAATGAGTAAAAATAATATTAAAAAATTGGATGCTGGTTAGTAAAATATGGGTATTGAGTCTAGATAAGTTAATATTAAGTTTTAGAAAAGGAGTAAAATAATATATATCTAGTCAGCGAGCAATGTAGAATTTGTTATTTTTTGTTTTTCCTTGTTGGAAAATTCGTCAGATTTTTCATTAGTGTTTAGACTGTTATCATTTGTAATAGGAGATTTTACCATTTGGTTTGTTTGATCTTTAGTGATATTTTCAAACTCCGGTTGAGATAGAGTATTCTTTCTAGGTGTTCTTTTCGTTCCAGTGTTCAGTAATTTAGTTTCAAATCCCGAAATCCTTTTATCCAAATGTTCCATAATTTCAATTATTTTATCTGGAATGATTTTCTTATTTTCATCTTCCGACTTTTCATTGATCAGAGGAAGCTCTTCAGATTTCAAGGACTGGAAAGGTTCTTCTAGTGATGAGGTTGCTTTGATATTTGGGTTATTTATTTTGGAGTCCAATTTTTCTTATCTTCCTTCAAGGTTAGTAAGTTACTCAGAAATCTTGAAAAGTAATTCTCGTAATTCAGGACAGCCAGATACGTTTGTATTCGTGTGATTTGGTTTTTTTATTTCGTGGGTTGAATACGTTTTTGTCTGAACATTGGCGTGAATAGTCTCATGCCTTCTGGAGACAGCGTCAGCGTATGTTTGTGTTGGTTTAATACTTCTTTTTCTGGCTTCTTGGTAACTGATTTTTTCTAATACCATGGTTCGTAAAATGAGCCGCTCTTTTATAAGAACTGCACAGTTGGAGACAAACAACTCCAGTTTTATGATTTTTGTTGCAGAGGTTGCACTTTAATTCATTGCCTAAATCATCATGTTTGTTGTTTTCACATTGAGCGCACAAAGTTTGTTTTATGCAACATACAGCAAGATGTACGAGACTCAGACATCTTCAGCACATCATGGGTTGAGGGATGTAGGGCCTAACCTTGATTGATAAATAACCAATCTTTATTTTTTCTGGTAGAACTTATTGAATTTACAATCAAAAAATGTTGTTTTTGCTCGTATTCTTCATGATATCTTGACCTTTTAGATGTAGAATGTCTTCATCTGACATACAATTTATATCTTGGCAAGAAAAAAATACCTCTCGAGATATTTTTGGTTTTATGAGCTGTTACAAGAATCGGGGAATCATAAATTGTTTTTTCACTAAGAATTTTTCTTGATATTTCTGGGTTTGAGATTCGGGGAGAAGTGTGCCCTCGCGGATATGTTTTTTTACAATGATGCCACACGAAAATTGAGATAACCACTTTTCAATTTTTAAAGGGATGAATTTATTAAAGTCTTTACCTTCAATTTGGAGTTTTACACTCAGAAATCTTGGGGCTATTGACTTCATTTCTTCAAGCTTAACGGAATTCCAAGATTTTAGGACAGTAGAAGCACTATCTTCCATTTCAGAGTTTTTATAATTGTTCAAGCCTTTTCCATCGTAAATTGCTTGATTACAATGCTAGTTTAGATTTACAGGTTTATTTGTTTGTTTTCGTTTCAATTGTCAGTAAGTTCAACATCTAGTTCTTTCAGGTAATTGGTTATTCTAAATTTTGTATCATTCGTGTTTTCTTAGTATATTATACAATTCCTTGTCAGAAGCATTGTGGTATTAACAGGGCCACCGTAAATGCTACTGGCGCCTGTGTGCAAAAAAGGATTTTGCCACCCCTTAAGGCATTTTGAATTATCTTTTTTTTATGGTAGTTAGGTGCTTGAAATAAAGCAAAGAACTGAACTTTAAAAGTCATATTTATTTGTAGACTAACATATCAAAATGAAATAAACTGAATAAAATCTAAAATTTTTTTGGACCCTTGGTTTTGGCGCCCCTAAAGGATGGCGCCCGTGTGCATTGCACACTTTGCACATATGGTAGCGGGGCCCCTGGGTATTAAAAGAAAAAAGACGTCGAATTCTGCTCACATACCAGATGTGTATGTTACCGCCACATATTCACCTATCAAATATTCTTCTTACCAAGCTTTTAGGTCTTGTAATGTTATATATTTCATATTCCTACATTAATAAAATAAATGTGAAATACAAGAATTTCTTAACCAACAGCTATTTATTTTTCAATATTATTAAGTTGTTTTCACTGATGATGACAAGTCTGCCCTTTTTCTGTCCTATACAATGTATCCAATTACAGTCTGCCTGGTGGGTTCCTGCCCAGAAGACAGGCTAATGAAATAGTCGAGATGTGTTGGCGCAACATCAAAAGCGGCTTTAATTGATGTTTTGGCCAAAAGTGTAGAGGAGTGTTGGGGAGGGGCTCCCTTTGTCGGCGGAACAAAAAACATATTTGCATATGAAATTAACCTTCTCTCTCTTCAGCCTGGTGCGTAGCCTAGGACGGATACTGCTGCCAGGCCGCACCTCCACCTCACCCACGAAAGTTTGAAAAAT